>CM063442.1:4207350-5457350 GCA_032191425.1 Lymantria dispar | reverse complement strand
TATACGGACCCGAGCAGCTGCAATTAGCGAACAATGGAGCCCAACTCACCGATCGTCTACCTGACATTGTAATGGGTTTTAAATATAGAAATACTCGGAATTTTGTCACCAAATTTTAACAGTGTATTTTTGAAATACTATACTTTCGAAATATGTAAAAAAAAAAAAAAGATTTTTCGAAAATTCTAGACCACCGGGTCCCCTTAATGTTAAAATGGGATGGGACATCTATCTATGACACTCCACGTTTGCACATAACACTCGTGGACTGCCAACGGTAGGTGTAAAACTATTGTACAATGATGATATCTAAAACCTGGTTATGGGGTTGTGAGGTTTGGTGGACTATTTTCCTTAAAACTTTTTTTTTATTTTAAGCTGTCGTCTGCCTTCAATCCCTTGTATAGTATTGAACGGTGGCAGACGGTGACTCATCAACTCACTGAATGGGCCTCCCTAAACGGTCGCCACAGACACGCAGGCCATACGGGCAACAGGGGGGCAACATTGGTGCAAGTGGCTTGGGGTGTCGAGCGGTGCAGCGCCGGTTTTACCATTGGAAGTCCCCGATGAACGGAGACCCACAGTGGTTTATTATTATTATTATTTTTTAATACTGATAAAAAACACATGGAACCAAAGAAGTTTCACTTCTGACATGCATACTTACTCACGTTATTTTTTTTCGATAAATTAACATTTGCACTCGTTAATTCAGATATTTTTCACTTAAATTAGAGATATATGCGTCACAAGTCGAACGCTTAGGCCGATCATGGCTCTCTATCGCTTGTTCCCCGCTCTCGTTTCCTCGCTCAGCTCTGGCAGAACGTGACAATGACTCATACTTTTTCTTGCGTTCGGCCTGTGTTCATCGATTTATAAGATCTTATTACGTCAAAACTAAACATCTTTTAGAAATAACATAATATAGAGATAGATAACGAATATTTCTTATGGTAAAATCCTATTCGCAATTAGAGTCTTGAAATTTATCATGTTCATATAAATAGTGTTGTTATTTAGCGTGAATTCGCTTGTATATGATATAACATAGGTAAATAATACAAGTTGACTTTTTGTTAGTGTAGTAAGTATGTTGTCAATATTGGCTACATATTCACGTGTTGGTTTAACCACTGTGTGCAAATGTGATGGAAGAACAAACATGACCAATCCTAGCCGGTTATGCTTTATCACTGTTACATACTAGTTTATTTTATTCACGTGATGACGAATTGAAAATTAGAAGTTCTACTACCAAGTTCTAAACTGAACGTTTCGGATCGAAACCTGGTGGTAGGGCCCACGTTCTCTTGAGGCGACCACAGAGGGTCATGGCGATCAGGGCCATACGTGGTTACCGCACGGTGGCGACGGAGGCAGCGTGCCTCCTGGCCGGAACCCCCCCGTGGGACCTGGAGGCGGAGATGCTCGCCGACATTTATCGGCGGGTGTCGGAGACGCGCGCCCGCGGCGGTATGGTCTCCATCAAAGAGGTCACCGCCTGGCGGGTCGACGCCCGCCAGGAAGTCATTGCCCGTTGGGCAGTCCGGCTGGAGAGTCCTCGGTACGGTGTCAGGACCGTCGAGGCCTTCCGGCCGGTGCTGATGGAGTGGTTGGAGCGGACGCACGGGGTGCTTTCCTTCCGACTGGTGCAGGTGCTTACGGGGCACGGTTGCTTCGCGAAGTACCTGCACAAGATTGTCAGGAGGGAGAGCACACCGTTCTGCCACCACTGCAATTGCGACGAGGACACGGCGCAGCACACGCTCGAGGTGTGTGCTGCGTGGGAGGGGGAGCGCCGTGAACTCGTCGCGATTATCGGTGCCGACCTGACGCTGCCGACCATCGCCAGGGAGATGCTCGACAGCGTCAGGAACTGGGACGCGGTCGCCGCCTTCTGTGAGGCCGTAATCTCACGGAAGGAGGCGGCGGATCGTGTGCGAGTAGAGCTCCTATTCGGCGACACGTTCCGCCGCCGGCGACTCGGGCGGCGTAGGCGCAAGTATCTGCGCCTAATGCCGCCCTACGTTACCCGAAAGGGTATTTCGTCGGGCCGACCACTGACGACAAGTCAC
This sequence comes from Lymantria dispar, assembly GCA_032191425.1. Lineage (NCBI taxonomy): Eukaryota > Metazoa > Arthropoda > Insecta > Lepidoptera > Erebidae > Lymantria > Lymantria dispar. The sequence goes on along the minus strand of CM063442.1, from coordinate 5,455,269 downwards.
ATCTGCTCCGGTGGTCGGCCCAACAACGAGGTGACGTGGGTACGGGTGGGTTACGGGCCCGCGCGCCGTCCTTTCATCGCCCCGGATGGATTGGACCGCGCGTGCGCATACCATAGCCCACCCATAAAAAAAAAAAGGGCGTTTTTTTTTACGTTGTATATGTTAGCATAAATGGGCTGACTTGTCTCTGGTACTGAGGCCATGCTTTCATAGAATTATCTGAGCAATAGAGATATTCCTACTGCACTTCGTTCGGCTATAGACGTAACTGTGCCCATGGTATTTTAGTTATTCATGATTGATTTACCATCAAGTGAATCATCAAAAAAATACTACCGACGCATTTCAGCTGCAAAGATTTTCATTTGGAATTTCGGTTCGAATGGTTGTCTTGAATCGATATTGGACATGGACATAGTGATTTCTGATATTTAGGCGATTATTACACAATACACATAGTAAATAAAACTATTTTTACGGATTTTAACGCGTCTGTATTTGTTTTTTGTTTGCCGGACGTTTCGATCACTTTACAGCGGTCGTGGTCACGGGCGGACTAAGACGTCTCACGTCTAATAAGTCATCTCTCTGTAATAACGATGACATTTTAGTTGAAACGTGCTCGAAACGTCGGGCAATCAGAAATCAAATACAATAAAAGCCGTAAAAATAGTTTATAAACAACGATATTGGACAGTCGCAATCATGAGATCGTTCGTCAAATGCAAAAGGAAACCTAACGATGCATTGTTGAATCTATGTTGGTTCAAATTTCGTAGAAGCCTCTTTCTTTGCCGAGGTTGTTGCAAAAATAATCAAGAGACGCAGATAACATTACCGCATCCGTTCAGCGGTATCTACGTTCTCTCGTAAACGCAAGGCTACTCAAGCAGGGACGTCGCGCTTGATAGCTGACTGGCTATTGCAGTTGGGTTCGTCCATTCGCCTGGTGATGTCTCTGCTAATTTGTTACGCTCCCATAGGAAGGTACGGGGTAGTGACACATTGTATTCTCAACTTGTCACCACACGGCTAACATTAAGAAAATTTTCAATAATTTCTAATATCCACCTATCTAGCTAATGTTTAATTTCACCTCATTCACTAATTACGAAATATTTTATCTTAGAAAACTGACTGGCTTTATGGACAGGTAGGCATAAAGTATCTCACAGAATGATGCTAGTTCACTTGAAGGGAGAAATGCGGACGCTCGGGTTCTTAAGTGGGCGCTCGATGCCCCAATGACGTCCAGGACAGCTCAACCAAGTGTTGTAAAGTCACGGTGTGCTGCAAAAATATAACAGATATACAAACATTAATTTTATATTCGTAACAGATAAACGTGACACGATATGTGATAATTGAACGTCATGTTCTGAACAAATAGCTCATGTAAATCATCGTCTGTGTAATTTAAACGTATTTATGTAGCTTATGCCTGTTTTTATTATCGTCACTTAGATTTTAGATAACACCTAACACACTTAACATTAATATTAATTATTGATGACATTAATGCTTAAATTGCTTTATACTTTCTAACTCTCGGTAGGTAACTTATCGAAGTTGAGCAATCTGTGCCGGTGGTATGTACAGTTAGCGGAGATGCGTAATACGTTAAGGGATACCACTGGGCCCTTCCATGCGTGTTAATAGGCCATAGTAGACTATCAAGGAACGGAAGGTAAAGTCATACTTAGCAAGTATGTATAGCTTTTTTTAAAGACATCACGCCGCACGAGAGAATAATCCTATGTATCGTTTTCTTTATGAACCCTGTTAAATGATAATGATTGTCTCGTTATGTTCGGTCAGTCCTCTTGTGACCATAAACACTATAAAGAACATAAACGTTACGGACCCAAATAACACCTAGATTCAGATCAATTGCTGTTAATTCACACACAGAATTGTTCTACATGGGCATAGTAACTACGACATCGAATGGTAAGTCACTACTGGAATCTGTGTCGTTAATTTTGAAATAATATTGCGATGTCGAAATATTCTTTCTAAGTAATAAAAATACGAATTCGTTATCTTAAATATTTTTATACTTTACAAGCTCGAATTTGATTAAATTTATACTAAAAATGTAGATATTACTGGTAAGTAATAAAAAAACAGCAAGGCTCGAAACGGTAGTCATTTGCCGAAGTTATATCTTCGAGTTTTGTTATATTTGAGTCCTAGCTATGGTAGGGATGTCCAAAATATAATATAAATATTTATATATTTTTGAAATAAAACATTTTTTACCTAATAGCTTTATTTAATGTTTAATAACTCGCGTAAATATCAGATATTATATAATAAATGATTTAGTTTTTTTGGTAACAGATGTTAAGAACGTGCATGTTAAGAACAGATGTTAATTAGAAAGGATCGACCAATATGATCGATCCTTTCTAATGAGTAAGAATACGATGATTTTTAAAACGGCCTCCCGTCTTTGTTCTCCCGTCTTCGTATCATTCTAGTTTATGACATATTAATCAGGTAACGTTAATCTAGCTTTTTCTCGCGATTTCGTGCGTGAATAAATAAACATATGACTTCTTCGTTTAGTATAATTTTTATTAGGTATTTTTGTTTTATGGTGAAAAATATCTAAGCAAAATTCATTCTCTTTTTTACACCCTTAGGGAAGAATATATCAGATGCGCGGCTGATTTTCAGGATAATTAAGCTATCTATCCAATGTAACCTTTCTACATCACAAAACTAAGACGCTGTGTAGTATTTATTTGTGTTAATTTTTAATTCGATATGAAATTAGGCCAAATCATTACAGCAAAATTTAATCCTCGATTTTACACTCTTAAAGGATGAAGATTGACAAATGCTTAACTCATGTTTAAATAACAATATTTGTGCTTAATTTGAACATAATGGGCAAAATATTTTTCTTCCCATACAAACTTTGCTACTGCGTTTCACTTCCTTTGGAGTTGAAATTTGTAAAATCCATTCTTAGTCTTTATTTCATTAAAAGAAAATACTCTTATAATTTCATGTATCTAGTGCCGTAAGTTGAGGTCTGCATTGATGTGTCAGTCGAGCAGCTTTTTTATATGTATGTGGCATCTCATGGTAATGAGGACTTAAGAATACAATGTGTTATTTGTCCTACTTTTTGCTGGTGTGTTATATCAAATAAGAAACTGGACAGTTCATGCAGTTTCTTATTTGATATGACTTATCTGTTATGTAACTGTAAGAGCAAAACTAAGCAAAACTCTGCGCCAATTTGTCGTCTGGCAAATGTAATAACAAAAAAACATAATGAAAAAAAATTGTGAATGACAAACAAAGCGTTGCATAGTGGGCCGACTTCCCTCTGATCGTGGCGAAACTTCGTGTCGAAAAGCGGACCATATAATATGAAGAAATCGTAGCACAAGACACGAGATATTCTATCTGCTGGCAATCAATTTTATTTAATAACTAGCAACCCGCCCTCGCTTCGCTTCGGTTATAGGTTATAGTCGTTTTACCCGCGTAGTTCCCGTTCCCGTGGGAATACCGGGATAAAATATAGCCTAGTTTACGCCCTGATATTATAGCTTTCCATTGGTGAAAGAATTTTTGAAATCGGTCCAGCCGTTTTGAAGATTACCCGGAACAAACAGACAGACAGACAGACAGACAAAAATTTTTTAATTGCTATTTTAGGCATAGGTGTCGTGCAAATAACCGTGTGAGCATGAAAAAAGCCTATTATTTTGACATTACAAACAGACACTCCAATTTTATTTATTGGTATAGATCTAGCTCATAATGTGAAATTTTTTATTGAATGAAAAATATATTAAACTAATGTCCAGAAAGGAGGATTGTACGTAAGCGGTGGTATTTGTATAATTTTCTGTTATTATGTTAATGGTAGGATAATGATCTTTACTTGACTTGTTGTGTTGTGTTAAATTTAATTAGTTTTTAACACGATACGACATTCATACGAGTTGAAATGATGATGCATTTCAACTCATATCGCCTCACTGCTGGGCCTGAGACTTCCACAATGAGAGAGGGGGATTAATTACGATCACCCACGTGCAAGACAGGTTGCTACTGCTACTTTAGTACCGTGCCATCACTGGATGACTCCAAAAAGGCGAATGTTTACAGTATAAAGCGTAAAAGGAAGGGAAAATTAAATTATTTTACAAAACCTTGCTATAGAATAATTGATTCTAATAAGTGAATTAAAAATATATTTATCCTCATCATCATTCTGCTCTTATCCCAATTACTTGGGGTTTACGCAATTTGTACACCTCTTCAATGACCGGTCGCCTGCCCGACGCCAATCCTCCATGGAAATGTAATTGTTGACCAGGTGGCGTTAATAATACATTAATAACAACGTAATTTTATAACGCTCTCGGCTGACGGTAATGTTATTCAGGCTTAGCACGAAAATTGTGCCTGGTCCTCTAAACGTCCGTTTAGATTCATCATCATCATTTCAGCCTATCGCCGTCCACTTCTGGACATAGGCCTCTCTCATGTTACGCCACAAAATGCAGTCCTGTGCCGCCTGCATCCAACGACGTCCAGCAACTTTCACCGGTTCGTCGGTCCACCTAGTGGGGAGGCGTCCGACACTGCGTCGTCCGTTACGTGGTCGCCACTTGAGAACCTTTCTTCCCCAGCGTACTTCGCTTCAAAAATATGTAACATTTTATATTTGCCAACCCTAACGATTTTTGTATCGATTTGGTTTTAGTGCTTGCGGTTCGGTCACGGCCAAAGTCATCGTCCCGTTGCCTAGGGCTCATACTTGTACGTCGGGTATATTACTTTACGAAGCAAATTCTTCATACTTTTTTATATATTTCATCACTAAGTAAAAGCGAAGAATATTGTTTAGTTAATGATATTTATATCTTAATGTTTTTAAAATAGACAATGTTAAAATATTTAACATTCGATATCCAGGTTTTACCCGTGTGGTGACGCAGTAAAAATACAATCCAGTACCCTCCGTTGCCTGAGGGTATCGTAAACGACGATTAAAGGAAACTGATACAAGAGATGGGAAATCGACATAAAGCCCTATTACCAACACACTTGACCAGTGACGCATAGTGGGTCAGTTTCTCTACCATAGTAGAGAAGATCCGAGCCCAACAGTGGGACGTATATGAGATGATATAATAATGACAGATGACCTAGGGTCTAACTTAAACTGTACTAAATGGCTTTGATATATTTGGCTTAAAATAAAAGAATTTCAGTGTGGTGACGGAGTAAGCACACAATTCACCACTCCCTATCTTGCCCGTGGATGTCGTAAAAGACGACTAAGGGATATAATATGCATATAACATCTATGCAAGAGAAGGAAAACTCGAAATAAAACCCTATCTGGTCTGACCAGCATGGTATAGTAAGATCAATTTCTCTCCTATTTGGAGGAAGCTCGATCCCAACAGTGGGACGTATGTGAGCTGAAATGATGAAATGAATAGAATTTCTATTTATTTGCTACTTCTCTTTATAATCTTTGTTCGATTTGTTGGTAATTAACTAACAAGTATTTGTTTGTGATTTACGGTATGTATAGTTATGTAAACAGTTTTGGTAATGGCATAGCGGCTTTTAAATATACGGTTCAATACCCTAAGCGTAGGTTCAACGAATTAATTTTTGGATTCTAGATTTATTTTTAACTGTCATGACAAATTTTTGATAGAAATCGTTATTTTTTTACTTACTGTTAATACGTTTTCATAAAAAATGTCGGTTATATCTTTATGCCGCCTGTTTTGTCAGTGCAGCCCCGTAACCTATCGTATCTTACCTCTGTTGCCGTTTGAACTGTCCAATGTTTCAACTTCTTGTCTTCTATGAACGTCTTCAATGCTATGGTCAAATTCATTTGCCGATGTCGTCGCTCAGCATATGTTATGCTTCAATAGATCTGTCATCTTCTCCAGTATAGGAGCGAAATTGAGTTATTGCACTACGTTAGTCAGGCGTGATGGTGTAAAGGTTTATTTCAAGATTCTTTCTCTCTGCATATTATAGTCCCTTTTACGGTACCTAGGGGCAGGATAGGTGATGATTGTATTTTTACTCCATCACCACACGGAGATCTGTACTTCTCATTAAAGACTGAAAGTCTGTAACTTACATACCTCTAATTAAAATCTGAAAGACTTAGGTAAACTACGAACCAACATGAAGTTTTAGTTACCATGAATCAGGCGTACCACTGTAAGCGGTTGGCAAAATGTCCTCACCTTAAAAATGTATATACAATATATACATACATATAAAATAATAATGAATAATTTGACTTTTCCCCTATAGGGAACATGTTTTCGTGACCTCGCATACTAATAATTTGCATTAATTAATTATGTCGGTACATATTCAAGTATTCTCAACAAATAACGTCGTGTGTACACGCAATTTATAAAACGATGTACCTACTTTTATTTTTCTAAAATCCATGGTTTTACGGATGACGATTATATTTTTATTCGTTGTTTTCTGACATCTTTGAGTAGTTAGGTCTCTATCATAGCAATCTTAATCACTGAAAGAAAGTATTTATGGATTGTTTAGTGGCGTGAGCCGCAACACTTAAAGGGGTGATCAACCTTTACTTTAAGTTCACCTTAGTCCGCAAAAATAAAGTTATGTATTTTAAATATGATTAAGGTTAGATCCGGTTCGAATAGAATATACTTCAGAGCACCATCACACTGTTATTATTCCAATTACTTGGGGTCAATGCAATACAATATTCTGCTTCCAAAATACATATTGCACAAGAGTTTTGGCAATAGTTTTATAAACAGCCGCCTGCCTTCAACTCTTCTTGGGAATGTAATTGTTGATCTCACAGCATCAGATGGCGTTGGCCCAGGTCAAAGTATTTTTCATTCGTGTATGTATAACTGTTAGCCGCAGATGGCTAACAGGTTTGCCCGGACTATAATAAACGCCGAGGGCTCTAACCCGGTACCAGATCAATGTACCTAAAGCTCTTAATCATCTTTTACGATAACCAACACCAGTACGAGGGTTGGTAGACTTGGTAGTATTCGCAGCCGCCTCCACACGACATAGGATACACATTTCTAGTTATAAAAAAACCCATTTAAAATCTACATACAAAATATTTCCATATAATAAATATTCTTTCACTAGAAATCTATGAATCTGACAAATTTATTGATTTTTGACGTAAAACCAGCTTATCCGCAATAGATTATATAGGTATCGACGTTTACAACAATTGATTGATGAGTTGCAACGTATTACCGTTCGGTCGAATGGCTATCAATTCGAGTGTCTAAAAACGTAATCGTGAAAGGTTTTCTTTTGATATAAATCTGTTTCCCGTTTAATGGATGTTACATCTTTGGGGATTAAATTCCTATATGATTTGATTTTGATTACAAATTATTTATTATTTCTTTTTCCTTATAATCTGGAGACTGTACGGCTACAACTATGGTAGTATTCGTATACCCTTACAAGTGTGAAATGACTAAGAGCTTTACATAGATAATGGTCAAGTCCATCTGACGCCTTCTGGTCAACATTTATATTTTCAAGGGAGCTGACCTCCTTGATATTATAAACATAAGTTAATCCTTGATATTATAACATAGTTAAACAACTATATTATGTATAGATGTATCATTTCAATCCACAGAAGTCCCATTATTGGGGTCGAACCGCCTCCACAATGGGAGGAAAATTGACCTACTATACCGCGCTGGTCAGCCGTGTTGGTATTAGGTTTTATGTAGAGTTTCCTTTTCTTGCATAGATGTTATCTGCATATCATATCTTTTAGTCGTCTTTTACGACTGACCCACGAGCAAGAGAGAGGACGGTCAATTGTATTCTTACTTCGTCATCAGACGGAGATGTATATTATGTTTAATTAAGTACGTGCCAATTGTTGTTTTGTTTGAAGTGCCGTAAGTGCTATTTTTATTTGCGTGCTAATATTATTTAAAATCCATTAAGGTATTTCAATAAAAGCGCCTGCTGCATATCTCGAAAGCCTTGTAGCTGCTTTTGGCAATTATACATTTTTTAAACTAAGTTTTACAAGTAGTAAAAACAAATATTTATTGATATTACTGCGTTTGTGTTGGAGATGATTACCTGATTATAAATTCACAGTTAAATAAAACTTGTATGATGTTTACTTGCTTAATCATATTTTAAAAGTCAATATGGAATGAATTGCATCTTGAATTGTTAACTGTAATTGCGCAGAGTAGCCAAAGATTCTAAAGCCTGAAATATTGTACACCGTTAATTCCGTAAGCCTCGTGAGCATCGAAAACCATAATAATAATTCAATCGACTGTGTAGTGGTTAAGATGACGACCTACCGTGCCAGTGTCGCGGGTTCGAATCCCACACAGGATAACACTTCGTGACCGACGACTTCCCTCCGGGGGGGGACGTTGGTCGATGGGAGAGTACCCCTCAAGGGGGTATTCCGTCGGGCCCACCATTGATGTCAAGTCACCCTGCTCCGGTGGTCGGCCCAACGACGAAGGCGACGTGTCACGGGTGGGTTACTCCTCGCACCGCTCCGGACGGAGTGCGCCGACCGTAACCCATTCCAAAGAAAAAAAAGGATAACACTTCGTGCGATCTACAAAAACAAAAAAATATATATAATTTATGATTGAATTCACTGTCTAGCTATATTTTCAAGCTTACGTAGAATGAATTAAACCATATTATTTTCATACTTTGGCCATAATTTTCCTTCATTTTTATTTCAATTTACCTCTGCTATAATACTTCAGATAAATTAACACCTAATTTCAAATGAACGGTTTGAAACACAATTGGTAAGTGGCACTTTCGTTTTGCAAATTCATAGATATCGCTACAAAATCTCCACGGGGATCCATACTCAATATATCTCACTTGGATGTTAATTTCTCTACGGAACAACAGCCGTCCGTTTCCATCGCTAGATATTTCGTTTTAGATAAGACAGCCTTTGTATTATTGTTACCTACATTAGTATTGCTAAGATAATAATGAATATCATACAAAATAATAATTACATTGTTGTCTATCTCTGTTTGTTTTCTACATCTATCAACAACAAGGCTTTGGGAATTATCTTTATATTTTCTTAAACCACATGCGAGTTTAGTCTGGCAGTTAGATGCTGCTCTAAAGTGCGTCGGAATGTCGCCCGTGTGGAAATGCTCAATGTAAGCTACTTTTACGTCCCCCTCTTGCACACGAACCTCTTCCACCATAGAAATCCTTTTGACATATACGTCCAGCTTGCAGGTCAATGATGTTCCGAAGTGCGTCGGAAAATCATTCAGGTGTAGAAATGTCCAATACAAGCTGCTTATACGTCCCACCATTGCACACGAGTCTCTTCCACCGTAGAAATGCTCCTCACGGCTCATATACGTCCCACTGCTCGGTTCAAGCCTCTTTTACAGTGCGAAGGAAATTGACCTACATTACCACACTCGTCAGGCGGGTTGGCAAAGGGTTTTATTTCGAGTTCCTTCTTTTCCATAGTAGTTACCTGCATATTGTAATCCCTTGGTCGTCTTTACAACACCCATGGTCAAGACAGGGGGAAATGAATTGGTTTCTTACCCTGTCACCACAAGTGTGAATAGAAATGATTTTGATATTAATCAAAGCTTCGGTTCTGATTTGAATTTCCTTTCGTCGGTGTTACCTGTTAAATCCTTTAGTCGTTTCATATGACACATGGAGGAAAGACGTGATCACTGTTTTCTTCCTTCTCACTAAGTCTATATGATAAATTACATAACAATAGTTTTCTACAGCCATATAAATATGAGGCCAAAAAACGCATGTAAACAATAATTTTACCGCAAAAATTACATCAGACCGACTCGGACTATGGTTTAGACGGTCAGCTGTTGCGAATAGAAAGTGTTAGTATTATGTAATATGGAAATTTATTCGATGCGCCGAATGCCATGAATACGAGTCGAATAGTAGGCTTTAATTAACCCGGTTTTACGTGATGTGTATATATGATTTGGTATTATTTGTTACATACTACGACCACTGTTAATAATACAACATGTCGCCACTTCTTACTTTCGCGTGGGAGTCGTAGACGAGTCGAGTCCCGTTTGTAGTGGTAGGACCACACTGTTGACAGTTGTCTGTCTACAGCCGCGAGCGGGTCCGTACGGGGTAGTAGTACTCTCCCAGAAAATCGTCCAAACTAGCAATTTGTTACTGCGCTTCGTTCGGAGAGTGAGAGAGCCGGCAACCCTACTTTTTGAGGGTGTTTGCGTGTGGTGAACCTCATTGCCCCTTCACTTTTTTCGTGGTAGGCAGCACAACCTTGCACAGGTCCATGAGCAGCAGCAACACTTACTATCAGGTGCACTGATTGCTCGTTTGCCACCGTTTGCAATAAAAAAGAAGTCCTATAAATCGGCTAAGGTCAAGGCAATGTGATGCGCTCCTAGAAAATGGATAATATCAACTGCAATCGCCAAGGCGGTTACTAAGCCTGGCGATTATTGCACTAAGTTGTGAAGGCCTATATATACCTAATACTAAATGGAAGAAAAGGAAGAAAAGGAAAGAAAAGGAATGAAAATTAATGTAAAGAAGACGAAAGTTATGGTATTTGAAAGGGAAGAAGCTATGACGGAATGCAAGATACGTATAAAAGAGGAAATATTAGAACAAGTTCAAGAGTTTGTATATCTGGGATCTACATTTGCGAGAGATGGTAAATGTGAAAGTGATATTGAAAGAAGAGTGTGTAAGGGAAATATGGTGAATGGTGCTTTGCGCACCTTTATGGGCAGCCAAAGCCTGTCTAAGAAGACTCGCTTGGCTGTGCATAGGGGAGTGCTTGTACCAACTCTAATGTATGGAAGTGAGAGCTGGGTATGACAGAAGAAGCACGAAAGTAGAATAAATGTTGTGGAAATGAGAGCGCTGAGGAGCATGATTGGTGTGAAATTGAGTGATAGAATTAAAAACAGAGTAATTAGGGAACGTTGTGAAATGAATGTAGATGTAGTTAGTGACAAGGATTGAGAAAGGTATGTTAAGTTGGTTCGGCCATGTAGAGAGAATGAATGAAAGGAGACTAACAAGGAGAATTTATAAGGCGAATGTGAACGGAAGTGTTGGAAGGGGAAGACCGACGTTCCACAATCAAATCGGGGACGTTCTTAAAAAAGGCCAGGTTAGGAGTACCCTGAACCGAAGAACATGTATGAGGAGATTAATGAATGTGGACGAGGCGAAAGTGGTATGTCAAGATCGTAGCAAGTGGAAGGAAGTGGTCTCTGCCTACCCCTATGGGAAAGAGGCGTGATTATATGTATGTAATACTAAATGGTGTTAGACTGATGACGATGAAGATGCTTTATTTCATTGGTAGCTCTGTTTTTATAATCTTATTCTCTTTTTCTTTTTATACTGTATTCAATGATATTACCCGATGTATAAAATATCGAATCTCTCTCTCACTCCGGAAGAAGCCGTCTCCATGTATGTGGTTGCCAGAAAATAAAAAAAAACAACCAAGGATTTGCATATGTGTATTAACTAACAATGTTATAAATGTAAAAGTTTCGCGATAAAGAAAATGGATATTGTTAGTAGTTTACATTACAGTAATATAGCTTAGACTTCAGAATAACAGATAAACTACGTCATTAAGGCTATTTAAATATAAATGGTTTTAATGATTCAGCAATATCATTTTAAAGATTAAATTATTTTGAGTTTCTACTGTCACACTGCTGTCATAACAAAATTGCATTATTTAAAAATGAGTAGTAAAATATTTTCAAATTAATTCAGTATAATTATCTAAATTTTAAGTAGAAGTGTGAAAGTGAACTTTTTGTGCTTTTATATTGTTTTGAAGAGAACAATTAACAAACACAATAAAAACTGATGCACCAAAAATGTTTTCAAGAAATTTATTGCTTCTAATAACTTCGGACTTTTATCCGAGTATTTATATTTGAAATAAAAGTATTTTTACATATTTTATCAATCTTGCTCCGTCACCACACGAAATAATTTTTCCAGATTTGTCAAAACAGAAACTAGGTCTTTATAGCCAGACAAAGATTTATTTAAGAACTGGCTTCTTAGGGTACCGAGTAGATAGTATATTTTTTTTAAAGAATCCGGTTGTGGTTTATTTAAGACCATTTATGACATCAAATATAAATTTACTATCGTCAGAGCGGATGTATGGCCACGATATAAGAAAAACAACATTTATCAGCTTTTGCCAAATATCGGCCTTGTCCAAATTCTAAAGTTCAGGCATCCCATAAAATGATGGAAATGTGGACCTGCTAGTTTTAGATTATAGATTAAGATTACTCTGACCTCTAACTTTTATAGTTAGCGTTGACGTCTCTTACATCCTTTTTAACAATGTACATGTGCATTTTCCACGGTATTCTAATAAACATCTATTCAAAAAATATTTTAAACTATTCAGTTAATTCTCGTTGAGTTGCAAACTTCATATATGGCGAGTGTTATTAACTAATCAACAGGTTGAGTTGTTACCATCGTTAGGCACAACTTGATGGTCATTGATTAATGAAAGCGAATTGCCTACACGCTTCGTTTGCTTCCAGTAAATTTCATTCAACATTTCCTCATGATCGTATTCATTGACTAGAATCTATACCGATTGTATGTACACGCCAAATTCGCTTCTATTATTGCAATAATGTTTCTGCGAGATGCTAAAATTAGAATCCTCGTAAGACACGATAATACGAATCATATTACTTATGTTCGCGTGACGGATTCTATTTTACCTACCGCACGCAATATTATTCAGATAGGGTTGCCAGGATTACTGACATTTTCCCACGAACGAGGGAAAATATTAAGTTTATTTCATTAAAAATCTAATTATTACTACCGATTGAGTAATTTACTGTCAACATAGATATGTTAAGATGTGTCATATTCCTATTATACTGAATAATGAGATTGTTTTCTATCATAAAAATATTTCTCATAACTTCCGCTAAATAAGTTATAATATTATGTAAGTTCGGTACAACTTTTATAAGTGTATTATTTTCTGATTATCAAAATCATTTATTATGAATTAGTGCGGCAAAGAAAAATATTTTCAGCACTAACTACACAATATCTTAGTAATCGAATATTTCTTTTTTCTTTTTTTTACTTCGAATGATATTCGATAATAAGAAGTAAACGCCGCTTATGAACTGTATCTACCATAGCCAAACAGTTACTCGTCATGAAGATTCCCTACAGCGTTTAGTAAAGTTGTAACGTATCTGCTATCTACTAAAGACCGGTATCGTATGTAAATCTTATTTTATTTATTTGTTATGATGTCCGCAATATGACTAAATTAGTAATGCGTCTAAATTGTAATTGTAGAAGATCGTCTGAATTATAATTGTGGAGGAGGCCCAAACCCAACAGTGGGACGTATGTGGGCTGCGATTAATGAGTCTCCACATTGACAATGCTAAATCATAGTGATTTAAAAAATATATTTTATACGGAATGGTAAAACCATTCGCTTAATCTGGTAACACTATATTCTCCTCAAACGAGGTATAAACTAATTCAATGAATTATACAGTACTTTACCTCCAGTAATTACGGTATATCATGTATACATTGATTACCTACATTGTTGCCTCTTTAAATATACATAACAGCCATTTAAATATGATGTTTCGAAGATTCTAGTTACTCTGGATCCTTACATTTATCCATATTTTAATAGCAGTTTACTTCGAAAGATTATTAGATTTCTTTAGATGTTGATCTTTTTTTTTGAGTGGCCTTTTTTTCCTTCCGGGGTGACGTAAGGGCGGTGCGACCCATAACCCACCGTATGCCCTCCATTTGACCATGAGGCGGACCACTGGTACCGAGTTCCATGACGTCCGTGGCCAGTCCGGCGGGATACCCTTTCAGATTATCCCCACATTTGTACCCTGTGCTATGATTTAGTCTGACTTTATCTTCTGTTCGCTTGAATATGTTTCGTTTTCATCTTTGCATAATTATGTATGATATGTCTAATCCCACCACTGTAGTTCTTGTAGATCAGGATCTACAAACAGTCGCCATAAATGACACCGAAGTTTGATCCTCGTTAAGTCCCAGCTAAGGCTCGACCGAGAATCTCGGTCTCGGCATTCTCGGCTACAAATCCAACCGAGAAATTTGTTTCGGTTCTCGGCTATAATTAGCCGAGAACCGAAACCGATTATCGGTCATGACCGAGATTGGAACTTTGTTTGAATCGCCATTCAAATTTTACAGCGCGTGGCCACGCGCCGCAGTACGAAGTCGATTGGTGAGTGCGTGAGAGAGATGAATTGTGATTGGTTGAAGTCCTGGCTGGCGAACTGCGGCCGGCCGTCTTCGCTCCGTTCGAGCAGTATTTGTAATGTTCGAGCAGTATTTGTAACTGAAAGCGAACGAGTTAACTCAGCCAAGCTTCATATTATCGAGGCTCTCACTCTCAATGAAAATGTAGGATTCTCGTGAGACGACATGGGCATCTTCAACTAGCTCGTCAAACATGGCTGCTACAAATCAATCCAACTTATGGGCAGCTCATGATTCGATAGAGTTGGAAGACGAGTCAATGCCCAATGACGAATACAATTCAAGCTCTGTGATCGAAATAGCGCTAGAAAGCTTCCTTAGAGAGCGAAGACTGCAAAGAAATGCTAATATTGGTGTTCGTCACCTTCTGAGGTGCTTAAGCCTGCAGCAAATAAGTTTTAATCCGCGCCGCCTACTAGCGTAACAAGTGAACAACTGTTTAGCAAAGCTGGACAATTGTATGACGAGAGGCGACATTCTTTGAAGGGCGAAAATGCTGAAAAATTGCTTTTTATGTGTTATAATATAATGTTATTTAACTTTGATTATTAAAACAGTTAATTTTGTTAAACAATTTTTACAGTATTAAAATTTATTTTTTCACGCTTTGTCTATTCTCGGTCTCGGCCGAGAACGAAAAACCCATCTCGGTCGAGCCTTAGTCCCAGCCAATGAATTTTATTATTTTGGGAGCCGCAAATCTTAATAAGAAAAAGATAAAACAGAAATTGAAAAGTCCATTACCTCTACATATGCTAAACAAAAGATATAAAACCAAATCAACTAATCAGCCACTGTAAGCACAGCAATACAGCTCTACTAAAACGGCAGAACTTAACTGTGTTTATTATATACGCGTCTCAAGATTGATTACGATAAATAATCATCATCATCATCTGAGCTCATATAAGACCCACTGTTGGGTTCAGGCCTCCTCCGCGATGGGAGTGAAATTTACCTACTATACCACGCTGGTGAGATGTGTTGGCATGGGGTTTTATGTCGTGTTCCCCTTCTCTCGCATAGATATTATATGCATATTATACAGGGTGACTGGTAAAAGATTGTACATATTGAAGGAGGGTATTCAGTAATCGATTCTGATACCGAATATGTAAAAAAAAACGGTACTTAAATTTTGAACCAATTATCTTATAAAGATATTTAGTTAAGGACACATCTGACAACAGCTGAATTATAAGTACCTACTTATAGGTCAACGCACTTGAAATAAATAGTTACATCACATTGAACTCACAGTGTTTCCACTATCACGTTGTAGTTTTACCCTAGATTTTTTCATTAATTTGCCCTAAATACCCTAATCAGTCTCCAAAAATCCTTGATTTAGGGCGCGAAATTTAAATGAGTTTGAAATAAAACAAAACTTGATGGTTTGATTTTTATTTTTATTTGCATCTATTACTCAAAGGTAGTAAACATGTAATCATAAAAAGAATTCATTTTAATATGTGGAAGAAGTAGATGGTGAACAATATGATGCTGTTGTTGAAGCTGAAGCATTTGGCTTAAGTTTTTTAGCTGCGGGTAAAAGTTGAGTACATTGTCTGTCGGGTTCTTAAATCGAATCTGTCATATTTAGTCTGGTGTGCAACAAACCATTGAGGGTTTCATTATGAAGCTTTTGTCTTGGGTTGGGTTGTTTTTTTGAGCCAACGCATACTCCGTCCATTTCTTCCGGGGGTGATGAAAAGGTGACGCAAGTCTCATAACCCTCCCCTTCGCCATTGGGCTGATGGATCCTCGTCGCAATCGCAACGTTGGCAGGACGACGTACTCTCTCCTCACGACCGTGTGTACTTGACGAAGCAACCGTCCGTCGTCACTACTTACGCTAGTCAGCAAGAAAACACCCCGTGCCGCCGTCCTCAATACTCCAAGAGCACCGGCCGGAAGGCTTTGACGACCCCAACATCGTAGCGGGGCCTCTCCAGCCGGACTGCCCAATGGGCAATTTTCCTATACCAGCTATCAGTATCACACTGAAATATCGACATCTAAACACTGCAATATTTAATTTAAATTCTATTATCGTGTTTTACACAAAGTAATTTCGGTGAACTCTGGGAGCCCATAGAGGGTAACCATTGTTTGTGATCGGCAAAGTCTATGATAAAATAGTGTTTGCTATTGTTATATTAAATTTTACCCCAAAATTACCCTAAAACCCT
Source organism: Lymantria dispar (assembly GCA_032191425.1). NCBI lineage: Eukaryota > Metazoa > Arthropoda > Insecta > Lepidoptera > Erebidae > Lymantria > Lymantria dispar. The sequence continues at coordinate 5,438,680 of CM063442.1, read as the reverse complement.
AAAAGTATTAAATAGCCCTATTTTAAATTAGTAATTTCACCCTAAAATAGGGCGAAATCCCTAAAAGTGGAAACACTGCGCGCTACTCCCATTGGGCTCAGTGTGACCAGATTTAGCAGAATTCTGCGATTTTAGCAGAATTCGATCCCTAATTTAGGGCTTAGCAGATTATGTCGCAGATTTCGAAAATTTGGCAGATTTTAGCATAATATTGGCTTAGCAGATTATGTCGCAGATTTCGAAAATTTGGCAGATTTTAGCATAATATTAAAAAGCCTTGCAGGAAAGTAGCAGAATTAGACAGTGACTAAATAAATGTGTTTCACTAGGGTAGTTGCCCTAAACCAGTGGTTCTCAAACTTTTTAAATGACGGAACCCTTTTGGGAAGCAAAATACTTGATGGAACCCTACAATAAAACAATTATTTTTATAAGTGTATTCTATATTAATCAGCATAATAAAAGTACAATGTATCAGTTACTAATTATTATTTACTTCACCACTTGGTAAGGACAATAATAGAAAACATTAAAAAAGAAAAAATCTAACTAGTGGGAGGTATGAAACTGTTTTTTATTTTTCATCAATTGCTTGATATCAGGTTTGATGGAAGAAAGTTGGAGTCTCATATCAGCTTCGGCGTCCAGTCTATTGCGATATTTTGTTTTCGTGGCTGCGTAGGTAGAGAATCCTGTTTCGCACAAATATGTAGTTGGGAACGGGAGAAGAATATCCAGAGCCATTTGGCCAAGCATTGCATATTCATCTTGGATTCTGCACCAAAAATCATTAAGAGGCGTCGTTTTGAACAATGACTCCATACTTGTGTCTGATGAAATTTCTAAAAGAGATTTATATATCTCATTTGACATGTTTTCAGGCTTTTCCAAGTTGGGTAAAAAAGGATTATGAATCCAGGAGTTCACTTTAATTTTTGTATTGTGTTCTTCGGGAAAATACTTTTCAAAAGATGCGCGCATCGAACTGAGATATTGGACCAATTCTTCAAACACATTATCTTCAAACATTTCTGAGTCGTTTTCGCTAACAAACTCACTGAGTAACGTAAAACTTTCTATTTCTTTCTTACCAATGCAAATGATCCAAAAATCTAATTTTCTTTTAAAAGCAGTTATTTTATTATAGGCCTGAAACACTGTTGTCTGTTTACCTTGCAACGATAAATTTAATTCGTTAAGTTTTTGAAAGATATCCGCCATAAAAGACAATCGGAACAACCAAGTTTTATCATACAAACGGTCCTTCAAATTAAAAGAAGTATCTGCTGAAAGAAACATTTGTAACTCGGCTCTAAGTTCAAATAGCCTTGTTAAAGTTTTTCCCCGAGACAGCCATCGCACTTCTGTATGGAGCAGCAGTGTTTTATGTTTGCTGCCATAATCTTCACACAATAATGAGAACAATCGGGATTGTAGTGGTCGTGATTTGATAAAATTAATTATTTTTACCGCTTCATCCATAACTAATTTTAGATTAGACGGCATTTGCTTCATCGCAAGTGCTTGTCTATGCAGAATACAATGACTGGAACTACAATTAGGCGCTTTATTTTTCATTCGTGACACTGCTCCTGCTGTTTTACCTGTCATCGCCTTGGCCCCATCTGTACAAATGTCAATGCAATTGTTCCAACTGAGATTATGTTCTTCAAAAAATATATTTATTTTATTAAAAATTTCTTCCCCGGTAGTGTTTGTAAGCAGCGATGAACACATAAGCATGTCTTCTTCAAAAGAACTTTTACATGGATATCTCACAATAACCAGCAGGATAGCCAAACCAGCGACATCAGTCGACTCGTCCATTTGCAAAGCGAATCGTGTATTTTGTAGACGTGTAACTAGTTCTTGTTTGACGTAGCTTGCCAGATCATGGATTCGTCGTGAAACAGTATCGTTTGATAGCGAAACAGTAGAAAGATGCTTTGCAGATTTTTCATCAAGCATACATTTTGTTATGTCTAATACACATGGTTTTATTAATTTCTCAGCGATAGTGTGCGCTTCACCTGCTTGTGCAATGCGATAGCTAACTAAGTATGATGCCTCCGTGGCCTTTTCGTTGGTAGTTTGTGTTACATGCATCATATTTTTTTGACTTTCTAATAACTGATCTTTTTTGCGAACAAAAAATTCTTTATTCTTGTCTTTAGTCTCGGGGTGTACGGTTTCTAAATGTCGACGCAATTTGGCAGGTGCCATGGAACTATTAGGAAGCAGTTTACTACAGAGCATGCAGAGAGGTGAGCCGTTGGAATCAACAAATCCGAAACTGATATAAGATTCATCATACTTCCTTTTTTTCGTCTTTGAAACCGTCGAGCTTGACGTCGTGGCACTCGTGGCATCATCTTCTGGATCGGTGATTGCTAAATTCTCCGCGCGCATTGCTTTTGAACATTCAGCGTCATTAGAAGATGTTGTTGGAACACGTTTAACACCTTTAAGCCAACGTTCCATTCTTCTTTATTTATAATGTTACTAGTCAGGATAGTGGGGTTTAAATAATGCACAATCGTTACTGCGTATAAGAGACTAAATTTAGAACCTACAGGGAAGAAATGTATAAAACTGAGACAACAGAATACAGCAGGCAGTAAAACAATGAACACTAGTTTCTCGCTAGCGAGCTTGTAAGTAGGTAGTAACTTATCGCTCCGAACGCTAATCATCAACTGACGACGCCAACTTTTTTTTTTTTTTTTTTTTTTTTTTTTTTTTGTGTGTGTACAGCTGTTGGCCGCAGATGGCCTTGACAGCTTGACGCGGACTATGGGTGAGCGCTGAGGGCTCTCAACCCGGAGACGACGCCAACGCGCGATCGCCGCTTTTATACTTAGTCCTAGACTCGATCTCAAATATTCTCGAAAATACTCGAGTCGGCACCTTTGATAAACAAAAAGCAAAAATAAAAACAGAAATTTAAAAATAGCGTTGTAAACAATATCGACTTTATCCTTTGAAGTTAGAGACGAAAGTCGCTAGTTGACAACTATAGCGTCTAATTCAGAGGCGGCTTTTATCAAAGAGACTGAGCGCTTACAAGTATACTACCCGCTCGTTTTAAGTTTGCCGCTGGCGATAGGTATGAGTGTATGACGTTCGAAATTTTTTATTTAATTGTAACAATAAAAATTGTGTACGTTAGATATTTGGGTAAAACTATGACACATTATAAGTTTTGTTGTCACGTGGGGGAGGGTACGCGCATTCCACAGACCGGCAAACTTAGAGCGAACGCGTTGTACAAGTATAAAATTGTTGAGACCAAACTTATGAGATATTGTACCAGCTAATGTAACACAAGCTTATACAAATACAAATAAATAAATAAATAACATTCATAGCGTTTTGTCTCCGCGCGGCCGCGGAGTCCGCACAGCCGCGGAGCGACCAGAGAGAGGTGTTTTGATTTTTTTATTTCTAAATTCTTGCGGAACCCCGACAGAGGTATCACGGAACCCTAGGGTTCCGCGGAACACACTTAGAGTATAGCTGCCCTAAACATATTTAAAAAAATCTATTTTTCTTAAATAGTGTAAGTTTTTTTTCTGAACTTTTTCTTTCTTTTTTTTAAAGGCAACGCACTAATGAAATAGTTCTTGTATTGCTGGGGACTTCACAAACATATAATTAACGGACACAAATTACATCCAGACTCAGAACAACAAGTCGCACAAAGTGTTATCCCGCATGGGATTTTGAACCCGCGACACTGGCACAGTAAATCGATGTCTAACCATTATGCCATCCGTGCCAGGCAACTGGCAATGCTCATATACATTCTATGTTTAATACATCTTGTGAGCGCATATTTTCTCAATTGAACAGTATAAAAAAATGACGTGCGAAACAAATTTAAATATGAACATGTTGCTGCAATTCTACATGTCAAACAGGTAGTTAAAGAACAGGGTGAATGCGTATATTTTACGAGCTAGCTTAAAACCCTATACAGGTGTATCAGGTTATGAGGCAACTGTTCGAATATGTTGTGTAGTGTGTTTTCAAAAATTCAAAAAGTGATTTCAAAAATTTTGAATTGATAATCTGGAATAGAATTCAATATTTTTCGAATGTACGAGAGTATTATTTTTGCTGTCGGCGGGCCACCAGTATTCAACCGGCGGGCCGCATGCGGGCCGCGGTCTGTGCATCCATGACCTATAGGGGTGACCAACTGTTTAGGAGTCTTGCGGCACTAATGTTGTTGATGTTTACTATGTGGTTAATTAATATTGTCTTCTTTTTACATTTTTATTGGTTACTTGTGACCATTGTCTATAGTTTCCTTCAATATGTACAATCTTTTACCAGTCACTCTGTATATATCCCTCAGTCGTCTTTTACAACACCCACGGGCAAGAATGTAGCGAATTGTATTCTTAATTTGTCACCACAAGGAACGTATCGAACGTACGAACATGTCTTTAAAATTTTAATCTTGGCTTATGTGATACTTTTGCGATGAGGTCATACTTTATTTTCATGAGTCATTTAGACTAGGGATCACCGCCTATATCCGAAATACCATTCTTTATTACGTTAGTAGATATTTTAAGATTCGTTATGGTACAATTTCGGTATCGTTAGCCCGCAGAATTAGCACGTTGAAATGGCAATGGGCAGGCCACATCGAAGCGACAACCGTTGGGAGAAGAAAGGTTCTTGAGTGCCGACCACGAATCGGACGGCGCAGCTTAGGACGACATTCTCAAAGTCGCAGGGAACCGTTGGATGCAAGTGGCGCAGGACTGTTCCGAGTGGCATTCTCGTGGGGAGGCCTATGTCCAGCAGTGGACGTCTGTAGGCTGATGGATGGATGGAACGTTATTTTTATAAGCTAATGTTGGGTTAAGAGTACATATCCCAAACGTAATGAGTGTGTTATTATTTACTTTCAAGGAGGCCTATGTCCGACAGTATGATTACAATCCGACATTAAAAGGCTAATGGATAGATTTATTTTAGAGTGAATAATTAGAGTATCAATATTGTATATCTTATGCTGTCGATGTTATAAGTATAGACTGCACAGTTAGTATAGTGGATAAGATGCTGACCTAGTGCGCTAAGTGTTGATTGATTAAGTGCGTTCGATTGCCCCGCATGACAATTCTTTGCACGATCCACAAATGGTTCCGCGTTTGTGTGTATTTTGAGTTAGAAAATTTTACTAAAAAAATTGCCTGTCAAACAAAGATTTTCATAGTGCAGGGTGTTTTATAAAAAAATGAATAGAAAAAGTATGTGTAGCGTTTAGTGCCCTACTATACAACACCGATACGGGTTGATATAGGGATTTGTGTCAAGTTTTCCTTCTCTTGCATAGATATTATATGCATATCATATCCCTTAGTCGTCTTTTCGACACCCACGGGCAAGAGAGGGGGTGTTAAATAGTATTCTTATTCCGTCACCACACGGAGTGCTTCTTAACTACGCAGCCTTATTATTCTTCTGTCTAATATAATATTTTTTCAATTTACAGTTTCATCGAACAAGATAAAGTGTCCGGCTTTTGGACATGGATGTTCGTGCTGTCGAAGCTGCCAGAACTTGGCGATACGGTGTTTATAGTCCTGCGCAAGAAGCCACTGATCTTTCTCCACTGGTACCATCACATCACCGTCCTGCTTTACACTTGGTACTCGTTCACGGAGTACACCTCATCAGCGCGTTGGTTCGTCGTTATGAACTACTGTGTGCACAGGTGAGAATCAAGCTATATTTTCTATATTTTATTACCTATATTTTCTTTAATACATTTAAGCCTCGCTTGGCAGCAACTTCATTTTATTCCTGATACGGCGACCGCCGCTTATAGACTAAGGTCTATAAGCGCCGCTTATAGACTAAGGTCTATAAGCGGCGGTATTATAGATTGTAAATATTCAAGTAATGCGCTCCAAATAGATTTTAAAAGCAATATTGCCAAAATGATTTTAGACCACTAAACCAATTCATTAAGGGCCCCCATATCCGGAACGATGCGTCTGTTACGATCCGTCGTTTCAGACCCGGACTCACACAGGAAAAAATTAAATAATTAAATATTATTATATATTTAACAATTATTATTAACATTAAATTGAATCGTTGATCGTAAGAGCCATACACTGTCGATTCATCGTCACGATATTCATGATTGCATGGGATTTTGTTGCGAACTCCGACATCGTCTTCGATGAAGTAAATCATTAACGATCTTCACATACACTATCGATCCGTTGTTTCGATCGGTCTGAAACGACGGATCGTACAGGGAACGTACCGTATATGGGGCCCTTTAGAGTCGCATAGTACACGATGGTGGCGTAGCGATTGATTTCAAGGAATTTATTATCTTATCTGTACAGAACACTCTATTGAGTTAATTGTTGCGTGTGTTGACGTGGAATACAATTCCCATTCCTTTTACCGATTTCTAATTTCATTCAACCTTCGACATTTAGATTTAAAAGTATAACACGAATGTATGTTCTGAAAAAAAAAAGCAAAGAACATTTCGTGACCAGGCGGCGCCGGTCTCCATTTGTAATTTTAAATTGTTTCACGTTTCTTACGATAAGATTACTATGAAGTGTCCCGTTGCTATTGATAAATGAATATTGGTTGTGATACTTTTGTAAATGTTAAAATTTAATGATTAGTAGCCAGTACAACTTTGAAAAGCATCATAGTTACTCTCAATATGCCCTTATTCCAAATACTTGGGGTCGAGGTAACATGAATTACTCTTCCATAGTACGTGTACGGTGCAACGGCACATTGTATATATGCGCCGTCATCAATATTTCACTATATTTATACCAATAAATAAAATTGGAGTGTCTGTTTGTAATGTCAAAATAATAGGCTATTTTCATGCTCACACGGTTATTTGCACGACACCTATGCCTAAAATAGCAATTAAAAAATTTTTGTCTGTCTGTCTGTTTGTTCCGGGTAATCTTCAAAACGGCTGGACCGATTTCAAAAATTCTTTCACCAGTGGAAAGCTATAATATCAGGGCGTAAACTAGGCTATATTTTATCCCGGTATTCCCACGGGAACGGGAACTACGCGGGTAAAACGACTATAACCTAACCTATAACCGAAGCGAAGCGAGGGCGGATTGCTAGTAAATTATTATATTGATTGATTTGATTACTATACCATGCTGGTCAGGCATGTTGGTATAGGGTTTATTTCGAGTCTTCTTTTTCTTGCACAGATGTTATGTGCATATTATATCCCATAGTCGTCTTTTACGATATCCTCGGACATGATAGGGAGTGTTGAATTGTATTCTTACTCCGTCACACCACACGGAATGTGTATTTAGTTTAATTTAGTTTTTGAAGATAGATGTCGCGGTACTGTATGTAAATGAAATAAAAAAAATATCATGCTTTAAATTTAGTAAAACCTAACTAGTTGGCCATTATTTCATTATCTTTTGTTTTAATTCCTAAGAACGTTTGTATATTTTCAATGCCCAAGCGAGCGAAGGCACAAGGAGTAGCCAGTTAATTAAAAAGCTAGTTTAATTCTCAATATCATAATAATTTGAATATATTTTAATTCACATTTTATTTAAATATATTTCACGGTTATAAATAATTCAACTTATTCACTATAATATCTTCGAAATTGTAACGTTCAACAAAAAATCTGTTTTTCATGGCACTATTATCTAAACAAAATAAATCTGACAATAGAGCGAGAATAAAATTAAAGATTTGTAAAGGATCATCTTTAAACAATAGTAATTAACACTTATAAAAACGAGTGTATAATTTTATAATCGATATTTTAGCTTCAATATACAAAAACTTAATAACAAACAATAAATATTGAGAAAACTTTATTCACAAAAATCGAATAAACTAATGTTAAATAGTCACGGTTGATTTTTATAGATGTTACATAGAAGAGAATTTCAATCATACATGTTCAATTTGTTATGTGGTCCGACCACATGAAAAACTGATCAAATGTATCGGCAGTCTCCTGTTAAGAGCCGCGGGCCGGTCCGTCCGGCGTAGTACTATACTTTCGCAGAAAATTGACGTCTCAGTAGTAGCAATTTGTTACTGCGCTTCGTTCGGTGAACGAGAGAGCCGGTAGCGCAGTTTTTTAAGGGTATTTGCATGTGATGGATTTTGGTATCGCCGAACCTCATTAAACTCCCTTCACTTTCTTCACGGTAGGCAGTGTCCTATGAGTGTCAGTATTATTTATCATCAAGTGTGCTGTTTGCTCGTTTGCCAACAAGAGCAATAAAAAAATATCCAAATAAATCGTAACTGCTAAGCATCCCACAGACGCCAAAAACATTGATCCGCAAGGGGTTCTGTAATAAGGGTGGTGGTTTCTTTGTAATAGCGCTATTTACCCCAATATACTTATTTTTACGTACTGTTCTAATTAAAAATAATTGTTTGGTTCTAGGCTTTCCAGGCAATCGTCGATAGTTTGATAGGTGGTTTCATCATCATCTCAGTTCATATCAGCGTTGCCAGTTTTTTTTGCCAAGTCGGGCTTTTGGAACTTTTTGAGTGTAAAACAGCGGGATTCTTTCGTCGAAAGCGGGACATAGTAAAAAGAACGTATATAATCAGACGTTTTCAAATATTTATCTTTTTATTTGAATTAAAATTACGTTTACGTGACAATAGATAGCAAAAATAGCCATAGAAAATGTATTTCAATAAAAATATAATATTTTAAATCAGATTTACCCTATTGTTAAATAGTTGAGTCTTACCCCTCTCTCTCTCCCGCGCTCTTATCTTCATTACGCGACGGGCGGGTGGCCAGTACACGCTTGTCTGTGCCACCCATCCACGCTTCCTCAGCACACTGCGTGCATGGTCGAGCTATCTACGAAAAGCGGGACTGAGGCTGTCCCGCGCGGGACATTTAATTTAGATTTAAAAATCGGGACGTTCCGCCAAAATCGGGACGCCTGGCAACGCTGGTTCATATACATCCCACTGTAGGTCTCGAACCTCCTTCACAATAGACGGGAAACCAGACCGGTTTCCCGTCTATTGTCTACTGCTATACCAAACTGATCAGAGGATTTGGTAAAGGAACCTAATAGTCCTTAGTCCCTTTGTCGTCTTTTACGACATCCATGGGTAAGAGAGGGAGTGGTGAATTGTATTTTTACTCCGTCACCACATGAAAACATCGTTTTCCATATTAGATTAATAACAATTCTTATACCCTTTAAAACTTGGACGAATTTATTTAAAACAAAGCGAGCAGTTACGACCAATTATTCTATTCATAACGTTCACAAATTGTCGTCTTCATAACGATAATTGTCATTTACCCTACACCGGTCTCGTCTACTTAATTAATAAACCACAATGCTGTTATCATCTTTAAATTATGGAATAATTTGTTACCTCGTCTTCATTATCGTACTTAACTATTTAAGGTATTTTTTAATTATCATCATCAAACATGTCATTGTAACTTCTGTAAGTAAGAGTCCACAATAATCTCCATAAATGAATATTAGGTTAGACCTCCGGGATGATCCGGTAAACGTTTTTAATTATGTTGGGACTCGCAAAAAAAAATGTAATTATTAAAGCGCAAAGAATTTAAAATTGTCTATACATGTTATTTATCCCGGGTTTAGGACTCGTGGAAAAATATAATACTGTGCGATCTTTTTTTTTTTGTTTTTTTTTGCCTGTCAAACTTTATTCGGGACGCCTCTGAACCGGATATGGATGGCAATAGGCGTGAATAGTCAGACAGGTTATTTTACTCTTTGAATCAAATATCAATTATTTAGAGTATGCGTTTTTTTGACAATTAGTGTTTACATGATTTATTGCCATCCACTTCAGAACTCATGGGAAGAAATAATGTGCGCTTTACAATAAAGGATATCACTACATCTGGTGGCTTTCTGTCAAACGTTAATAATTTATGTAAAATCTAGCGGACTCAACCTATCTAAAAAAATTCTAACCCAAAGCACCACTTACCGAGTTTCAAATTTCAATCAAAATGAACCTAGTCTTAGGTCACATATACAAGTACAGAAGAATTCTATACATAGAGATATTTCACCTATTGAAACAGACCGATCACAATTTATTAACAACTAAAAACCTCGTAATTATTAGTATTATTACGTAATATCGATACAAAAATTCAGCACACAATTTTTTTTATAAGCGTTCAAATATTGCAACAATGTTTTTTGCATATTTTACACCGGTGATAAGCTTATCCTCATAAATATTATAAATCCAACATTTATCAAAGTTATAAAATGTTGGTAAGTTTTTAATAACTTATTATTCATGATATTTAACATACGGTTTACATGTATTGCCGCGTGATTGTAATGCATTATGATCTTCTACATTGATTAGGTACATATAATTTGAGATTTTTATACATTTATTGAAATGCTATAGAGTAATTCTGTTTTAATATTTTTATAATTGTAATGAATAAATTTTAATTAGTTTCAATGACTAGATATAGCTAAGTATTTTTATTGATACGGCTTGTATCAATAAAAATACTTAAACATTTGCACGCCATACATATATGGTAAAATATGCTGGATTGTGTTACATTATTAAGATCTATATAACCATATTTTTGAAAATATAGATTATTATTATAATGTATCTCCTTGTAGCGAAAGAGAAGGCATCTTCAGAGCCCAAAAGCGATGCATAAGAGCAATTTTTAACCTGAAAGTCACAGAAAGCTGCATACCAGTCTTCAAAAAACATAAATTGTTAACGTTTCCTTGTCTGTATGTCTTGGAAATTGCATTATTTGTAAAAACAAATCCTCATCTATTTCCAACATTGCACGAGTCCCGTTTCAGAAATGTAGCAATGAGATCGAAATATCTAAATTTACTTCATACCAGTGGTTTTAAAACTACATTATATAAAAAAAGTGTAATTATTATGGCTCCTACTATCTTTAACAAAATACCTAAATCTATGAAAGATCAAACTGTAAGAAATTTTAAAGCACAGTTTACTGACTTACTTATAACCAAATGCTACTACTCAGTGTCAGAATTTTTAAATGATGTTAGTTTATAATTAAGCCTGTTATATTATTTTTAAGTGTTCTATTAATCCTCTTTATTTTTCTTTTGTTATTATTGTCAGTTTTATCTAACTTAGTTACCTACTTATAGTTCGAGCTTAATATTGTCTAGTATGTAACTAAGCTATAAGGAGTACTATGTATTATACAAAACATTTGCATGCCTAAACGGTAGAATGTACTAGGCTCTTATTTATAATGTTTGTCACCTAATTGTAACTACCTGCATTCCAGCAAATAAAATTATTATTATTATTATTATTATTATTATTATTATTATTGTTCACGGGATCTTCCTAGGGAAGATACATGGTCCTTTGAAAGGCTTACATGGGGATATGGATCCAACACGCAGAGGCCTTTGGAGAAATTTAATCTAAAAATGGGATGGGACGTCTACCGTTGACACTCCACGTCTGCACATAACACACGTGGACTGCCAACGCTAGGTGTAAAACTATTGTTGATTATGGTATCTAATATATGATTATGGGGTTGGAGGTTCGATGGACTGGTCTAACTTAATGCTATTGATTTAAAAACTGTCGTCTGCCTTCAATACCTTTATCGTCTTGAAATTTGGCAGACGGTGACTCGCCAACTCACTGAATGGGCCCCCCTAAACGGTCGCCACAGACACGCAGGCCATACGGGCAACATTGGTGCAAGTGGCTTGGGGTGTCGAGCGGTGCGGCGCCGCACTGTGGGACCGATCGGTATATTTCATCTCAAAAATCGATAACTTTGTTGTTTTGTGATGTTTCCCCTTGAATTTTTTTTTATGTATTAATGAATATATAGGCAATAAAATAAATTAAACATCATTATTTTAAAAGTTATATAATTTTCATAAAAAAATGACAAAGATAACGATATACGAAATTACATACAAAAAATTATACAGTTATAATAAAATGACAATAAAAGTAACACTTTTACTTAAAATAAGTTTAAGACTTAATTATTATTATTATTATCAAACAAACATGCTAAAAAATGACACCATAAAAAAAATTGCGATCCTATTCATAACCTTCTATTTCCAATAATTCTTTAGCTTCGTCAAACAATTCTTTGGATATTACAAAACTGGGTTTATTTAAACTAGATATATAAGGATCAGATGTATATAACAAAATATGCAGAACGTCCTCGTTTGTTGCTGATCTGGAACACTTCCTAGCGTGATGTAACCTATATTTTTTGTAATCTTTATTCTTGGCTTCCTGAGCATCTTCGGATAATTGTCCTATAGGCAGAACTGCATAATGCTCTATTATTTTAGCACCATGTATAAGTACTTTATGGACCGAAGATGGCATGTAATACCAGTTATATTTGCTTACGTATAATTGCGCGGTTATCAATGTATACTGACCAAATTTTTCTGCGTTTATAGGGAATCCCGATGACATGGTTTGAAGAATTACATAAAATCTCTTAATTAATTCTCCATCAATTCCAGTTATCCCTGCAGAGCATTCGTAATTTTGGAAAAATCGCCTTGCTGTATTTCCGTCATTGCTATTACCGGAACCTTGACGTGGTTTATCAATGTGCAAACAAAGCACTTCTCGGAAACGTTTTTGGACATATTTTTTCTTGTCTTCTTTAAGTTGCTTGTTTTCTGGAGTTGTTGCTGACCACTTCTCAAAACTCAAATTATAAGAAATATGGAGGATCGTCTCCATAAATCTTATCCATGCATGTAGTGTCGACAATCCGTATTTAAATGCATCTTCATTTTCAACTCTTGATGTAACTTTTAAAAGATCGTTCATTTGTCTGGGAGTTGCTCCACAAACAGTGCAGGTAGCACTGGATGATGTGTTCGTTAACACTTGAGCAACTTTCCCACCAATCATTGTCATAAACAGTTCATGTCGTCTATAGACACAAGAGTTGAAATCAATTGATTAATTTTGGCTTCAATTTCACTGACAACCGCTGTAGTTTTTTCGGGTGTTTCTTTTGCAAATTCTAATGAAATTGGTCTGCAATATCTAACAGATGAGCAAGTAGGATTCTGCCACATAACTGTAGACGTTTCTTCGTCTACTAGTCGCAGTGATACAAGGGACACTATAAACAAATTAGCATCCGATATTTGTTAGTTTTCTTCCGGTAGAATTTGTTTATACTCACTTTGCCCGGAAGATCCATCACACCCCCATTTAGTGAACAGCTTGAGACGATTGTAGTTTGTCGAACCTGACTTTATCTTTATAATACGGCAGACTGTATGGTCTAAGAGATCTTGCAGATTAATTTTTGCGCTTATATTTGTCACCGTTATGCTAGATGCAGGCGGATAGCAAGCCTTTTTTGCTTCACTTAGTATTTGATACGAAGGTAAAACAGAACTTAAATTTTTATCAACGAGCCTTTTTCTTAGGTACCCATATTGGGCTTTCGTTAGATCCGTTTCAATACACATGCTCAATGCCTCTTCTTTTGTAAAAGAAAGTGCACTATCTGGACTGATTATGCTTTGTAGAATTGCTTTCTTCTCGTCTTTTTCCTTGTTTCTGATAATAGACACAATTGACGCTTCGTCATTTTCACCCATAGATCGTAAACCTTGCACATAAGCGTTACGGACATGTCCCATTCCATACTCCTGGAGCAGTTCCATATTTTTTCGTTTTTTTGTGTTTTCTAAACACTCGTCGTATGGTTTTGTTGGTCTACCACGATCACCAGAAGTATTCAAGCCAGATATTTCAGAGGTTGAGGTACTGCAAGAATTCAATGGTACTTTAAATTCACCGTTTAACCAATTTGAGTATAGACTCTCGAACCTGTCTGGCTTTCTTTGAGCTTTCGTCCATTTCTGGTTGCAACTCGATGTTAAATTTTTTTGAATACTTTCTATTACAGTGATAACGTCAGTTTCCGACAGTTGAAAGTTGTTCAACAAATATTGTCTAAGGTCTGAAGTACTCTTCCCTCTTATTATTTGATCACAAAGATCGCGTCGAACACAAACGAATTCACTCATGTTTTTTTTCTGTTAATTGTTATCGAAAAGAAGTATCTGAATACTTTGATGAATAGTATGCTGAAAACACGCGTATATAAAGGACCAATATTTTGGTGCCTTGTGCAAAAACCGCAGGGTAATTGATTGTGATAGTTGTCATCGAAATAGTGTAATCAGTAGATACTGGTTGTAATAAATTACCGCAACAGATAAATAGAACTTCCGCAACAATATAGTTTATCATACTTGTGGTGTATTACCGCTATCGAAAGTACCAAGTGAATATTCTTGTAGTCTATTTATTTGTTAATGTATGCTTCTATCATAGAAATGAAAAAAAAAGACAAGTTAGACATCAAATATAATATATCACAGTAAAAAAGAAGAACCGAACATAAGTTTCGAGATTTTTTTTTGCCCCCGATTGACATATTGCCTTGAAATCACCATTCGCGCAAAAAACGCGCAATTGTTTTTTTGATCCTCGTATTACTGAATAGGTAAGGTCGCAAATAGAGTGATTAACTTGACACCGGCAGCTTTCGGCAACATAGAAAAGTCCAATTGAAATAAACAAAATCGAAATTTTCTTTACTAAAAAAAATAAAAAAAAATATATATCATTATTTTTTTTTACAAAACTGAACGTGGATACAAAGTGTACATTCTGATCTATCTAATGATGTATTACACTAATATGTTTCCATGGAAAACATCCGAATAATTTTGTGTTGAACTTCCTTAACGGTAATTTAATTGGCATGAAAATATTTATGCTCAATGTTTGAGGTTCACTTTATAAACATGAAACTAAATTATTTAATTTTTTTTTGGAATTAATTCGAAAGTTGCATCCTTTGAGGGTATAGAACTATAAAAGGATCTATGGATTTACGACTTTTGTCAAAACCATTTATGAGATGGCAAATACTGTTTGGGCCCATAGTGCGCCGGTTTCACCATCGCAGTGGTTTCATCACCCCGTAGTTATGCCCTTGAAAATGACACTTCCACCCCCGAGCATATAGCTCTGGCGATCCCTCTCTGGTCAGCCGTTTAAGGCAAGCCAGAGTTGAGAATCCTGCGGGCACTCTTCGGTTTCCACTCCAGCCAGCCACTAAAGGCGAGCTGGATACGAGGCCCTGGCCGACTCTCTGGGGCACTCAGGACCGCAGTGTCGCCAGTCACATTCAGCACGCCACAAGCTACCCTGCGGTTTATTGGCTTTCCTATACATCTTGTGATACATTTTTTCTTTTATATCAAAAGAACTTGAGAGCCATATAATGTTCCTCTGAGGTTTGCGTTAGTCTCATGGTGAGATAACGACTGGCCCAGAGGTTTTATTATTATTATTATTAATTCACAGTATGAAAATAAATTTTGACAACCCAACATTACCAAATTTATAATTATATCATTATCATCATCGTCTCAGCCCATACACGTCCCACCTGTTCGGCTCGGACCTTCTCCGCTATGGGAGGAAAATTGACCTACTGTACCAGGTTGCTGGTCAGACATGTTGGTATTTTTTTTTATGGGTGGGCTATGGTAAGCGCACACGCGGTTCATTCCGTCCGGGGCGACGAAAGGACGGCGCGCGGGCCTATAACCCACCCGTACCCACGTCGCCTTTGTCATTGGGCCGACCACCAGTGCTGAGGGACATGTTGGTGTACGGTTTTGTTTCGAGTTTTCCACTTCTTGCATAGATATTATATGCATATTATAATCCCGTATTCGTCTTTTACGATACCCATGGGCAAAAGGGGGGTATACGGAAATTACTAAATTATATGTAAGTGTATCAGTGGCAACCCGTCCTTGCTTCGCTTCGGTTTCAGTCGCCTTGCCCCCGCAAATGTTTGATGCCCAAAATTTTATAGTGATTTCTTGAAAGGAAATCTAGTCTTACTTACTTCTTATATAGACCCGGAACAAACAGACAGACAAAATATTGAAGTGGTTTGCCAGCATAGAAACACTTATTATTTTGACATTACAAACAGGCACTCCAATTTTATTTATTTGTATAGATAACCAATTATTTAAACAAATTTTACGGATCATTAAAAAAATCATTCTGAATTTCTTGCCAGTGAAGATTTCTAGGCGGCGAACTATAAGAATACCTTCATAGCCCTAAGATTAGACGTAACGTTATTACTATTAGATATTAATGAAAATATTTTCTTTTTTTACAGTGTCATGTACTCGTACTACGCTTTGGTGAGCATGGGCAAATACCCACCCAAGATGTTGGCAATGACCATCACAGTATTGCAACTGTCTCAGATGATCGTCGGCTGCGCGATCAACATTTGGGCCCACAATCACATGACAGCGACACCCTCACACTCGTGCCACATCAGCCAAATTAACATAAAGTTATCCATGGCCATGTACTTCTCATATTTTGTTCTATTCGCACAGTTCTTCTACAAAGCATATTTATCACCCAAAACGAACAAGAAAGCCAAAATCGAACCAATCCCAAATGTACCATCTAAAAAAATTACCTATAATAACGGTTACCCACGACAAAGGAACGGCGTTGTCGCTCACTAGTCGACATCACAATGTGATATGTCCTAGTTATTAAAGGTTATGGCTGTTATATATTTAATCATGATTGAGCTGAACTCTCGATCCAATGTCAGTCTTCCATTCATTCTTTGAGAATAAATGAATGAATGAGAATATCGTTCTTGAACGTCATTTTTGAAATAACGTAAATTTCAAGATGCCATTTTAAATTGAGATAACAATGAAAATTTTGTATGGAAAAGATCGATAGTTATGTTCAATTGTGATCAAGCGACTCTAGAGACGTCGTCGAGTTACATTCCACGCTAAATTTGCGGATAGTACATAGATAGCTATTGTTAGCCTACCTAACCTCTTGTGATGACTCGATATCAATTTAATATAATTTTCTATCAATCTATACAATAATACCTATTTAAATTTGAAAAAAAAAATATAATTGTGTACATTTTCTTGCTATAAACTAAATGTTTTCGTTTTTTTTTTCATAGTCGTCACAACAGGTCAGTGTATAACCATTGCATAATGGCGACGTTCTCAGTGTCAAAATAAAAGCTTTTATATGGGATTTGTGTGTGCGATGATTTAGGACGTGTGTGGATGTTTTATCGATTTGCAATTGGAACGTGTGAATGCAATTGATTAGTAGAATATAAAACTACCAATAGATATAGTAATTTTATGATTTCTTAAATTGGTAATGTTAAAGTAAGCATAGACTGCAAAATTTTATATCACAATGAATTTTGACACTTGTTTGTAATGTTCGTTCAAAATTTAAAAATATATTTTAATACCTTTATTATATTTAATTATTATGTAACAAAAGAAAGAAGGCGTTGTGTTATTCCATTAATTATAATTATTTACGTAAATAATTATAATTAATGGAATGTATTCTTTTAACAGGGTGTGGTATCAGTTAAGATATAAAATTTAAATAAACGAATTTATTCGTTACATAATTATTTTATAGGAGCCCTGATATTTTCAAATACAGTGAATCAATAATATTCGTAAATACATTCCCAATACATATATATTTTGTTAATGGAAAAATTGTTTAGCACTTTCCTAAATGATTGTTTCTACATGACCTATATAAAAGCTATAGTTTGTTGTTTTGTGTCGTATTTATTCTTAATGAAAAAACTAAGTGATTTTTTTTATAATTTATTTTTAATGTGGTAGTTTACCTATACACATTTGTAAAATGTTAATACGATGTTTTACTCTTTGAATGAACCGCTTTATTGCGGCATGTTGGTGTTATACTTTGATATGCTTGTTAAACAAGTGCACAAAGTGATTTAATGGTAATTCCTGATAGCGGAATAAGCAATATTAAATGAAGTTTGAGCGCGATAGTTTATACATTAGAAATAAATGTATTAATCTGTGGCACGTATTCTTTCTTCAGACTCTTTATTGAGTTTAAAAAAAGAATACGTGTCCAGAGACGCGCCTCAATTTTGCGCGCGAAAGTGAGTTCAAATCAACGCTTCCACTTAGTAACGTTAATATAATCGTTAACGTTATCGCATGGAAACCTCTACAACCGACGCCTTTGCTTAACGTAAACGCGATTGTTGTAAATATAGACTTAATTAGATTTATGAGACGCTAATGTTGGACGCATACAAATTATATTATAAGGCGTCCTATTCAATGTCCAATTGCGTTCATATTTGTAATAACATCGCCAATTAAAATCACAATATTGAATGATTATGAATTAGAAATATTTTACGCTGTAATTAAATATACAAAAGCTTAAACGAACGAACGTTAAATAAATTTATTTTAACATCAATTAAGGCTAGTGTAGATTGTTGCCCCGTAACTGTCCGCTAAATATTTGACCTCTTTACGGCTCGAATTTAATTATTTTTTAACCGTGTTTGTACTAAGTCATGCTTTATTAGTACCTAATACGGCTTTAAGGTCTAGTTATAACTACCGCTAGACATTACAAAAGTCTGTGTGCAAATTAGTATAGTTTTTAGAGAAGGTCAATTTTGTCTTGTTACAGGTTAAGTCAACATTTCGTATGTAGGCTATTACAAATAGGCTGTTATTTATTATTAAATACATTGCTTTTACATTAACAATGGTGAATTGTAGATACTTGTAGTATTAACTTGAAGGCTATGGGGTGGGGAGATAGGCGTAAACGGTTTCGGGTACTACTTAGTACAAACTAACCTTTACATTTGAAACTTATATAAAAATAATTCATAGGTATTGCTATAAAGCGGTTAACTCTATATAGCACTGTCTATGGTATTCTTGTCACTGGTTAACGAGATCTATTTTTTTTATTTACTTTTTTAAGTGCAACTGGTCGCAAATAGGTTTGCGTTTGTGATTTCGTGATTATTATTAGATAAGAAAACAACTATCTATAATTATAATCGAAGTGACATGTCGCTTATTTTTTTTTATATATTTTTTTTTACTACCTCCGTTATCATGCCTATGCATGCTATCCGTTATATACAATTCAATATGTTCGATTCAAATGTGTATTTTGCTTGTTTATTATATATTTTGAGTTGAATATCTGTTGCGACACAAACTCTGTATTGAGATATTTTTTGGAGTTATATATAAATCACGAATTTATGTTAATTACTTATATTTAAAATTTCTATTTATTAAAGTGGGATGATTCGTGTATTCGTAAATATATTCGCTATAGTACATATTACGTTGATGATACTCATATATTTCTCGCAATGGACTGCGAGCCAGATTTTGTCATAACTAATAAAAAAAAGTCCCAGCTTGTCTCAAAATAATTGTTATTCACGTGACAAGAGGAGTACCGTATCCGCCCACTTTAATAACATTGAACGTTAAAAAAATAATTTTTAAAATTACTTAAAAATTGTTTTAAATACCGATATTTTTTGTACATTGAGTTATTAAGAACTTATTTCATGCCTATTTTAAATGTTTATTTATGATGTCATGTGAATCATAGTTAATAAAAATTATCATTTACGCATTTAAGTATATTTGATAAAAAAAAGAGTTGTAATTTGTTACTTTTTGAATAAATCTAGCGGTTACAGTTCCATAATCGAATATTTTAATAATATATTTTTATGGATGTCGTTTTGAGGTTACAACTTGTGCAGAACTGAGGGTCGTAGAAGTATATAATAACAGAATTGTATTTGAAGTTAAGTGAAAATATTCTTGCAATCATTCATTTGTATTTTCTGGGCAAATAAAGAGTTATGCGTAATAATTTTGTTTACTTTTTTTTCTGAATAAGAATAACACAACTGTCTGTGTGGTGACGGAATAAAAATACAATCTGCTACTATCAATCTTGTCCGTGAATGTCGTAAAAGATGACTAAGGAGAGGAAGACTCGTAACAAAACCCTATTCCAACTTGTCTAACCAGCATGGTCAATATCCAGTAAGGTCAATATCCCTCCTATTTTGGAGGCTTGAGCCCAGCAGTGGGCCGTATATGAGTCGAGATGATGAAGAGAAAAAAACACACGGACTAGCTGAAGGTGTGTAGTAATGCTACCCATAGATATTTGCAACCCCAAAGTATTGTTAATAAGACCCTTGGGCCCCAATTTGCACCTGTTATCCTACCCTCTATACCGAAACAATAATTACAGCTTATTTAAGTCCCACTGCTAAGAGCCTACTCCACAATAGGAGTGGATTTAACCTACAAAGTGGTTGAATAATACTATGCTAAGCTCATTTCAAAATGAATATTTTCTTCGCATATGATTTATTAATACTGAAATACACGCAATCTGTCCATAAATAAATTATCTTTTTAATTCGCTGCACGGTCTATCAAATATCGATGTTTTATAAAAAAAATGTTAGGTACTACAAAGAAGGCGCACGCATTGCGCTACAATGTTGCCCACCAAGGCATTGGGTAAGTATGACGGAAATATCATGTTAGCTTTTAAATTTACTCGTACAAGAATAAATCGTATTTATATAATAGACATTTTAGACATATACAAACATTATGTTTGCATCAAAATTATCTTACCAATACATTTTCATATAAAATGTTCTTAAAACGAGACTCGCACTGTCAAAAAGTTATCAGATTGCTCTTCACGCCCTAACTCTACACGCTCTACCACTATACGCCCTAATCTCGCGTGCCCTAACTCACCGCACCCTAACTCAATGCACCCTAACTCACCGCACCCTAACTCACCGCACCCTAACTCACCGCACCCTAACTCACCGCACCCTAACTCACCGCACCCTAACTCACCGCACCCTAACTCACCGCACCCTAACTCACCGCACCCTAACTCACCGCACCCTAACTCACCGCACCCTAACTCACCGCACCCTAACTCACCGCACCCTATCTCACCACGTCCTAACTCGCCGCACCCTAAACTACCGCACCCTTTTCTTTTTTTTTTACACGCTGTGGAAATACGCACCCCGCCGGTTACAGACGGGGGAGTGTGTGTGGGATTCGCCGGCCACAAATGTGACCGAAATACCCACTAAAATCACAGCGGCCCCTTTCGCGCTTTTACGAGGTGCCGGAGAGATCGTCTGATGACATTCTATCCATAGATCAATATAATTCTATCCCCGACACCCCATCGCTTGGTTGTCTGGCCACGCCTTCCTGGTCGCCGCCGGCGGAGCGAATCAGCGGACGCAAGTGCCTCGCGTGCCCGCTCCGCGTTCTCCTTTCTTGTCACGACAGCCTCACAGAAAGAGGCCATCGACGACCAACAGTTGTCACTGCCGAGCATCTGGAGATGATGGTCGCCAACAAATCAAATCAAATCATTTATTCTGCATAGGCCCCTTAAGGGCACTTACATATTGTCAAATTACACGTTTGAATACAATACAACAATCTACCACCGGATCGGAACGCGGCCACAAACTGAGAAGATCCGGCAAGAAACTCAGCGGGCAGTCATTTTTTTCTTAATCCTTT
Source organism: Lymantria dispar (assembly GCA_032191425.1). NCBI lineage: Eukaryota > Metazoa > Arthropoda > Insecta > Lepidoptera > Erebidae > Lymantria > Lymantria dispar. Next base: position 5,417,066 of record CM063442.1, on the reverse strand, counting down.
AAATATACATAATATTATGCTTCGTACAACATATGTGGTATTAGCTCCAGTGTGATGCCCTTCGAAATTGTATACAACGACAGGTAACTTACCGTGCCATAACTCTACAAGCCCTAACTTCACAGGTTACAACTTAACCTAAATACGTTACTACAAGGACTATTGTAGGCATAACAGAAAAGTAATGAAGAGTGAAAACATTTTTTGTCTTAGGCTCATCTGAGGGTAATATAAATTCTTTGGGGTGACAGAGTAGCAATGTAATTCCCTAATTCGTTCTGCAAGTATTAGGGACTTAGGACGAGAATAAATAACGGAAAGGGAGGAAGTATTAAATAATACATGCCAACCAGCATGACCACTGACCAGCGTAGTGGAGTATGTCAATTTCTCTCCTTTTACACAATGCCTTTTAATGTTTACGTACTGTTATATCCACCCTACGTTACTAAAAGGGCTGACAACCAGATACTATCCCTTAGTCAGCATTCTATAGTATATAAAATGCAACCATCCTGAACAGCCCAGGCAGTCTGTATTTCAACTCCTTCAAAGTCAGTACACGTCGGAAGCAACGTTGTTACCTTATACTAAAACTTACCATATCTCATGTACTATTTTCTGTGTGTTTAATTTTAGTTTATAATAAAAGTTTTTTTTTAAAACCGTATTTGGTGATCCCGTATAGAAAATATCGTTAACACGGATATGAAAAACATATTTATGTAATTTCAAAGAAAGATGTAGTTTATTTTATGAAAGACGCAGTGTAGTGCTCCAAATAATGTTTCCATATGCATTGAATGGCAGACCTTCGAACATTAGAGAGCCGATTTATAGGTTTAGCTACACTACATAAATAAAAATTTATTATAATTATGTCTACCGCACTGTTACAGAAAGAGGCAGCCTTGGTGCTCGTACTCTATTTGCAGCTCAAGTTTTGGTGTCTGAAGAGATATTAGGCACTTACAAATTGTCTGGCTGAATAGTCTCTTGAACAATATTAATAAAAAGAAACCATGAAAATCACAAACACATTATGTAGTGAAATATTTAATTACATTTCTAAGAATTTTCGAACGAATAACAGCTGACTCAATCGACGTTTTGGTCGATTTGACATTTTGTCAATATTGTCATTTGTCATTTAATTGTTACTTTCATTCTGTGAGTTCCGTCTGAAGTTGTTAAATTTTCAGAATTTCAGAGTGACAACAAACGCACGCTTTATCTTTATTGACATTTAACGTAACCATGGAGTTGATTGATAATGATATAAGACAGTGGAGTGCTGAGGAAATCAAGGAACAGTTTGGAGATAGTTTGACGCTTCTACCCCTGAACGATAACATCAAAGAGCTTCAAACAATACTAAGAGACAAGTGAGGTTATTGCCTTGTGGCTACCTATAAGCGTTACATTGTATATAAATACTTTACAAACGTTGATAACATGAAACTTTATCAATTTTTGTGGCCTAAGTGTATAATATTCTACTACTATATATACCAGATTCTATCTAATTATAGAAATTCTCCACGACCATCTAGATTGATTATACCTTAGTCGTTTTGTGTAGGTTATTTTAAGGTCGTTATAATGGTTTGATTATTGCCAGTAAATAATGACACAAGGCCAATTATGTCATTGATGTATAATAGATACAATTTTGGAGTTCTGAAAACTCTTAATAACAAACACTACTCTTCTATTTTTTTCAGAAATACATCTAGAAGTGATTTCAAGTTCTATGCTGATCGTTTGATCAGACTTGTCATAGAAGAAAGTCTGAACAAACTACCCTTTACGGACTGTGAAGTTATCACCCCTACAGGTGCTCTGTACAAAGGTCTCAAGTATGGAGCAGGCAATTGTGGTGTATCTATTGTTAGGTCAGGAGAGGCTATGGAACAGGTTTGTAATATGTCCTAATATTTGATGCTAGCCAGTTTTAATTACAGCTAATCATTTATTTTTGGTGTGGTGACAGAATAAGAATACAAATCACCACTCCCTATCTTGCCCGTGGATGTTGTAAAAGACGACCAAGGGATATACGTAATATGCATATAACATCTATGCAGGAGAAGGAAAACTCAAAACAAAACCCTACGCCAACCTATCTGACCAGCATGATATAGTAAGGTCATTTTCCCTCCTATTGTAGAGGAGGCTCAAGCCCAGCAGTGGGACGTATATGAGCTGAAATGATGATCAATCATTTATTAGACACAAAATTCACAAAGGTGCACTGTTAATTTCACTATGGTATTATAGAGCCAACTGCATTACAAAAATGACACCAAGCAGAAGCTTAAGCTTCTTTACCTTTTGAATAATAAAATTCATTGATGACATATACAACCACTGTTCTTGACTTCGGTTCCAAATTGAAAACTTGAAAAGGACTCCAAGTTTGATCCTATTGTTACCAAAAAACATTTGTAAGATTCTGTCAAATTTTCATAGTTGGCAAATTCAAATAAAATTGAATATAGAATCAAATAGGATGATAGCTTCACAATAGCGTCTTTGTTAATTTCATCACATAAAAACATAGTACTCGGCTGTAACAGAATTTCTGCTGAGTAATTTCTAAACATAATTTCAGGGCCTCCGGGATTGCTGTCGTTCAATCCGAATTGGCAAGATCTTGGTTGAGAGTGACACAGACACGCATGAAGCACATGTAGTATATGCCAAGTTCCCTGAGGATATAGCGAGGAGACAAGTACTGCTCATGTATCCTATCATGTCCACAGGAAATACAGTTAAACAGGTTGGTTTATTTTATATCCAAGTGTTTCACATGGATCAATATCAAATAATGCTGGTTTGAAGAGTTTTGGCGGGAATATGGAAGTGTCATATGAACCTCTTGTATTATATTAATTTTTTTCGTATTTTATAGTGTTAAATTGAATAATTTTGCAGATATTTTATGTAATAATACAGTTAAGGTGCTGAAGTGTGGTGAATATTGTATAATAGTGGAATACATGTTTTTTCATATTGCACTGAAATTACCAGAATAATCATAATTTAGTTTTCAACACCTATTTAATGATAACGACTTGAGTTGCTGATAGTCAATGACTATAAGTTGCTGAATATTAAGAAGTGTTAAATGATATGTGAGAAAAATTGTATAAGACTTGGCTGTATGAGCTTTGTTCTCTTTGCCGGTTTGAATAAACAGAAGCAAAAAATAATAAAAATGCTGATTTGAAATAAAACCTATTTTATTGTGCCTCATAAATTATATTTACATATTACAGATGTAATGTTGTTGATACAATAAGGATGACTTGCTGAATGTGAGAGACCTTAGTATTACATCTCATTGAAACCAGATAGGTTTTCAAAAGATTTTATATTGAGTTTCACTCTGTACTATTTGTTAAAATCTTTCATGACCATTGATATAAAGTCCAAGACACTGTTAACTTGACAATTCATAAGTATAGCCCATCAGTAAGTCAATTTACCATTGGGTGCTGATAACCAAATCAGTGATTTTATTGAGCATTTCGGAAGAACATGAAATTACACATAACCCTTATATTATACTAGCAGCCCGCTCGCCCGCAGCTCGCTTCGCTTTTTGAATTCAAAATTTTTGAAATTGGTTCGCTAGTTTAAGTGTGAAAGGGTAACAAACAAACATACTTTCGCATTTATAATATTAGTAAGGATTCACTACACTTCAGAACTTTTTACTTATAACACATAAAATACTAGCAAAATTATTTAGCATAACACTGTAAAACACTAAAATAATTAATGAAATGCAAGAGTGCCATATGACATTTTTACATTCTTGCCAAACTCGTTCTGTTGTAGTCATGTTTTAAGTTTATATAATAATAATAATAATAGCCTTTTATTCGGATCAAACAATAAGTGTTAGTAAACAAATTTATTATAACTAAGTTAGTATTCTGCTTTTATACAATATATTTTTGCTTATTTTGTGCCCTTGTTTTATTAGTAATCATATATCATTCTTTTTTTCCATTTTTGTTTGTCCGTTTGCCAGTTGGCAAAGGCCTCCTCCAACCTTTTCCATTCTGCCCGTTCTATAGCTACCCTGCCCCAAGTTGTTCCTGCCACCTGCCTGATATCATCTGCCCATCTTTGTTTAGGCCTTCCTTTCTTTCTTTTTCCTTCTCTTGGATACCACTGTGTCATTATTTTACTCCATTTATCTTTACCCCTTATGATATGGCCTGCCCATTTCCATTTTTGTCTTTTGATTTTAAGTGTTATATCCTGGACTTTTGTTCTTTTCCTGTTGCTCATATTACTGATCTTGTCTCTTATTTTAATACCTAACATGCTCCTTTCCATAGCATATTGGCATGTTGAAAGTCTGCTTAGTGTGTTTTTGGTCAGAGCCCATGTTTCGCTCCCATATGTTAGGACTGGTAAGATACATGTATTAAATAGCTTAGCTTTTGTAGTTAAGTGAACTTTTTTATCTTTAATCACTTCTTTTAAGCCCCAGAATCTGTGCCAGCCATTTGTTATCCTTCTCTGTATTTCTTTCTTTATGTTGTCCTTTGGTGCCATCAGTTGCCCAAGATATATATATTCATCCACATAGTTAATTTGTGTCTCACCTAATTGTATTGTGTTTTTCTTGCTGTTTGTCATTATTTTTGTTTTCTCATAATTTAGCTGTAGGCCCGCCTTTTCACTTTCTAATGCTAATTCATTTATCATTCTGTTTAGGGCTTGCGATGTTGCTGCAAATAGTACAATGTCATCGGCGAATCGTAAATGTGTTAGCAACTGACCATCGATAGATATTCCCAAGTTCTCCCATTTAAGATTTCTAAAGATTAGTTCTAGTACGGCTAAAAAAAGTTTAGGAGAGAGAGGGTCTCCTTGTCTAACGCCTTTTTGTATTTTAAATGGATTTCCTTTATTTTCCAACTGTATAGATGCTGAACTATGCTTGTAAATATTCCTTATTATCCGTATATATTTGTGTTCTATCCCCTGTTCTTTTAGGGCTTCCCAGATCTTTGCATGTTTTAAAGAATCAAACGCTTTACGGTAATCAATGAATGCTATATAATATGTGAGCTGATATTCATCATATTTTTCTAATATTTGCCTCACAGTATGAATATGATCTAAAACAGAAAATTTTTTGCGGAAACCTGCTTGTTCCATTGGTTGCTGATCGTCCAATTTTCTTTATAGTCTTTTTAGAATTATTCTTGCAAATATTTTATATGTGTTGGTCCACATGGATTGATAACATGAATAGAAAACATTTTATGATAATAAGGTTTTCTTATATGTAAAGTATGTTTTCTTATATGTATTTATTTATGTAAACCTTCTCCTATTTTCCCATGTTACAACGGGAGCGATTATGGCATTCTCCCTTCTCCCCGACAATGGATGGCGAAAAACTGTTAATTGAATATCTCTTTTGCCTGAAATATAAAATTATATAATTCATCAATTTTTATACTCATTCTAGGCAGTGAATGTTCTAACTCAACATGGAGTGAAAGAAGACCGTATTATCCTATCGAATTTATTCTGCACACCGGCTGCAGCTCAGGCAGTAGTCGATTATGTACCGAAGATGAAGATCCTCACTTCTGAACTGCATCCCGTAGCCCCAAATCACTTTGGACAGAAATATTTTGGGACTGATTGATATGAGGATGAGTTTGAAGTGTAGCCTGTATTTAATTAATTTTAAGTAAGTCTTTATTATGTGGTGACAGACTAAGAATACAATTCATCACTCCCTATCTTGCCCGTGGGTTTCGTAAAAGACGACTGAGGGATGTAATATGCATGCAACATATATACAAAAGAAGGAAAACTCGGAATTAAATCTGTCTGATTACTATAAGCGAGTGACATTATTTGCTTATGATTGCTCATAATCGCCTTTACGACACCCATAGGCAGGAAATACAGTGGTGAATTGTCTGCTTGCTCTGTCACCACACAGAATTCTTGCTCTATAATCGCACGAAATATACTTCTCTAATTAGTGCTGTGTTAAAGTTTGGTTATTATGACTTTTATTTAATGAAAATTTATATGTATATAAATTATGTAGTCTGAATTTGTAACCATCATCCTAGCAGTATTATTTCAGTCTTGTAATGCAATTCTGTAGTATGAGTTGATTACAATAAGCTTATTTTACTAAGATATCTTATACTTGAAAATTTAGACGATTGGTAACTCGGTTGAAACTTAATTATAGGGTAATTTAACTACACAAAATAGAATAATGTGTAATGTTTTTCTGCAGGCACTTTATGCGTACCTGTATATAAATCTATATATATAAAAGAAAGTCGTGTTAGTTACACTATTTATAACTCAAGAACGGCTATACCGATTTGCCTGAAAATTGGTGGGTAGGTAGCTTAGAACCAGGAGACGGACATAGGATACTTTTTATTCCGTTTGATGTGACATAAAACGTCAAAGAGAATACAAGTCACTATAAAACGTGGTATATCAAAAACGCATCTATCATGTAATAACAAAACGCAAATGATTAAAAAATTAAAATATATTTACGAAAAACATTATGGCGGTACGAAGTTTGCCGGGTCAGCTAGTTAATTGTATAAAAATAGATAAAATATTAATATCTATTGCTTCCAAAAGTAGAATAATGCCTGCTTTTACCATCATCATCTCAGCTCATATATGTTAAAAAAATTGACCCTCTATACCAAACTGGTCAGATGGGTTAATATAAGAATTTAATTTGAGTTTTCCCTCTCTTAGTTCTTACCAATGACATTTTAATTTAATGTGTTACTTAAAATTTGGTTTACCTAAAGCAATCTATCACTTAATTGTTAATGTTATGTGTCGTTTAATATTTAGTGTCAATGTATATAATAATATAATATTTATTGTAAATACAATAGTATTTACAATAAATATTATAATACTATTGTATTTACAATAAATATTATAAAATTGTAATCATTAACCAGTTTATTGGATATATCTAATATTTAAGCTAAATGATCTATTTATTGTTAAAACTATATTTAAATGAATTATGTAAACTCGATTCTTGAAAGTAAATCTTTTGTAAATCGAAAAAAGAAATGAAATGATGAATTATATCTTTTTATTATTATACTTGTTGGTAGGCAACCTCTTGGCCAGCTATGATCTGGCATCACCCCGCTCTATCTGGCTTGACTGAAGAGACACGAATTTGTGCCTGTTAAATGGATCGGGTCACTTAAGTAGATCCTGAAAATAATTGTTATTCCACACATGACGGACTAGGAGATGGTACCCGAAAGGGTAATTCGCCTCGACGAGACACTGATGGCAAGGTCGGGTACCGGTGGCTCGCCCACTTGGCAGAGGTACTCACCCGTCGGGCTATGGACTTGATCACCGCCCCCTCGTCACCCCTGGCAATGTGCGAAGCACCATAGTGGCGCTCAAAAACATGGGTTAAGAATACAATGCATGTTACATTTGCCCAGGTGTTTTGTTCAAATGGGCTTTGACTTGGAGAATGGGCGGGCAAATTCATAACTATAACTGCTACTAACTTTCTTTAGATTACATATAAATATATGATTACAAATATTGTATGAGAGATACTGCCCACTTCGACAATAGTTTTGACGAATTTTCTTCATACTTGCCTGTTTGCTGGTTGTTTAAAAGGAATTGATATTTTCAATAATATTTCCTTTTTATCTAATTGTATGAGCGAACTACACGATCTAGTTTATATTTAGGTTGTAAGAGCTGGGACCTATGGGCCTACTCTTGAAATCAATTCTAATTTCGAATCCGATTCAATTCCAATCTCACCAAACTTATATTTCGTACTCTTGAACAAAATCGAGAATGAATTCTTCGCGTTTGCAGTTGTTATTTTCATCAGATGTGCCGTATTTTCTTACTTTAAATTAATAACGTTATCGAACTCGATCACCACAAAGACGCTTTCTTGAAATTGTGGAATATTAACGATTTTAAACTAAGTCAAAATCACGTCGGGAGTAGCAAATACTTGACTTAAAGGACGAGAGTCGAATTCATTTAGTTTAAAAAAAATCCACCGAATTTGATTACAATCGTGCGCTAATGTCGCTTTCAAGAGTACCAAATTCGCTCAAATTCGAGCTGCGATTGGATTTAGGATTGCAATCGAGATTCGAGAGTAGGCACACTAGTCTACTCAGGTGGGATAGGGTGTCCACACGGACACCTTAGCCTACCTCCTGCCGAGCTGAATATGGAGGCCCAAGCCGGCTCGCAAATTTTATATAGTCTGACGCTGCACATTAATGGCAGGTGATCCGTTTTAGATATCAGCAGAGTTTCAAGATGTCTACCACTTCTACGCAGCACATAGCACATTTGGTTTTGATTTGGCGGTTTAGAGGGAAGAAACTTATCAAAATTAACTGCAATCGCCATTATGCTTGCTAACTGTGCGATTATGGCAATATTTCCATTTCTCACACGTCGATGGATGGAATAGCCATAAATGGATAAACAGGATAAAACAAATAAATAACGAACAATAGTAACTTACTTTTAAATCGTTTATTTCAGTTTTCATAGTTTTACATTCTATGGATAGATAGAAATATTTAATTAGATCAGATCACACAGCTAAGCGGTTGTTTTAAGTTACATTTATAAATTAATAATTCAAACATTCGAATAATTTAATATTACTAACAAGTAACGTTTAAAAGTGTTCCCCAAACATTTAATGGTCTGCTCGCTAACGCGACGTTTAACACACTGATGTTATTTCACTTACATACGATTCTAGAAGCTAAAAATATTTTATCTCCATGTAGAAATATCGATAACATTCATTTTATCATTATTGTAACACCATTGATTTCTTATTCGAGAACAAAAATATTTTTTTTATATTATTTTTATTAGTAAAACTAGATGTCGCTTAAAATTATTGTTAGGTAGTGAACTACCGATGGCGTATATGGCAACACTACATCTATAAATCTCATTTTTTTTATTAATGTGACACGGCAACACCATCGGTGCCGCCACAGATAATAAGTGCGTACTCCCATATAAATAAATACTTAAAATATAACACGTACATTAAATCTGTCAATAAATTTCTTATAAACTATGTTACATGACAAGCACTTAAATACCATCCAATGGATGTCTAATTAATATAGAAAAATTATATATCTGGCAACCCCAGATAAAGTTGTAGGACCTCTTTAATTATAAATCTTGAACACGGTTGTTCTTTAGAATTATGAGAGGCAAGATTTTTATGATCACAAAATTTATAAGTAAGGTGGTTATACAACAAGAAATAATATATATACTCTCAAAATTGACTTAGATATGTTATTAAGGCATCGTGTGAATCGCACTAGATAAATTGACAATATAAATCTAAGACTAATACAACAGCCAAAGCGAAATTAAATGGCAATTAGCATACAATAACTACATAACAATAGATAAGGATTCAAATTAATGATGGGAAATATAGAGTCAATATATATAAATACAAGTTTTCAAAGAAGCGAAATTAAAATAATCGATAACACATTTTGTGCATTCACATTTTTTTTGTGATTTTCGTTTTTTTTTGTATAAAAAAATAATCGTTAACAAGTTTTTTTTAAGCTACTAGGGGTTGACGTGGACCTTCCGCAAGTTTATTTTGTCAACTAAGTCGAAAAGCATATCGCCTGATGTATCCTGCTTTTTTGATGTACACCAATCTCTGGCGTTAGCGATTACCGGTAGAATGGTTTTGTCGCTACAAAGCACATAAAATATATATTAGTCACATTGTTATTTTATAATCGATTAACCGTATCGATATAAAATCGACTATACGGGTTTAAACTCTTATGTTAAACTTATGTGTTTGCCAGAGTAGGTTATATGATGGGTTGGTGATGTATTTACATGAGCTTCTGCTTGGCGCACTCTGGGCAGATGATGTCCTGTCCGTCGGTGATGAAGCCTTTGCCCACGAGGGAGGTCTTGCACTGAGCACAAATGAAGCAGTCGTTGTGCCAGTGACGGTCTTCGAACGAGATGAAGCGAGTGCCGCCGATACCTGAAAATCAATTTCTTAATTTTAGTCGATTTTAAGGGTTCTTCATAAATTACTGGGTTTGCCCATCAGTCAAAATAATTGATTAAAATAATTCGTTAATGTTTGTGCAAAATTTTCACGATTAAATGGTAATAAATAATTTTAATAGGAATTTAATTTTTTGGGGACCATCAACTGCGATTACTAAATCGCAATTATGTGGCAATTATGACATTATGGGGAGGGCTACGTGTCACAAATCCAGGCAATATCCAAATAACAGGGGTGAAGGATAAAGCCAGTAGCGGATTATTTGCTATTAAGATAAAATATTACTGACCAGTGATAGGCTTGGTGCAAGACGTGCACCTCTTAGCGAAGAGCTCTCCGAAGCATTCAGCGCAGTAAGGCTTCTCGTCGCGGGAAGTGAACCGCTGTCCGGCCAGCGAAGTGTTGCAGTTGGTGCAAGTAAAGCACTCCCTATGCCACGGCTCATTCTTGTATGTTACGCCACCTTGCGTGATGATCTGGAACAAAGAATTATCACTCGTATTTTGTGCCACAAACTGATCTTCCCCATGTGGTAACGAAATAAGAATATAAAATTGTCGCCACACCTTATTTACCCGTGGAAGTCGTAAAAATCGGTTGAAAATCACCAAAAAAAATGGGCAGCAGTTTAGAATTAGACGGCGAAAAGCTGAAAGATGATGACCTTAACGACCACAATACAATATATTGTTTCCACTAGATGGGCTGAAGGCATTAAAGGTCGCAGGGAACTTTTGGACACAAGTTGCACAGGACTGTTCTGAGTAGCGTTCTTGTGGAAAGACTTATAAAGACCTAGTAGTGAACGTCTATGGGCTGATGGATGGATTATATAATCTAGGATCACTCGTCCAATAAAAGTTCTTTTAGAATATATACCTTATTGCACTTGACGCAACGAGTAGCGAACTTGTCTTCGTAACAGCCGGCGCAGTAGATTTCCTGCTCACGTGGGATGAAGCTCCTGGTACCGATGGGGTTCTTGCATACTACGCAGCAGAAGCACTTCTCGTGCCACTGCCTGGTCTTGTATTCCATTTTCTTGGTGCCTAGCAAGGAGATTGAAATTATAGATTTATAAAATATGTTAAGGTTGATGATTATAATATTTATAACCTGAGTTAGATTGGACTTAGTTGGACCACTATATTGGTTTCGTTCACAATAAATTAATTTCAAGAATAAACGTTTATGAATAAATATTGCAATAGCAATTAAGATTTAAAAAGCAACTTGTTTTCGTCTTTTCCTACTAAATTTAGACTTAACTCATCATCATCATCATCATCTCAGCTCATATACGTCCCACAACTGGGCACGAGCCTCGCCCCCCAATGAGGCTAATTGACCTACTGTACTATGGTAGTCAGACGGTTTGTATAGGATTTTATTTTTGAGTTTTCCTTCTTTGCACATGTGTTATATGCATATTATAGTCTTTTACTACACTCACGAGCAAGATAGGGTGAATTGTATTCTCACTCCGTCATCAACGTCACATACCAAACTTTGTCATTTTAGTCATTTAAACATGCCACAGCATTCGTTTGCTGGCATTTTCTCTTAACGATAACTATCTCACAATTACGCGGATTCTTTGGAATTCAATGTGAATATAAATTCACATTTACAAGTAGCTAAATGAACTATCTAGCCAACTAACGAATACTTATTTAGTTAATAAATCTAATTCCAAATCATGTAGTCCAATCATTAAGCACGGCTCAGGAATTGATCACACTGGCCTGTATTGTTATTGCATTGATGTTGCCTGTTTTAAGTGCCTTAATCGATTTTTACTATACCTACCAAACAATAAAGAAATCCTTACTCCCGCACATATCGATGTGAAGATTTAAATTATATATCTATAATAGAGCAGTTTTGCAGTGCACTTCGCATGATCATAACCTCGAATTTATATGTAGATAGGAACTCCGATGCATAATATATTGCACCGATAGTACCAAGGCTTTCTTGTCACGGAAATGACAAAAGACAAAGTTGACGTAAGACCTTGGAACAGTTTTTGTAAATTATTGTCGATTATTCGTATTTTTTTTTAGTCTTTATAAGTGTTTGGGTTCATTAAAACGACGAATGGATTTGTACTATTATTTTAGCCTTACGTATATGTTAAAAATTTTGTCTAAATCGAGATTAATCATTATTATAGAAATATTGCGATGGTTTGATAGGAAATTATTTGTCCAAATTTTAATAATATTATTGCATTGTAAGTAGGGTTGCGTTCATACAGACAGCCGGTTATAAAACTATTGCCAATAACGGTGGAAGAGGAATACATATTGTATCAATCCCTAATAATCAGGATAAGAGCAGGATGATGCATGCAACTATTATGAATAATCATGATTGATAATGGTTGCGTGAAATAAAATTAATAGATTTAGGCAAGGTTTGGCAGAAACAAGTTGAATTTCAAGAATGTTCAGTCAGTTATTAGATTGAATTTGTGTTTTAAATTGCTAGCAAAATGTTTTTTTTTTGTAATAATCCAAACTCTAGTAATAAGCTTAAACGAATGACTAACACTGAAAAGGAAATAATGGATTTTATTACGTTTGTTATCCATTTTTAAAAGCGACATTTTTGGCTAGCCTTGTTTTGTAATGATTTACGATTACCAGACGCTGAACATATAATTATAGAACTTATAGAAGCAGGTCTATAATTAAGTTAAAAAAATATATTATTAAGTTTTTATGAGGCATGTTTTAAAAAAATATAGTATTTGGACGCTTAGAAGGTCAATGTCGGGTTAAGGATAAAAAATGCATTTAAAATTAATAAGCGTTATTGAGAAAAGTTAATTGACAGATATCTTCTATTAGAAAATAAATTTAAATTTCTTCACTTAATATTTTAAAACAAGTTATGTAAATTCCATATAAACGTAATTACTTACGTATAATTAATATACGTAAACAATATTAGAATATAGGCAAGCTAATATTAATTTATTGATATATGACAATGTTCTGTCGTTGGTAACTTGAACAAAATGTAATAATTTTCATTTTCTGCTGAGTAAGTGATTCATCATTATTATCATCATTTCAGCTCATATACGCCCCACTGTTGGGCGCGAGCCTCCTCCACAATAGGAGGGAAATCCACCTTATTATACCATGCTAGTCAGACAGGTTTGTATAGGATTTTATTTCAAGTTTTCCTTTTCTTGCATAGATGTTATATGCGTATTATATCCCTTAGTTGTCTTTTACGACAGGCACGGCCAAGATAGGGAGTGGTGAATTGTATTCTTACTCAGTCATTACACGGACGAGCAAGTGATTATTCTCATAAATATATCATATTCGACTAACCAGTCTATGATTCATAATGAAAATCTAATTTCTTGTTTGCAATAAATCATTTTGTATTCCTATTTAGCAATATTATCTACTATTAATTTGATTGTGGATGCTATTAAATGTTGTAGAACTTTTAAATAATGCCAAGAAATCCGTATCTTAAAGAAAGTATCTCATTTCCATTAGTATCAAAAGTTTCGTAAATAATGGCTATCGTTTTCGTTAACAAACTTTATGTTAAAAGGCGGCCCCCATAAAAAGTCAATAAAACTTTGGCAACTAGTTGCTAAGTTATACAATTTTGATATACATACATAAGTTTTTATTCGAATTCATAACGTCGAGTTTTGTTAAATTTTATCTATAATTTTAGATTGAAAGTTTTAATTAAATTACGTTGTACGCGTGGGTTGAAGATTACAATGTTTATCCACTCCTTTTTTGCTCGTAAGTTGTATAACCGGTAGAGGGAGCATCAAGAAGAGTGATGCTGGAAATCCTGAACACTACATTGCGATCGTTAATCCGTCTGACAAAGTGGCGATTATGGCTTTATTCACATTAAGTTCGATTTTTAGGGACTAGTCTCTTTCACAGTTGTAAGTAAATTGCCCAACGAGGTTGGCATAAGGTTTAATATCGAATTATCCTTTTCTTGCTGCTATCTGCATATGTTATTTAACCATCCTATGCGACAGCCAAAAGGACCTATCAAGGTCACATATAAAGTTTAAGACAAGAATCCTTAGAATTATAGAGAAGAATTCCCCTAAAACTACTTTCTTTATATCCCGTTGAAGATTTATTTGTTCGCGTGTCGTCCAAAGATACTTGGGATGTCCTTGATATATTAATGATACTGAAACTAAGTTATATTTGAATGATGCACGCGACCTTATGCATTGTAGAGCGATATGCAAATATAAAACTGTAATATTATTAGCCGTATATATCTTATATTTTAGTTTGTATGTTGAATAGTCGATCATGTCAAAAGAATGATTCCAAACAACCACAAAAAGACAACAAAGGTATCCGTTGATATTGTTATGATTATAAAAAATCCTCCAAAATTTTTTTCAAACACTAAATTGCCTGTTGCCCTAGCTGACACTACAGGTGACAGGACCGCGAAACAGTCCATCACCTGTAGAGGGACTGATCGCGTGAGGGTGACGTCCTGGGAGAGGCCTCGGGTAGGGTACCCAAAAAGGTATTCTGCCGGACTGGCTACGGACGGTACCGTCGGGCCGGTAGTGAAGTGACCTCGGACAGAACGGATGGTAAGCTTCCAGACCTTAGCACGCAAAAAATAAACTCTACATTGCTTATTTCATTTCAAGGAATTCAATAGTAAACGTCCAATCATCAACGAAAATGACATTAAAATCGACCACCCTTATGATAAGCGAAGAAATTATCCGAACCATTTTAGAAGGTTGTAATTTTTTTTCTTTTGGCTGCTTTAATAGGATGTACCAGTATATCTAATAGAATGAATTGCAGGCTTATTCGATTTTTTTTTCTTGTCCAATTTTAATCATCCATTAGCCCACCGGCATTTACTTCGATACAGGCATTAATCGTAGAGAGATCCATCAATTAATCCAGTTAAACTTTGATAATTATGTTCCTAGGCACGTGTAGGCTGATGTTATTTATCATGTAAACAAACTTTTACGATTTGCCACGCGGGGTGCCGTGTCAGCGATTAGCAAATAAAACGAACATTAATCTTCATCATTATTCATTTAAAGAGGGAACATTTATGGTATAACATTTTTATTAAAGTTTCCACATTTTAATAAGAATATATGACATCGTGTTTGTGTTTAAAGATTTTTTACTTGCATTACATTAGATGAGAAAAAGTATTTTTAATTGATTTGATTCGTGTGGTGACGAAATAAGAATACAACTCACCACTCCCTATCTTACCCGTGGATGTCGTAAAAGACGACTAAGGGATATAGTAAGCAAATAACATTTATGCAAGAGAAGGAAAGCTAGAAACAAAACCCTATACCAACCTGCCTGATCAGCATGGTATAGTGAGCCCCTATTATGGAGGAGGTTCGAGCCCAGCAGTGGGACGTATATGAGCTGTGATGAATTGAGATTTTCATATGATGTCAATGATTTTATTTGGCTGACAATGAGAAATAAACTTTTGTAAATGGATAACATTTTATATTTCTTAGTAGGAGGCAAATAGCAATTTTGCTGTTCGCTTAGGAAGATATTGTTTTTCCTGTATGTTTGATACTGTAATATATTTATTCTACTTTTATTTGATTCTATTTATATTACAGTTTTCATCTACCATTAATATTATTCTTTTATCTATAAAGAACCAAGACTTGGAATAATAAAATTGGATATATCACAATATTATAGATAGGGAGTAACATGTATGTATATTATAAGTACTAGCAACCCGCCCTCGCTTCGCTTCGGTTTCAGTCGTCTTACCCGCGTAGTGCCCATTCCCGTGGGAGTACTGAGATAATAATATAGCCTATGTTACTTCCTGATATTATAGCTATCCATTGGTGAAGCATTTTTGAAATCAGTTCGGTGGTTTAACCGTGAAAGCGTAACAAACAAACTTACTTTCGCATTTATAATATTAGTAAGGACGTATAGAGACATATAGTTATATGTCTTTATCTTCTGTTGCTCTCCGTGTGGTGACGGAGTAAGAATACAATTCACCACCCGATTTC
The DNA here is from genome assembly GCA_032191425.1 of Lymantria dispar. Classification (NCBI taxonomy): domain Eukaryota; kingdom Metazoa; phylum Arthropoda; class Insecta; order Lepidoptera; family Erebidae; genus Lymantria; species Lymantria dispar. The sequence continues at coordinate 5,400,864 of CM063442.1, read as the reverse complement.
TCACCCATGGGTAATCGTAGAAGGCGACTAAGGAACATAAGCAGATAACATAGTGACGTTATCTGCAAGAGAAGCAAAGCTCGAAATAGTCCTAAACCAATCCGTTTGGCCAGCGTGGTGTAGCCGATTCCCCTTTCACTTTTCACTGTGGAGGAGGCTTGTATGAACCTAGATGATGATGATCTTGATTCCCACGGAATGTTATACAATGTGGTAATCTAATCCAAGACTGGGTACAACAGACCAAGGCCGAGTCTAACCTTCCCATGGGAGTTGTAGAAACTGGCTGGGCAGCATCATTCTCTTCGGAAAGTTAGTGTTCCTGGAAAGCTACATCGCCCGAAAAGTGTGGTATCATGCGACATTATCCTCTTTGCCAAGGCAATATCTATCAGTGGATAATCAAAAATTGGTAATTTCTCTAGTGTAATATATTTGGGAGGGTATCCCAAATAGGGGGTATTCCGTCGGGCCGACCACTGACGTCAAGTCACCCTGCTCCGGTGATCGGACCAACGACGAAGACGACGTGCATCGTGGGTGGGTTAGGGGTGTGCGTGCGGAGTGGTGGGAGGAGCGCGCCGACCGCAAAAAAAATACTGGAATACTCATTTGCAAAAAAAACGGGCGGTTTTGATTTTCATTCATATTTAAAAAGATACAATACCAAAAAGGTTTCAATCGTTTGTACACGTTACTGGCCGGTTTTAAAAATGCTGTGGTATTTAAAAAAGTACGTTCTAAATTCAATTTTTCATTTGATGTTCATTTTTACAGAAAACCCCTTTTTATCCTACATTTTTGGCGCGAAGTTCCAGAAGTTAACATCGACTTTCATAACTTTTATTCAATTTTTATCGATTAATTTCATATCCTTGACTGTCAAAGCTTTATTTAATGCTGTTTGGCTGTATCAAAAATGGTAGATAAAGTGGTAAAAGCTACCAAAATTATCGCGCTGCTTGAAGAGGGTTGCAGCCAATGTTTCGTGGCTAGGAGGCTAAATGTTAGTCGCTCGACAGTCCAAAGGACCTGGCAGCGATATCAGGAGACTGGTTCCGTCGAGAGAAGGCCTGGTTCTGGAAGAAAACCATGTACCCAACCACGGGATGATCGTTTTCTTGTGAGTCGCGCATTGAGAAATCGCTAATCTTCGTATGTGGATCTTAAGAACAACCTCCAAGAAGTAAGAAATGTGCATATTAGTCTATGGACGGTCAGGAGGAGGCTTCTCGCTGCCAATATACGCAGTCACCGCCCGGCCCGCGGCTCCAAATTACTCCGTGAGCACAGAGTTCACAGGCTTAGGTTCGCTAGAAATTGTGAATCATGGACTCAAGACGATTGGAATAGGGTTTTGTTCTCTGATGAAGCCAGGATATCTCTGTTCGGTGAAGATCGACGTCGGCGAGTGCTAAGAAGACAAGGAGAACGCTTTGCAGAGGCATGTTTCGAAGAAATCACACCTTATGGTGGGGGCTCTGTTATGTTTTGGGCAGGAATAAATTCAATGGATCGTACAGAGTTAGTCTTCATTGAAAACGGCTCACTGACTGGGCATCGATACATAACGGAAGTTCTAATTTCTCATGCACAACCCGCATTGGCCGCTCTAGGTGAAGACTCGATTTTTATGGACGACAATGCTCGCGCCCACCGATCCCGCGATGTTAATGCGTATGTGCAAGAGGTCGGCATTCGTCGTTTGGATTGGCCAGCTCGAAGTCCCGACCTCAATCCCATAGAGCATGTCTGGGACGTTCTGAAACGGCGTGTGAGATCAGTACACCCGACTCCGCAGACCATCAGAGAGCTGAAGAATGTGATTACTGCGGAGTGGGAACGTATTCCGCAAGCAAGTATCCGGGATATACTCGCTAGCATGCCCAGACGAATTCAAGCTGTGATTTTAGCTAGAGGGGGTCACACTCGATACTAAACATTTATCTGCTTTTACTTTCTTAAAGAAAAACAAACAAAAAAACTTTTTTATTTTTACTTCATGAGCATATGCACTACTAGCGAATATACACTACTAGCGAGGTTTAGCATTATTTCCCATAAATTGTATCTAAATTTTATGAAATACTGATGAAAACGATTATTTTCTTATTAATTTAGCAAATTGTGTGGATAAAACTACCTATAATTATCAAACAAAGAAATATTAACATTTGAAATGGTTCATTGCTTAGGTGCCCGTTTTTTTTGCAAATGAGTGTATTACCAACGCGACAAATACTTTATTTACTTAAGTCTGTCTGGCGTCGTTTTGCATTTCATGCTGTAAAAGACAAAGCCAGTTCAGGCAGCTAGTGTAGACAAAAAGTTTTTAACAATCGCGTGTTTTCGACGGCAACTATCTAGTTTCATGACTAGTACCTGTGTCTAGTTATGTTTTGCAGTTCTGGGGTCTACGAACTTTCATAACGTATATCATATCGATTTTGGTAACCGTTGCAATATCTAAAACTTTGCCTTTACTTTCAAATTTATCATTTTTTAGTCTTTAAAGTTCGCTAAATTCATATCCTCCTCCGCAATACTTTTATACGTACCACTACTAGGATCGAGTCACCTCAATAAGAGGAAAATTTACCTATTATACCACGCTGGTCAGGCGGATTGGCCCTATAGTTGACATGTATTAAGAGTTTACCTTCTTTGCATAGATGTTGTACGCGTATTGTATCCCTTTTTTTGACGTGGGTTACGGTCGGCGCACTCCTCGCACCACTCCGTCCGGGGCGACAGAGGGGCGTAAGCACGCACACCCGTAACCCACCCGTGACACGTCGCCTTCGTCGTTGGACCGACCACCGGAGCAGATTGACTTGACGTCAGTGGTCGTATTGTATCCCTTAATCGTATTTACGACCCACAGTCAAGATGGGACGTGGAGAATTGTATTAATACTCTGACACTATGGTGTCAGAGTATTAACGGACGGATATTTATTATTTAGTATTTAAAAATAATTATATATAACTTATATGTGTCATAAATTCAATTAAAAATCTATTTTTATTCTTATAATACCATTTAGCCAGTAAAATTATATATTCAATTCATTATAAAGCCAACGAGCTTACAATACAGTTAGAATGTTCCACATTTCCATTGTTAGCACTGAAAGGACCCTTCGGAAGCATTCATCGATTGATACGTAATGTAATTATGCTTTTCACACATAACTGACACTAATATGACAGGATTTAGGTGTATTATGTTATGAAAATTGAAATTTTTGTCACAATTTTAATCTAGTTTAATTCTTTATAATGTATTTTAATATTAATTACATAAGTCAATATCATCATCATCTCGGCTCATATACGTCCCACTGCTGGGTTCCAGCCTCCTCTACAATAGAAGGAAATTGACCTTGCTGGTCAGACAGGTTGGTATAGGGTTTTGTTTCGAGTTTTTCTTTTTTTGCGTAGGTGTTATATGCTTATTATATCCCTTAACATCAATAGTGTAGCTACGTCTCTACTTAATCCAATAATAGTAAAAACAAATGCAATTCTAAGATTTATTCGATACAAGAAATGCTTCGTATAACGAATTGCAAATGCAAAATAAAAATAAATGGCCGTCCACAAACTGACGAAACCTTTTATTAAATGGCTAGTATGGGTAATACCACAAATCGTAAGAAAACGTCATATCGGGTCAGTGGTAAAATTTAAATTATAGTAGGATATTATACGGTAGTTAGATGCATTCGTAATTAAACACGTTTGTCCAGGCTAATGTCGGCGTCTCTTGCGAAAGTTGTTTTGATCTGATTCTAGTCGCGTAGGATGATATACTGAATATTAATGTATTTATACTGTTTAATGTATGTTTTTAGGTCGTTATTTCATTGAGAGTTTACATACTTGAAGTTTTGTGTCCGCTTTTATTATAAATAAATGAATATTTCCCTGCCCGCGAATGCAAAGACGACTAAGGAACGTGCGCAACGCAGCTAGTGAAAAAACTGAGAAATAAAACTTGGTATTAAAAAAAAAATCAAAATCATTATATAAACCCCGCGGGGGCACTTACAATGTCAATTTTTAATATTTTACTTTGATTTCAGTAAACTACCACCGGGTTGCAACGGCACTGAGAATATCCGGCAAAGAAATTCATTAAACGTTGTTACAATTCTATGTAGAGGTGCACGTTGACCTGCATTAGTGTGACATAGTGGCAAACAGTTCATAGAACAATATCATCTCAGTTCATCAGTCCTACCGTTGGCCACGAGCCTCCTTCACAATAGGACAGAAATTGACCTACTATACCGCGCTAGGCAGGGTTGGTAGTGTTTTACTTCGAGTTTGCCTTTTCTTGCATGGATGTTATAAACGCGTTGTACCCCTTTTTTATGAGTGGGCTATGGTAAGCGCACACGCGGTCCAGTCCGTCCGGGGTGATAAAAGGACGGCGCGCGGGCCCATAACCCAACCGTACCCACATCACCTCGTTGTTGGGCCGACCACCGAAGCAGATGAGACTTGTCATCAGTGGTCGGCCCCTTAGACATCTTTTACGACACCTACGCCCAAGACAGGGTATAGTTAACGTTATTCTCACACCGTCACCACACGAAATTACTATATTTAGAGAACGAAAAAAAATACTAAATACTTATGTATAGTGCTACATATAGTGGGTGAAAAATAAAGAGAAGATAAAACGTATTAATGATTGGTATATCTTGTACTTAAGATACTTGTATTTAAGATATTAGTGTTTGGTACATCACGTATGAGTAAAATATGAAGGCCGATGATGTCATGTGGTCAAGTGTGGGCTAGAGCAAACATTAGCGAGCCTTGTTGTGAACAGTGGTAATCTGTACGAGATCAATATCAACTTACCTATGAAGTTATCACAATGTAGTATTTATAATGTATCAAGCAATAGCGATTCTATTGGAAATTAATCGTAACAAGCCTAGAGATTTATAAAGATGCTTGCATTCGAAATATGATCTTCATTATTTGTATTGTTGGCAAAAAATATTAAAACAAAATTACTTTGCCTTTTTATACTTTTAGAGAGAATTAAACCTTCCTTTTATACTTTTAGAGATTTTCAGAATATATATATATATATATATATATACATATATATATATATATATATATATATATATATATATATATATATTACTTTTAAGCATTTTTCTATATCGCAAAACCAAGACGCGGTACTTATTTGTGCTAATTTATTTTACAAAATGAAAATTAAGTAAAATTATAAAGTAAAATTTTATTCCCTATTTTACACCTTTCGAGTATGAAAATTGACAAACGCTGAAATAAGTGCTTATTGATGATTTTTACTTAAGAGTATTTGTGTTTAATATGAGGACAATGGATAAAGTTTCAAAGAACGTTGTTGCAGCCCTATTTGGGATCAAATTTCTGTTAAGTACAAAAAAAAATGTTTCTAATTTAAGTAGTTTCGATTCGGAGTTGATGATTTAGTCAACCAGTTTCTTTATATACTTATAGATGAGATTTGTAATTGAAATATGTGTCAGTTATTTGTATTATAGATATATTTGAAAAGTCCCTTTTCAAAGACACACAGGTCTATTTTTTAGTCCAGGTGTTGATTCTCCCAGATTTAAAAATGCTTGACAAAAAACTCAATTTTAAAATCGTGCTTTCCTAAAGATGGTCAAAAGGTTTTATTTCCAGTTTCTCATAGTGAAATTAACTACTTACATTGCTTAATCGATTTTTACGATAACCGCACCGCGAAAGGAAGGCGTTGACTATAGTATTCTTATTTCGTTATCTTACAGAAAGATAATATTAATATAGCATGTATTCGAACTTATACTTAACAGCTTCCTCATTAGCAATTTCAATTATTTCAACGATACTCTATGAACACACAATGTCCGCCAATCAACAACTAAACTGAGCAATGACGTAATGTTTTTCTAAAACCCTAATTTACGTACGACTTTCGACTTTATATCTATGTAATAATTCGACTGTGTCAAATTACCGTAGGATCGATTATTTTAACGCGATTTGTTCTGCGATAGTAATATAATATAGTGGGACATGACTAATGTAGATTTACACACTATTGTTTATGAAGCTTAGTGTATGAAAAAAGCATAATATTATGCCCTACATATTTTCTGTAACCTTATTTTATATGTACTATGATTTCAATTCTTGTCTCCTACACGTGCCACTGTTAGAAGCGGGCTTTTTCCATAATCGGTGGGCAATTGATCTACTTGAGTAATGTGACCATACATGCGAGTTTGTGCGAGACAGGCTCCGTTTTCAGGCTGTTTCTTCCGTTGTTACCAGCCGTACAAAAATGAGCCACGTTTGCAAAAAAAAGCATAAATGTTAATTTATTATACTGATTAGGATGATGCTTGTCTTTTTTAAGATTTTAAATCCATATTGTTAACTATTTCTGCAAGTGTCCCGTTTTGACACAAAATAACGGAACGTTATTAAAGCGTCCCGTTTTGTCGTAACAAATATGGTCACACGCTTATATTCCTTATTCGTGTTTCCTGACAGCCGCTGACAAAAATAGGGCATAGAAAGTTATTTTTAGTTTAACACCAGACGGAATTTTTTTTTATTTTAGAATTGGAAAACCAAATGAAATTGCTTATTTCTATTTCACTGAGAGCAGGTCTATTTATTTAAATGAAATTTAATTCAGCTTTTGGGTCAATTCAATTCTTATGAAACGATTTCGGTTAAAGTTTTCTTATTTGCCCTTCATTACTAAAGGTCTTTTATTGAATAGAGAAATTGTGAAGTACATTTGCTTATATAAATTGTTACATCAATAAAAACGAAAAGGAAGCGATTGAATACCCAGAAATAATAACCAAAATTACAATAGGTATAATTTGTACCAGTAAAATTGAAAAACAATTTCTTGTTTTATAGATGCAATAAAAATGAAACAGAAATTCTAGCACGCGAATCAAATTGAACTTTCGGAATGTGCCGACATTTCGAGGAATATGTTTTTTAATTGTTTAGAAGACAAGTGCGATTACTACGGAACATTAGTAAAGGATATATTACGTAAAATATTGTAATCTAGTAAGAACATTTTGATAGACATATGTTTCAAAGACATGTAAGATAATCAGCTTATTTTTGATAAAATAATTAATTTTGAAATATATAGTTATTTTTCGTCATTAAAATGAAAAATAATCAACAAAATGGCGTATCAAACATTAAAATTGATGCAGTATCTTGGTATTTATGGCAAAAACTATTTTGTAAAATAACAATAAGTATATATCGATTGTGCACGTGTTTTGTTGCGTACAAAGGAATGTTTTATACGAGTACGTTCAAATCTGATAAGGCATTACACCATTGTATTTTTACAAAAGAATCTCAAGAAAATTGTGAAACTATGTATTTTCAATCTACATGGATTGTAAATAATTTCACAATTACATGCTTATGTGTTTTTTTACATTCATGCTGTGCTGTATGGTGATGGCTACAAATAATATCAACCCTTATAGTGTTCGTGGGTGTCGTAAAAGACGATTGACGACGCTCCACTGCTGGGCTCGAGACTCCTCGACAATAGGAGGGAAATTGACCTTATTATACCAACCTGGTCAGACAGATTGGTATAGGAATATGTATCGAGTTTTCTTTCTCTTGCATATATGTTATATGCGTATTATATCCCTCAGACGTATTTTGCGACACCCACGGGCAAAATAGGGAGTTGGGAATTGTATTATTATTCCGTCACGACACGGAAACACTTATCTATTAGAAGGAAAACTCGAAATAAAACCCTGTATCAACCCATCTGATCAACGTGAAAAAATGGGTTAATTACCCTTCCATTATGGAGGAGGCTCGAGCCCAGCAGTGGGAACTATCGAAACTCTAAAATAATGACGATTTAAATATCGTCCTGTGACAATTAATAATGGGGGGTGGCGTTGTTGAATTGTATTCTTACTCCCATCACATATAAATGAAATAATAACCTTAAAACGTAGGTATTGGTGTGGACTAAACACACAAAGCTACTGGCACAACTAGTATATAATAAAGATAATACTGATAAAAACAGTTTTAATCAATTAAGAGTATTGTCAATTGTATAAGCGTCCGCGATTTCCCGCCCTTGACCTTAGTAATAAACGTTCGATTAGCAGTTGTAAACAAGGTTCGGCACGACCCACATTACCAACCCACCTTCCACAATAAAATCGAAGGGCATCACACTTTTTACATATACGATTTCTATATTTCCGTGTACGTTTGTATCTACGCGAAGTATGATAGCATGATTTATTATAAGGGTTTATTTGTGAATAAAATTGAAGTACTGCCTACTTCAATATCACGACAAATAACAATGTAAAATTTATAGCGCAAACTTATAACTTATCTACTTTCATATAGAGTTTTTCAGCGTCTATATAATATCCGTTCGGACATCTAATACAACAAAAATAAAATAAATGGTAGGACACTGTCGATAGTCTTCAATCTACAGCCGCAGGCCCGTCCGTACGGGGTAGTACCACACTCGTAGAAAAACGACGTCTGATTAGGAGCAATTTGTTACTACGCGTCGAGAGCCGCAAGTCCGACCTTCTGAGGGTGTTTAGGTGTGGTGAGTTTTAGTGATGCCTTTAGTATCACCGAATATCATTGCACGCATGTATAAAACCATTCACGGTAGCCAGCGGCATAGCAAAGGTCCATGAGCAGCAGTATGACTTACTATCAACAGCCCTTATATCCACCATAATATTTAAACAATTATTACTAATATAAAATAATCTTTTATAATATTTTGAATTAATATCTGTAGCGATCGCCTCTACGGCGTAGGCCTCCCCTAAATCTGTCCACACATGTTTCTGTCATGCTCTTTTCATTCAGTCTGGTCCACACACAACTGTAAATATGTCTCGCCATCTTATAATTTCATGAAAACATTTCATTACTTCATAGAAAAACAACTTTTCCTGGCTTAAACTTTTTGGCACCTTAGCCTTATCTTTATAGAAGTTATATTTTTATTAATTTCATCATTATCTTAGCTCATATACGTCCTATAGCTGGGATCGAGCCTACTCTACAATAGGAGAGAAAGAGAAATTGACCTACTATGCCACGCTAGTCAAACGGGTTGATGGAGGTTTCTATTTTGAGTTCTTCCCTTGCATAGATGTTATATGCATATTAAATATAATTGGATTCTTACTCCGTAATCACAGACGTTATCGGTTATAATTTTTTTTTAATAGAAGCTGTTAAAATCGTAGTATGTATATGCCTTTAATTGCTACAGCCTTATTGGATCACGTGGACATCAATAAATAAAGTCTAGAACATAATTTATGAGATTAAATAAGAAATAAGATAAGGTACCCGAAGGTCATGGCTATCCACCATCTGCTCCTACTGTCCATACATGGCTGTAATACATCACTGTCATTATCAAGAGCAATCCTTATTACAACTATGTAAGGTGTATTTTTATATACCAGATACGATGATGTTTCAATAATTTGAGATTAATTGGCAATGAGAAAATATTGGTACCTTGAACTGTGTTTTAAAGTTTATTGAAAGCGTATTAATGTCTTCTTAATGAGCTAATGGTAAGATCGAGAGTAATGTATTCCTATGATTAATTTTTCTGAAGACATTACCCTAACATTGGCCAATGGAAATGGCGTTTTTCGAACTTACCTATCATCATCATCATCATCACAGCTCATATATGTACGTCCCACTGTTGGGCTCAGGCCTCCTCCATAACGGGAGAGGAATTGAGCTATTATTCAGCGTTTTATTTCCAATTTTCCTTCTCTTGCACAGATGTTATATGCTTATTATATCCCTTAGTCGTCTTTTACGACACCCATGGACGAGTTAGGGAGTGGTGAATTGCATTCATACTCCAGTTACCACACGGTAAGATTAATAGTAACATTTTTCTATTAATAATTTTTTTGAAGACATTTGCACTAACATTTAAACTACGGCCCATGGAAATGGAGTTTTTCAAACTTACCTATACTAATCGCGAAATATTTAATAACAAATTTGAATTTATATCTTGCTGATTATAAACACTGCCAACTCTTACATTGATCGTGGCTGTGGTAAAAGACGACTAAGATCTTTACATAAAGCTCAATCAACTTCAAAAGATTCCGTGTGGTCAACAATTACATTCTTAAGGAGGTTTGACGTCATGAAGACGGCCGCTCATAAAACTATTGGCAAACATTTTTGTAATATGTACGAAGGAGAAAAAGTAGGTATAAATTGCGTCTACTCCAAGTAATCGAGATAAGAGTAGAATAATAATGATAATGAATTTCTATTTATCCATCTGTGTAATAACATCTTCGGAACTTAGCCAACGAAGGCGTACGAAGGCTTATGTCATAATAGCCATAATTGACTGGCGAGTTAATGATTGCAGCTGGTATTAAAAGTTTCACGGGAGAGCAGTTCTTGGTGATCTCTCATCTGGTTATTTTCTCTCCCATGGGAAATTAATGGTATTGTATTTTTAATTCTTTGTCATACAAATGATATTTAATATGGTAAGCATTATGAAACGTCAAAGGCGATCTTATATAATATAAATTTCTTGTGTACGTGTGTATATCACTGAACTCCTCCTAAACGGCTGGACCGATGTTGACGAAATTTTTTGTGTGTGTTCAAGGGGATTCGAGAATGGTTTAGATTTACAATTGAACCCGATAGGTGGTGCTGCTGTCAATTTTAAGGAGAACTTTTATTTTATTTGAATAGAATAACGTCTGTTGGGTCAGCTAGTAGTATTATAAATAAAACTATTATTACGGATTTTATCGCGTTTGTCCGGTCCACCCGTGACTACGAACACTGAAAGTGTTCGAAACGTCGGCAAATCAATAATCCGTAAAAATAATTTTATTTATTATCTGTAATATTCGCGTAAATATCAATAATCTGTGGTAACTTTTGAGTCTGGATATTATGTGACCATTGGTCAAACTTAAAAATAAATGAGAACAAATATGTAATAGTATGTAAATAGTCGTGAATCTTTGACAGGTTTTGTAGAATGACCTTGTGGCAAATACTTATCGCGCCATCATTGCGTGACTTCATTATGGGGACTGACTTGAAATCATAACGAAATGATTGTCTTTAAAAAACGCCAAATAATAATACTGTACAGATCGCGTAGTAGTTAAGATAATGAGCTGCCACGCCGGTGTCTTGGGTTCGATTCCCATGCAGGACTATACTGTATCAGAATCACAAATTACCGTTTTGTGTCTAGGTGTAATTTGTGTATGTTTGTAAAATCCTTGTAAAATATTCCTCATATTTCCTTGAGGCAAGGTGTTGCCAAAATAAATTAGACAGTTTTCTTATTATTCCGTCAAGAACTACGCTGTGTTGAGCCAATAAGATTAAATGCCTAGTGCCATTCGATCACCGTAATCCAGGTACATTACTTCCAGTTCAATAGATTATAACCAAAGCTTTAAAGGCTAACTTCAGGGTGTCAGTTTTTCGTGACGGTATGCGCGCGCATCGTATAAATGTACACTCATCATTTTTCCTTAAAGCGCCAAAAAATATAACTTTGAAAATAATATAGGGTTTAGAATAATACGTTATTATTGCAAGCTGTAGGGTATCTAAGGGGTAATTAAACATTGTGTGGAGCCACGAATACAATTTGTAGAGATATTATATTGATTGTTTCACCTCCAAAAGTGTATTAAACAAACTTCAGATCAACACCGACTTAAATTACAAAACTTAATGAACAATAAAACGTTAATCACCTCAATAATAAACGCTATAAAAATTCAATTAATCCCCTTGACATTACAAATCAAGGAGCAATTAATACACTTGTCGGCCATTCGTATACAATATACGAGGTATTAATACGGACGGTTATTGCAATAAATTATGTCATTTTAATGTTTTAGGTCATGTAAAATTGTTATGGTCATAATTGACGTAATGTTTATGTACGTGTAAAGAAATTAACTGTGTCAGAATGGCAGCAAGAACAATGATGTAAATAACAGAGCGAATGAAATATTTCGATCGATTAGGAACGCTTGCTTTTTTATTAATTTAGCCTACAAGTTTATAGTATTGGATTCTCATTTAAATAAAGTTGTAAGAATTTTGCTAAAGTTTTAAATGATAATTCACATTGTCTGTTAAAAAACTTTTCCTCCACATAGGAAATAATCTCGTAAAAAAGTCCTACGTATCTGGTTGTTTTGTTCTTCGAAATTTGAACTTGACAATCAAAGTCCTACGCATGCCAAACGTCAATAAAAATAAATTTATGGCATCTGTGGTTTGCCTTGCCTGTGTTAGTTCAGAAATAATATAGTTTTTAAATATTTCATAATATATTGAAATTAGTGAATATTTTAATTTTGTACCGTATCTGTATATCATAGGTATGTGCTTATAATTACACAAGTGGCAGGTCTTGTGGTCTTTCATTTGACGTAATAAAATGTTATAGAAGAACTAAATATAATACAACATTACCATTATAAAAGAACTAATTCAATCAAATAGGTAGCATTTATCATTAATTTAAAATTGGTTCAATAGGTACTTATAAACAAGAACCAGAAAATTGTTCGTCTGTAATAGCTATTCGGGATGCCTATTAACAAATGATTATACATATTATTTGCAGTTTTACAAATGTTCTTCGAACAGATAAATGACTTAAAATGTAAAGTTGTTCATTGAAATTATACACCTATATACCTTATAACGGAATACCTTTAAATATAATAGACAGAACGTACATTTTTACGGCACGAAAATATGAAAACCATTTTCCAAGCGGATATTACAGATTTATACGGGACTATTTAAATTTCCGACTTGTTTAACTCCAGATTCAACGTTGTCCATTTTTTATGATAATACCTACGCGTTAAAATGTTTACGAGCGCATTGCATTACTTTTGTTTATGCGTAATAAAGAAGCGTAGAAGTGTTATTTTCATCCGATAAATAATAAGCATTATTTTTTATGATTATGCCTCGTTTAAACCAGTTAGTCCGCCATCTAAATTTATAACCGTCAAAAAATCGTGTCTATCCACTTTCTAAATTAGGCCATCGACATCCGATTACATTAGTTTGTCTATTAATAAACTGCTTTTTACATTACTTTGATGTTCACATAAAATTCTTAAGCCGTAAAAATGATCTTAACTGTTAAACGTAAGTAATTGCGTTTTTAATTTAAATATCTATGCTTATTTATTCAGCTTACTTCCTGTGCTGGATTCATATTTTGGCAACATTTTGCATTATTATTTTTGACAACTTTAATATTTGTTTGAAAATTTCTCTGATTCTAAATTTGAATAAAATTTGTAGAGCTGAACGAGTTTTAAAGATATATTCAAATTTTTCATTTAATTTTCGACTCGAGAGATTTAGAAGTTTTAAATTAAACTTCAAATCCATTCTCAAACATTTGATGGATTGATTGATTAATTTAGAAATTCAAAACATTAAGCAAATGTCGTAGCTTAAACCTTTTTAATATTATTTATATGAAAAACAATCGTAGTTTACTAGTAAATAACTCGTATTGACCGCCACAATTTCTACCACTTACTAAAGAAATTGGCGGCTGATCACATTTCCTATAAATTTTGCTTATGCCGTTCTTTCTTTAAAATTACGGGGAAATGAGGAAAAAAAAAAGATAAATTGGACATACAATCGTAAGTTATTAATTAATTATTTTGTTTATAAAATATTTACCTATTGTTATATGTATAAATGAGACAGAGCCATTTAAATATAATATGTACACTTTTTTGTATTTAGAAATCATTGAACAATCAAACAAACGCGTGTTAAAATGAATTAACACCGACCTCTATAGAATGACAAGATTAATGGAATGAAAAGATAAGACTTCTTCATTGTTCATTCAATTAATGAAACGAAGTAATGGTTATGGCGGGCACGTATTAAGGAGTTATGAATTAATAAATAATATTTTATTCAAATAATCGGAGGTGAATAGACGAATTTGAATATTTTGAATAGAATTTTATGAAATGCGATTAATGGACGTCGTTTTTTATATCGTTTAGAAATAACAGTAAGGCCTTATTTAGTAATCGAAATATATATCGTGATGTCTGAATATTAGTTATGATGGAAAATGACTTTTTGAGACACGATTTGACGTAAATTTTCTTTGTAACGAAATAGTTCTGTGTCTAATACGAAAAGTTAATAATGTATTATACAAGTAAACGTAGATTTTTTAGATGTGTGTAACAGATCAAAATTCCGATGTTACGCCATTTATTTTTGGAGGCAGACTATGGTGTAGTCACACTTCAATAGATCCCATAACCTGCCGGGTGTGTTATCTATCTATAGCGCCATGTGGGCGGGCCACCGATGCCCGACTTTGTCATCTGTGATCCGTCTAGGCGGATTACCCTTTCGGGTAGTCTCGAGTTTCCATATTTCGCCATACCGGTATTTTCCGAGGGTGTCGTAAAAACCGCCTAAGGTATCTGCCTACCTGAGTGGATAGCGGTGCCCTTCTAGAACGCTCATTCCCTATGTGACAAGGCTTAATTAACCAACAGATAAATGATCATAGTAATTTTAAATCACAATTTTGTTTTTTTATTGATGTGTTTAATGGTTTTTCTTCAGATATATAAAATTGCTAAAAAAGTAAGCTACTTCTTTCTTATTAAAATTGTGTATCTATAATATTGTAATAGTGCTGGAATGTTTTTTTTTCGTTCGTTTCAACGCACTCATTTGTGGAATTATTAATCGGATATGAACAAAAAGCCATTATGTAGGTATGTTTCGACCACTGAATGACGTCGAGTCACCCTGCTCCGGTGGTCGGTCCAACGACGAAGGCGACGTGCCACGGGTGGGTTACGGGTGTGCGTGCTTACGCCCCTCTGTCGCCCTGGACGGATTGGTGCGAGGAGTGCGCCGACCGTAACCCAACCCCAAAAAAAACATGTAGGTATGTTTTTAAACGAAATCGTATAAAATCATTGTTGAAGCATACCTTATAAAGTATATACAAACATACTTCAGAAAATATGTATGTATAATATTACAAAATAAAGGACATTAATTTAAAACAATGGAGTAATAAAATATGTAAGTAATCTAAGCTAGTTTATATAGATTCTCTCTTCTCAAAAACAATGTTATAAAAATAACTTAGCTCAAGTTTACGTTTGAAGATTTCATTCGTTTTTTTCAAACATAAATTAAATCAACTAGAAAGATGACAAAGATTCTCGCATTGTCTACATTTTACCTTTATTGTTATCATAAAAGATTTATTTTAGTCACGATTCAAGCGTTGTTATTCTGAACAACAATGAAATTTTAATAAAGTATAAATAATTTAATTTACAACCGCATCTTATTTCAAATAAGATCTAATAATATTAAAAAATGTGCTATATAGGTTTATGAAAACGTAAAATTTCACTTTCTAGAAGTTAGGTTTTGTTAGGCGCCAGTCCAGTCTATGTTGACTGAAAACCTGTTTTAATCGAGAGGATTGGTTTATAGAAAGTTTTGTATTCGTATTAACTTTAATAGGCTTTGTGAGGATAATTAAAATATAGATGTTCACTTAGCATTATTTTATTAGTTAGATATAAATACCTATATATTTACTAGCCGACCCAACAGACGTTGTTCTGTACAAATGAAATAAAAGGAATACTCCTTGAAATTGACAGTAGCGCCACCTACCAGGTCCAATTGTAATTCTACACCATTCTCAAATCCCCTTGAAGACACACAAAAAATTTCATCAACATCGGTCCAGCCGTTTAGGAGCAGTTCAATGACATACACATGTACACAAGAAATATATATATAAAAATAAAGATACGATAAAATAATTTGTTCAAAAATTTTAACTAGTAATTCCATTAGACCGTAAAGGTAAAAATTGAAAACAACGTCTTGTCTTATCACTAAATACAACTTTTATTCTAACTAAAAATATGTATCCACCTGCAATTGTTTTCCTTGCATCACCAAGTCGACACTGATCTCTTAATGCACAACAGAATTTCTTGTTTTCTCGTTCCGCGGTCGCATTTGGGAGGAACATCGAAAGTATGGCGACATCTTCATTATTCTCCCTAGCCCTCCGTATCCTTTCCTGACCAACTGTTTTTGTAGTTAAATGCAGGCGAGATTTTAAATCTTCACTTAATACATCCGCTGACATTTTAGGCTGTTTGGATGTTTAACTTTATATTGGATTTAAAAAGTAAAAAGCCCGCCAAATACTTGACGTATAGAGTTTCGTCGAGAAACGCGCGTAGGCTTCGCGGCTCGCCGTACGGTACTGAAGTACTTGTGAGATTCTGTCCGTGGAGGGAGCTATTTGTGTAGGCTTCGTGTAGGCTGACGATTGACTTAATTGATCCGAAGCGATAAGAAATGTTTCTGATATTGTTCCCTTTATTAATTTAAGAACGTAACTTATTAAGTAAAATTATTCAATAACGATTTCTTTTGTTGTAACTTGATGTGCAAGTAATCACAATGAGATAGATATCTTGATATGGGACAATGGGTTAATATTTAATCTAGAAACTGAACACTTATTGAAATTTATTTTTAATTATCAAAATGCTTAAGCGATATGTTATATTCTACATATCCTTAAATAAATAATTATGGAGGATTGTTTGAAAAAAAATATTTCAACACTTGTCACTGTCACTCTTTAAGTGCTAAGTTTTAAAACGCAAAAATATTTAAAAATTACACACGTGTGCATATAGGTTTAAAAGCGATAAAACTAAACGCACGTGCAGTTTTTAACTGCTGTCACGTTTTATTATCGGGTATTTATGAACTAGTACCTAGCAAAATCCGACCATATTTAACTAAATTCTATTAGATTATTTAATTACTTTTTAACCTTAACTTGGCTTTGCAGACTGCAATACTGAATTAAAATTTGCGATTTGATTGATATTAGTCACATTAATTTATATGGTGTTACTACCCATATGGGATGGCGCAGACTTGTCTAAGGAAGTAAAATTTATCACAGGGAAGGAAAGAAATCTCAAAATAGAATATACAAAGCCATCTGATTTTTAACTCTTCGTGTATGTGACAGGTGAAGAGTATAATATGTCTGCCTTAGTATCTTGTGGGTTTCATAACAACCGCTTAAGGCAGTACTGTTCTGGGCAAAATATAGCGCTAAATGCGATCGCCAACCCTCTTTCCAAGCCTGGCGATAATGCAATATTCTCCTTCGTGACTCGTGTCGTCGTGTCGTTGAAAGTTCTCGAGCCCAGTATTGAGATTTCTATGAACTGTGACGTTGATATATGTATAAATTTAATATAAAATTAAAGGAAAACTCGAAACAAAACCCTATACCAACCTATCTGATCAGCGTGATATAGTAAGGTCAATTTCCCTCCTATTGTGGAGGAGTCTTAAGTCCAATAGTGGGTACGTATATGCGCTGAAATGATGATGATGACTATTAAAGAATAATAGTTTTTGGATTCCTACAAGAAAAATAAGATATTTTGTTCTTAACTTGTCATTACACGGGTAGACAAAGTTTGAAGAGACAGGAAAGTAAGAACAAACAAACTGGTTTGACTAGAATTTCCGTAAAACAATCCCAGCTACTCGCAAAGGACCAAGTAGGTACTTTAAGCTTTTGTTTAAAATGTATCACAATGGGGTATTGTTTCCTGAGAACCCGCACCCGCCACAACCCATACAAACTAAGCTCACGTGTTTTATATTTATTTAGTACCGTATCTTGCAGTATGTCCGTAAATGAGGTTTTCTGTAAGCGGTTTGTGATACAGTTAAAAAGTGGAAATATCCAAAAATAACAACAAACTGTTCAAGTTTTAAGTTTTGCCTTCTGTAGGCAATTCTTCTGCGTTCCTTTTTTATATATTTTATACCGGTTGCTTCATTATTCGTTTTTCACAATTTGGTCACTGCCTACAATGGGTGTCGTAAAAGACGACTAAGAGACATAACACCAACAAAGGAAGGATAACGAAATAAAACCCTATACCAACCCAGAGGGGTATATGGTTATGTTATGGACACGGATTGGTATATGGTATGGTAGGTCGATTATGTCCTATTGTGGAAAAGGCTGGAGTCCAGCAGAGGGACGTATATGAGTTGAGATGATAAGATTTGGCGATATTATGACATCTATAAAACGTCACAATTTAAAATAGCATTTGTGTATTCCAGAAGTTACACAATAGAATTTGCCCTTGTACGTAGATTAATGGTTGTGATGTTCTGTTAAGATAATGATTTAAGAGATTTTATTGTTCCTAAGACCTAGTACTGGCAATGCTACCTACGATCAATTGCTACTTAACCTATTAATGGAGGCTAAAGACTAAATGGTATGTGGGTGACAACGGTTTTCTTGTAATATATAATCGGTTTTCTTGTAATAAATAAATAATGTAATAGATAATCTTATAGGCTATATATTACCTTTATATTATACCTATTATAGCTAATATATTACCGCTAACAAGTTTTCTACGAATTTTTGTTGATTAAAAAGAATCATGTAGAAAATTAAGATTAAGCCGCCTTATAAAAAAAAAATAATAATTTAGTATCATGTCCTCTGAGTTTTCTTGCCGGATCTTTCTACCTGTGGCCGCGTTTCGATCTGATGCTAGTATATTATATTTGTTAGGTTTGAATTAATAAATTGTTATACATTGCAATAAAATCCGTAAAAATAATTTTATTTATAGTTTATAAAGTATGATTTGCATAAAGGTAAACATTTTTCGGACCCAAATTACACTCATATTCAGAAATAAGTGTTTGAAGGTCGTCCTATGTTAGAATTGTAGCCATGAATATATAAGTAGGTCCTATATGATAAAAGAAGAATATTAGAGCAGGTCGGGCTTGCTTACTAACGGTACACTGTATCATCGTACTTTGTACTTGTTTATGTGTTTTTTAAATAGTTTTGCAAAAGAAAAAATAGCACCTGTTTTCTGTAAAGAGATCCTTAACATTTAACTTTTTTTCTAGTGAAATGAATGACAATAGAAACACCGATTCTATAAAAAATTTAAATTTCTATCTATTTTGTGAGATAATAATTAAGACAGCCCACGGGTAGACGTATGATAGAGCTTTAGTCAAAGGAACAAGGTTAAATGGCAAATGGCTCGGTTGACACCCTTTATATGTATACAGACTCCTGAAAGTGACTAGTGTAATTTTCTTTTTTATGTCTGCTGCATTTTTATATTCAACTTTTTTGATGAGCGCAATATGGCTGATTGCATATGCCGCTGTTCAGTGAGACAATGGAAGCATGAAGCGAACGGACAGTGTAACGCAATATGTCTGGCAGACTATGAAAACGTACGAAAGTAACGGACACAAATTACGCCCTAACTTTAATAATTTATTGTTCCCAGCTGGTTAAGAAATAATCTCCAAACACTATACGGTTTACTTAAACCACTACGCCAACTCAGCCGTCATAAAACTTAGGTATTCAATTTATATAACTTTTAATCTTTAAGTACTACGTCGTAAAACCTAATGGTGTCTATCGAGCAGAGTTTTTAAGCCCCGTCCTACTATGGACAATTTGCCGAATGATCAACCCAACAGTGCCTAACAAAAACGATAACGCACTAGGCGCTCCATCCGCCATTTTGAATCCGCGGAAGAATTAATAAAAGGATTTTTGGTAAGTAAAAAAAGAACAAATATTTACCTTATAATAATTAAATACATGAAATGACGCAGGATATTTTAAACAAATACAGTATAGATATTTTAAACAAAAACCTTATCTTTATGTATAGTCATATTAACTTGTATTCCCCATTGTCTTAAAATGACAGATCTATAGTGCCCATGCCAACTTCGAGTATTGAACTTAAGATCCAGATAAACTAGTCATAATCAGTTTACTAACAAGGTATTTACATAATTTAAATGATATAAATATTTTCAATGAAAAAGTTATTGATCAAATTAAGCAATAAATTTTGTAAATTCTATTTCCTTTGCGGTATAAAAATTGCGTTGTGTTTATAACGAAATCAGTTTGATTAATGTTTATTAAAAACCATATATCACTTGGATGGGTGATAATTATTTTTTATATTCATCTCTAAGAATTAATATCATATTAATATGCTGAATATTATCTAAATTTGTAACAATTTCATGTATGTGTACATTCAAAATTAATTGTAGCAAATAATTGATTACGGTTTCTAGACGTATCTTAACCAATTTTCACTTTAAAAGTCAATTATTAATATTACTTAATCTGATAAATGGCATCGTGGTCTAAGATATTGGCGAAATCATGTGAACGCCATTAAAAAAAAAGAGCGTTTGTACGCATGGCAGAAGTGAAACTTTTTTATCCTTTCTTCTTTATCATTTAGCTCATTCTCTCGCCGGCTAAATTCTATATATTTACGTGTCTTTATGGATTCGCTTTTTCGTTTCATCGAGTTTGAAATCACAACGATTCTAAAGAAGTTTCACTTCAAAGAGATATTAAATTCTTTACAATCTCGTAATTTGGCGCGGCAAGTAACGCATTTTACTATAAGGGAAGGGAATGTATGTTATCTATTAATACATATTCTAAAATATCATCAATTAATTACGATATTGTAAGGTCTTAATATAAATTATGACCTATAGAATAAATAACCTTAGCACATTTTTAAACTTGAAATTAATACGCATTCCGGTGAGTCATATAACGTGTTATATTAAATAAAATATCGTTAAGTCTTATAAGGGCACGTTACATAAGGCCGTTCAGTATTCTATAGTAAGGCGTGTAAAATATTGTAACGATGACGTTGGTCGCTCATGAGGCGGATAAACTACGCATGGTAGGTTATGGGCCCGTACTTGGCGACCCGGATGCTAGGGAAGATGTACAGGTATATCAACAAAATGAAAGAGATACATATATATTTATTCAAATGCTGGGGCAAGTGTTATATTTTTAAATAACCGATTGTGACTTCTAATCTATGCCCATACTAAAAATATATTTTCATATCGTGGGGATTTTATGAATATATAATTCATTGACAAATTTGTATTAAAAATTAAAGAACGAAGGCTTATTTCGATAAACAGATTTTACTTTTAAATTTTATACTTTCCGTGTGGTCACTGAGTAAGAATACGTCTTAACACCCTCTGGATCGTGGGTGTCGTAAAAAACGACTAAAAGCATGAAGACGGCTAATGTAGATAAAATCCGTCCAAAAGAATTAAAACTCGACATGTCTGACCAGTGTGGTCAAATTCCCTCCCACAATGGAGGAAGCCTGAGCCCAACAGTGGGGCGTATATGGCCTGATGCTGTATACCCAAATCTTTACAGCAATGGTTCGTCTTCATTGCCTTAGTATATATGGTTTACAAAAAAAACATTAATGAATAAATTACCTTTAAAAAAATATATCGTACGTTTCACCCACGCGAATGAGTCAATATATTGTATGTATTTTGTCACCGCGCTAAATAGATGATTATTATTGTAATTTAACGTGTAGCCATAGACAATCCGTATATTTTTTTTACAACTAGTCAAACCACGTAGGTTGTATTTGTATAGAAGAAACATTGTTTAGATTAATTTGACAGTTATTAATAACCAGGTCGTTTATCTATAGTTTTTGTCTTTTGACATTTTATTTGAAAAATGCATTATTGCAATAAGATATAAAAATAGCTATTGCTACAGATTCTTTATAGATGGCGTTTTAACGAAGTTAGAATACAATTCACTACTCCCTATTTTGCCCGTGGATGTCGTAAAAGACATATGCATCTAACATTTGTGCAATACAAGTAAAACTCGAAATAAAACCCATGTCCGACCAGCAGAGTATAATAGGTCAATTTCTCTACTATTGGGGAGGAGGCTCGAGCTGGTCTCGAGCAGTGGGACGTGCATAAACTGAGACGACGACAGCAGACCAGCTCATTGTGTATTTGAAGAAGAAATAGGCTCATTTTGCTGTGAAGCGGCAGCTATGTATTAGCATTCGGGTTGATAGATTGAGATTACTCATGGGTGTTGTATACACCTACGATACGATTCCGACTTTGACTAAGTCTTCAGTCTACCTGGTGAAAGCCCATCTTATTGTAAACCTCATTTAAGAACCTTTCTTTTGTGTATAGGTTAATTGCATAAACATAAAAGATCATAGGTTGTTTACGTGTATTTCATTAAACTAATTTATGCGACTAATCAATTTGTTACCGTTATTTAAATTTAGATCAACGTTTTAACGGTTTTACACCCTGGTGGTATAATGAGAGAAGTTTTATTATCATTTTTAAATAATATTAATATATCTGTGTGGTGACGGAATAAGAATACAATTCACCTCCTCCTTCCTCTCTTGGCCACGTTTGTCGTAAAAGACGACTAGGGGATATCATATGGGCCGACCACTGATGACAAGTAACCCTGCTCCGGTGGTCGGCCCAACGACCAAGGCGACGTGGTGTTCGGGTGGGTTGCGGGTGTGCGTGCTTACGCCCCTCTGTCGCCCCGGACGGAGTGGTGTGAGGAATGCGCCGACCGCAGCCCACCCCAAAAAAAAGGGGATATCATATGCAGATATCTATGCAAGAGACGGAAAACTCGACATAAAACTCTATGGCGACACTTCTGACTAGCGCAGTATTGTAGATCAATTTCCCTCCCATTATGGAGGAGACCCGAGTCCAACAGTGGGATTTATATGAGGTGAGATCATGATGATGAGCTGTGATGAATGAATGAATGAATCAATGAGATCATTCATTCATCTTACGGGCATTTTCAAGTCAATTAAATCCAAACTCGGCTAGGTTATCGATATAACATGGAAATTCATATTATTTCAATCGAGTATATGTATTCAATTTATGGGGTCGACACATGATTCTATTTTTCTTCTCATCATAAGTCGCTGGAGTGACTGAGAAAACCAAGTCTACGTCGTAATACATTTTCAAAGAAAGATGGGCAACAAATTATGTCATCAATATTATTAGCTTGTGGTCAAAAATTATTATTGAATCATCGCTACATATACTTAAATCAGTACCATATAGGACAGATTGTTCAAAGTAGCTGTTTTTGTATATATTACGCCATGAAGTGAACTTGAAGTGGGTGCCATTTGTCAAAAACACACGCAGTGACGTAAGCATCACTGATTTGATTAAATACAGGATAATTATGTTTTGTATTATGTATTATTTAGTATTAGTATAGATAATAAGAGCGTTTACAATAAAGACGATGATCATAGACAATTAGCCGAATGTGTCAAAAATGTGAGACGTACGACAAAATAAGATGGGTACATTTTAAATTTTTCCGAATTTTTTTTTTATTTTTTATTGTCTGAAGGAATAAGCAGAGGTAACAAACCCAAATTTCGTTAAGTAATTTCTCCTACCTAAGATGTACCTATAATTATAATTATAATAAAATATAATTTAAAACTTCGACCTTGATATAAGAATGTCATGGAAAATCATTCAGAATCGAGGCAATTTTGCAAAAAAAGAAATAAGTAACATCTTTCTATAGAATCAAAAATCTAAGATAACAATTTTGTTTTTATACTAGAACTGGAATCCGAATAAAAGACCTCATAATAGACAATCGCATGCTTACGTCACTGGGCAAACGAGAAGCTTTTTTAACCACGCTATTAATTTCTGGGTTATAAAATTATATTTGAAGTAGGTACTTTCTGCGTGTAATTTTTATTTAAATTTAATTTACAATATAAATATTAAAACCAGGTTTAGAGTAATATTATTATTGATTTCATCCTTAGGTACAGTTAATAATTCCTTATAAAAATATTCATCCAAAAATATTATAATATAATATTATTACTACTATAAACATATTATTATATACTCTATCACTGATAAACGTCATCGCTATATTCGGCACCACAATCATGGAACCCATTATTATTTTGTACAAAAAAATAACAATTTCCCGTTAGCTATCTTGAGTTATGTACTTAATAATTTCCTTTCTCTCAATATTCTATTAATCACTGCAGTTCTCAGAAATTCGACGTTAAAATAGACACACTTAATTTTTTATTGTCTATGGAAGTTTGAGATTAGATTGATGAAATGAATAATTGCTAATTACTTCTTCGGTTTTCATAGTTTTTTTTATTAGTTCTTTTGTATTATATAGTGGTAAATTTCACGGTAGGTTATTATAACCAATATATAAGTGCAAAGATTTTATTTTTTTACACTTTCACGCCTTATCTATTCAATCTATCATCATAAAATATTGCATACATGTTGGAAGCGGTCTGAAAAGACAGGATTATCTTTCATCCAGAAAGAATATATTTTTAAATGGTAGTGAGGTATAACACGTGTAGGAAGTTCTTAATAATCTAAAAACAATAGCTATTTATGCGCTGTATTTTGCACCCATGGGAAAGTGAAAAATTACCATCTAGCAAGACTTAGATGGCGTTGCCTTTTGACAAGTGAAATATATAAAACTTCGTAATGACTCCTTCGACGAATTTCTAAAATTGGATTATAAATAAAACTTGGCAACGGAAATTTGTCTTCTATATGGCTAATTGTCTACCAACGTCACCCCTTTTATTTCAGAATGACTTTTAAATTATACAGAGATGTACCTAATACGGATTCCAATTTAATCACACTGGAGTGGTTTTCTCTCTATGGGAAGACGTTTGTTTAATGTTCATATATGGTTTCATTATATTGAATGCGGTGTATTTCCAACGCACAATGAATTGTTTCGGGAATCGAACCGATGACACTTAAACTGCGTAACTATTTTTATTGTCACCGCTATCTGTACAATAAATAGAGTTTATTTTCCTGGTTTCTTTAATAAAAAAAAATAAATCGGATTTTCTCCGTCCGGTAGGTATTATGAATATATCGACCACTTTTGAAACGAAAGTACGATAACGTTCCCGACCGTATTAGTTGATCTGTAACTGTTTACATGAGAAAATTTGCATGTCTAACAAATTGTCCTGGTTGAGAGTCCTCAGCTCTTATAGTCCAGGCCAAGTTAACAAAGCTATCTGCGGCTAACAACAACTTACACAAAAAAAACTCTATACCGCGTATATGAGGCAGTTACTAAATATCGAAATTAGATCCTTAATAGTTTTTTTAAGGCATACATATAATATTCGTTCATTAATTCCTTTTTTTTTCGTAATTTTATATTCAAACAAAACGTTGAATTTAATTTAATTACTTTTTTTGATAAAAAATATATTCAGTACTGTATGTAAGTAAGCCCCCTGTTAGTTCTAACAAGGTTAGACCAAAAATCACGAAAACAGATGTTTCAAAATTCGTCCTTACTGCTTCCATATCAAAAATTGAAAATTTCATTTCCACTTGCACATGTATGGATGGAATAACGAGGTTACAACAATGACAGTGGCCGAGATTTTTTTCTTGTTCTTTACCTTACGATACCATAAATAGTTTGAGGGTAATGAAGAGCCTTATACGGTAATGACTGCGTATTGAGTTTCACAGATAGAAAGGCGATAACATTAGATAATTGATTTATTGTTTCAATATTTGTTGTTTATTTATTGTATTTAAAAATATAATCGAAGTGTTTTAAGTCAGGAATATTTTCTTGTTTCTTCATTATTACTTTATTTTTATTTTATTATACACACACTTTATTTTATTATCGCTAGTAGTTTATGTAATGAACTCGCAAGTCTCAAACCATCTTAGGTTCAATTTCTATGGAGTTCAATTTGTGTAGATCCATCCGCCAATAAATTTACTTAATTGTTTAAAGTCGGGATCTAATTTGTGTCCATTAATTGTGCTTGTTGTCACCAGTAATGCTAGTATTCATTATTTAGTATATGAGTTTATTATAAATATATATAGAGATTCAAAGTTCTTGTTATCATCCATTTTTTTAGGAATTGAATGCCTGTGAAGTTCACAGTGTGAACAGATGGAAATATTTCGAACCATGATTTAGAAGGTTCAGTACGTTTGAACTAGATGGCGCTACCATAAACATGAGCTGTAAGTTCAGTTTATAATAGGTAATTACTACTATTTATTCGATAAGGTACCTGTCAAAAGTATCGAATACAGAGCATCAAGTACAAAAGTTTTGGTATCGAAAAGAAAATGACTCAATACCAAAAAGTATCGATACTTTTTCGTGTCCCTAATTAAAATCGCAAATTGCCTTACTATTTCACGCTGGTCAGACGGCATAGGGTTTTATTCCGAGCTCTCCTTTTCTTGCATCGGTATTATCTACTTATCATATCCCTTAATCGTCTTTTACGACATGCACGGGCTCCTTGGTCGTGCAGTAAATTGCATTCTTATATCGTCACCACACGGGCGAAATATATGATACGGGATAAATACGACTCCACAGATGGTTTAGTGGTTAATTTAAGATACCGATTTACAATGCCAATGTCGCGGGTTCGAATCCCACGCAAGATAACACTTTGTGCGATCCACAAATTGTTGTTCTAAGTCTGGATGTAATTTGCGTCAATTATATTTGTGACGTCTTAGTGCAGAGCGGCCATTTATAAAAAAAAAAAATAGTAAAAATAGTGTTCGGATATCATTGATATAAAAGTTGATATTATAAATGATTGGGTATTTTAGTTCTATAAAACTATGGTGTTAACCATACCAGTAATGTGATTTACGAAAGGCCGATTGCGTAATAAAAATTTACAGCTTCTGGATGAATATTGATTGATTGAATGTAATTTATTATGTGTAATATTTATAATGGAACGTTTTAAGATTTTTGGGTTACGACTGTTGCCCTATTTTGTTATCTTGAGTTACGGTATCGATCAACGATCGATTTATTTTATATCGAATGCAATTTTTTATATTTAGAGGTATTATTTTTAGTTTGATGATTCAGCGATCTAAATTATTTGTTTTTACTGATCTGTTGTTTATGTAACATTTCAAAATTAATTTTATACTTTTACCAGCTGTCCGGCTTGGAGATATTACGCAGTTACTAAGTACAGCCAGCCTGCATTAGGTTTTAATGGCATGCTTGAAATTAATCGAAAGAATGCTCGCAAGGTACATTAATATATAATAATAGGAAGGTATACTGTATTCCATGAGTGACTTATACTATCATCAGGCCGCGTATCACGCAGAAAATTATACAAATAAATTGAAGTCATTGTAGACTATTCTAAAGAAATTATAAACTAATCCAGGTTTGCTGCTTACGCATCTCTATGAAGTCAAGAATACATCAACCAGATTTTATGATCAAGAATATAGAAACAGTAAATAATGTTATGGACTCACCAGCGCGGAACACTTCACCGCATCCATCACAGCGACTGGCGAACTGAGCATCGTAACAGTTGCCGCAGTAGATCTTGTCAAGCTTGGAGCCGAACTGCTTGTCTACAAGCGAGACGCGGCACTTGGCGCAAAGGAAGCATGCCTCATGCCAATGCTTGTCCTTGTACGACAGGTCCTGTGACAAAATTATACAGATTTGAGTTAAACTCATATTTGGGTAAATCCCATCAAGTTTTATCAAATTGGTAAGAAGTATTTTCCGTGTGGTGACGGAAAAGAATACAATTCACCACCCCCTCTCTTGCCCATGGCTGTCATAAAAGACGTTTAAGAGAGAAATCTTCTATGAAGAACTCTCCAAATCTCGTTAAATTTATTTTTACATGGAACAAATATTTGTTTGATACATAAATTCGATATGTAAATGGTTGTGGCGAGTTTAGAATGTTTAATTATGTCTGTGAAGTGATACAAGAATTCCTCGTATATGTTCTAAAGAGTAAAAAATCTAATAACATTTCTCAGAAGTTATATTCATATTAAAAAAAATGTTATGCTTGTTGGTGCGGCTTAAGTGGCTTTAACTAAATAAGTTCGCCTCGCAGAGTTTGATTATTTTGTAGGACAAATATCTACTATTCAAATCCCGAGGCTACCTATCGAATATATAACATCGGATTTTGAGTTCGTAAGATACATTTCATTGGGAGGAATGTCTTTGAAAAACAAGAATCTTACAGTCACATTTTTATGATAGAACCTTTTTTTAGTTTAATGCTTTTATCCTTAAAGGTACTCCTTTAAAAAGTACAATATGTAATTTTTGGTGGCATATACATACTAATAGCTAATGAGCGTTTTCCATTATTTCGGATACAGTCCTGAACTGTGAATGTGGGTTATTGAGTATTTTTTAATATACCTGAAAATTGGGAAAAATTACGGAAAACCTGGCAAAAATCTCATATTTTGGTCACTTTACCAACCAGATAATCAGAATTTTATAAATTGATGTAACCATATAAAATACGACAGTTATATATTAGCTATGACAAACGATTCAGTTTTTCATTACACGGAAAAACCCGCTTTTGCAGTAAATAGTGTGTTTTTACGACAGATGTTCAGTTTGGGTGTGGGTGGTAATTGGGACCTTCAACTTAGTGCCATACCATAGTTGTAATCAAGTTGATTTTATAAGCAGAGCATTGTCATTAATTATAGTTATTTACCTATATAATTATAGCCACTTATATTATTAAATTGTATGACGTCATCATCATGAAAAAGGGACGAAGCGGATCTAGTTCAATTAATGAAACTTGTATCCATCCATTCATCAATTAATCGACGTTCTATATTGGACATAGGCATCCCTACAGAAGGAGGATAATACCATAGCCACGCTTGATAAGTAAGTTATCGATCGCAGTTGAGAGTAAGAATTTTCTATGAGAGTGCAGTTGATACTATCAAGGTCAAAGAATCAGTACTGGTGGCTTGTTCAATTGCGATGGGGAGGGTATTTTTTTAATTGCAATCGGTGGCGAAGGAGCAAACAGTACAGCTGATGGTAAGCGTTACTACCGCTCATGGATCTTTGCAAGGCCGCTGCCTACTGCGAAGAAAGTGAAGGGAGTGTGAATGCATGCAATGAGGTTCGATGATACTAAAGGCATCACTAAAACCCACCACAGGCAAACTTCCTCAGAAACTTTCGATTCTCTCGTTCACCGAACAAACCGGCCCGCGGCTGTAGACAGACAACTGTCGCGCAGCCCCTTCTGTTGTCCTTTAGAGGGATAGAGAAAAGCTATGGATTTCCACTTGCCACGGCACTGCTATTTTCCTTTTTATCATATTCTTCATAGGGCTCTCTTAATTCCTCTTTTAATATCTCACAATTATAATAATTAAACATGTATAAGTATGATTTTTAGTTTTTTACCGGCATTTGGTCCTCAATTCATTTAAGTACTACTGCCGAATCTGTTCTAGAATGAAAGTGCAATCGTATTTATTTTAAAGACAACCCTCCACTAAGCTAATAATCCTTATATTGCGGGTGAATTTACAAACTTATAATTAACGAACACAAATTACATCTAGAAACAGAACAACAATTTGTGGATCGCAAGTATTGCCCTGCGTAGGAATTGAAGCCAGATACTGGCACGGTAGGTCGGTATCTTAACCACTGCGCCATCTGTGCAGTCCATAGTAGACACACGGGATTAAATAGCGAATAGCCGAGTTTTTCTTTTTTAGTAGATATCTGCTTAAGTTCTTTAGTCTCATGAGATCCTCAGGGGTGGTGCCACGTTATGGGCTTATTTTATCACTACACGTCATAACAGTAAAATATCGGTAACAATGTTATGTTGTAGGACCATACTATCGACAGTCGTCTGTCTATAGACGCGGGCCTGTCCGTCCAGTGTAGTACCAAACTCTCACAGAAAATTGACGCCTGAGCAGTAGCAATTTGTTACTTCGTTTAGTGAGCGAGGAGAGTCGAAAAGAACGTTTTGAGGGTGTTTGCGTGTAGTGGATTTTGGTGGTGCCTTTAGTATCAACCTGAATTAACGCATTCACAGTCCCTTCACTGTCTTCATGTTAAGCAGAGGCCTAGCAAAGGTTCATGAGAGGCAGTTTCACTTACTATCAGGCGCGTTGCTCGTTTGCCACCAATAGCAATAAAGAAAACAAACGTCATCATCATGTCCCTATCTTAATTACTTGGTATCGACGTAATGTGCACTTTTCTTCAATAGTAGGTATTGCAAAGATTTTGGTAAAAATTTATAGCCGGCTGCCTGCCTGATTACCCTTCCTTGGGAATGTAATTCATCATCAAACGGTCAGTTAGAGTTGGCCTAGGTTTATGTAAAGCTTTTAAGACGTTTCGACCCACGAGTAATGTGAGGGTTGATAGTATTCGTAGCCACGACAATATAGCGTGGCGACAAACAATATCATCATCATCATCATATCAGCCCATCGACGTCCCACTGTTGAGCACTGGCCTCCTCCACTATGAGAGGGAAGAGTGACCTACCTACCTACCCTATAACACGCTGGTTAGATGGGTTGATAAGGGGTTTTATTTCGAGTTTGCCTTTTCTTGAATGTCATGCGCATGTTGTTGTATCCTTGATCTGTCTTTTACAACACCGTGCCCGTGGGGCAAGAAAGAGGGGGGGGGGTATTGTCTAGAATTGTATTCTTACTCCGTCACCACACATAAAATCGTATCATCTAGAGCATGAATAGTTAATTTGTCAAATATTACATTGATAACCATCAATAGATCGAGCGCACTAAGCCTGCTTAACCTTACTTCAGTTTATAGATGACTCACGGTAGCTAACTATGAACATCGTTTGATAAACTAATAAACATACTTGATATGAAGTTGAGTGACCAAATAATGATCTAAAACTACTCTGAAATATAAACCAGTAAGCGTCTGAATTGCATATTTAGACTTATCTCGATAGTTTCGTAGACCTATTGAAATATGTAACATACCGGGTTTTTTCGTCAATAAACCGAAAATGTCCGGTGACCAGTTTGAATTAATTAGGTA
Source organism: Lymantria dispar (assembly GCA_032191425.1). Classification (NCBI taxonomy): domain Eukaryota; kingdom Metazoa; phylum Arthropoda; class Insecta; order Lepidoptera; family Erebidae; genus Lymantria; species Lymantria dispar. Next base: position 5,369,760 of record CM063442.1, on the reverse strand, counting down.
GATCTTTAAAAAATCATCATCAGCTCAGCCCATATAATCAGTCTCAGTCCTCCTGCTGCAATTTTTTGCTGAACTTTCTCCAAAATAAGGGAAATTGACTTACTAAATTACTACGCTAGTCAGACGAATTGGTATAGGGATTTCGAAGTTTGCTTCTCTTGTCTAGATTTTATATGCATGTTATATCCCTCAGTCGACTTTTTACGATACCCACGGGCAAGACAGGGATGCTGAATTGTATGCTTACTCCGTCACCACATTTTAACAATTACATTGATAAATATCAGTGTAAAGCGTCTGTGCGCATACATTTAAGAAAAAAGCATGACAAATAAAACAGTATTTCGGTTTACCCCATCCGTTCGTACTGAATTAAAAACTATACATTCTGTAACGTTGCATTTGACGTGTTGAGTTCAAGTTTCAAAATAAATCTCCCCCATTCTGGTTTCTATTCCTGTACGCGGTGCGAAGACCGCGGGAAAGCACATTTAAAACTGAATGTCGTAATGTCAATAAAATATGAATGTTTATTTTGGCTGATTACGACACTCTCACACAGATACTTGTGTCGGATAAATCTTAAAAGAATCGTCTGACGGATCGACCAAAGCTTTTCAAGGTTGACGCTAAACGAAAACATGAAAATAGTGTATCCGACCCAGAAATAGTTCGAGATTGTTTCTGTAAGCGCCGATTAGTTACAGTCCCGTTTGTTCAACAAATATTTACCGATAATGCCAACAATATTGTACGGTCTACGTAAGTAAACATGTAACATAAACAGTAGCAATGTGAACATAATTGCTTTAATAGATACCATATTCAATTCATCAAATGAAGCGTCGAAACGGTCATTTCCATCTAATACTAACATGATTTATGATGTATAAATCATTTATACTGATTCAGTTCTATTAAGATGCAATCGAATTGAATTAATTTAAAGAAACATTATAATATTTTCTACAATTATCTCGACGAATTTTTTTAATACTGATATATATTATGGAAAACTCAGTGATTTCTCGAGATATATATGTGTATGTATATATATGTTATGTTTGGCGTAACGATATGTTGGCTTGGCAGCGGTCGGCCTGGTGCCGTGTGCAGAGGTACGCCCGAAGAATCTGGGCCGACTGGAGTGACATTACTAAATTTGATCGTTCAAACAAAGCTAACGAATGCTTTGGATTCAACGTCCTACTGGCATTATGATCGCGAATAGACCAGAATTCTGTGTCAATGGTATTTTAAATATATTATGTTACATTCATATCAATTTGGCAATACAAGAGGATTTGATTAATTGCCGTTCAGTTAAAAGTTTATTGGTTCTTAATCAAGGCAACACAGGCCGAGCGTTCAGCCAATTTACTTTTGTTATTCGATTCATCTGTAAGATTATCTGTTTCAAGACGCCATTTACTGAAAATAACTGTTGTCTCACAATTTTATGCCAGCATTGGGACTATTTTAGATTCTGAACAACAATTGTTGGATATGAAATACATAGGTACTTTTCTCAATTCCTTCTTTTTTCAACAAAATGTCATCGGCAATCATTTCAAGATTAATTCGCTAGTACACTTATTTGTAGTTAGCAAGAATAAGGCTTACCTTGGAGTCAATGCCGATGGTCTTGTTGCATTCTTCGCAGCCGTTGGCGAAGACGCTTTCGTAACACTTGATGCAGTAGGGGTGTTCGTCACGAAGCACATAGCGCTGACCGGTGAGCGACTCGTCGCACTGCCAGCAGCAGAAGTGGCCGCTATGCCAGTCCTTGTTCATCGCCTTGGTGTACTCGCCACTGAAAATAAGCTGTGAACAAAAGAATCCAAGGTTATACTACAGAAAAACAAAACTTAGAAAAACACCATAACAAAAATGGTGTATTTCTTGTAGTAAATACTATTCGTATTTACGAAATACATTGCTTTCTATGTTAAGAAAGTATAGTTCGTCAAGTCTATATATCTTTATTTAAAATAATAGGGACCTATGTGAATGCAAAGGTTTTAATGAGAATATTTTTATTATCTATGTTGTAATAGTCAAAATCTGGTTTAGTAAAACATAATTCTAAAACTGATATGTACCTTTAATTAATTTGGGTATGTGAGGGTGGCCAAAACACGCCTAACAGAAGACATATTGTCATGTATAAACAATGTCCATGTCACTAAAAGTAGACACTGTTCAATCACACACTGATTTGGGGTCACACTCACACGGGGACAGACTGGCCACCACAACACATACCCATCGTCGTTGGAGGTCGTGGTGTTAGTTTGTTCGACTTCGGTGACGGTCACATCGCCGTCCTTAGACTCCCTGCGCTTGGAGGTCTTCTTGACCTTCCTAGTTTTGCGCTCAGTAGTGGTGTACTGGACCTGTACGTCAACGTCAGCCATGGCACTTGTCGGGGTTGTCGGTTTAGGGAGGATACGATAACACCGGACGCGATCGCGACCCGAATTCGAATGGCGAGCAACGGTGGCCGATTCGGAGGAATTATTCCAGAATGTTTAGTGCACGGACCGGTGGGGGGAGTTTGGGATTTAAATTTGGAAGAGTGACGGAGAGAGCAGGTGCGCGGGCGGCGTTTCCGAACAACAGTGATCTGAGAACCGCGCATTTTCCAATCCTAGATCCGTAGCTATCCTTCACCACTTGTAAATGATATGATTAGCTTACGCACAGATTAATTTATATCTTAACTAGATTTTCTACAAAACAATTGACAAAGATATACATTTTACTATATTATTATGTTTAAATAACAACAAATATATGGTAATAACATTGCATTAGAACGAAAAATCGAAATAAAACACAACCCTTTTGACCAGCGAGGATAGTATAATTATAAATTGCCCGCTTACTCTGGACGCGGCTTGAAGCGAGATAAATATAACCTAAGATGATGAAGATTAAGGATTTAAATCCTTATCTTATAGGTAACTTAGAAGATTTAATAGACACAAATTACATCCAGAATCAGGGAATTAATGTATAACACCAAGCATTATTCTACTCGGGAATCAAAATTACTACAATCGGTACGCGAGCTCACTTCGTAGACTACTACGCCATCTCTGCAGTCAATTAAAAGACGAGTACTATATACCGAGCTTATGATTAGGTTTTTTTTTGGTAAATTGATTTTTCTGGAAACTGTGTTTAGATTTTAGCTTACCTTATAGACGACCTTGAAGAAAGGAAAAACCAAGGATAGAATTGAAATTGTCTCGATTAGTCTGCAGGATTTTTCAACTAACCTGTTTTTATTCTCAATGGTAATGGCTAAATTCATCTTCATATTTTTTTTTCACTGCCTGAAAATACTGATATACTAGATTTTCTAAAAAACTAGAACGATTTATCGCCTCTGCAACCGCCTCTAGAATACATATCATGGAATGGATTTGTTTCAGAGATTCTGAATATATAGAAATATAAATAAATATACAAGAATTTCTCGTTGAAAAATATTAAACGATAACTTAATATAGAGGAATATTTAGTTCAATACACGCATATTTCAGCTTACAAACGCAATTATTCTTAAATAATTAATGTTTACAATATATCTTTCTAAGTCTGACAGCTTTCTTTAGATTGAGAACACATTCAATTAATCTAATACAATCAAAAGGATTGACTATACAGATGCCGTAGTAATTGAGATACCGACCTATCGTGCCAAGCGTCGAGGGTTTAATTCCCATTCAAGATAGTATTTACTACTATGCTATCCATAAATTGTTGTTCCGAGTCTACGGTTGTAATTTGTTTCCGTGTGATGCCAGAGTAAAAATACAATTCACCACACACTTTCTTGAACGTGGGTATCGTAAAAAACGGCTAAGGGATTATAATATGTAGATAACATCTATACAAGAGTAGGTAAACTCGAAATAAAACTCTATACCAACCCGCTTGATCAGAGTTGTACAGTAGGTCAGGCTCCCTCCCACTTCGGAGGAGGCTCAAGCCTAGAACTAGGACGTATAAGAGCTGTGATATCAATAATGATAATGAATTGTACCTTTGCAATGTTCGCCATTATATAAGGATTATGACACGTCTACAGTGTATTTAAAAACAGAACTTAAAACTTTATTGATGTATGATTAAAAAAAACTTTATAGTAGCCTTAAAGAAACATTGGTTAGTGGCCAGTGTCAATGGGACCTATCATTTGCAAGGTAATGATATAAACGCATTAGACTTCATTAAAATCAGGTGTATTTTTTATTCCTTTATATGGTCCACAAATCATGGTTCTTCATCTGGGTGTCATTTGCCGTGTGGTGACTGAGTAAGAATACCCCTTGCCCGTGAGTGTCGTAAAAAGGACTAAGGGAAATGATATGCAGATAACAACTATGCAAGAGAAGGCAAACTTGACATAAAACTATACGAGCACGTCTGACCAGCGTGGTATAGTAAGTCAATTGCCTTCTTATTGTGGAGGAGACCTGAGCCCAACATTGGGGTTTATGTAGGCTGCGATGATCATGATCGTATACCTCTAAAATCCCTCGTGACATAAATAATTAATATTTAGTGCAAAACCATGTCTTAAAAAAATAATACAAACACATGGGGAGTTATAAACTCAAAACTAAAAGGTGAGGTATTGCACAGATCGGAGCTGCTCAAGTTTTTTAACAGTCGGGCCAAAAGGATGATAAGGGCTACTAACGAAACGAATAACTAAGGGATGTAATATTTGTCTGATTTTTTAAGTAACATTTTCTGTCAAATAAATATGGAAATTCTAATATTTTATTAATACATTCTATTAATTAATAAGTTTTCAATTTTCTTATGAAAGTTGTTTAGAAAATTTTTTCATAGAATTTAAACAAATTTTGATATATTTGACTTGGTGGGATTTTTTTCAATCATGCCTGTGCGAGCCATTCAAAATGTGTCCGCAGGCCAATGTGTCATCTGCGGGTCTATGGTTGAGCAGCCTTGGCATAGATCATAACATTCAGACTCACAAGCGGAGCAGTGATCATGTATCACAAGAAATTCAACAGAATATCACAAGTGGGACGTCTATAAGCCGAGAAGATGACGAATAAAGCGGGCGAGTTACCTGTTTGGTAATAATACAACGTGTCACCATCCCTTGTTTTTGCGTGGTAGCAGTAAAAATAGACAAAGAAATCAACGGAAGAATGAGCAACATCAAATTCTTGAGAAACTTATAACATTAACTGTGATCGCTAAATCGCCTGTCAACTGTGACTTATTGTGGGACTTTTTTCCATAGCTAGTATTTCTTCCCTAGCCGAGGCCGCGGGTGACGTGACCGGGGATTAGTCCGTCACCCGCTGAGAGGCCGACCGCGTGAGGAAAGACCGACGTCCTCCCCGAGGGGGGCACGTCGGTCGATGGGAGGGTACCCCAATTAGGGGTATTCCGTCGGGCCGACCACTGACGACAAGTTAACGCTGCTCCAGTGGTCGGCCCAACGACGAAGGCGACGTGGTTTTTGGGTGGGTCGCGGGAGTTGCGTGCTTAAGCCCCTCTGTCGCCCCGGACGGAGTGGTGTGGAGGCGCGCCGACTGCGACCCACCCACAAAAAAAAGCTAGTATTTCTTATCCAACAATATAAATATGAAGATTTTGTTTGGATAAACGCGCTAATTTCGGAATCTACTTCGAATTGAAAAATTATTATAACGGCTATATAACGTCACGCTACGAGTAACAGGAGCATCAATGAAAAATTGCAAAAATAGGAAAAATTTTGTTGCGCATCATAGGTACCTCGACGCATTATCTATAATCTTCTCTCTTTCTTACGTGACGCAGCCGAAGTATATATATAATAACTGTCGTACGATCTATCAAAAAAGAATGAGCCTTAACGATTTGAATCAAATTGGCTGGCTCTCTATTTCCTTTCCCTTTATGTTAATTGCATACCATTACGTTCCCTTAATATCTTTATTACCCTTATGGTAACTGGTTAAAAATATAACGGTAACCAACGTTTACTTTTACATGGAAGCTATAAAAACTGACTAAGTGATCTAACTATTCTTATTTAAAATACAACGTCCACCGACCTAACATAATAATTTACAGATATTGAACAATTGACTTTTGATCCAATGGAGAAAACATCTGGCACATTTAAATAGGTGTTTTGATTTTGCTATTGATATGGACTTTCAATTTAATTCATCTGCTTCGATTATATTTAAGCAATTGACATGCTAGGTAATGTTATAGATACAACATTCTCACTTTTTTTTTTCGATATATAAATGTACGTCCTAGGTAATTTACTATTCCTCTCCCATGGCCCTTGTAAAAGACAATAATGGGATATGATATGCAGATAACATCGATGCAGGAGAAGGAAACCTCGACCTTATGCCAGCACGCCTGATTAGCGTGGTATAGGAAGTCAATTGCCCTTTCATTGAGAATAAGGCTCGAACCCAACAGTACCAAACAATATTGGGTGCGAAGAAGAAGAATATACAATAGGGTAATTTAGAGGATTATAGTCATCACTAGCAACCCGCCCTCGCTTCGCTTCGGTTACAGGTTATAGTCGTTTTACCCGCGTAGTTCCCGTTCCCGTGGGAATACCGGGATAAAATATAGCCTAGTTTACGCCCTGATATTATAGCTTTCCATTGGTGAAAGAATTTTTGAAATCGGTCCAGCCGTTTTGAAGATTACCCGGAACAAACAGACAGACAGACAAAAATTTTTTAATTGCTATTTTAGGCATAGGTGTCGTGCAAATAACCGTGTGAGCATGAAAAAAGCCTATTATTTTGACATTACAAACAGACACTCCAATTTTATTTATTGGTATAGATTATCGTCGACACAGCTCATATAGGTTTCAGTTGCCAGACTGACACCTTCACAATGGAGGGCAATCGAACTAGAATACCACGCTGGTCAGACAAGTTGATATAGGGTTTTATTCCAACTTTTCCTTCTCTTACAACAATGTGTTACCAGAGATGAATAAAGGTACAGAAACGTAGTTTCTAAATGCCGATCTCATGTGCAATCTTCGAGTTGCTAACTGTGTTATAAAGAGGGCTATGTTCTGGATTTCTCAACGAGATAAAATTTATAGAGGAACAGGTGGAATTCATAGTTTGAAGGGTTAAGCTGAAGAGGCACATCAAGTTTCAGACGACGCAGTGTAGTCTTATAGTTAAGTGTACTTATGACTTTATCAGAGTCACTGATAGCAATGGAAACCGGCCATTAAACTGCGTTACAAGGCGCTCTAGGAGGAAGCTGGGCGTGGCTTTGGCAGTATTACAATAAAAGGCTGACAAATTAACTGATAAATTCAATAAGTTTTTCACAATTGTGTTTTGGTTATATTTATGGGTCGTCAATATTTTTTTTTATTGAAAACTTGTTTATGACATTTTCATAGAATTTATTCATCAATATTTAGTAACTTATATTAGTACGAAATATGATGATAAATAATAAAATGCCTTCTATTTTTTCATTGAATCATCTTTGGAATTTTATATCAATATACCTAGATGACTTAACATTTATACAAGAGAAGGCAAATTCGAAACTAAACCCAAAGTCTAACCAGTGGTATAGTAGGTCCATTTCCTTTCCATAGTAGAGGACGTCCAATCTCGACAGTAGCAGCTATATCAGGTATATGGGCTTAGATGATGATGATAATAGATGACTCAAAACTTCTTTTTCAAATTTTTATATAAAATCGATCGGCCATCAAAAACAATAGAAACTGTTAATTTTCGTATTACCTATTATCAGTTTCACTAATTGCAACCGATAATAGGCACGTGTAAAATATTGAGAACGCATCTGTCGCAAAAATAATTTCATATGAATGAAAACTGCGCATGACCAAGACCTCGATCTGAAGGTGCAGCAAGGCATCGACCGTATGTCTGCACGTTCAGAATTGAAGGTTTTTTTACATAAAACCTTGTACATGAATGATTCACTGACAAAAACGCAGTAGAATTTTGTTTTCCTCGTGTGTTAACAAAAATTAGACGCATTTCTTTGTCAACGACGTGAATGTTCTACAAAATATTTTCTTACGAGCATTTTAAATTGAGAACGGCAATGTCATTCTCTTACTGTTCTATTTATGAAATTATTTATATGCGCAGAATGTGCCAAAGAGATCGATAAATGTACTGAATTAATATAAGACATTTATAAATGTTTATAATGTAGCAACACTGAATTTTGGCTGTCTTATTTAAATAATTTTGATGTATTATACAAAATTGTATATAAGTTATTAAAAGTTTTATCAAACATTTCACACAAAGGCAGTTTATTTGCAAATGTATATGATGGCACAGTGATAAAAATGGCCGCACATCCACCGAGAAATAATTATCTTATTTTCATTTTAAGTTTGCATCTGTTTTGTGAGTTCGTAAAAACAGCGTGTGATATATCACATAGTAGATATATCTACTATTTATCGACTAGTTAAGTTTGTAGAGACGTACAAAAAAAGAACAACAAAAAATAAAGCGAAACTTAACAGGAAAATGTGTATGATAGAATGTATTCTGCTGTAGCTGTAAATTATTAATATTAAGACTTTCCTAAATAGTTATTTTATAATAATCATCATCAGTCTATCAAAGTCCACTATAGGTATTAGGCCATGACCTATGGTGGACTTGAGAGGTACTGTCATAATCGTCACGCCAGGTTTGGCGAGTTGGCGTTATGAATTTCCTAGAAGAGTGCCGCTGTCTGGTGATCGTTCAGCTGGATTTATGGCAAAGGAAGGGTTGGCTACATATTGTATTCTAACCCAACAGCCACATGTGTGTTGTTTTATAATAGAATTTTATAGTCAATCTTTTCTACGCAATCTTATCAGACAAATTTCATGGCTGTGTTCTCCTTTTCTATCCACGTCATAAGTTCACTCAATCCGCTCATTTTTGCTTTGGACTTTACTTAGGCCCAAAGCTTTCCGCTATAAAGTTCTAAATTAAATATTGAAACATATTTGACGTTTATAGATAATAATTTCTCAAAGGTAAACACTGTTTCGAAGTAATTGTTTCTAAGAACAAATATGCCGTCGATTTTTATGTTTATTACAATTGTAAATTAAATAGACCATCACATTTTCTGTCTGCCAAAATATGCTTTTGCTTTGAATACTAAAGTATGAAAAATAAATACTCCTTTGAAGACGTTAAATAGTGTGTTGTTTTACCTAATAGTGACAGCATAAAAGTTGCCAATAAAAATTAAAAAATAATACTAGCTGCGTCTGGTTATTTAAACTCAAACGAATATGGTGGGTATATTTTGTTCTCCAATTAATAATTTCTTATTAAAATTAGAAAATGTTGGGAGTCAATGGTATTAGTTTTAAATTGATCGTGATTGTATAAGTAAAATTTTAACACAAAAAATAATCGATTTTAATAAGACTTATATGGTGTTCTCATGGATCACATTGTCAGAACTGAAAAAAAATGAAATGGAAGTAATACTACACGGCAAGCACTAGATTTCGAATAAAAAAAATCATCAAAATCAGTTCACCCAGTCGGAAGTTCTGAGGTAAAATACATAAAAAATACAGCCTAATTAAGAACCTCCTCCTTTTTTGAAGTAGGTTAAAAATATCAATTCTTAAGTGCTATGGTTTTTTGATCTAGAAGTATATGTCTAATAACTTTGCTTTAACGAGTTAATAATTAAATTAATTTGAATCTGACAACAATGCCTTGTATTGAATGTCAAGAATAAAAAAAAGTATTATTGTACCAATCATAACCGTCACAACTGTAAAACATCTTAGCTGGTTTGGTTTCGTAATGTATAAACAAATTATTCTAAACTCACTTATATGTTGTGCGATTATTATATTATAATTAATTTTTATAACTTTTAAATAAATATAATGCTGTGTGGTAGAGGCTACGAATGCTACCAACGCATACAGTGCTCGTCGGTGTCGTAAAAGACGGCTAATAGATTTACTGGTACATAGACTCGGGCTAACCCCAACCGATACCGTTTGGTCAACAATTACATTTCGAAGGACAGTTGACATGCGGTGGCCTGTCACCCTTCATAAAACCATCGCCAATAACTTTTGCAATATATACAATGAAAGTACGTACTTTGAATGAATCCCAACATTGCACTGCACCTGCCTAAATAATTTCCGCTTCATCCTAGGTCGACTGGTAGACAATGCCTAAGGCATTAAGTTCACCTTGTACCTTTTTTTTTGTGTGCCGAAGTTTAAATAAATAAATTGGGATAGAAGCAAGTTGATGATTAAATAAGTTTTAAATAACTTATTTTTTACATTACTTTTTTGTTATCAATTCAATAACAAAAAAGTTATCCACTGATAATAGTGGATATACCAATTAATATGTTATAAGAGTTTGCCAATATACAATTTGGCACATAGGTACTATGTTGGCGAATTATAAATAGTTTGTATAATATAAATGGTTTGACCATTTAAATTATAGAGTCGAGAAACCAATTAGCCTTTTTCCTGGGAAGATTTAAAAAAGATCCGCTAGGGGCAGCACCAGTTGGGGGTTACAAATGTTTTGAAGTCTCTATTGACAACAACGTCAAACGTACGTCTTATTATTATCGGAATAAATAAATATTGTGCTGAAAAAAAATTAAAACTAAAATTGTCATGCCTACAAAACATTGTGCATTCGCTAATTGTACGAAAATTTAAGAATCAACTAACCTCTCAACTAGGACATTTTTATTACCTGACACGGTTAAGCCACGATTTGCATGCCATCGTTTTAAGTCCCGGACAAGATGATCTTGCACTTTTGCAAATTTTAATTTCGCTCCAGGTACATCATCTTCCGTTAATTCCATTGTAATTCTATACGTTTGACGTTGTTGTCAATAGAGAATTCAAAATATTTGTATTTGTATGATTAGTGGTAAAGATTTATCACTCTATCTTGCAATACCAGGAGTATTTAGCCAGTATTTTCTAAACCGCATAGGGTATGCAGCTGTAAATACACCTGGTTCAGAATATCTGTTATTATCTGTAAAAATCTGACAAAATTCCAACTAACAGTAAAGGTACTAAAACCTAAATCAAATGTACGACAGGGAAGGTTGCTACTGATGTTTGAACATACTTGCTGTTAGTATATCGAGCTAAAGGCAAAAACAAGGGGTTTGGTTTTTCATTCTACAGTACTATTACATTAGACAGCCGGATGTAGTTAGCTATAGTTCTGTACTTACAAAACTAAAAGGTCATACGCCCATATCAATAGTCTATCTGTACCTAATGCCAATGTTTGATAATATGCTTCTATACAGAAAATTAAGTATGCGCGCATCGCCTTCATCTGTGAAAAAGTTTCTTCTTAGTTGGATAAACGATACGCCAATGCACACGAACAGAGAATACCAAAGAACGAACTTATAAATACTACTTAATTCTTACATTAAAAAAAAAATTGCACCGCCATATTGTTTATGATAAAGATTTTAAATTCGGAACTATGCACGAACTATAATTTAATCAACAATTGTCTTTTTAACGATGACATCGAAGTGTAAATCTCATGAAAACCAGGAAGAGATTTAATTATCTTGAATAGTAGTATAAATTTAAATTCAGTGTGCAAATACATAATACATACGCAAACATTAGTGGCGTGTGCCGCGAAAATGTGATTGTACTATTCTGATGTAATGATTGCGAGCTACGATTTAAATAAGTCACACGCTTTAACACGTGCAAAATCTATAAAAATGTGCATGGACACTGCGTTAAAAAATTAAAGCGCAACTAGCCATCTAATCTAGATAAAACACGTGGTCCAAAATTCCTAGTATTGGCGGGCACGTAAAAATTTCATGTAGTGGTTTTAAATTGTATTTAATATTGTGTTTTATGGTATTATATTAAAATTTTGTCTCAATTTTATGTAATGTAAAGCAAAGAAAGCGTTACAATACGATCATATTTACATAACAGTGCTTTACGAGTTTCGTTTTCTCGTCGTGTCATAATTGGCAAGAAAACATTTAATTTGGTAGTCAAAGTTTAGTTAAAGGCAAAAATTCAATTTATTGACTGATTTTAAAATAACGCGCAATTTATGAAATATATGCCCTCAATACTGGCAACAATAAATTCGTATTAATAGTTGATCGCCAAAACTGAAAAAGAAGACCTCGTCAAAGACAGACATACAAAGAATTTGCTTCGTTCCTAGACAGATAGAAATAATAATTTTCTATTTCCTAATACCCGAATGTCCTTCGGTTCATTAATTCATACAGCCTCGTCGATTTTACCTTGTAAGTTTCTCACAAAATACAATATTGTCCGAAAAGTCTCACAGATTCTATATAATACGTCTTTCATTATTTTTCATCTATCGATTCTTTCAATAAGTAATATTAAATTAGAATAACTTTTTATTTCAACAGTATACACAATTAAACCTATTTTTGACAGGCTATGGTGAGACACTGCCCATTCCCTCTGAGGCAACGAAAAGGTGGCGTGCGGCCCCATAACCCATCGTGTTTGAACACTGGCACCGAGTTTTTTGTCTTCCGAGGCCAGCCAGGTTATGGGGCCCCGCTCCACCCTTTCGTTACCCTGGACGGAATGGACGGCGTATGTACTGACCATAGTCCATCCAAAAAAAAGTATGTTAGGCTCTGTGTAGTCTTTTAGGACACCCACGAGCATTATAAGGGTTGGTGGTATTTGTAGCCGCCACCATTTGACACAAATCTAGCTTGTTAAAATAAAACGCATCGCGATTGTTATGGTTTACATTCTTAGAATCAAAATTTAAAAATCTATATGACTGGAGTATTGGGTTGGCAACGTTTGCCATTTAAATATAGAACTACGAATGTAACTCGGTCCGGTAGAAAATAGAAAGAAGATAGGTAAGTTTTTCTTAATATTTATATTGATATTTCTAGTCCAGTATTAAACGTGATTTTTCGTTAGCATTACCTAGGAGCTTTTATAATGTTAAAGAAAATGTTACAATTATTGATGAGTTTATAAACCATAGTGACAAACAGGACGTCTCAAAATAAATAATGTGATATTTTTCACTCTTCTGTCGAAGGAATAATATTTATAAATAATGCTTGCAATATGAATGTATAATATACAAACTTGGCGCGGTCAATGTGTAGATAGGTGTTTTTTGACTGATGTCATGTCTTTCGAGTTCGGGATCACTTAAAAAGTTGGCTGCGTTATAATATCTTAATTTTCGGCATTCATGATAGTATGGCAATCGCTATTCCCGACAATCTTTGTGACCATCCCAAGCAAAAAAAAATAAAAAACCAATCTGACGACACGCTGTCAAGAAAGATCAAAAGACATTAAAAATATAGACGATATCCATAAAGAATACACACGAAATCAAAGATAAAAATGAAATTTAAATTTAGAAGTACATAACAAAGTGAAGTTTACTTTTTATCAGAATCATCAGAGCGGGTGACCGTTCAGTTTCCTGTCATAAAACTAAGCGTATATTTAATATTGTTGCAAAGTATGTTTATGTGAAACTTGTGGTTAAATATGATGAACATTAGAGATATAATCGCAGTACATAATCGTAAACTTATATTGTGGTGATGTACTTGTGGAAAATTATCATCGTTAATCTAAATATAGAATAGCCTCAGCGTCCCTTTTCTTCATTTTTGAAGTAAAATATTTTTAGGCGAGGAGCCTGAATGGGTAACTGAATCCTTTATCGGAATTGGACCGCGTTTGACAGAAGTGTAGTTCGGTTAATAAAATACAAGCAGACAAGTGTATACTATCGCTAGACAATATTGTGAATTTTGTAACATCTATTTTGTAATGTCTATATTTGTTTTTATAAATTTTGATGGATAAACGGGTAAACTTTTTCAACTATTCGCTTCTTGATTTTTTTTTGGCTTTTTATAAGAACTTATACTATGACTTTATTTTTAGCTTACCTCGTCGTTGTCTGTCAAAATGATAAGAAATTTTATTTAAACCGCGTGTGACATTTTTTCCGTCGAAAGTTTATAGAAAAGTAGTTACTGTCGAAAATGAATTATCATTAGTTGAATCACATTTTTAGATAACAGGTAAAATATTTCAATTTTAGACGAGCTTTACATAATCATCAATCTTGAATGGAATCATGTAAGTAGTAGATAAATCTAATATTTTATTTAAAACAATGGATTTACTAGTATAATGTTTAGTAATATATCTGAATGTTAAGTGTAGCTGCGTTAGATAGAGGCCACTATTTAATTAATCAATTATCGTTCATTTTTTCGCCGTCTCATATTGGCCGTAATCAACGATTTTCAAATCGTTGCTCCACCTAGAGGTTGAAATTATTCATTATAATTTCTTTACTTACTCTTAGCTATAATCAAAACAACGAGGAACACTCATGTCATATTTAAAACGCCTGTTTTTAAATATCTATAAAAATTATTAAAAACTTATTGTCTACTAATATGAATGTGAATAAATTATGACAGACATTACTACTGTAATCATAAATTACATTTTGATTAGAATGAATAAACATCATAAAAATTCGCATGTTTATAACGAATGAATAAGGGTTCATTAGTGTCATGATTTCGAATCGGAACACATCAGAATAATCATTTCGTTTTCTATGGCGAGGGAGTATGAAAGCAAGTCTTTGCTGTGCAGCAAGTGCTGCTTTTATTCATGATTGACGCGTAAACATTTTACGCTGATTAGGTTATTTGTTCGACGTCGAATGCATGTGGAGTTTTAGCGGGAAAGTGAAAATTTTATATGGGGATCTTATTCTGTATTCAAAACTTTACTGTTTTAAAGTGATGATTCCTGATTTTTACGTGACTATTACACATTTCATCATTATCATCAATCATCATTATAGTTTAAATATTGGGCTCAAGCCACCTCAACTATTGGAGGGAATTTGACCTACTATAACCACCCCTGGTCAGACGGGTTGGTATAGGGTTTCGTTTTAAGGTTTCCTTCTCTTGTATAGACGTTATCTGCGTATTATAATCCCTCAGTCGTGTTTTACGACACACAAGCATGAAATGGGATGGCGAATTGTATTTTTAATCCGTCCCCACACAATTGAAATAATGCTATTTTTACGGTTCCAATCGCGTTTGTAATTGATTACTTGCCGTTTTGAATACTTTTTAGCGTTCATGGTCACGGTTGTCACGTTCCTCCTACAAATATTTTATGGTGTTTTATTGAATAACTTTGATATCGCTTTATGCAATATTTTACCAAGGTAATAACCACGATATACCGAACATGATTATATGAAGTGCTTGTGTTAAATGTAACAAATCCTTTCATAATCACTACTCTTTTATAGTCATCATTATAAACAAAGTCTTCGTCAGATATCATTCAAACAAAGGTCGCAAATGATCTTTACAAATGCAGGCACTAATCAGACACATTTGGGTCGAGGCTTTGATATTTTTAGTCTATTGTGCAATAATTATGATTAACATCACAGAATTAAAATACCTTCGCTATGACATTGGAATTCCGTTTCGTATATATAAAATAATATTATTAGAAACCATAAATAAGAATCATACGTGAAACGTAAGGGTCAATAGGTACATTCTTCAGGTCTTTTAATCATTCATGATTTCTTTATTTTAAATAGTTTTAAAAATTAAAAATATTTACTGACAGCTAAGATAAATAATATGGTAATAATATTGTTAGAATAGAAGAAAACTCTAAATAAAACCAACGAGTCTGATCGGCAATGAAGGTAAATTTTTTTCGTATTGTCCACAATATGCTCTATTCCCAATAGTCAGGCAAAATGCCCTATATAAACATACATAAAATAAATATTGCTGTTTATTATTCTAATAAGAATTTGTTAAGTAGGACGTATGTTCTATTAAAACATATTGAATTATTGCCACTATTTGCTAATGTTTAGATACCAATTTAAATAGAGCAAGTAATATACATGTAAACCATAATACCGTTGTGGTGTCCGTGTGGAGTTGGATTAATAATACAATTTGTCACAACTCCTTGCTTTCCCGTAAGAGTCATAGAAATTGTCTAAAGGATAAACAGGCAGTACCACTTTCCTGGGCAACTTGTAACACCAACTGCGATCACCAAACCTTATGCTAAACATTGGCGATTATGGAATTTCTATATGTGGGGTGAATTATGCCCAGTAGTGGACATTGATAGGTAATGATGAAAAACGGCAAGAATCTTATCAAATCGCATATCTTATCAACTAAACACGTCATTTATTTAACTCAGATATAGTCAAGCCTTAAGAAATAAATATAGAGCTGGTTAATATTCTATTAATAAAACCAGTGTGTCTGTTTCAAGAGTGTTCAACTAAACATTTTATCGTTTATCTAGGTGTTTTGTATTCAGTTCTAGATATAAGCCAAACAGATTAGAGCCTTTCAGGTATTCCTGTCACAGAGGAATGCAGAACAACCTTTCTATTTCTATGGGTTTCAAAGAAAACAAACCACAAACCGGGGCATCATATTTTAATTCAGTCATGCTTACAGAAGCTCATAGTGTAATTGTGCTCGTGCGTGTTCTATTTCGGGTTAATCCCCGGAGTTACCCCAAAAATCTATTTCATCTTCCTCCTCAATTACCTCTTTCGTTTCTTCTTCGAAGGAGTTGACTTTGGGGACATTATTTACGTGTGGCTTTAACGTCCCGTTTTCATCGGATTTCACGCTGTCTACTGAACCGTCCATGCTCCAATGCTCAGTTCTTCCTTCTCTCGAGTTCTCTCTCGAGCGACTTCTGGAATGAGAACGCGCTGATAGATTAGGAGTACTGCCAAAACCTCCGACTGTATTTGTATTCATACGCTCGAACTCAGCTTCCTCGAGTGACGTGAACATCTTAAGTTCCTCCTCGCGGGACGCTCGCGAATCTTTGGAAGAATTTGAAGACGAAGAGTGACGCTTTTTGAAACTCCTGCGCCTGCCACTCGGGTCGCTTCGTTGTAACGGTCGGAGTTTTATTCCGTCAAGAGATCTTAAACAAATTTGTAAATATGATATATTACAAGTGAATAAAATGGTGCCCATGATTTAGCTTTCTAATCGTGCATATGTTGATATCCGAATAATCACTCATGATGATAATGATGTGCAGCTAGGTGTCTATAATTCTGCAAGCGTGAAAGTTTACATGAGACATGTTTAATGGCATACCAATGAATATTAACCTGAGGAAATCTTCGCTGTAAATCCCTTTTCTGTCGTCATCGAATGATTGGAAATGTATTTCGGGCAATGTTTGCGGGGTGCGATCGGGACTCATTGGACTGTAATGCCATGTCAACTTCTCTTTTACACCATTTTCTTGGCCTTGATCGTACGGTTCAACTGAATCGTTAAGTACAGTATTCGAGTCGGCAATATTTTCACGAGGCGTAGTTGATCTGTTTCTGTGGCTGATATTGAACGATTCTGAATTGTTTGTTAGTATGGTTTTTGTTTTCGTCATGTACCTGTCGCTTTTGTAATGACCGTTGGCTTGATTCTCGTTATCGTCGACAGATTCCTGGCCGAAACTGGATATTTTTGTGGAGAACAGTATAGCGGTTGAATTACTTTCGTTTCCGTAATATTTAACGCCGACTGATTTTAGTTTTCCATGTTTGTCTTCTGTTAAATATAGGTATCCTTGGCCGCATTCTTTGGACCAATCTGCGGATGGGTTAGCGTTCTTGGCTGTTCTTAATTGTGCTGTATAGTACTCTACAAGGTCTTGGAAGTCAGGCTGTGTTTCGGGAACAATTCCGCTGATTATATGTCTGACACATTCAACTGCCTCGTTGACGCCAGCGTAAGTAATAACAACAGATAGTAGGAGTCCCATTTCAATGTCCTCGAACAAACACGGCTATATGAAAAGGAATGGAAAAGGGGTACCTTTGAAAAGGGTCTCGGGGGAACGGGACAGTGCAGCGCTATTACGCTGTGACAAGATTTGAACAACTGAAATTAAAGTGCTATAGTTGCCAAAGTGTTGTGTCCGGATTTAGAATTCATTTGGCTATGCAGCCAGATATTAGCTTTGCGAGTCATTTGATCATTCAACCGAAGGTCGTATAGGGTTTACGAGACAATAAAATGTTTTATCCATAGATTGATTGAGTTTGGTTTGGTGCCGCGACGAAATTGCATTCGTTTATAACCCATTTTATTGCGGACGTTTTAGTTATATGCATGTAATTTATGATCTAACTGGCCTACCGTTGTGTAACAAGATTGTAATTATTGCCGAGTATTTTTATTGTTAATTTAACAGTGATATATACATCTATTAAAATAATTATGATGTCACAAAGAGTAAGACAGGTTATTTTGTGTGTGATCTGTTATTTATAAACATCAAATAGTTCAAGTTGATCTTAAGAGACTACAGGAATATAGAGGCCTTAAGCTCTATCATACACGTAGTACATAACTACTGCGCTTTTCCTAGACAGTGGCATCTTTTTATTTATTGACTAGCAACCCGCTCTCGCTTCGCTCCGGTTTGTGTCGCCTTATCCCCGTAGTTTCCGTTCCCGTGGGAATACCGGGATAAAATATAGCCTAGTTTACTCTCTGATATTATAGCTTTCCATTGGTGAAAGAATTTTTTAAATCAGTCCAGGCGTTTTCAAGATTACCCGGAACAAACAGACAGACAAAAAATATAAAGTGATTTTTAGGCATATGTATAGTGCAAATAACCGTATGAGCATGAAAAAGGCCTATTATTTTGACATTACAAACAGACACTCCAATTTTATTTATTGGTATAGATATATATTATTCATGTCTTCTACTGTGCATTGGAGGGTAATGGAAGATTACCTCTTATTTTCTTTAAATTAGTTGCGGGTCCCAAGAGAATTAAAAGTGTTTCTCGAGGTCATTGTGGATGATTATAGAGAAGTAACAGTGTGGGAGTGTTGTGAGATTAGTACAAAAAAATATAGTCATTGATCATAATTTAGTTTATTCTATAAAATATATCTAATAGTAATATTTCGTTTTATTCCCAATGTCAGCCATTTTATTTACATAATCAACAATACATGTGTTTAACAAACGTTTTTGTTTTATTAAGTGAACTAGTTTAGCTAATGACGAATTACTATATTGTTGCTAATACACGCTAGACGACCCTCATAGGCGGTTTTGACGTTGACGCTATTGTTGAATGAATTTTCAGAGTTTATTTTAAAGATACATTAAAAAAAATAGGGTTTTTTTTAAAGACGATACCCCGCGCTAAGGAAATAATCCTTGTATTGCGGAGGAATACAAATATATAATTAACGGACACAAATTACATCGAAACTTAGAACAACAGTTTGTGGATCGCAAGAGTGTTGTCCTAGGTGGGATTCGAAACCACGCACTGGCACGGTAGGTCGGTATCATAACCCTACGCCATCAGTGCAGTCGAAAATATAATAACTATGACAATATCAATACGAATTACGAATATTGGTCTGTTTGTACGTTGTTGTTACGCTCTCACGTTAAACACTAAATCGATCGTCTTAAAATTTCCTATACGCATTGTCAGCACTACAGAAAAGGCATAGCGTACCTTTCACCGAAGAAAGAGTGCTTTTCCCAAGGGATAGATAAATCTGTTTATGAAAATCTGTGGATATGGTAATAAAGTGAATCCTTGTGGCAGCGGCGTAGGAATACAATGATGATTGCCACTTTTTTGCTAATGGATATCGCATTTAAATCGATTAGGTAAACCTTAATCAAAAGTTAGATGTTCTAGATTTGTTTTGATTATTTTATTCAGAGTGAATACGTTTTGGGATTGTTATTTAGCGAAGATTGCTTATTTTACCTTATTTTTTTAATCGTGACGAAACCTGGCTTCTGTCATTGAAATTATGATGACCAAGCTCGAAATAGTACCTACTCAGTTAATTTTTTAAATTACAGTGAGTTTGACATCAAAACAATTTTCTTATAATAACCCTTTTTATATTAATTGAAGCCTTTAACGATAGAGAAATGAGCAAAGGATTAAGACACATTTGCCTCAGCTTGTGGAACGAAAGTCACAAAAAAAATGATGCATTGCATTCCCGAACCGTCAGTCACCATATGGTAAATACATATAATTATTCTAGGGGTAATAAAAGTCTTTTACAGAAATTTTATGTTATATCATTTAACACATTGTTTTAAAAGACGAACGTTAACAACGATAACACGTGATGTTATGGCATCGACCTCAGATCATTAAAATCTTGCACACGTAACCATAGCTTTAAAAAAATTAAAAACAAAAGAAACTTCAAATTCAAAACTTCAAAACCAGGCTTAGGATTTTGTCAATCAGCCAAGTGTTGTCAAACAGCAAAAATATTCGCTTGATTTAATTTTTTGCTATCACTTATATTGAAGATTGACGATGACAATTGTTATATAAAATCGTTTGATTTAATGATTTATTGGAACTAATAATAAATTAAAAATTTCTTATTGACAAAACTTAATTCGTAATCAAGAAACTGTCGTCACATAATAGGAAGATACTGCTAAATTTTCGAAAGAAAATAATGCTAAAAGGTTACAAATTTAAAATCATTTTTTATGCATCAACCTCGCGGGGCATTTACATTTTTTAAATTTTAACATTTTATCTTAAATTAATCTAATTACTACCACTAGATTGGAACACGACTGTCACTGAGAAAAAAAAAGAAGAAGAAGAACTCAGCAGGTGTTTCTATTTTTAATTATTTTGATAAATTTCTTTTCTATAAAACTTTATACATCTTTAGTAGAGGTTAGCTCTAGTGGCATCAAACCACGATATGATTCTCAAATAAAGAAGATTATGCTTGGACTAGATGCTACAAACGGCACCCGATCACGAGTTAACTACTAGAGTAGCTATTACTGCTAAATTGTATTCTATTTAAATTCAGCCACTCGACATCTACGGCTATTTATAAACATCGATTAATTATACATTTTACAATATATTTTATTCATGTCGTAGAGAATTTATTTATTCCATAAAGAATCGTAGATGATGACTAAGGCAAGTCAGTTCATCAAGGTGCAAGGAATAAGAATACAATTCGCCGTTCCTTCTTGCATGGGTGTCATAAAAGACGGTTCTTTCTTTTTTTTTGGGATGGGCCACGGTCGGCGCACTCCTCGCACCACTCCGTCCAGGGCGACAGAGGGGCGTAAGCACGCGCACCCGTGACCCACCCATGACACGTCGCCTTCGTCGTTGGGTTGACCACCGGAGCAAGGTGACTTGACGTCAGTGGTCGACCCGGTCATAAAAGACGGCTAAGGGATATATTATGAAGATGCCTATGCCAACACTTTCAATCAGTTTGTATAAGTAAGTCGGCTCCCATCATGGAGGAATCCCAAACCCAACAGTGGGACTTATGTGGGCTGAGAGACGATGAAGGAGGGGGAGAAACCAAAGTTATAATCAATAAATATGAATAAATTATAAATATGAATAAATAAGGTGAATGTGTATGATTTTTCTTTTTACTAATCCATTACTTACATATAGATTCAATCAACAAGTACGTTACTCTCGTTTTGGGAAGCCATTTTCTAATTACAGCACTATGACGTCACAATGACGTATACTCGTTACAAGTCTCATGCGATGTGTAGGCGAACATTTAGGATTCAATGCGAGTTATTTTTGAAATATTTGTTTAATTTAGTTGCATAACGGCTAGTGGGTGCGGTTTGATTCATAGATTATATTACATAATGCCTAGGCAAAATCTAGAAATAGGGGAATATTATAATTTTCTTGCTTTTTCGTGGCTAAGAATATTACCAACTCTTACATTGCTCGAGGGTGTTTTATGAGACGATTAAAAGCTTTACATTAGTCGACAATTACATTCCCATGAAGGTTATCGTCAGGCAGGCAGTTGTAATAATTACTATGGGAGAAGAATGCATATTGCTTTGACCCCAAATAATTGGGATAAGAGTTAGGCTGGTGATGATGAAACGAAGATCTTTCTTATCTTTATGAATATTTTCATCCGCCTATTCCTTTTTTAAGACAACAGTTTGCACTAAGAAAATAAGTAAACCTTGTATTGTGGGGGACTTAACAAATATATAATTAATGCACACAAATTTGACCCAGACTCAGAACAATAATTTGTGGATCACTATGTGTTATCCCACGTGGGAATCGAACCCACGACATTGGTACTGTAGGTCATATAATTTCTTTTTTATTGCAAACGGTGGCAAACGAGCAAACAGTACACCTGATGGTAAGTGTTGCTGTCGCTCATGGACCTTTACAAGGCCGCTGCCTACCACGAAGAGAGTGAAGGGAGTGTGAATGCGTGTATTGAGGCTTGCTGATACCAAAAACCTCCACACGCAAACACCCTCAGAAAGTTGGGCTTCCGGCTCTCTCACTCACCAAACGAAATGCAGTAACAAATTGCTACTACTCAGACGTCGATTTTCTGCTCAGTGTGGTACTACCCCGGACGGACCGGCCCGCGATTGTAGACAGATAGGTAACTGTCGACAGTGTGGTCCTACCACTCGTAAATATCTTAACCACTACGTCATCTATATAGTCAAATGATTGAATTGACTCAAAACTGTATATCTGTAAATTTTCGTGTGGCGATGGACTAAGAATACAATGCACCAATCGATCAATTTCTTGACCGTGGAGGTAGTAAAAGGCGACTAAGGGATATAATATGCATATAACATCTAGACATCGTCATCATCATCATCGCAGCCCACACACGTCCCAACGTTGGGCTCGCCCATCCTCCACAATGGGAGGGAATTTGACCTACTATAACATGCTGGTCAGACATGTTGATATAGGGTTTTATATCGAGATATCCTTCTCTTGCACAGATGTTATGTGCCTATTATATCCCATAGTTGTCTTTTACAACATCCACGGGCAAGATAGGGAGTGGTGAATAGTATTCTTACTCCGTCACCACACGGAAAAACATCTAGACAAGAGAAGGAAAACTCGATACAAAACCCTATTGCAACACGTCTGACCAGCGTATAATATCAATTTATCTCCCACTGAGGAAGAGGAGTGAGCCCAACAGTGGGACATATATGAGCTAAAAGAATTACTATTTTATTTACGTATTTTTATTGTCATTGAGCAACAAACTCGTCAAATAATATAAAAATATCTTTTATTTTTATTGAAAAGTGTTGCCAGCTAACTAATCTGCATGTCACCTCATAGCAATGCCATCACTATTATTTTAATATTGGATTAAAAAAAATCTTCACAAGACTTATATTACAGATGACAGATCTGGGACGTGCTTTGCAATAATGTTGGCTTTGTTGACGCATACATATATGATTTCTCTTATTAACATTATTTGTGAAAATAATTCAGTATTTTCAGTAATCAAACATTTCAAATGAATAATCTTGTTTCTTAAATAAATTATATTGGTTATCATCATCTCAGCCCAAATAAGTCTCACTGGCTCTCTGGCATGGACGGGAAATTGACCTACTACTCCACGCTGGTCAGACGTGTTGGTACAGGGTTTTATATCGAGTTTTCCTTCTCTTGCATAGATGTTATATGCATATTATATCCCTTAGTCCTTTTGTACGACATCCACGGGCAAAAGAGGGGGTGGTGAATTGTATACTTACTGCGTCACCACACCGAATGATTAGTACCTACTGAAAATAATTCAGTAATTTCATTAATCAATAATTAATTATAATTTTGTCGCTTATAAATTAAATATTATTAAATTAAATAAAAAATAGACTCAAAAACTAAAATCCGACTGATAAATCACGCTCTAATTATTAACATTGCATATTTCATAGGAACTTCCTCTCAGAATGATAGGATATGGGAATCGGGTTGGCATCGGGCGACAAAGAACTCTATACCGATGGTCGGCCCAATGAAGGAGATGGAATACGGTGGTTATGGGACCGCGCGTCGCCCTTTCGTCACCTCGGACGGAGAGGACGCCGTATGGGCTAACCATAGCCCAAACAAAAAAAAAAAAGGTGTGGCATAGGAATGGTAGCTTCACCGTAGTCTCGTGTAAATAAATAAAATATAGATTCGAAGGCAACATTATTATTAACATTGATTACACACTTAAATATACCTACTTTGTAATAACAATACTCTCAGCTCATACACGTAGCACTGTTGGCCTTGAGCCTTCTCCACCCTGGTCGAACATATTGGTTACTAGGTTTTATTTAAAGTTTTCCTTCTCCTACATGTCATCTGCACACTATATATCATTTTGGCATTCTTTATGATCACCCTACGGGCATGAAACGGATTTTCTGTGAATGATTATAGTTGTTAGCCGTGGATGACTGTGACAACGTTACGCGGTCTCTCAACCCGATAAGTTTAAGCGACCGATCCCGAGGGCAATCCCTGTGTGATATGGACCTCGGCTCGAGGCGTCGTTGGCAAAGTGGGCACTCTAACGTTTATGATTTTATGTAAGGGGGTATTGAATTGTATTCCTACTCTATCATGTCACGGACGAAGATATCTACTGCGAGGTCAAATATGATTCAATATCATATAATGATCGTGACCATGGATGCTGAAAATGATTCAAAACATCGGAATTTAAAACAAAATAACATGTTGGATTCTATAAAAAATAATGTTCCACGAAGACTTCCAACTATTTCCATAGATACATATAAGAGTGAGTATTACACAAATCCCTCATAGAACGCGGTTTCTTTTTAGTTTTAATAGCTTCCAATGTCAGTCCAATGTAGTCGGCCAACGAAACTAACAGACAGGCAGGCTACCAAATTCAGGGCAGAGTAACCGGTAGCTCACTAAATAAGCGGCAAAGGATGTATCTCGCATTTTACGAACTCCAAACTGCCCTCTTATGCGGTAGGACCATTCGACGACCAAAGAACGTGGTCTAATAAGGTCTTGTCATAGGGTACTGTATCCTTTTGTCCTTGGATTATTACTTTATAAAATATACCCTCCATGATTTGAGTTTAGTTGCAATGTAAGACAAAATCCGAAAATCACAAAGCATTCTTCATTTTAAACAGCAATTTAGCTTACGCAATCTCAATGTGAAAAAAAAAACCAGTTCATTCCAGTCCAATTACAATAAAATCCAAATATTTACGTCTCTAAATAACCCTATATTATGCTAATGATGTCAAAGGCAAGGTCGCAGTGAAAGTTAACGTCCCAGTACGGGTCTGGGCTGAGCGCGGGAAGAAATCCGACACCGCCGTGACGTCATCGCGGGCCGTGCGCACGAGTCGAATGGCAATACGCGAAAATGGACCAAGATGATAAATATACTTCTTGAGATTTACGTTCATTTATTAATAGTGACAATAATTTACTGTCTTAAAAACGAACAATATCTAACTATTTATAATTTTATTTCACGGGTAGTAAGCATTGGGAGTTCTACAGCGATACAGAGCCCGTGTTCCAATAATTATAATATTAAGAAGGTAAGGCGTTTGAGAAGAAAATCTCAAAATAAAACTCTATACCGACCTGTCTGGGCAGTGTAGTATAGTAACTCAAATGCCCTGCTATTGTGAAGGAGGCTCCAGTTCAATAGCGGATTCTATATGAGCTGAGACAAAGATTATAACTGTTTGTAGTTTTACACTCACTTCTTTGACCTATATTTTATTTATACAATCATAAAAATTACGTAATAGCAATATACTTTTTATATATATCTATTAAAACTCATCGTTTATATGTTTACAGAACAAAAGAATAATAATAAACATAAATATTATTCTACGAAAACAAGAATTTTACAAAAGAACACGTACCTAATGTTATTTTCTCGTATGAATAGCCTTCAGGCCACAACTTTACGCTTGCCAAAACTTTCATTCAGTCTGAATGAGAATGCGAATGAGTAACATAAATATTTTACGTAGTTTACGTAATTTATCTACGTAGTGACGGAGTAAGAACACTCACTAAGTTCTCTTTTCCCCGCAGGTGTTCCTAAATACGCTTAAGCTATGTAAGTGGATAACAACATGAGAAGACAGTGAATATTTGAAGCAAAATCCTATGCCAACCCATCAAACCAGCGTGGAATAAAAGCCACTTTTCTCTTATTAAAGGAGTCCCGTGTCTAATAATGAAACGTATATGGACTGAAAAAGAAAAAGTTTTAAGACTGAAGACTGACTTTCTAATTAACTAATCTCTACGCGAATCCTTCATAAACTAAATTGTGAAAGAATGACGCAGCATTCAAGAGAAGAGCAAGATAGGAATCACGTACTCTCAAATCGCATCAATGTTTCAAGCTTTAGATTTAGTTTACGCCCTGGAGATTTTTTTTTAAAACGACATAATCGCCATAAATATGTATACAAGTTTAAGTCAACTGTCAGTGGTATATTTTACTTCAGATGAAGATTTAACGCATAAAATCGTTCTGGTTTTATTTCTTGTTGGCAAGACAATCACAAACAACGGCTAGATCTTTGTATTCGGCATTATTAGGGTTGTAATTTATGATTTTACTATTTAATACTACTTCTATAAATTAATTTATTATCACCACGTGCTATTTTTGTTATTTACTAGTTATTATCCACAGCTTGGTTTGCGTGAAGCACAAACATATGTACGAGGGGTGATCCAAAAGTAATGATAATCAGTTATTTCTAGTGCACACAAAAATACAAAAAAATTTCAGTCACTTGCTCAGTTACCCACTAGTTCAGGAAAAAAAAATCATATAAATAGGCCACAATTCCCGGGAGCTACATTCATTTGAATACGGACTGTCAAGGAGTGAACATCAAAATGGAAAAACACGAAATCAGAGCTGTCATTAAATACCTCTGCTTGAAAAAAATGTCTACCAAAGACATACACAGCGACTTGGTGGAAACATTAGGGGACTCTTCTCCTCCATATTCCACAGTTGCACGCTGGGCTAAGGAGTTTAAGCTGGGAAGAACATCGACGGAAGACGAACACCGCGAAGGACGCCCATCGACGTCCCTCACTGAAGAAAATGTGAAAAAAGTTGAAGAAGTTGTATTGGAAGATCGAAGAGTGACTATCAGGCATGTAGCTGAGGTCACAGGGATCTCATATGGCAGCATTCAAAGAATCCTTGCGAACGAATTGCATATGAGAAAGGTCTCCGCGCGTTGGGTACCGAAAATGTTAAACGACGAGCAAAAGAAGAAACGAGTCGACATGTCAAGAGCAAATCTCGAAAAGTTCCAGGCAGACAAGGACAATTTTTTGTCACGTTTTGTGACCATGGACGAGACCTGGATCCACCATTTTGATCCTGAAACAAAACAACAATCGATGACATGGAAACGATCCGATGAACCGACGCCGAAGAAATTCAAAGTGTCAAGCTCAGCAGGGAAGGTTATGGCGTCTGTTTTTTGGGACGCTGAAGGAATAATCATGGTGGACTACTTGGAAAAGGGGGCCACTATTACAGGCTCCTACTATGCAGAACAAATAAGAAGATTGCGGGAGGCTATTAAGGAGAAAAGGCGAGGCAAACTGCGGGCTGGAGTGTTGTTCCATCAAGACAACGCACCTGTTCACAAAGCTGCAATTGCCATGGCTGGCATTCAGGAAGCGGGCTTTGAGTTGGTGGAACACCCCCCCTATTCACCAGATCTAGCCCCCAGTGACTTCTATCTCTTTCCACGACTCAAGGAACACCTCCGAGGCAAGAAATTTGATGATGATAGCGACGTGATGGCCGCGGTTGAGGACTTTTTTGAGAGTCAAGATAAAGATTTTTTTTGTAAGGGAATTTTAGGTTTAGAAAAGAGATGGACTAAATGTATAGACTTGCTAGGAGACTATGTTGAGAAATAAATATATTTTTTTATTTTATTCATTGTGTTTATTATTGATTATCATTACTTTTGGATCACCCCTCGTATGTATGTTTATCTGTGAGATATAGAATATTTTGCCGGCAAATAAACTAGCTTTTTTTTTTATTGCAAGTAGTGGCAAACGAGCAAACAGTACACCTGATGGCAAGTGTTGCTGCCACTCATGGACCTTTACAAGGCCGCTGCCTACCGTGAAGAAAGTGAAGGGAGTGTGAATGCGTGCATTTAGGCTCGGTGATAACAAAGGCACCACCAAAACCCTCCACAGGCAAACACCCTCAGAAAGTAGGGCTTCCGGCTCTCTCGCTCACCGAACGAAGCGCAGTAACAGATTGCTACTACTCAGACGTCGATTTTCTGCGAGAACGTGGTACTGCCCCGGACGGACCGGCCCGCGGCTGTAGACAGATAACTGTCGACAGTGTGGTCCTACCACTATTGAATGCTTATGCGCTATTTTAGGAAATATCTTCTTTTATTTAAGAATTACACTCAACGCCTTACAATGTAGAAATGTTATATACATACGCATTAATAAATTTTCATTCGACTTTTTACGTAAATTTCCCTCATAGATTAACATAAAGCGCGATCCTATGCCGTTCGTATCCAATGACTCCTAGCAACTTTCACCAAATTGACGATCCGCTTGACGGAGGATGGATACGTAGCCACCACTCGAGAATCTTCCTTCACCATTTATAATCAACTCGTCAAGCAATATGGCCTGCTCATTACCACTTTAAATTTTCATGTATATTTATTTTTCATCTTTTCAGGTTATTTACGTTCGACTGTTAGGCAAGTGTCTTATCCAGATGAGGGAAGACGCTACGGCAATAAGTGTGAGCTATACAACGCTGGTCATATTAGTTAGTATAGAGTTCTATATGTGGTCTTTCTTTTAAGTACTGTTATTTGTTTAGATACATGTATGGGGGCGTCCATAAATTACGTGAGGTGTTTTTTAAATTTTCTGCACCTCCCTCCCCCCCTGGTGAGATGTCGTGAGATTTTATTCAACCCCATCCCCCATCCCCCAATCTCACGTGAGATTTTTCAAAATGTGGGTTTCTTACGTAAACGCGTTGGATCTTTATTGTAAAAAGAAAAAAAAATTGCTTCGTGCTTTTATTTACGACTAGTTAAGACTAGTAATCAATATTGCTGAGAGTTTAATAATAAGTGTAATAAAAATTCAACAATTTTTTTTTTGTTTCAATCAGAAAAAAAATTGCATGATATTTGCCGAGACCCCCCCTCTCTCCAACGTAAGATTAGATGAGATTTGACTCGACCCCCTCCCTCCCTTAAACATCTCACGTATTTTATGAACGCCCCCTATCTCTTAAAAGATAAGCCTCCCATATCCACAGGAACGGAAGGGATGTGTCATCATTTCAGCTCATATACGTCCCTCTGTTGGGCTCGAGCCTCCTCCATAATAGGAGTGAAAGACCTTACTATATCATGCTGGTCAGACAGGTTGATATAGGGTTTTGTTTCGAGTTTTCCTTCTCTTGCATAGATGTTATATGTGTAGATGTTATATGCGTATGTTAGTCATCTTTTACGACATCCACGGGCAAGATAGGGAATGGTGAATTGTATTCTTACTCCGTCACCATACGGAAGGGATGTGTATTACTTTCTTACTCCATTACTAAATAGTTGTCCGTGTAGTAATGGATAACGAATACCATTGTCACGAACATTTCTTTGCCGTCAATGATTATGAAAGAGGACTTCAACAGATAATCACTGCAAGAGAAATATGTAAATCTTGAAATAAAACTTATATGAACACGTCGGGCAACTTAAAGATTGGTATTATTCGAAGCCGCCACCACAAAGTACACCACAAACCACACAGTTTATAATATTGATATATACATATAATAATATAAAAAATATTTTAAGTGCATTGTGATGAAGTACCTCTTTCGCGTACTAACTAATCGGTGGCTTGGTCTTTATTCGCTACCAGTAGGTGAACGCTTTTTATAATTTAAAATATCTTTTAAACAATATACATATAAAATGTAGTAGTATTTTGAATAGAGGATATAAAAACAAAGAATATAACTGAAATTATAATGATTTTTCAAACTAAATGCATACGAAGTATCATCAGGCTAGATATTTTTTGTATCGCGTATATTATTTTGCACGCGGCTCTGGACTGTCTGCAGCGATTTTTCTAAATGACGGATGTTTATTCAATATTACCGACTTTGATCGGTGATAGCTACGTAATACACTAGTGAAAAAAGATACATGTGATTGACAGGGTTAGATATTTTTTAAAATTTAAAATACTACTTGCAGTGAGGCAATAATCCTAGTATTGCGGGGGACTTTCCATTCATCTATCAACCCATATACATGCACTGCTGGACATAGGCCTACTCACGAGCATGCCACTCGGTGCGGTTCCGTGCCACTGGCATTCAACATCTCTCTGCGACTTTCAAAATGTTGTCAGTTCTAATAGGGAGTCGTCCTAAGCTGCGTTATCCGATTCGTGGTCACCACTCAAGAACCTTTCTTCCCTAATGGTTGTCAGTTCGACGAGCGATGTGGCCTGCCCATTGGCATTTTAACGAGTTAATTCTATGGGCTATGTCGATTACACCTATTCTTCTACGGATTTCCGTATTCCGCAATATTTTTTTTTTTTTTGACTTGTGAAATTGTACAGTGATAACTTGAATTATATTAAAGTCCTATCTACGGAGAGAGAAATTTACTGATGAACTCGAATTCACCATCACCTCAGCCTACTCCCTTCACAAGTCCCACTGTCAAGCTCCTTTACAATGCGAGGGAAATTGACCTACTATACCGCGCTGGTCTGTTGGTATAGGGTTTTATGGTGAGTTTTCCTTCTCTTGCATTAATGTTATCTGCAATATAATATCCCTAAGTCGTCCCTTACGTCACCCGATGACACGGGTAAGAGAGGATCGGGATTCTTACTCCGTCACCATACGAACAGTTTTCACTCGGATTCACTCCTTACTATTTGAGAAATCTAAACCAAAACTTACCAACTGTTTTCTCTGTCAATCCCATTCAAAAGATTCATTCTATTTTCATAAAAATAATTATTTTCACGGGGGCCGACAAGAGCGTTCGGTAAACAACAAATTGGCAGCCGTCGCAAGAAGGTCGATGACACGTCAGTTACGAGGGACGAGCTGACTTTACAGGAAATCATTTTATGTTGTTATTTTTTAAGAGCTTTTCTTTGAGGGGTCAGTGTTAGAGTCGAATTTTTGGACATAATTTATTACGACGACACGTTTATAAATCGGGTTAGGACGCTGGTACTAAGCTGCCCGAATGGCTGATACTTGCCGAAGAATTTTTACACAGAGCAGGGAAACCACTCTGAGCTGCCATTATTGTAATTGCAATGTGAACATGACACAGGATGGGCTCGTATAAATACCAACTGCAATCACCAAACCGGCTGCCAAGTGTGGCGATTGTGACTATATCCCATTATTTGCCATGGAAGAAGCCTATGTACAATGATGGATCTCAATAGCCTAAAGAATTTTTATTGCTCTTGGTGGCAAATAAACAAGTAGCACAGCTGACAGTAAGTTATACTGTCGCTCACGGACCTTTGTAATACCAGGGGCACAGCTAGGGTGCTGCCTACTGTGAAGGAAATACTCTTCCTAAAACTTGTCTAAAAAAGAAGATGTTATAGCGCTCGTGAAACACAACAGCTGGTGGTGCATTCGAGATTCAGCACGTATATGGGAGAAATAATCCCTGAAAATGTACAGTGGAAGATTACAACGTTTCCAGGTGAAATATTTGAATCTTATTACGGTATTGAGTGATACGTTGTTACCAAGTTAAACAGTTCCTCAGAGCACTCCCTAAGAAAGAGCTGGCACAGAGTTACTCAAATCTCAAAGGACGGATGGTTTATGTTCAATGTTTTGAATTAGCAATTATTTTTAACGGCTCTTAGTAGTTTACGTAAAATATTACCTATATATAAAAGTGTGGTTGCTGACACAGTTCCACTAGTACCTCACTTTATAATCCAATGGGACTGAAATCGTAATTATTCTTAGTCTCAACACGTCACTATAAGAGAGATTATTATCTCCTGCTTGGTGATGCTTTTAAAAAACTAAGCCGTTAGTTTCATGAAAGACGTCACAGAAAATTCAAGAGAATTTTAACGTTTTAATGGTGTCAATAAAAAGATATCGATCATGTCAGAAAGGCTAATTAGTTATTAGTGTAAGAAACATGTTGAGTTGATAATCTGTGAATTTTTATAAACATGGCGGCTGTGCCTAATATTTATGAAAAAGAATTGACAGCAACTTTGACTTGAGTAATACGATTATAATTTTTTATTTTTATTATTTTGAGAAGACCTCTATTTATATTCTAACGCAAAAATTTACTTAATTAAGACCGATCGATCCCAGTAGAATCTTGCATGGACGTCGAACTCACTACATTCGGCATTCATGATACCAGTATATGCCATAATTTTGATATTATATTGTAATAATTTAAAATCATTAAAATGAATTTTGATTTTATTTGCGACATAAAAAAAATATTGCAATTATGTTCTCCATACCATTCCGCCTCATCCTTAAAAGACATGTAGAACATGCATTATTTACTGTATAATCGGTGTTATAAAGCGAACCTACTGCCATCTATTAGGTAGTTGCTAATATTTACTAATTGGTATTTAAAATTTTGTAGTGGAAAAAGGCAAGACTTTTTTCTGATCCAGAATTAAATCATTGTATTTCATGATTAATTGCGTATTTATTCCAAAGGACGTATAAAATGTTTGATTTACATAATACTATTTTAAATTACACCGTTTTCAAATGTGAAAAAAATATTATGGATTTTGCTAATTTTTTCGTTAATTTAGATACTTTTTGAGATCCACCTCCACCATCACGTCTGTACGTAATCTGCTTTTGCGTGTTGATAGACTTGTTGTCTAAGTCTACGCCCATGTGATTTCACTTATGAGTCATACTGAAAGAATATACGTGTCCAACTATAAAAAAGTACTATCGAGGCAATTATAACGTTATCTAATAGTTTGATACATGTCTGTCTATTTATTTCATTTTAATCATTTAACTTAGATGTTCTTCTTACGTTTTCGTGTGCCCAAACTCTTTATTTTTAATATTAAAAAAAAAACACTTTTAACTAATCTATAAACAGATAAATTCTTTTTATTTTTAACAACAAATCTATTGTTATTATGATCAATAAATGGAATTTATGCTCTTAGTTGTGGCGCCATCTGTTATCGAATAGTTGAACAGGTATATACTCAACTTAATTTTTAAACATATTGGTGTTATAAATATTTCAAACAGTTTAATAATATTAAAAACGTTTCATTCCATAATCCTTATAAAATATTTCCGTTAATTGGCACAACATTATTTGAATGTTTCTATTTTAATGGACGAACGGAAATTCAGTTATAACTATGCAACGAAATGTAAGATTGTTCGTTGATTATAATTATTGAAAAATAATTATTTATCAAAGTAATTCATAAATTATAACATATATAATTGTATCATTAATAAATAAAAACACCATGCATATATTAAACTCACTCACAGAACTGATTTCTTATCCAGCGTGTGTTCCAACACCACAAAAACGCATAGAAAAGCGCGTAAATTTAAATTTCTCTACCCGGTCACCGTTACAATCGATTTAGGTAACTTTTTTAAATTAACCTTTTAATTGTATTGGAAACCAGGTACTGAATTTTATTCGCTGGAAGCGACACGTCCTCGGTAACTGTCGAAAGAGTATTGAGAACACAGTTGGCGAACGCTGTCCGGTTAAGAGATGGTCCTTGTCGTGTGTGAGCGTCGATTATATTTATTACATCAACTACTAACTATAAACAAGACTGGACGACAGGCACTTCAAAGAGATCGATCAGTATTTAGAGGATATATAGACGAGAAAATCCGCTAGTCTATTAAGATATTGAACGCATCAATAATTTGTAAGTACAACGTTGAATATTTTTTTACAGATTTCATAAGATCAAAAACCCTTTTTTATTTTAAACAAGGGTCGCCTTTGGAATACGAAACTAATCATTCCAATGTAAATGTTAATGCAAATAGAACAGGGCTATTGCAGCCATTGTGAAATGAAGAGTTCATATTTAATATTCGTTACGGGATAGAAGCGTAACGGATAATAACATTCGCCATAATTTGTCCGTTGCAAAATATAGGCCAGCACTTCAGACGCTTCCATTACGTTGTATTGGAAACTTTAACTCATAATTCAGCTTAATATCTTCAAGTGAATTAAAATGTATAATATATAGGACACAGCACTAAATAACACAAATGCGTTCGTATATAAAATAAAGTTTATGTCTTACCTTTTTAAATTTTGAATTTGGAATAATAGATTTAAAGAACGAACGATTTACTTTTTAAACTCTGAAAATGGCTGAACGTATGAAAAATGGCGCGCAAACTCGTAACGTGTGCTGACTAAAGTGGGTATAAGATCTGACTCAAGTGTTATGGTGTAAACCAATGTAGTAGTTAGTAGTTAACAGTTTATTTTTGTTCTGTAACCACATACCGCACATATTTCATTGAGTAGTCCGTATATTAAACGATTGAGCCAGACATAGTGCGAATTAATGTAAGTACAACAAGGATGTTTAAAAAAAGCTATATACAGAATTCGTAACGAAAATAAATCGAAACTGATCGTGATAGGTATCTTTGTTTTTTTTTTTAACGTGTGGTTGTCGAGGAGATTTGGTTGGTTGACAGTCATATAGGTTCTTTGTAGTTTATAGTTTAATTTTTTTTCCTGAAGAGGTAAGCGAATTATCATCATTCACAGTTTCGCCGTCCATAGCTGGACATAGACCTCCCATAGAACCTATCTCTCATATAAAGAGATAGTGTCATAATCCCCATGCTTGGCAGGCAGATTGGCAATCACGGTAGGTATAATACCCAGTGATACCTACCGTTTTCCACCGTTTTCCAGGCTATAATTGCTGCTCATTCTTTTGGTGCTTTTACCCGAGTTTTATATACCTTAGTTCAGCGTGCAGTCAAATGGATTTAAACAATCCATTGAGCATTTATTATTTTAACGCCAATTTTTATATTGTTTATAAAAATTATTTCGTGTGGTGACAGAGTATGAATACAATTCACCACTCCCTATCCTGCCCGTGGATGTCATACAAGACGACTAATGATTATTATAAGTATATAACGTCTGTGCTAGAGAAGCAAATCTCGAAAGAAAACCCTATTCCAACACGTCTGACCAACGTGGAATAGTAGGTCAATTCCTCGCCCTTTATGTAGAAGGCTTGAATCCAGCAGTGGGACATATATATAGGCAGAGATGATAAAAATTATTTAATAAGGCTAAATTTGTCAACAAAATACAAAGTCTTAGATATAGACTCTCGATTGCTCAAACATATTAGTGTGAACAGCTGGTCTCATTAATATGATTGTTATTATTATAGTATCTATGCAACAAGTGGCATAGAATGTGATATATAATTAGGCTGCTCATATTTCATAATGTCTTTGGTGACAAACTAAGAAAACGCATTACAAATATACTCATTTTTTTTTTGTTTTTTTTGGGTGGGCTACGGTCAGCGCAGGCCGGAGCGACAGAGGGGCGGCGCGCGGCCCCGTAACCCACCCATATAGTACGTCGCCTTCGTCGTTGGGCCGACCACCGGTGCAGAGTTGCTTGACTTCAGTGGTCGACCCGACGGAATACCCCGAGGGAGTACCCTCGCCCCTCGACGTCCCCCCGCGACGCCGATCGCCGTGGCGAGGCTAACCTCTCCGCGTGTGCTGGACTAAATCCCCGGTCCGGTCACCCGCAGCCTCTGGTAGGGCGGCATCAGGCGCAGGTACTCGAGCCTGCGCAGACGCCAGCGGAGGACCGTGTCCGCGTGGAGTCGTTTCTCCCGCACACGGTCCGCCGCCTCCTTCCGCGAGACAATTTTTCCTTTAGGAAATACTATGTTACGTGGTGGCTACGAATACTACCAACCCTTACATTGCATATGGGTGTCATAATCATTTTCATTTATCATCATCATTTCGGC
The DNA here is from genome assembly GCA_032191425.1 of Lymantria dispar. NCBI lineage: Eukaryota > Metazoa > Arthropoda > Insecta > Lepidoptera > Erebidae > Lymantria > Lymantria dispar. The sequence goes on along the minus strand of CM063442.1, from coordinate 5,333,564 downwards.
TCCCACTGTTGGGCTCAAGCCTCCTCCATAATAGGAGGGAAATTGATGAAATTCAATTTATACCATGCTGATCAGACAGGTTGGTATAGGGTTTTGTTTCGAGTTTTCCATCTCTTGAATAGATAGTATATGCGTAATATATGTCCTTCGAAATTGTATACATGTATGAATTTTCAAAATTTAATACAAATGACAAATTTAAGAAAAAGAAAGACAATACGGCTTGGCCAGATCCCACAAGCAACACCCGATCATAAGTTAACTACTAGAGCAGCCATCACTCCTCTCAACCACATTGGAGGGAGGGGAGCAACCCGCCCCACGTAACTACCGCAAGCAGAACCTTATTCAGTAAGCATGACCAAACCATAAACTACGAACTATATATAGTAGGAATGAAACCAAAATTCGCCAGGCAACACACGCTACGCTGTACAATCACAAGAAAACCAATAACAAAAAAGTCCTGTGAATTCAAACAATAAATTAGGAGTACCATAAAGCTGTAACAATTACAATAACGTAAATTGCTGCATGAGAAGCTGCTTATAACCATTCTGTATTATCATTTACGTAATCGGAAATTTTGTAATAGCCTTTGCTTACTAAGTCTACAAGAGCAGACTTAGTAGTAAATTTTTTTTTCTTTCTTTCTCCACAAAGTGGGGCAATTAGGATTAGGAGGAAGAAAAGTGGTATAGTCAGTCAATACCTTTCCTATTAGCTGGAGTCCAAGTAGTGACACGCATGTAAGCCGATATTACGATGACAATATTTATAATGAATATAAAACACACATTAAAAAGGTCTATAATGATATAGTAGTCATGTCATCATCACAGCTCATATACGTCCCACTGCTGGGCTTGAGTCTCCTCCACAAAGAGAGGTAATTTGACCTTACTATACCATGCTGGTCGGACAAGTTAGTATAGGGTTTTATTTCGAGTTTTCTCTTGCATAGATGTTATATGCGTATTATATCCCTTAGTCGTCTTTTACGACATCCATGGATAGGATAGGTAGGTGAATTGTATTCTCACTCCGTCACCACACGAAAACTTACTATACCATCCACATATACGACATCCACGGGCAGGATAGGGATTGGATTTGTATTCTTATTCCGATTAGTCATATATCTAATATAAATTACGAATATTATTGTCGAACATTTACCGGTGCTCACTGGCGCTGGTAAATGTCAGGCGTCAAATACTTAGAGACAGACAGGAATAAACTGACTGATGTATTGAATTGTCTATTTGGAATACTAACGTATCTTATATGTTTAAAAGAGCAATTCTTGTATATTTATATATATACCTCTATATATGTTTTTTTTCAGGATCTCGGAAACGGCTCCAACGATTTTGATGAAACTTGGCATACTAGAGGTTTCGGGGCCAAAAAATCGATCTAGCTAGGTTTTATTTATAGAAAATGTTGTTTTCTCGGTGTTTTTAGCAAAGCAATACAATGACATTAAATTTTAAAAGAATATGAATTCAAATTTCGCCGTCAACGTCAAGTGTTATAATAGCTCAGTTGGGATGTTCTCCAGTTTTCTTTTTGTTTTGTTTTGGCATTCAAACAGCGTGGGATCGAATCTCGGTGTTATTAATATCCTCTTTTTGTAATTTTTGATATTTTTTTCATTATTTTATTTTTTAATAATATATATCTAAATAAGTTCGGCAAAAATATAACAAAAATATACCGGGCCAAGCTCAGTCAACCAGATATTTAAAAATAACATCTATACATAAATGCAAATAAATAAAATTGAAGTGTCCGTTTTTTATGTCTAAATACTGGGTTATATCACGCTCGCACGGTTATTTGCACAACATTTATGCCTAAAGTAGAGTTTAATTTTTTTTTGTCTGTCTGTCTGTTTGTTTGAGGTAATCTTCAAAACGGCTGGATTGATTTTGATAACATTTTACTACCAAGTACCTGTCTATATAAGGAGTAACATAGGCTATATTTTATCCCGGTATTCCCACGGGAGCGAAAACTATGCGGGTAAGGCGACTGACACCGAAGCGAAGCGAGGGCGGGTTGCTAGTCTTGTATATATTTTATCTCCTTTCTTTACTTGAAGTAAATTTAATTATTTTTGATGATAATTCAAATTGTGACACATGATCTTAGATGGATTTTTTTTTTGGGACTAATCCCACCACACATTCCCACCATTGTAACTCCTGTAAGCCAGGATCCACAATGGTCTCCATAAATGACACCGAGGTTTGACCCTCAGGCAGTCCCGGGATATGATTTTAATTGTCTTGGGACCCGCAACAAATTTAATTAGAAAAGATTAAAGAGGAGGAGTTGGAAAGAGAGATTCCATTTCCCTTCTAGGCAAAGCGGGAGACAGGAAAACAAAATGACTAGTCAGCCAATAAGTAAAAAGGTGTACAGCTACGATAGCGCAGCAGTACAGCACCACGGATACAGGAGAACTTAACGGGGCCTATATGTGAGCGTTAAGATTGATTGCTACAGTAGGTATGGCAGAAACGCATGAACGCACGAAAATTTTCTCGAGTTGCTACAAGATCCGTATAGTATACTACCCCACAGGTGACTTGCAAACTGTTTAACATAAGGTTACGCTCGTTTCGCCAGAGATCGCACTCCCAGAGAATGTGATGTGCTGATTGTTCGTACTCGTGGTCAGATGTGGAACATTGACATAATGGTGAGGTGATGGTATGAGTTTAAAAGAAAATAATTTACTTTTAAAGTTGCCATGACCAGTTAAAAATTGGGCCACGAAATGGTCAACCTCCAGCCACACCTTCTCTAGGCGCATCCGGATGCATGGAAAAAATAGATAAAGATGACGACCTTTCGATGATGAATCCCATCTTTCTTGCCATTCAGTTAAATGTTCCTCATAGGCAATGGATTGTGGTGCAAACAATCTAGCAATTTTATTTCGGTCGTGCGGTAGAAGGAAATCTGTATTCATAATTTCAAATCAACCGGACGTACACCCGCGAGTACTGGTAAGGCCTCGGTACTAATCTTAGATGGATATGATATCGGTGTTAAAAGTTAAATAATAAAGTTAGTGAGGTGGAAGGAGGATTAAAAATTGAATAATAACGAATTATAGGTACTCCTCCGTGTGGTGACGGAGTAAGAATACAATTCACCAATCATCTATCTTGCCCGTGGATGTCGTAAAGTAAGGGATATAATAAGCATATAACATCTATGCAAGAGAAGAAAAACTCGAAACAAAACCCTATTCCAACACGTCTGATTAACATGGAGCAGTAGTTATTCTGGAGAAGGCTGGAGGCCCCCCAACAGTGGGACATACGTAGGCTGAGATGATAATAATAGGTACTTTGTCAAATAAGATGTATACTACATATTTTCAATACTGGTTTGTAATTGTATTGAACATATACATTTTTACAATTTATGAGAAACTGCCGACGTTAGGATATGACGAATATATTATGTGTTTATGATAGATACATAAGATCCTGTAATAATATATTGTAATAACATGAGAGAAAGAAAGAGAAAGTGAGAAAGAAAGAATATAAAGTGAGAAAGTTTCTCTCTTTGCAGCTCTAACCACCGGCGGATTGGTCCTTGTATTTGCTGCCGGTGGGTCAACAGTTCAACACGATTTTTATATTTTTAAATATTTTATATCATATTTAAAAATGTATTAGATAGTTTTTGAGTTAAATAAATATCATAATAACATAAATAAACTGTAATAACCGCAAAGAATGCTGAAAGAATTTGATGAGTGTGAGTGAAGCGTTGAAAGTATGTCAGGATCGTGGCTTGTGGCAATCCGCAGTGTCCGCCTACCCCTTTGGGAAGCAGGCGTAAGGCTATATATGTATGTAATAATGGAAAATAGACCGAATTAGTTAAAGTCGTTCCATTTTTGGATAGTAAAACGGACTAATTTTCTAAAATTAGCAAAATACAAATCAATTTTGAACGGCTACAAATTGTAACGGTCGTTGAAACTAATAGTGTTTTTGGAACAATTCCAAATTGACTTGAAACAAACTGATAATAATTAATTTGTTACCTATTTTTGGTAACATTACACTTTAGCTGTCAACTTTGACGTGAGAATGACAGGTAATATTCAAAGATTGTTAAAATTTATAAGAAGAACTGATACTCGCTTCATTATCATCATCTTTGCTCCACCATATCCCACTCCAAATGTCCCACTGCTGGACTCGGGCCACCTCCACAATAGAATGGTAATTAACCTATTATTAAACCATTATTTTTTTTTGGGTGGGCTGCGGTCGGCGCGCCTCCGCACCACTCCGTCCGGGGCGACAGAGGGGCTTAAGCACGCAACTCCCGCAACCCATCTCCGTCGGCCCGACGGAATACCCCCTATTGTGGTACCCTCCCACCTATTATTAAACCATGCTGGTTAAACGCCTTGCTACAATGTATTATTTCGAGTCTTCTTTTTCTTGCACAAATATTCTATGCATATCTTTTAGTCGTCTTTTACGACACCCACGGGCAAGGGAGGTACTGAATTATATTCTTACTCCGTTACCAAAGGTATAAATTTAAAATGTATGGTAATTATTATATCAAGGCATACAATGTGCATATAATAAGAGAAAGAAAACACGAATCAAAATTCTATATAGTGTGGTATAATAAGTCAATTTCACTCCCATGGTGGAGGAGGCCCGAGCCCAACAGTGGGACGTGTATGGGTTGAGACGATGATGATTATATTTTGTCAATTTATTAACTAAAATTTTAGAAATCATAAGCTACCGCCGGGTGAATGAGCCCAAAGAGCCAGCAAGAAATTTTTATCAGTGTTGTCGCGTTCCACCGAAAAAGTAAAAATCAAAACTAAACATAGTAAAATTCGTAAAACATTTTAATATGTTTTTTTTATTGCAAAAAGGTGACAAACTAGCAAACCTGATGAGAATTGATCTTTTTTTTTTGTGTGTATTTAGCTGTTGGTCGCAGATGACCTTGACAGCTTAACGCGGGCAATGGGCGAGCGGAAGGCTCTCAACCCGGTAAGAATTGTTCTTGCCACTCGTGGACCTTTATAAGGCCGCCCACCGTGAAGAAATTAAATGAGTGTGAATGTATGCAATGAGGTTCGGTGATACTAAAGGCATTACTAAAACCCACGACACAATTAAACACCCTCCACACAATTAAACACCCTCCACACAATTAAACACCCTCAGAAAGTTGGACATCCGGCTCTCTCGCTCACCGAAGCGCAGTAATAAACTGCTACTAGTAGGACGTCGATTTTCTGCAAGAGTGTGGTACTATCCGGGACGGATCGGCTCGCGGCTGTAGACTGATAACTGTCAACAGTATGGTGAAGGCCACTAAATTTATCCATATTTACTTAATTAAACTAGCACTTACCTCATCACATGCATGACATCTGGGTTTCAGCCGTTCAGCATAATGTCGTACACAATATAACCTCCCATCTAAGGCACAATACGCCAGCTCTACCAATAATTCATCACAATCTGCACACGAAAAGCAGCTTGGGTGGAAATATGCCTGTTGAAAAATAAAAATTAATTTATTTTGTCCATGAGTGTTGCAAAAGACGACTAAGGGATTAAATATGCATATAACATCTATGCAAGAAAAGGAATACTGGAAAAGAAACCCTATACCAACCTGTCTGACCGACGACTAAGACCGACCGATTGACTAAGGTCAATTTATCTTCTATTATAAAGGAGAATCGAGTTCAACCGTAAGAGGTATATGAGTAGAGATAAGTATTATTTAAAACAATAGCAGCGAGTTGAATACCAAGAAATTGCTGTGAGGTCTTATATTTATTAGACAACGCGCATTTTAGGACTCGTGTGACTATTGTAACCCTAAAATGTAAATTATTGATTGTTATAACGGCGAAGAAAAACTTTGTGAAGTATGATATTAAAAAAAATGACTAGGAAAATGCGATAAATTAGTGTAAGTCATCAGAAGTCGTCAATAGATATCACGTTAACATTTAGTACAGTCGATAGGATGAGTCAGTACCCTAAAATATCCCAACTTCCACTCTAATCTTGGAATAACGTTATCTTTTCGGTTACGTAGATCTGATTAACGTCGCTCCATCAATAAAGAACATTTCATCGAAGCTTAAGCTAGGAAAATGTAATGTATATGGTTGGGCATAATTTTCAAAATTGACATTAGTGCCATCTACCATCGAATAGTTATACTAATTCACGTTAAGGTTTATATTTATTTCAATAGATGGCGATACTCACATCTTCTCCTATCCGCGGTGCCTGGACAGTAATGCTACCGCTTCCAATTGGTTTATTACATCCCATACATTCAATTGATGCACCGTGATATTGACTAGCAATGCCTAAAACAAAGAAAATATTATATAGACCTGAGTCTCCGGCTTCACTACTAGATGGCGCTGAATTAATGTTTAGAATAATAGTAATTAAATATTACCAATATCGAGTGCAATTTCATTCCTAGCAGCAACAAAGTCTTCATATTGCTTGCGGCTGTCCTCGTCTATATGTCTACAATGTGCTAAAGATAAATCTTGCTTCGGTAATTGAGAAGCTAAAGCTCTAGTTCGCCAAGCTCGCCAAGCGGCCGCGCCGGTGGCGCCACCAATCCCTGTAGGCGCACGGTCTGCTAACGATGACCAATACAATTCAGTCTGTAAGGCAAATAAACGAATTATAAATATAAAATATAATAGATTAATATTATTGTGCATATTTATTCATAGGCTCATATAGGTCACGATGCTGGGCTCAAACCTCCTCCATAATAGGAGAATAATTGACATACTATACCACGCTGTTCAGACGTGTTGATATAAGGTTTAATTTTAAGTTTTCCTTCTCTTGCATAGATGTTATATACATATTTAATCCCAAGAGGATGATGAATTGTATTCTTACTCCGCAACCACACGGAAATGTTTATTAAATAATTTAAAAAGTTGTTTTGTACGAAAGCCTTAAAAATGTTTAAAGAAAACACTATATGATAATAATTAAAGATATTAAATATCGTATGTAATGTATTACTTCAGTTCAAGGCATTTTGTTAGTTTCTAATATAATTTAGTTTTAAATCTGTTTCTTTCTGTTTGGAGTTTTCTTTTTTTAGAATTTTTTTAGTATTTTGTTTTTTAGAATTTACCAGTCGTGGTAGCGAAATGTGTAAAATAATAGTTTTTTTTTTAATGTGTAAAATATTTCTTTTAGAAATTCTAAAAGAAATAACTCAAAACTATTATTTTACGCCTTTTGGCTACCACGACTGCGTAATCTCAAATTAATTACAATTAAGTTGTTTTATTTAACACTAACAATCGCCGCGGCATTGGTCATCATCATCATTTCAGCTCATATACCGTCCCACAGCTGGGCTCGAGTCTCCTGCAGAATAGGAGGGGAATTCACCTTACTATACCATACCCGTCAGATGTTTTGGTATAGGGTTTTATTTCGAGTTTCCTTCTCTTGCATAAAGAGAGATAAAGTTAAAGGTGTAATACACCAACCTGTTTAGCAGTAAGACCGGGAGGACTATCGTATGAATGATGATTAACCCTGGATTCCCTCAAACCAAGTCGCTCTCGCACCGACCCAAGCTCTTCGTGGTATACAGAATGTTTCAGACGATCACAGCCACATGACTTGCAAGTTTTTCTGAAACAAAGGAGATATTCATTAGAATTTTAAGGAAAATTCTTAATTATAAGTATACTGCCTTAGAGCAGGGGTTCCTAAACCCCACATCAAATGATATCAAGTAATGAACGGTTTTGTGCCATGGTTCAAACCTAATTCTTGCTATCTGTCTACTAACATAATAGTAATGAGTTCTTCTCATCACTAACTCTACGTTATTAGGCTTCCGTATCCAATGGGTAAAAATGGGACCCTATTACTGTGACTTCGCTCTCTGTCCGTCCGTCCGTCTGTCTGTCACCAGGCTGTATCTCAAGAATCGCGATAGCAAGACGGCTGAAATTTTTTCAAATTATGAATTTCTATTACCACTATAACAACAAATACTAAAAACAAATATTTAAGGAGGTTTCTATACAACAAACGCGATTTTTACAGATAATGGTACGGAACTCTACGTGCGCGACTCTGACTCGTACTAAGCCGGTTTATTTTAAGTTAATATTTGTAACCGTGGTATTATTTCACAGCCAAATTATTAAAATTAAGAGGTATTTGGTTTTGGCGGAACTTGATGAAATTGAGAACTAACTATGAGAAAAGTATGAAACTGAATTTGATGATTACTCTACCGAACACTTAGGTTCCGCGGAACAGAATTTGAGAATCCCTGTCTTAGAGAATAATAATTGATTATGAAGAATGTGTGAGTGGGGCCGTTACAATAGAAGACTACGTCTTACGTTTCTGGATGACATTCGAGACATGCTGAGGAAAGGTCATGACTAGCGTAACTGTAGAGAATGCATGAAGACTGACGAGTGTAAGTGAAGCGATGGATATATGCCAGGATCGTGGCTTGTGGCAGTCCGTAGTCTCTGCCTACCCCTTTAGAAAGCAGGCGTGAGGCTAGGTATGTCATCGTCATCATCATCTCAGCACATATATGTCCCACTGCTGGGCTCAAGTCTCATCTACTATGGGAAGGAAATTGATCTACTATACCACCCTGGTCAGACGTGTTGGTATAGGGTTCTGTTTCGAGTTTTCCCTCTCTTACATCGATGTTATCTGCATCTTATATCCCTTAGTCGTCTTTTACGACACCCGCGGGTAAGAGAGAGTGTCACCATAACCTTTTTTTTATTTTTACTCCGTCACCACTCGGAATCTACCTATGCATGTACGTATGTACAAAAAAATAACTTTATAGCATGCCATGAATTATTATGCAAGAGAACAAACGCATTTTAAGTGTTTTTCTAACATAAATGATTATATTTATGTTAGAAAAATTAAGAAGGTATTAACAATTAAGAAAGTATTAATAATTAATAAGGTTTTAATTAACAGCAATGGTAAGATTATTGTAAATTATTCTTGCGTAAAAAGAACCAATGTTAGATACGAATCTCTTTTTCAGAATTGACGAGGAAACATACTACCGCAGCTGTTCAGATGAGTTAATATAGAGTTTTGTTTCAAGATTTTTTTATCTTTCTGTGATTTTATCCGCTTATATCCATTTTTACGACACCCACGGTAAAGGAGGGTGTGATAAATAATATTCGATATCTATCAGAACACGCGAATATTAAAAAGTAGACTTAGCGAAATATTATAATTACACTAAATAGCATTAATCAAGACATATATTACAGCGCACAAGACAAAGCGCCATCCATAAAGTCAAATTTTTATTATTTTAACTTAGAACATAAGTTATGTAGCGGCAAACAAACAAAACATCGTAAAGTTAACATGTTATGGCAAATGTATTTAACGAAATGCGCGACACCTCAGATATGCACATACAATGAACCCATTCTAAAAATAACACAAGTCCGTCACCGCTAAGGAATATTACTTAGCCACTTATAAGGACACTAGTTGCAGCTACGGTTTTACTTCGGAAGCCGCTGAACAAAATAAAATTAATCCGGCCCTGTTGAAACCGCTTGGATAATTAAAAATATGACCATCCGTCTTACCATCGTGGTGTAATAGACGAATTACTGATCATATATCGATTAGAATCATACCTCGGGGGCTGTTTTGGTTAGAGAAGACATGGAGTCTTTTTTTTGGGTGTGCTATGGTCAGTAACCACGTCGTTCCGTCCGATGTGACGAAAGGCCGGCGCGTGGCCCCCATAACCCCCCCGTATTCCCTCTCCTTCGCCATTGGGTCGACCACTGGTACCGAGTTCCTTGTTGTCGGTAGCCAGCCCGGCAAGACATGGAGTCTACCCAATAGTCTGCATATAAATACAGTCGTTTGGCCAACCAAGACGATAAAGACTTTCCAAGTCAAATCAAATCATTTATTCTACATAAAGCCCCATAGGGCACTTACATATTGTCAAAATTACACATAGTTTGAAACAATCTAATAATCTACTACCGGATCGAAACGCAGCCTAAAGCTAAGAAGATCCAGCAAGAAATTCAGCAGGGTGTCGTTTTTTTACTCTTTCAAATCAAATTGTAAGTATACAACATAAATAGTGTTAACTCCAATGTGATTCCCTCCGAAATAGGACATATATATCATTTTTTTTAATACAAATAGAACAAGGAAGAAAAATAAAAATATGGCCGGAACAAAACCAAGAGTTAACTACTAGAACAGCCATCACTCTCCAAATTGGAGAGAAGGATGCAACCCGCCTCCAACAACCCAAGAACATATTCTATAACATGAATTGTATTAAATTCAATACAACAATGCCCAAGAATGACCTTATTGAATTGCTAAGTGAGATTGCTCAGCGATATGATTGAGTAGCTTCAAGACAGATTTAATATGATAAGTGGTGGACTGAATACATACGAGACACGATGGCAGGGTTTAGTTATAAATAACTCGTGTACTCAAATATACGTACCTACTTTTGTTCTTACGTATGGTTTTACTGTTTTTCTTTTATATAAAAATAGAACAGCCCCTTATACTAATAAAACAATCCTTGTCATCGCCCTTCTTTTACTCCAATTCGGCATCTCAATTCAGATATGTCTCACTGCTGAGCTCGAGCCTCCTCCACTATGGATAGAAGGGAAGGAAGGGCAATAGAAGGGAAATTGACCTACTATACCATGCTGGTCCCACATATTATAGTTTTTTATTCCGAGTTTTCCTTCTCTTGTACAGATTTTATATGAATATTATATTTCTTAATCGTTTTTTACGACATCCACGGTAAGATAGGGAATGGTGAATTGTATTCTTACTCCGTCACTAGGTTATGACCTACTATGTCAATTTCTTTCCCATTTTTTTTATGTCGAGTTTTTCTTTTCTTGCATAATTGTTATCTGCATATGATATCTCTTAGTCTTTTATGACACCCGCGGTGAATTGCAGTCTTAAACGCTACGGATGGATGAATACCAATCAGGGTATCTCAAACTCGAGACTGGGAAGAAAGTAGATAATTGGCATTTACTAAGAACAACGAAACCTAGACGTTTTTTTTTTGCTTTTTGGGGGGGTGGGTTACGGTCGGCGCGCTCTTCGCACCACTCCATCCGGGGCGACAGAGGGGCGTAAGCAGGCACACCCGTAACCCACCCGTATAGCACCTCGCCTTTGTCGTTGGGTCGACCACCGGTGCAGAGTATGTCCTTGACTTCAGTGGTCGACCCGACGGAATACTGCATAAAACCTAAACGCACGATAACAATAATACGTAGTAAATGACATGTTGATCAAACAGAAAACAAAATCAGTATTACTCAGGACTGCATCACGCACGTTTCCCAGGAATGTATGACAAAGGTATTTCAAGTGTAAATTCAAGTGTATTAGATAGCAAAACCACGAATACACTAAAGCAATTCGTAATGAGTATATGCGTCACTAACATCGTGCATTACACGCTATACGTACGAATTAATACTAGTTTAAATATTTTGATTAATCTTAACTCGTAACAGCCGCTTTGTTGGACAGACATTTATTAATGAAGCCAGAACTATTTATTAACTAAAAATGTCAGCTAGTTTTGTTTTATATTAACACTAATACTACCAGCCCTTTCATTGCCCGTGAGTATCGTAAGAGACGGCTAAGAACTACATAGACATTTATTTTTTTTTTTGCGCGGGAAATTGCTATTTTACGCATGCCCACCTTAGAGAGGTGGGGTATGCTGGGCTCAGCGTTGATTTATTGTCAGCGACACTACCAGCTAAAAACCACACGCTGTTCCTGTCCCTCGGTTACGGCGAAGTTATGGGACCGTTTTCACATGCACCACAACTCTGCCGGACCGACATATCCGCGAGAACTACATAGACCTAGGCCAACTGCATCTGATGCCATCTGGTCAATGCATTCCGAAGGAGGGGATGATAGACCGGTCATAAAACTATTGCCAATATCTTTCCAGTGTGTACTATGAAATAAGAGTACATTTAAGTCGACCCGAAGTAATTGCGATAAGAGCAAATTGATTATCATGAAATACAATATATCATAATGATTTCTGATGTTTACGCGAGCACTACACATTGTAAATAAAACTACTTTTACGAATTTTATCGCGATTGTATTTATGATTGCCCGACATTTCGAACAGTTTACAGCATTCATGGTCACGGGCGGACTACGATGTCTGACGTCTAAAGAAGTAAACGTTATTATAGATTTTTATGATTATCTATCCGCTGACCGTGACCATTAATGCTGTAGTGTTCGAAACATCGGGCAATTATAAATCAAATACAAACGCGATAAAATGCGTAAAAGTATGTAGTTTTATTTATAATATATCGTAAACAAGCTGTTTGCGGCTTTGAATACTATCATACCGAACACAAATGTATTTATTGGTTTGGATTCCCAGCTGTGGCAGAAATTTGACAGTTAACTAAAAAAGCTTGTTCGCGGTTCTATATTTTTTTAAAGGGCATATCCTAACGAATATGATACTCCATAATGGGAAAGGAATTCGTATTATTATACCATGAGAGCTGCACAAGTTTGCCGTGGGGTTTTATTTTAAGAATTTGCTTCCTTAGAGAAACTAACAGTAAAGTTTGCAACTACTCATTCCTAGATGGCAGCACATATTAAGTTGCCCATTTTAATTTTTATAACCATATTCGCTAATGCACTCTTATCTATAAGCCAAGTGGCGCTATAAAGTAGCAGCTTTATCGCCGACCTTCACCGTGAATGAGCACGGTGAACTATTATTGGCATGTGATTGATATTAAAAGCTCCGGTAGCTGTGACGATGAACAGAAGCGGTGAAAATACATGTTAATCTTGTTCTTAACTAATATTAGAGTGCAATAAAGACATAGGTAATAAAGAGTAGCTAAGTGCAAATCGGCCTTCCTAACGTAGAGTCCAGTACAATAGATTTTAGATAATAGACAGATTTAACTTGATTTTTAAATATCTATACCAATAAATAAAATTGGAGTGTCTGTTTGTAATATCAAAAAAGGCTTTTTCATGCTCACACGATTATTAGCACGACACCTATGCCTAAAATCATCATCTCAGCCCATATACGTCCCACTGTTGGGCTCGGGCCTCCTCCATAATGGAAGGGTAATTGACCTACTATACCACGCTGGTCAGACGTGTTGGTATAGGGTTTTATTTCGAGTTTTCCTTCTCTCGCATAGATGTTATATGCATTTCATATCCCTTAGTCGTCTCGTACGATCACCCACGGGTAAGATAGGGGGTGGTGAATTGTATTCGTATTTTATTTTATTATTTGTATTGGTGTTTTATTTTATTGTATTATTTGTATTGGTGAATTGTATTATATGTAGGGGGACAATCAAAACATTGTGTTGTTCGCAGATGATACCTCTTTACTGTTTAAGATTAAGCGACAAATGCTCAACTATGACGATGTGAACAATGCACTGTCTAACGTTGTTCATTGGTTTCATTCTAATAATTTAGTTCTAAATGAGACAAAAACTAAATGTATTAAATTTACTACTCCCAATGTGAGACAAGTGGAAACCAATGTTCAAATGAATGGGGTGGCTCTGGACCTTGTGGAATCAACCACCTTTTTAGGCATCACTATAGATAATAGACTCCAATGGGGGCCTCATATTGAGAAACTGTCAAATAGGCTCAGCTCAGCGGCTTATGCGGTAAAAAAAATTCGCGCATTAACCGATGTTGAAACAGCCAGAATAGTTTATTTCGCATACTTTCATAGTCTCATGTCATACGGCATATTACTTTGGGGCTGCTCCGCGGAATTGAATAGAATTTTTATTCTACAAAAAAGGGCGGTCCGCGCGATATATAATTTAGGCCCAAGAGTGTCACTAAGAGAGAAATTTAAAGAGATAAATATTCTGACTGTTATATCTCAATATATATACGAAAATGTATTTTATGTAAAGAAAAATATCGGTAACTTTGAAAAATATAGTGACATTCATCATGTAAATACTCGGAATAAGGATAAATTAGTTGTACACAGTACTCGTCTTCAACGAGTTAACAGATCCTTCATGGGGCAATGTATACGCTTCTACAACAAATTACCTATTAATATTCGAGATATGCCAGTTAAAAAGTTTAAAAAAGCAATCAAGAGTAGATTTTGTAGAAAAGGTTATTATAAAATCTCGGATTATCTTGATGATAATACAGACTGGTTATGAGCAGCTCCTCATTCAGGCATTTTCTCATTATTTCAAAAGGTGTTACATACATGTTTATTCTGTTGCTGTTAATATAATTGTAAAGCGTAGCGTGTTTTGCCAAACGAATTTGTTATTTAATCTGTGTTTTATGTTTGTGGCCCATGGTATTGGTCATGCTCACTGAAGGGTCTGCTTGCGGTAGCTACGAGGAGCGGGTCACTCCCTTCCCTCCATTGTGGTTGAGGGGAGTGATGGCTGCTCTAGTGGTTAACTCGTGATCGGGTGTCGCTTGCGGGATCTGGTCCAGCCATAGTACTTTTTCGTTATATTTAATAACTGTATTGTATGATGATTCGAAAGGCATCACACTGGAGCTATTAATGGACATGTTGTTGTATATTATCTTATTATAAAAAATAGTAAATGAATAAAAAAGAAGACAAGCCCACTGAGTTTCTTGCCGGATCTTCTCAGTACGGTCGCGTTCCGATCCGGTAGTAGTGTAAGGTAAAAATGTAAAAAAGTGACCATATGTAAGTGCCCCGCGGGGTTTATGCATAATAAAGTATTTGAATTTGAATTTGAATTCTTACTCCGTCACCACACGGACTATGCCTAAAATAGCAATTAAAAATTTTTTGTCTGTCTGTCTGTTTGTTCCGGGTAATCTTCAAAACGGCTGGACCGATTTCAAAAATTCTTTCACCAATGGAAAGCTATAATATCAGAGCGTAAACTAGGCTATATTTTATCCCGGTATTCCCACGGGAACGGGAACTACGCGGGTAAAACGACTATAACCTATAACCGAAGCGAAGCGAGGGCGGGTTGCTAGTTATTGTATAAGAACGCTCGGGTGGCAATACAATTCGGGCAGATTCCTCCAAGCTATAAAAAAAAAAAACTATAGCTTGCCAAAACAGAATGTCGTAAGGGAGAGACTAGGCAGTTATTCTGAGATTTCCTTCTCATAATAATATGATTACTATGAAAAGAAAAATTCAGAATGTAGCTAAACGCCAACGTAATGTCTTGTTATAATAGACCCATGACATTAGCGTTGAAAAGAAGGCTTGAAAAATAAATGAGCTGAGAAGAAGACGAATTTATTTCCATTGTAATTTTAAATTGAAAGCAATATCAGGAATTTTGAGAAAATTCCATCCATTTATCAATTTGTAAGCCTATGAACGTTCATTGTTGGACATACATATAGGCCCGCATATGAGTGAAACAATGCCATAGTCACTACTCTAGGCAGGTGTGGTTAGATTTTCAGGATAGTGCTGCTACTAATTCTTCTGGCGATATTTCAAAGAATTTTTGTGACTTTCAGGAGGAAGTAAGGGGCAATATTAGTATATGTTCTATAAATCATCACATTACGAAGCATTAGCACTAGTTTTTTTTGTTAATAAAGTATTAGGACTAGTTTTTTTTTTTATAAAAAGGACCTCAGTTAAGTCTATTAAACTGACTGTTTGGCCGATTTTTCTTAGTATCGTGTAAACTGACAATGCATCATTGTATTCTTAACCACGGAAAGGAAATATATTTACGGCAAATGCCTTATCCTTAGCCTTGCCTTGCCTTAGACTTAGCGAAATATTATAATTACACTAAATAGCATTAATCAAGACATATATTACAGCGCACAAGACAAAGCGCCATCCATAAAGTCAAATTTTTATTATTTTAACTTAGAACATAAGTTATGTAGCGGCAAACAAACAAAACATCGTAAAGTTAACATGTTATGGCAAATGTATTTAACGAAATGCGCGACACCTCAGATATGCACATACAATGAACCCATTCTAAAAATAACACAAGTCCGTCACCGCTAAGGAATATTACTTAGCCACTTATAAGGACACTAGTTGCAGCTACGGTTTTACTTCGGAAGCCGCTGAACAAAATAAAATTAATCCGGCCCTGTTGAAACCGCTTGGATAATTAAAAATATGACCATCCGTCTTACCATCGTGGTGTAATAGACGAATTACTGATCATATATCGATTAGAATCATACCTCGGGGGCTGTTTTGGTTAGAGAAGACATGGAGTCTTTTTTTTGGGTGTGCTATGGTCAGTAACCACGTCGTTCCGTCCGATGTGACGAAAGGCCGGCGCGTGGCCCCCATAACCCCCCCGTATTCCCTCTCCTTCGCCATTGGGTCGACCACTGGTACCGAGTTCCTTGTTGTCGGTAGCCAGCCCGGCAAGACATGGAGTCTACCCAATAGTCTGCATATAAATACAGTCGTTTGGCCAACCAAGACGATAAAGACTTTCCAAGTCAAATCAAATCATTTATTCTACATAAAGCCCCATAGGGCACTTACATATTGTCAAAATTACACATAGTTTGAAACAATCTAATAATCTACTACCGGATCGAAACGCAGCCTAAAGCTAAGAAGATCCAGCAAGAAATTCAGCAGGGTGTCGTTTTTTTACTCTTTCAAATCAAATTGTAAGTATACAACATAAATAGTGTTAACTCCAATGTGATTCCCTCCGAAATAGGACATATATATCATTTTTTTTAATACAAATAGAACAAGGAAGAAAAATAAAAATATGGCCGGAACAAAACCAAGAGTTAACTACTAGAACAGCCATCACTCTCCAAATTGGAGAGAAGGATGCAACCCGCCTCCAACAACCCAAGAACATATTCTATAACATGAATTGTATTAAATTCAATACAACAATGCCCAAGAATGACCTTATTGAATTGCTAAGTGAGATTGCTCAGCGATATGATTGAGTAGCTTCAAGACAGATTTAATATGATAAGTGGTGGACTGAATACATACGAGACACGATGGCAGGGTTTAGTTATAAATAACTCGTGTACTCAAATATACGTACCTACTTTTGTTCTTACGTATGGTTTTACTGTTTTTCTTTTATATAAAAATAGAACAGCCCCTTATACTAATAAAACAATCCTTGTCATCGCCCTTCTTTTACTCCAATTCGGCATCTCAATTCAGATATGTCTCACTGCTGAGCTCGAGCCTCCTCCACTATGGATAGAAGGGAAGGAAGGGCAATAGAAGGGAAATTGACCTACTATACCATGCTGGTCCCACATATTATAGTTTTTTATTCCGAGTTTTCCTTCTCTTGTACAGATTTTATATGAATATTATATTTCTTAATCGTTTTTTACGACATCCACGGTAAGATAGGGAATGGTGAATTGTATTCTTACTCCGTCACTAGGTTATGACCTACTATGTCAATTTCTTTCCCATTTTTTTTATGTCGAGTTTTTCTTTTCTTGCATAATTGTTATCTGCATATGATATCTCTTAGTCTTTTATGACACCCGCGGTGAATTGCAGTCTTAAACGCTACGGATGGATGAATACCAATCAGGGTATCTCAAACTCGAGACTGGGAAGAAAGTAGATAATTGGCATTTACTAAGAACAACGAAACCTAGACGTTTTTTTTTTGCTTTTTGGGGGGGTGGGTTACGGTCGGCGCGCTCTTCGCACCACTCCATCCGGGGCGACAGAGGGGCGTAAGCAGGCACACCCGTAACCCACCCGTATAGCACCTCGCCTTTGTCGTTGGGTCGACCACCGGTGCAGAGTATGTCCTTGACTTCAGTGGTCGACCCGACGGAATACTGCATAAAACCTAAACGCACGATAACAATAATACGTAGTAAATGACATGTTGATCAAACAGAAAACAAAATCAGTATTACTCAGGACTGCATCACGCACGTTTCCCAGGAATGTATGACAAAGGTATTTCAAGTGTAAATTCAAGTGTATTAGATAGCAAAACCACGAATACACTAAAGCAATTCGTAATGAGTATATGCGTCACTAACATCGTGCATTACACGCTATACGTACGAATTAATACTAGTTTAAATATTTTGATTAATCTTAACTCGTAACAGCCGCTTTGTTGGACAGACATTTATTAATGAAGCCAGAACTATTTATTAACTAAAAATGTCAGCTAGTTTTGTTTTATATTAACACTAATACTACCAGCCCTTTCATTGCCCGTGAGTATCGTAAGAGACGGCTAAGAACTACATAGACATTTATTTTTTTTTTTGCGCGGGAAATTGCTATTTTACGCATGCCCACCTTAGAGAGGTGGGGTATGCTGGGCTCAGCGTTGATTTATTGTCAGCGACACTACCAGCTAAAAACCACACGCTGTTCCTGTCCCTCGGTTACGGCGAAGTTATGGGACCGTTTTCACATGCACCACAACTCTGCCGGACCGACATATCCGCGAGAACTACATAGACCTAGGCCAACTGCATCTGATGCCATCTGGTCAATGCATTCCGAAGGAGGGGATGATAGACCGGTCATAAAACTATTGCCAATATCTTTCCAGTGTGTACTATGAAATAAGAGTACATTTAAGTCGACCCGAAGTAATTGCGATAAGAGCAAATTGATTATCATGAAATACAATATATCATAATGATTTCTGATGTTTACGCGAGCACTACACATTGTAAATAAAACTACTTTTACGAATTTTATCGCGATTGTATTTATGATTGCCCGACATTTCGAACAGTTTACAGCATTCATGGTCACGGGCGGACTACGATGTCTGACGTCTAAAGAAGTAAACGTTATTATAGATTTTTATGATTATCTATCCGCTGACCGTGACCATTAATGCTGTAGTGTTCGAAACATCGGGCAATTATAAATCAAATACAAACGCGATAAAATGCGTAAAAGTATGTAGTTTTATTTATAATATATCGTAAACAAGCTGTTTGCGGCTTTGAATACTATCATACCGAACACAAATGTATTTATTGGTTTGGATTCCCAGCTGTGGCAGAAATTTGACAGTTAACTAAAAAAGCTTGTTCGCGGTTCTATATTTTTTTAAAGGGCATATCCTAACGAATATGATACTCCATAATGGGAAAGGAATTCGTATTATTATACCATGAGAGCTGCACAAGTTTGCCGTGGGGTTTTATTTTAAGAATTTGCTTCCTTAGAGAAACTAACAGTAAAGTTTGCAACTACTCATTCCTAGATGGCAGCACATATTAAGTTGCCCATTTTAATTTTTATAACCATATTCGCTAATGCACTCTTATCTATAAGCCAAGTGGCGCTATAAAGTAGCAGCTTTATCGCCGACCTTCACCGTGAATGAGCACGGTGAACTATTATTGGCATGTGATTGATATTAAAAGCTCCGGTAGCTGTGACGATGAACAGAAGCGGTGAAAATACATGTTAATCTTGTTCTTAACTAATATTAGAGTGCAATAAAGACATAGGTAATAAAGAGTAGCTAAGTGCAAATCGGCCTTCCTAACGTAGAGTCCAGTACAATAGATTTTAGATAATAGACAGATTTAACTTGATTTTTAAATATCTATACCAATAAATAAAATTGGAGTGTCTGTTTGTAATATCAAAAAAGGCTTTTTCATGCTCACACGATTATTAGCACGACACCTATGCCTAAAATCATCATCTCAGCCCATATACGTCCCACTGTTGGGCTCGGGCCTCCTCCATAATGGAAGGGTAATTGACCTACTATACCACGCTGGTCAGACGTGTTGGTATAGGGTTTTATTTCGAGTTTTCCTTCTCTCGCATAGATGTTATATGCATTTCATATCCCTTAGTCGTCTCGTACGATCACCCACGGGTAAGATAGGGGGTGGTGAATTGTATTCGTATTTTATTTTATTATTTGTATTGGTGTTTTATTTTATTGTATTATTTGTATTGGTGAATTGTATTATATGTAGGGGGACAATCAAAACATTGTGTTGTTCGCAGATGATACCTCTTTACTGTTTAAGATTAAGCGACAAATGCTCAACTATGACGATGTGAACAATGCACTGTCTAACGTTGTTCATTGGTTTCATTCTAATAATTTAGTTCTAAATGAGACAAAAACTAAATGTATTAAATTTACTACTCCCAATGTGAGACAAGTGGAAACCAATGTTCAAATGAATGGGGTGGCTCTGGACCTTGTGGAATCAACCACCTTTTTAGGCATCACTATAGATAATAGACTCCAATGGGGGCCTCATATTGAGAAACTGTCAAATAGGCTCAGCTCAGCGGCTTATGCGGTAAAAAAAATTCGCGCATTAACCGATGTTGAAACAGCCAGAATAGTTTATTTCGCATACTTTCATAGTCTCATGTCATACGGCATATTACTTTGGGGCTGCTCCGCGGAATTGAATAGAATTTTTATTCTACAAAAAAGGGCGGTCCGCGCGATATATAATTTAGGCCCAAGAGTGTCACTAAGAGAGAAATTTAAAGAGATAAATATTCTGACTGTTATATCTCAATATATATACGAAAATGTATTTTATGTAAAGAAAAATATCGGTAACTTTGAAAAATATAGTGACATTCATCATGTAAATACTCGGAATAAGGATAAATTAGTTGTACACAGTACTCGTCTTCAACGAGTTAACAGATCCTTCATGGGGCAATGTATACGCTTCTACAACAAATTACCTATTAATATTCGAGATATGCCAGTTAAAAAGTTTAAAAAAGCAATCAAGAGTAGATTTTGTAGAAAAGGTTATTATAAAATCTCGGATTATCTTGATGATAATACAGACTGGTTATGAGCAGCTCCTCATTCAGGCATTTTCTCATTATTTCAAAAGGTGTTACATACATGTTTATTCTGTTGCTGTTAATATAATTGTAAAGCGTAGCGTGTTTTGCCAAACGAATTTGTTATTTAATCTGTGTTTTATGTTTGTGGCCCATGGTATTGGTCATGCTCACTGAAGGGTCTGCTTGCGGTAGCTACGAGGAGCGGGTCACTCCCTTCCCTCCATTGTGGTTGAGGGGAGTGATGGCTGCTCTAGTGGTTAACTCGTGATCGGGTGTCGCTTGCGGGATCTGGTCCAGCCATAGTACTTTTTCGTTATATTTAATAACTGTATTGTATGATGATTCGAAAGGCATCACACTGGAGCTATTAATGGACATGTTGTTGTATATTATCTTATTATAAAAAATAGTAAATGAATAAAAAAGAAGACAAGCCCACTGAGTTTCTTGCCGGATCTTCTCAGTACGGTCGCGTTCCGATCCGGTAGTAGTGTAAGGTAAAAATGTAAAAAAGTGACCATATGTAAGTGCCCCGCGGGGTTTATGCATAATAAAGTATTTGAATTTGAATTTGAATTCTTACTCCGTCACCACACGGACTATGCCTAAAATAGCAATTAAAAATTTTTTGTCTGTCTGTCTGTTTGTTCCGGGTAATCTTCAAAACGGCTGGACCGATTTCAAAAATTCTTTCACCAATGGAAAGCTATAATATCAGAGCGTAAACTAGGCTATATTTTATCCCGGTATTCCCACGGGAACGGGAACTACGCGGGTAAAACGACTATAACCTATAACCGAAGCGAAGCGAGGGCGGGTTGCTAGTTATTGTATAAGAACGCTCGGGTGGCAATACAATTCGGGCAGATTCCTCCAAGCTATAAAAAAAAAAAACTATAGCTTGCCAAAACAGAATGTCGTAAGGGAGAGACTAGGCAGTTATTCTGAGATTTCCTTCTCATAATAATATGATTACTATGAAAAGAAAAATTCAGAATGTAGCTAAACGCCAACGTAATGTCTTGTTATAATAGACCCATGACATTAGCGTTGAAAAGAAGGCTTGAAAAATAAATGAGCTGAGAAGAAGACGAATTTATTTCCATTGTAATTTTAAATTGAAAGCAATATCAGGAATTTTGAGAAAATTCCATCCATTTATCAATTTGTAAGCCTATGAACGTTCATTGTTGGACATACATATAGGCCCGCATATGAGTGAAACAATGCCATAGTCACTACTCTAGGCAGGTGTGGTTAGATTTTCAGGATAGTGCTGCTACTAATTCTTCTGGCGATATTTCAAAGAATTTTTGTGACTTTCAGGAGGAAGTAAGGGGCAATATTAGTATATGTTCTATAAATCATCACATTACGAAGCATTAGCACTAGTTTTTTTTGTTAATAAAGTATTAGGACTAGTTTTTTTTTTTATAAAAAGGACCTCAGTTAAGTCTATTAAACTGACTGTTTGGCCGATTTTTCTTAGTATCGTGTAAACTGACAATGCATCATTGTATTCTTAACCACGGAAAGGAAATATATTTACGGCAAATGCCTTATCAGATCATTAGATTCCAATGAATGTTATCGTTGTGATAAGTTTGCAGATTACAATATAATCAGCCATATACAATATGTACGTTAGCTAATTTACAGAATATAACATGGTGATACAGGAGTATACAGCTAAATTGAATACTGAAATTGGTGAGAAAGTATGTATGTTTTTCTTGCCTGTAACTACTTTACCGGATAGTTCTAACTTACTTTACTTGAATTGACATGCGAAACTCCCTTATTTTATCTTTCTAGCTTTAATAAAATTATTTCATTGAAGTTTAGTGAGCTTTCAGTTCATCGAAGTATAGTGAACTGAAAGTTCAATACACTGTTGACAGTTGTCTATCTACAGCCGTGGGCCGGTCCGTCCAGAGTAGTACCACACTCTCACTGAAAACTGATCTCAGAGTAGTAACAATTTGTGCTGTACTTCGGTCAGTGAGCGAAGGCAGCCCAATTTTCTTCGGGTTTTGGTGATGCCTTTAGTATCATCGAACTTTTTGTCCACGCACTCACACTCCCTTCACACTTTCTTCACGGTAAGCAGCGGCCTAACAAAGGTCCAAGGTAAGTGGCAGCATCACTTGCCATCAGGTGCGCTGTTTGCTCGTTTGCTACTGTTTGCAATAAAAAGAAATTAAATCAATCCATCTGACCAGCGTGGTATAGTAGGTTAATTGCCCGCCTATTGTGTGGTAAGCTCGAGTCCAACGCAGCGGTGGGACGTGTATAAGCTGAAATGGTGATGAATAATGATGATATAATTTATAACTTATAATCTATCAACAAACTATCTGTGTGCCTACTCTGGAAATCTATTCTAATTTCGAATCCGATTCAATTCCAATCTCACCAAACTTAAATTTGGTACTCTTGAACAAAATCGAGAATGAATTCCTCGTGTTTGGCGTTGTTATTTTCACCAAATGTGTCGTATTTTCTTATTTTAAATTAATAACGTTATCGAACTCGATCACTACGAAGACGCTTTCTTGCAATTGTGCAACATTTACGATTTTAAATTGCGTCAAAATCGCGTCGGGAGTAGCAAATATTTGATTGAATCGACGAGAACGGAATTCATTTAGTTCAAAAATTTTCCACCAAATTTGATTCCAATCGTGCGCTAGTGTCGCTTTCAAGAGTACCAAATTTGCTCAATTTCGAGCTGCGATTGGATTTAGGATTCCAACCGAGATTCAAGAGTAGGCACACTGATGCAAAAAGATTTTTCTGGAATTGAACTGGTAGCTAAAGAACTACCAGTAGTGATGGTAGTTTAAGAACTACCATCAAGAGATTAGCGTTTTTAAACAATCAAACTCTTTATCATTATAATAGCAATGTAGATAAGAGCGATTTAGGTGAGTCAGAATTGAAGAACCCGCCCAAAAGCCCTAATATATAGAAGGCAGTCAAAAAATACTCACTGGACTACTATTCACAATTAATCATAATGCTTATTAGATTTAA
The DNA here is from genome assembly GCA_032191425.1 of Lymantria dispar. NCBI lineage: Eukaryota > Metazoa > Arthropoda > Insecta > Lepidoptera > Erebidae > Lymantria > Lymantria dispar. The sequence continues at coordinate 5,309,555 of CM063442.1, read as the reverse complement.
AAAATAAACGAGAGTTGGACTACTATTGACAATGCACCTTATATAGAATTAAATATTATTTCAACTCTTTCTTAGTAGCTATGACTAATTCAGTGCAGCCATAGCAGTAGTAATGCACTTAATTGGTATGCGTGGACAAACACGTTGCGCTCACGCATGCGAGGTCAACGCCATCTACTGATAAGTAATGTGAGAAAACATCAATGACTGACCTCACGAAATTAGCAACGATTAGAGATTATTGATGCATAAACTACAGATTTAATGTTTACGTTTTAATTTATACTAGTGGTCGCCGTGTGGTCGAGATTCGGCCATAATTCATTATAATAAATTTTTCTGCTACACAATTTTCTTTTAATTTTATTTATGTATAATTGTAAATTGAGCAAGCTGTATTACACTAATAACGAATATATAAAATACTAAGTACAAATGTCTATTAGACATCTATCTATATATATAAAAATGAACCTCTATTTCCCTTGGTCATCGCATCACGCGTGAACGAATGGAACAATTTCGCTAATTCTTTTTTCGTTGTGTTTAATATTGTCAGGAGAATGTTCTTATGAAAGAAAAAAATAAGAAAGTTGAGCAAAACATTAAAAAATATGAGAAAACCTTACAACAATATTAATTTTACGTGATTGTTAGTTGTTTGACATAACGGCCAGTCATTTAAAATAAATGTCAGCTATTGAATGCGCGCCGCAAATATCGTTTAACATAGGAGGATCGGTTAATACATGGTTTATTTATCATTTCGTGTAATTTCATTTCAAGTTTTTGGGAAATGTTTTTTCATCACGTTTATATTTAAAGTTTAATTTAATATAGAGATTTTGGTTGATTTTAATATACTGTTTTCATTGATTTGACATAACAAAGAATATAATTGAATTGTTTTTTAACTTTAACAGATTGTTTTTAAAAATGTCAGCAATCAAACGTAGAAACAATACCCGGAGTTTAACCCTTATCAAGTTGCATTTAATTATAACGTGGCAATCAATTAGATTTGACATCAAATTGTTGCTATTGGATATTTTTTTTATTAATTATACAATAGTTAAGACATGACAACGTTTGTCGGGTCAGCTAGTTGTCTTCATAATTATGATTATTTGACATTCGGTTTGACTAGAGATTTTAACCGTAAACAAAAGTGTATAAGCCCGCGCATGTGTGCGTGTGTGTGTGTAGCGATTACGTTGTAGTGTGCGTAATGCCTTTTTTAATGAATTTAATGTATTTCTAATCCATTATTATATGAAATTTCAGTTTTATGCACTTCTCCTCATTATATACTTCAACTGTGCCAAATTTCATACTTGTCCATCCACGTAATTTTCGTAAAAAAGGATACAGGGTTTTTGATTCACGTATTAAAATATAGATATCTTACTCTTCGTGTGGTTACGGAGTAAGAATACAATTCACCATCCCCTCTCTTGCCCGTGGGTGTTGCAAAAAAAGGGCTAAGGGATATAATTTATTTATTTATTTTATTTATTTTAAGACAACACCCTGCACTAAGGAAATAATCCTTGTATTGCGGGGGACTTTACAAACATATAATTAACGGACACAAATTACATCCAGACTCAGAACAACAATTTGTGGATTCGAACCCCCGACACTGGCAATGTAGGTCGCTATCTTAACCACTACGCCATCTGTGCAGTCGTATATAGTATAGTCGTAATAAGCGTATAATATCTATGCAAGAGAGGAAAAACTCATAACTAAACCCTATACTAACACGTGTCACGTGGCATAGCAGATCAATTGCCGTTACTAGTGGAGGAGGACTAAGCCCAATCGTGGGACGTATATAGGTTGAGATGAAGATAATGATCCAGTTAATCGAAGTCCACTTTGTTTCATCATTGTGGGACATATGCCATCTGAGCATATAACTGAGCTGAGAATAATACACCTGTAGGGTGACGAAGTAAGAATACAATTAATCACCGAGGGCTTGTCCGTGGGCGTCAAAAAACCATTAAGTGATACGATATAAAGAAAATATTTTTACAACAGAAGAAAATCTCGACATAAAACCATATGCCCATACGTCTGACCAGCACGATATAATAGGTCAAGTGCCTCTCATTGTGAAGGAGACCCAAGCTAAGATGAGAATAATAGAAAACCTTAACAAAAAAAACCACTTCATATTACTAGTAAATCAAATACCTACGCATTATTGAAGACACTCAAAAACTAACTGGTCAGATCTTGATCAAAGTACGACCAAATTTTTCATTCACCTAACCGTCTTACAGCCTAATCAACTTTCTTTCTTGGACATAGATTTCTATACGCAGAGGGTAATGCCATAATAGTTGCAGTTGACAAGAGTTTGGCGATCGCCATTGGTAATATAAAGAGAGCGCTATGGTGTTTCAGTCGGGTTTAATGAATCCTAGGGCAAAGTAAAGAGGCGCTGACACACATTGTCTCATTACCACACGGGGCAAATTTAATTAATCAATAATACTGTAGTACTCAATGGCAATTAATTTCAAGCTTTATAAAAACTACTTTATGGATTTTATCGCACTTTACACTTTACAGCATTCATGGTCACGAGCGTCACGGTCAGATATCATTAAGCTTTATATATCTCAAGCATATATTTTAATTCTAAGCATATATCTTTTTAGGTAGAAATACGCATGTGTTAAATTGTATACTAGAATTGCTGATACAATACCGGTTTACAAAAACATATTTCATCCTTGAACCTGTCATGGTTTATCATTGTAAACATTATTTCGCTTTGAAGTAGCACAATCAGGTATTCATTTCGTTCAAAACTAAGAAACACTGTTCAATCTCAACCAGTCATAACACAAATTTTAGCACCGTGTAATGCATTTACATATAAATTGTTAAGACTCGCTTCGTTTAAAAGTACGTCATTAACTAGGCAAACATTTGTTACGCATCCAAGGTATCTACAATTATTTTTGTTAGAATTGTTTCTTTCAAGAAGTGTATCTACTGCGCTTCGAATGGTATGGCGCAAGGACACATTCTGGTACCCATAAAGATGTATTCTATTTTTAGCACAACTTTGTATCACATTATAATCTATCATCGATGTATATTGATGATTGTAACGCTTTTGCAGTGTTTCCAAAAACCTGTGTCCATTAGGATGGAAATTCGCCGTTTTGACCTTTATAGACATTCATAATAGACGAGATGAATCACTTCAAAACTATAATTTTTAATTTTTTTTGTGTGTCTATAGCTGTTAGCCGCAGATAGTTTTCACAGCTTAGCCAGGACTATGGGTGAGCGCTGAGGGCTATCAACCCCGTATCAAAATGATCATTAAAATAAAGGATTTTTAAGTAGTCACTTTCATGACAAACACAAAAACATTTCGGTTATCTTTGAACGTTATTCATTATAATATTGTGCCAAGTTTGTACCCTCTATTGCGTACCCTTCCATAATGTACAACTGCCAACGAGTAAATATGTTATTATTTACGGTCGACTACAGTACAAGCAATGTTGTCATAAAATATATTTCGGCTTGTTTTATTGCCAGTTAATTAGGTCACGGTAATTAGCACTGTATGAGCAGACTTACATAATGGTATAAACAAAGTTAGCTTTTCAAGAATTTACAATTTTAGATGCTTTATTTTGCGCTGTCATTATCTGATAAAAACTGAAATATGAATACTCCAATAGAACGTACTAATAGAATTAAGGTAAGAAATGGTGTTATAAGCAAATTTACATAATGATATCAAAAGAACGTAAATTACGTACTGATCGTGCAAATTGCAACTTTATTATCGTTTAATTTGTCTACCTCTTTTGCTATTCGGCTATAATTTCTATGCTACTATGACTTGGCATAAGGATATCTAGAACCAACTGTGTCTAATAATTGTGTTTGTGTGTAAGTACCTTTATCTCTCATAACATTTAGTTCACTTATAATGAGATACAATGTTATTATCTAAAATTACAGTACAATATTATCCGCCTCTTCATCGTCATATAATTCACATTTTTCTAATATATTCTTTTGGCTTTTTTTTGTACGTGTATATTATCATTCTCTTTGACATCGTTAGTCAATTGAGCTTGTACTCCTCAAACTTTTCATAGATGATGAAAAGCGCGCCGCGGGAAGTAATAAGCTGGAAGTTTTTCCTGCCAAATTAAGCGGGACACCAGAAAGGATTCACTGACTTGGTGGTCCGCCCTCTCATTACCTAAGAGGCTGTATGTAGATCATGAGGTCAGATAATGCAGATATGAATATGTTGTGATATTGAATGGACTTTCCCCGTGTAGTGAGGCGATAAAAAAAAATACAATTCACTACCTCCTATCTTGTCGTAAAAGATAACTAAGGGGTATAATATGCATATAACACATATGCAAGGAAACTTAAACCTGAAAAAAAATCCTATGCCAACATGCTTGACCAGCGTGGTATAGTAAGTCAATTTCCTTCCTATAGTGGTGGAGGCCCGACCCCAGTAGAGGGACGTTTACGGTCTGATATGATGATGATTGAAGAGACCTTTGCTTACCTAAATGATTGGATAATTTTAAAACCCGCATGACGCGAAGGCTATAAACGATATTCGGTAATATAAAACCGTTTAAAAACGGCTGCTATTCAAAATACTACAAGCAATACCTGTCATACAACTGTCAGAACAAAACAAAAGAAATGAACAAAAAATATGTCATTCAAATGTACGTCTAACGGGTGGCTTCTTCCAAAACAAACATATAAATCTGTAGGTAAATTACAATCTTCGTTTATTGCTGTGTAAAACTGCAGTCGTATTCGTTGGCATGTAAAACTGTGATGTGTTCATTATCTGACAGTATGAATATCACTTTATTACAAACTAGCAAATTCGTGCGTTTTCATTCACGTAGTTCCCGTGGGCATACTGCGATAAAATATTGCCTAAGTTACTCCTTATACAGACAGCTATCTGGTATTAAAATATTATTAAAATCGGTCCAGACATTTTGAAGATTGCTAGGCAGATAGACAGATAAAAAATATTTGCATATAGGTACCGATCGAATAGCTGGTGAGCATGAAAAAATCCGATTATTTTGACATTACAAACAGACACTTCAATTGTATAGATTTACGTTGCGTTACATATGAGTTCCTTGTTTAATTGAATGTTATATTCAATTTTGGATTCCTTTCCGCCGTTACATGTCATATTGGCCACTTAACTAAAAACTTAGGTAATTTGATTTCACTGATGCTGCCTTCTTCCTCTAACAACTAATGGTAAAGACCTTTATGTTTTTTTTTGTTTCAATCAAAAATATTATAACTCAGTCGATTCTTGAAAAATGTACTTTAGTCTTGCTCTTATGTATTTCAATCTCCCTATTGCTGTCATGTTGCCCCTAAAAATATTGGTAAAGCAACTTGATTTGTTTACCTTTCAATCATAAAGTAATAGATATACGATCGATTATTGAAATATCGCGAACGATTCGCGTCGTCTCTAAGGTGCATACTTCATTACGACAAATATTAATATTCAGTGAAAAGTTTATCAATGCTGCAATAATGCAACGAATTAAAATTGTATAAGACTACGCCTCTATGATACATATTCTTAACTAAGATAAATACTAATTTTTATTTCTCTCTTATATTCTTATATTTTTACGGCTTAATTCATTAGGGATAATAAATACTTTGGACTGGCAGCGGACGACAAGGAACTTGGTAGCGATCGGCCCGATTACGAGGGAGAGGGAATACGGTGGGTTATGGGGCCGCACACTGCCTTTGCATCACCCTGGATGGAATGGACGGCGTGAGCACTGACCATAACCCACCAAAAAAAAAAAATATAAATAAAAGAAAATATTTCACAAATATAAATTTAATGGATACAAATTTACCTAAACTGAGATCAACATATTATTGCAACAATTTTGAGGTACCAGTAGGGACGCAATATCGCTCATAAAAACATCGATGTTAGGATATCGATGTTTTCAAAATTGAAACATCGATGTTTATGAACGATACATCGATGTTCATAGACGATATATCGATGTTAGGAAAACATCGAACATCGATGTTACTAAGGAATAAAATTCTCCGGACAAATTTTGATGAGCGATAAAACATCGTTCATAAAACATCGTTCTTCAACAACGATGTATCGTCGATGTTTTGGTTTCAACATCGATGTTAAAACATCGATGTTTATGAACGACACATCGATGTTTGAAAACATCGATGTTTTTTTGCATCCCTAGGTACCAGTCAGATGATGGAGTAAGAATACAATTCACTCTTGCCTGTAGGTGTTGTAAAAGACGACCAAGGGATTTAATAACCATAATAAAATCCAAGACGTCTGACCAGCGTGGTAGAGTAGGTCAATTTCCCTCTTATTGTGGAAAAAGCTCGAGCCCAACAGTGGGACGTGTACGAGTTAAAATGATGATACCAATAATACTAGAGACATGATAGATCTCAAAGAGTGTTGTGTTTATTATAACTATACATTTTATTATTTATTGACATATTAGTTCATTATGGTTTATGTCGCCCGCATTACGTAGTAAATTAGGGAATTTGGATATATAAGAATCTGTTTCCATCGAGGTCATGGAATCTAAATCAGTGGCCAGTCTAATGGTGACGGAGAGGAGTAGGGTAAGTTATTGTATCGCTGCCCTTTTATCGCCCCAGACCGATTAGGCGGGCTGTGTCCAGACCATAGCCTACTTCAAAAAAAGAAAAAAAAAGTGTGGGAATCTTTCAGTTTACTCCTGTTTATCACTCCTAATTAAATTCTTTGAAAATACTATTTAAAACAACTTTTGGATCTGCCCGGGAACTTTGATATCATAGATTGGTAGTGGTTCTTGGCTTACAATAGTTATAATGATGAAAATGTATGGTGAATAAAAAATGCCGAAGTCCATGATTCCCAAGTCATTTACAATTTTCCACCAGATGTAGCGATGCCTACGCTATTAATATATCAATATAAATTAAATAAACTAGAGTATAAGCACAATTTTTTTAAAAATAGTGTAACGGAATTGAGGAAGTGTAAGATTTTCCCGCCAATAAATAGTAACCAGATGTCTTATCTGTTTACGTTTTAAGACGGAAGTCGCACCTGTCATTGTGTCCAAATATTATAATTTTTATTCAATTGCCTATCAATTAAATAAAAGTCACAATATTTAATTTTTTCTATTTAATATCTGAATTTACTGCTTATTATTTCTCAATTTTCTTTTATACAAGCTAACGGTCGCAGTGCCATCTACCAAATGCAATCCAGAGCTAGACATAGAGATAGAGAATCTAAATCATCCGGGAACAACAAAAATATTTTCAATAAAATGTGTCTAGACGTTTAGTAGGAATTCAGGCACATATTAAAGATTTATGTCTATAAAGAGACGAAGCAAGTATACAAAGAAAGTGTGAGTGGGACGGTTACAAAAGGAAGACCACGCCGTACCTTTCTGTATCAAAGAGAGACGTGCTGGCTGCTGATTACTGAGACCTTTCGCCAGGTCATGTAAAGAGTATGCTTAATCGTAGAAAATGCATGAAGAGTTTGATGCTTCACTCAGAAGCAATGAAAGTATATCATAATGGTGGCTAGTGGCAACCCGTAGTCTCTACCTACCCCTCTGAGAAACAGACGTGAGGCTATGTATGTACTCGTATGTATGTATATCTTTAAATATGTGTAATCCTCATCCTTTCAGATGTTAATGATTTTCTTAATATTTTCAGCTATTGTAAATGGCTTAATCGAATTAAAAAAAGATAAATGCTCCTGTAAAAGATAAATTTAGCATTAATTAAGAATTATTTAATTGTTAAGCTTTGTTAACTGATAATTTTTTTTTAATAGAATGGTAGAAAATATGATTTAATCATCTCCACCCAAATAAGTTCCACTGTTGGGCTCGGAACTCCTCAACAATGGGAGGGCAATTGAGCTACTATACAACGCTGGTCAAACGTGTTGGCGTAGATAAATTTTCCTTCACTTGCATAGATGTTATATGCATATTATATCCCTTAGTCGTCTTTTGGATATCCACGGGCAAGAGAGGTGGTGGTGACTTGTATTCTTACTCTGTCACCACACGGAGAAGAAATATGATGTAAGTAACTTTATTTAATATCAAATAGATAAGATCTATTTCTACGTATTATCAACCTACATTACTCAACTCGAATGCGCTTCTGTCTAACGCTTGGCGGACATCCAACTCCTGCTTCCCATTTATGTCTAGATTCTTAATCTGAAGATATTTAGTATTTCTCAAGTGTAAACACATTTAATTGCAGCAATGGTATATATGCAAGAATACCTAAGTTTATGTGAACTGAACATGAACGAATCGATAACCGTTGGGGGAAGACCATTTCTCCCACGTATGTACGTGCAGGCCAGAGCCTGCACGTTCCAGAGAATGAACTACCTATCTGCTGCTGTTTTGCGAGCGCTATAACATATCCTTCTTTAAAGAGGTTTAATTTCATTTTCTTCACGGTAGTACGAGAAGGTCCATGTGCGGTAGTATCACTTACCATCATGTGTGCTGCTTGTTCATTTACCACCGTCGGTAATAAAAAAAAAGAATGGTTCTCGAGTGGCGACCACGAATCCGTACTAGGAGGGGTGACGACATCGATTTGAAAGTCACGGGGAACTGTTGGATGCAAGTGGCGCAGGATTGTTCCGAGTAGCAATATCGTGAGAGGCCTTTGTCAGACAGAAGACGTATACGGTCTGATGGATGGATGGAAACGTGAAGTTCACATTCAAATTTAAATTATTTATTACGCATTGAACCTGTCCATACAAATTGTCATTTTTGTAGTTTATTTTAATTAAGAAAAAAACCAATTTTCAATAGGTATTTACGGTGGAGGAGAAGTACATATTGCGTCAACCCTAAGTGATGATGAACTATTCCTTTTATTTGTGAAGTGTATAGCTGTTAGCCGCTAATGGCTTTGACAGCTTGATGCGGACTATGGGTGAGCGCTAAAGGCTCTCAACCTGGATGAACTACTTATTTTGCATACTATACAGCTTAAACATATTTATATTGGAGTGATGTTTTTATAATTCATAGATTCCACTGTCGAATATGAGCGTGGATCATAACGGGATATACTATTTGATAAATAATAGGAAAATCAACAGTTATTAGTTTATGTGCTATAAGAAACTTAGCATTTTCCTATTAATTATGAAACTACGCAGTGGGTACACATTAAATGTAATTAATTTTATAATAAACGTATTATTGTATAGAAATAATAAAATAGTTCACATATTTTAAACTACGTAAAGAAAACGAGAAACCTACTAAAATTTTGTCAAGTAATAAAAGCAGAATATGGTCAGAGAGATGTTTTTATGTGTTCAGTAGGCCTAGATCTAGAAGTCATATTTTCATAATAACACTTGATAAAAAGGCTTTAATTACATGCTTTTCCTTTAACTATATATATTAGTTACTAATATTTTCATTAATTTTAGCTATATACGTCCCACCGCTGGGCTGGAGCTTACACCACAATAGGAGAGAAACTGACTCACTATACCGCGTTGGTCAGACGGGTTGGTATAGCATTTTATTTCGTGTTGTCCTTCTCTTTGTGCATATAACACCTATGCAAGGTATTATATGCACATTAGATCCCTTAATCATCTACTACGACGGGGCAAGACAGGGGTGGTGAATCGTATTTTTACTTCTTCACCATATGAAAAAACTAATTTAAATATTAGTAAATATTATTAACTATAGTAATACCTATTATAAGATATATATTAGGAACTAATTATATATTGTTTTCACACAAAAAAAAACATATGAAATAAAACGTTTTTTAATTTTTTTTTCTACATCGACTTCAAATAGTTTTCAGCATTCATGATCACGCGAGAGTTAAGTTATTGTACTTACAACATGTCATCGTAATTACATTTCTTTTTCATTCGATAACATGCGATAGAAAAAGAAACTAAAATATCATGCCTGCCTGCAGTGTTGAAAAAAGAAACATCTAGTTAAGTTAAAAAGCGTCTAACAACTTATACTACCAGTAATATCAATAGGCTGATCTAAGGGCTTATCATGTATGCAATGAACTTCAGAATTAACTGTCAAGTCAAATTATCTGTGAAATCTACTTTAAATCATTCTAATTATACCTATAAAATAAGCAAAATTCATTGGTAGTCGATAAAAAATGAGCAGTTTCAAACTAATCCGATCTTGTAAGAGAGTAAAAAATACATTAAAAGGTTCCGGTACATACACATCAAGTTATTGTAAGCGTGTAAAAAAAAATGTAATTTAATTAGTATTCTATTATTTATTAGACATTCATGGACATATTTAGACTATCAGTAGAACTCTCTCCGCAACCCAACGTTAAAATATTAAACCATAAACTTAGTCATTGATTTATTTAGCTATGAAGATACCATAAATTCAGGCGCATTCTGTTTTGAAATAACAATTCCATAGACAAGTCTAACGTAAATATTGATATTAGTCGCTGCTTGGAGAGCCAATATCATTCGTCATAGTATTGTATTATCATTTTACGTTACCGATGCGGTTAACCAGAAGCACTCGTATGTATGTATATCAGTTGATACATTAATATATAAACATTAATTGTGCACCTAAAAGATAAAATTAATTATTCCTCTAGTAGAAAGACTAACTATACAATGTGTTACCATTTCTTTACGTCATTAAAAGGTTTACGGATAGATTGGAGTCACTTTGGTCACTCTGTGTACTCTTACATGGGAAGTGCTACGAGGAACTGTTTGACTTGGTGTCACCGTTTTACCAACGTACTACTCGACACCGTAGCAGAGTTCATCCATTTCACCTGGAAACGTTATGGTCTTCAACTGTACGATTCCAGCGATCGTTTCTCCCATGTACGTGCACGCTCTGGAATAAACTACCTGCTGCTGTGTTTCCCGAGCGCTATAAAATGTCTTCTTCACGGCAGGCAACGGCCTAGCCGTGCCTCTGGTATTGCAAAGGTCCATGTGCGACAGTATCACTTATCATCAGGTGTGCTACTTGTTCGTTTTCTACCAATGGCAATAAAAAATATTTTATGTGATTAAGATCATTTTAGGCAATTAAGAGGATAGGCCTTAGACCAGTACAAGTGCATCTGCACACGACCTGATAGGAACAGACCATGTCGACAGACGCATAGGATAGCAAAGGCTGCTAACAAAATCTTTTCTAGTCAAGTCGCGACATCGCGCTATAATATTTTATCTCCCTAATAATTGTATCACGGTAGATCCAAAAAAATAATGAAATTTTAGGACAGCGCAAATTTTCTTTATCATATTCATATTTAGTTTATTATTTTTCTTTCGAATCTTTATTAAACAATAATATCCCCTTTTTATAGAAATAATATTTAGTTCAAACGGCTGTCAAAATATCTTGCGCTATCAGAATAACAGTATGATACTTTTGGCAAAGCTAAAGTTTGTATTGAAGGCCTTCAATAAAATTATCATCGAAATCCATAATATTGATGGCTGAAATAGTTTTTTTCGCAAAGTTCAATGAAACGAGATAAAAATATCGAAAGATCAAACGATAATTCCCTCTTTTGATGATAAAATTAAAAATAATGATGTAAATATTAAATGCGTGTAAAGTCAGTAAAACTAACATTTCTATTAAGCGTTTGATAGTGTTACGTATTAGGTTTTTATTGATCCGGGCTTTATGATATTGTATTCGTGAAAGAAAAACTTTATAATGTAAATGTTATAGCGGAAAGCTTATGGAATTTGATTTATTATATTTAAAAAGATACTTCTAAAATATATAAAAATGTATGGAGTTTCACAAGGACGTATAGTAGGGACGCAATATTGTAAACATACCAAGCATTCCGATGGACAGGTGTATCAGTTCTAGTTTACATGCCATTTATATGCGAATGAGAGTTCGTTCTCCCTTGTCCGTACGCGCTTTCAAGACTTGTTAGTCTTTATGACCAGTTGAACAAGCAAGTTCATTATCCCACAAATATTTATAAACTTGTGATGTTTTATTAAGGTATTTTTTTTATAAAATATGCTACCTAATTGAAAATGATAGACGTCTTCCATTACATATTTATTTATGTACTAGCAACCCGCCCTCGCTTCGCTTCGGTTTCAGTCGCTTAAACCCGCGTAGTTCCCGTTCCTGTGGGAATGCCGGGACAAAATATAGCCTATGTTACTCCCTGATATTATAGCTTTCCATTGGTGAAAGTAATTTTGAAATCGGTTGGGTGGTTTAAGCGTGAAAGCGCTACAAACCAACAAACAAACATCTTTACTTTCGCATTTATAATATTAGTATGGATATTCCGTGTAATGACGGAGTTATATTACACACCACTCGCGTAAACATCAGAAATAATTAATTTTTGCGCTTTGCCCAGTCTCGAATTTGAGAAACGGTATCTCATATTGGTATTCGTACGTCCGTCCGTGTGGTGACGGTATGAGAATAGGATTCGCAATTGCTCGTGGATGTCATAAAAGACGACTAAAGGATATAATATTACATTCCGTGTGGTTACGGAGTAAGAATACAATTCACCACTCCCTACCTTGCCCGTGGATATCGTAAAAGACGACTATGGGATATAATATGCACATAACATCTGTGCAAGAGAAGGAAAACTCGACATGAAACCCTATACCAACATGTCTGACCAACATGGTATAGTAGGTCAAATTCCGTCCCATTATGGAGGAGGCTCGAGCCCAACATTGGGACCTATGTGGGTTGAGATGATGATGATTAGATATTAGAAAAAGAAAACTCGAAATAACACCCTATATAAATCACCCCACTTAAAAATTTTTCATCCTCAGCGGTTGTCAGTTCGTTGAGCGATGAGGCCTGCTTATTGCCATTTCATCGTGCTATATCGGTTACCCCCGTTCTACGCATTTTCGTATTCCGGATTTTATCTCGCAGAGAAATCCCAAACCTAGCCAGTAGGCTATGGAGTACCTTAGCACATAAAATGTGCAAATGATTTCAATGCAACATCTTACTACACGATGTGTTCTCTTTATATACGTACTAGCTGACCCGGCGAACTTCGTACCGCCTTTTTTCGTAATTATTTTGCTTTAGTATTTATCAGTTTGGTTTTAGTATTATCCGTGCGGTGACGGAGTAAGAATACAATTCACCACCCTTGGGTGTCGTAAAAGACGACTAAGGGATATAATATGTATGCAAGAGAAGAAAAACTCGGAACAAAACCTATACCAACACGTCTGATCAGCGTGGTATAATAGGTCGATTTCCCTCCCATGGCGGAGGAGGCCCGAGCCCAACAGTGGGACGTGTATGAGTTGAGACGACGATGGTGATTTATCAGCCTCCTACAAATGGCGTAAAATTGAGGATTAAAGAAATATAACACTTTCAGTAAATTCAATCCAGTTAGACTGTCAACAATACCATTATATTGACATGTTTGTGGCTGAGGCCGGAGACCGTCCCACCTTCGGCAGGAGCACCAGCCTCTCCTCCTTCCAACATCCAGGGAACTGGCCAAACGCTATTCAACCATTGTACAGACCCGTGAGATGCGGTACCAGGGACTGAAAGACCAGTGCCAGCACTCATTAGGGTAACCGTCTGGCCGGAGAGTGATAGATTTAAATGCGCCATTGTCGCCTCATCTCCGTGTCCGTGGCGCGGCGGTTCCCGGTTACTATCCAGCAAAGCAATATTTCTGTCCGCGGTGGAAAAAGGTCCTCGACAACTCTGATGAGGAGATCTGTTTGGAAAATTTCGGTGAGGGGAGGAGGGCGTAACTTACTCGGCACTGCGCGATGAAGGGGACCCCAAAGGTCACATTCAATACTGTCCTGAATTTCCTACTGATTGATCTGAAGAAGTGAAATCTCTACTTTATGCCGCACAATGAGGACGATTCCAGGAGTCACGTTCGACACTCGCCAGCATCTCCTGATAGGTGGTGAATTGTATTCTAGCTATTTAATATACCGCCTTTTCTTATCGATTCCAAAACCTTTTTTAATCTATACGGGACGAACATAGAATAGAATAGCATTTATTGTCACATAATAACTAATAATTAAAATACATGTTTTTAATTTATTTTGACAATAGGGGAATGCTCAGCATTGTGCTGCATAGAAATTATGCAGGGCTGGTTTTCAGAAAACCCCTTTCCTCAAATATATAAGAAAGAAAAATAACAAAAAAAAAGAGAAAAGAAAATAAAAAAGAAAAAGGAATAAAATAACTTACAATAAGAATGATAACAATATAAATAACATTAATGAATTGAATTATGAAGGATGTGCTTCTGTATGATGAGTTCGCCTTTTCATTTTTGTCTGTATGAGTGTTGAGGTTTGTTTGCGTGTGTGAATGTGTGTATGTGTGTGCGTATGCGTGTATGTGAGCAGCGATTGACGTATGTATTTATTACAAATTTGTAGCTTATGTCATGTAATTATTCATCAGTTCGTTATACAAATGTCGCATCAAATATGGTTTTATTTCGGTATTTTTTTTTTGTGGGTGGGTCGCGGTCGGCTCGCCTCCGCACCGCTCCGTCCGGGGCGACAGAGGGGCTTAAGCACGCAACTCCCGCGACCCACCCAAAAACCACATCGCCTTCGTCGTTGGGCCAACCACCCTTCGTCGTTGGGCCAACCACTTTATTTCGGTATAATAGTAGTAGTTTAATTTTTTTTTAAAGCTGTTAAAACTTATATTTTGTCTCAAAGGAGGAGGAATGTTATTCCATATTTTTGATGCACTATATTTGAAACAGCCTTTGAAACCATTAGTCTTGTGCATTGGTATTTGAAGAGTATAAGATGAATTAGAGCATATAGTTCTTGAGTGAATATCTCTAAGCCATGTAAGTTTTTCAAATAAGTATTCAGGGTTTTTATTCCATAATACTTTTTGGGTCGTACATGCGAGCTGGAGCTCTCTTCTTGATTTCATGTTTAAAATTTTATGTTTGATCATATATGGCGTTACATGTTCCCTTTTAGGTATATTAAAACAGAATCTCATGCATGCATTTTGTACTCTTTGTATGGAATTTTCAGTTTTAGTATATAATCGTGGACCATAAACAGTGCTACAATAATCAAAAGAAGATAGAATAAGGAGGTCACATAATAAATTACGAGTTTCTTTTGACAAATGTTTCCTAATACCATATAGTATTTTCAATTTAAAAAAAGCAGTTCTGATCTTTTCACTGATATGTTTTTCAAATCTCATTTCACTATCGAATATAAGACCCAAATTTCTAGTTTCAGTCACAATACGTATAGAGATATTATTTATTAGTAACTTTGGGTTTTGACATTCTACTTTTGTAATTTGTGATTTAGTTCCTAATATTAACATTTTAGATTTTGTAGGATTTAGTGTTAATGAATTACAATTAGCCCATTTATAATTCATTTAGGTCTTCGTTAATCATACGCACAGCTTCTAATGTATTGTCGGCTTTAAAGGAGTAATATATATATAATATATATATCAAATGTATGTATAATATACCTATATATCAAATGTTTGACAGGTAAGAACAGTTTGTATGGGAAAATAAAATCATTGTTTTTAGTATTTTACTCGCAATATTTCCATATTTTCTCACCGTATAAACCTCGCTGGACTTCCACAAATAATTCAAGACCAAAATTAGCCAAATCGGTCCAGCCGGTCTCGAGTTTTAGCGAGACTAACGAACAGCAATTCATTTTTATATATACACTAGCTTTTGCCCGCGGCTTCGCCCGCGTAAAACTAACATGCATATTGAACTATCATCTCAAATAATATTATCGACATAAAAAGTATTCTATTTCTTAATTTAAGAAATACTCTATGTGTCAATTTTCATCCAAATTTGCTAAATAGTTTATGCGTGATTGAGTAACAGATATCCAAATATTTTCACAAACTTTCACATTTGAATATTACTTCTACACTTGTAGTTCAGATTCCCTTGGAAATATGGCTATCCTTAGTCCCTGATAATGTAGCTTTCCATTGATGAAAAAACAATAATATCGATCAACCTCCCACAGTTTCACCCACGTAGACCCCATTCCCATGCGGATGCCGAGATAAAAAATGCCTATGTTCCTTGCAGATATTATAAGTTGGTGGTATGGATGTAAAAAAAATATATTAATCAAATCCCATATATATATCCGAGATAGAAATTGCCTATGTTACTCGCTGTTAACGTAGCTTTCCATTGGTGAAAGAATTTTAAAAATTTGTTAACATTCCCCGGTTTCACTCGCGGAGTTCTCGTTCCCGGGTAAATACCGGGATGAAAATGCCCTTTATATGTTATTCACTGATAATGTGGCTTTTCATTCGTGAATAAATTTTTAAATCTATTAAATTCCCGCAATTTCATTGTGCCCGATCCCGTAGGCATATCGGGATAAAAATAGCTTAAATATGTTAATCGCTTCAAAATAGCTGTCGATAAGTGAAATAATTTTAAAACCACTAAATTCTCACAGTTGCTCCAGCCAATTAGCATAAATAAAACCTATTATTTTGACAGACAAACAGACGCTTCAAATTTATTTATTTGTAGAGATAGAAAATTGGATTACTATCTTGATTGTAACTTACTGTCTGGTAGCGGCTAGGAATATTACCACGCGTTCATTGTTCGTGGGTGTCGCAAAATACTACTAAGACAAAGATTTACATCGACCTGGACCAATTGGTGAAGCCGTCTGGCCGACATTATCGTCCGCCAGGCAGCCGGTCATAAAATGTTGCTAGAACCTTTGCAATATATCTACGATGGCAGAAGAGTAACTACATATTGCGTCGACCCAAAGTAATTAGGATAAGAGCAAGATAGATGTTATATAGATAGAAGATAATGACGTTATATAGGCTGGGTGTCTTGGACTATATACGTTTCACCCCTTTGGGGCTGTCCAAAATTGTTTCTTAGTGAGCGCTTACCCCAAAAACCCCGCTTTTCACCCCCTTAGGGGTAAAATTGCAAAAAACTCTTTTTTAGTGAGCACTTTCCTCAAGAAAGACTACTTCATACAAAATTTCACGTTTCTAGGTCTAACGATTTCGGCTATACATTTTTCACCCCCTTAGAGCTTGAATTTCAAAAAATCATTTCTTAGAGCTCACTTATAACAAAAGAAAGAGAATCGCATACAAAGTTTTAGGTTCCTAGCCCCAATAGGCCCTATACGCTTTTCATCCCCTTAAGAGGGTGATTTTCCAAAAATCCTTTGCTAGTGCTCGGTACTCCAAGAAATACGACAATGTAAAAAAAAATAGTTTCTAGGCCCAATGGTTTCGGCTGTATGCGGTTTGGTGTTTTAGGGGTTGAATTTCATCCCCATGTAAGTGAAATTTCCAAAACGCTAGAACGAATATTTATTTATTTATTACCAAGTGCCTTAATACAAAGATTCATAGTTCTATCATTGAAAATGACGAATTTCCATACAAAATTTCATCCCCTATTTCAACCCCTTATACCTATTTTTTCGCAATAAAAAGTAGCCTATGTCCTTTCTCAGGCTTTAGTCCACCGCTGTACCAAATTTAATCAAAATCGGTTCAGTGGTTTAGTCGTGAAAGGTTATACGCTTTTCACCCCCTTAAGGGGGTGATTATACAAAAATTTTGCCTAGTACTCGTGTACCCCAAGAAATACGACGGTGTAAAAAAAAAATAAGTTTCTAGACCCAGTGGTTTCGGCTGTATGCTTTTTGGTGTTTTAGGGGTTGTATTTCGTCCCCATGTAAGTGAAATTTCCAAAACGCTAGAACGAATATTTATTTACTTATTATCAAGTGCCTAAATACAAAGATTCAAGTTTCTTTTATCGAAAATGACGAATTTCCATACAAAATGTCATCCCCTATTTCAACCCTTTATACTAATTTTTCACGATAAAAAGTAGCCTATGTCCTTTCTCAGGCTTTAGTCCATCTCTGTACCAAATTTCATTAAAATCGATTCAGTGGTTTAGACGTGAAAGCGTAACAGACAGACAGACAGACAGACAGAAAGACAGACAGACAGACAGACAGAGTTACTTTCGCATTTATAATATTAGTAAGGATTAAGCATAAAGTTGTATGAATCCATTGTTTCATTGCCATTATATACTCATATAATCGAATGGCAAAAAAGTGTTTCAAATAGTATACTAAATAAAGACGAGTGAATTGTATTCCGCCTCATCGACTTTTATGACCTAGACGGGTTAGCGAAGGTGAGCCCATTTGCGTCTTTTTATATCTGTTTAAGCAAATTCAACGCAACTTAGTATTTAATGTACTGTTCATAAGTATACATAATTTAGTTCGATAAGAACAAGCTAGTGACATGTCTATTGTAGTTCAGATTATACTTTCCTTTTTACTTGCAAAGTTTTTCAAAAACAATCTTTTATTTTTTTCGTGAAAATTAAGAAAACACTTCACTCTTTTGCCTGTGGGTATCGTAAAAGGAAAGAAAACTTGAAATGAAATCCTATATCAACACGTCTGACTAGCGTGGCATAGTCGGTTAATTTATGTCGTATGGTGGAGGCGGTTCGAGCCCATCAGTGAGACGTGTATGAGCTGAAATGATAATGATGAATATTTTATGTAGTATTTGTTTTTTACATAATTATATAAGGAGCCGAAATTAACACAGAATAATCAGAAAATATGTCCAAATCAAATCATTCATTCGGTATAGGCCCGCTTATATATTATTAATTTTATATTTAGTTTGGAGTTAATTTAATCTATCAGGAAATCGGAACGCGCCCACAAACTGAGAATATCCAGCAAGAAACTCAGTAGGCTTGTTATTTTTAAACTTTTAAATGAAATTATATGTGTATAACATTTAGTATTACTCCAGAGTGATGGTTTTCTAAATAGAATAATATAATCCAAAAAAAAGAAGATATGACTGGATCAAATCTCACAAGCAGCACTCGATTACGAGTTTACTACTAGAGCAGTCATCACCCTCCTCAACAAAATTGTAGGGAAGAAAGCGTCGACATCGAGACCTAATTAAATTCACACATTCATTGGGCACGAGACATCTGAGTATTAAAAGTCTATCTTATCACTTAAACCACCAAAGTATATAACAAAATTGCAACATAATAAAAAGTTATGATAAATTCTCATCTCTCTGTCTCTTTAGTCCCTTCAGATCCTCTTCTCATTCCAAAAATAGACCTCTAACACATCACTAGATCAATAATGCACGGCCGACGACAGGCAATTTCCTCTGAAAATATTTTACGACGGCTTATTAAGCCGCCTCTATGTCATACAGGTGTCACAATATAGCTATATAATATACTGTGAAGGAACTAATAAAACGGCTATATATAACTAGCCAAGCCCGCAGTTTCACAGGCATAAAATTTCCAAATGGCTGTGCCATCGTAACTGTTGCCTTATTCGTTAATATTTATCTTCACTGCTTACCTCCTATGGATAACGGCGTAATATTTTATAGCGTATTAATTGTCCGAATCGACTTTGAACAATCATTAAATAACTGCTAACATATTCTCGCCATTTCATCAATTAAGACATGATTCTTTTTGTTAGAAATCTGTAATAATCAGGCTATGGTGTCATCCGGGGTGACGATAGGGCAGCATGCGGCTCCTTATTCCACCGTATTGCCTCTCCTTTGCCATAGGGCGAGGGATACCAATTTCCTGGACGTTTGTGGCCAGCCCGTCGGGTTACCCTTTCGAGTACCATTACTCCCCGACGTCCATCCGGGGCGATACCCTCGCTCGGTCAGCATCTCTATAGGTGACCAACTTTCCCCAGTGGATTTACCCGCGGCGTCGGTTTCATTGATACGGCTACTCGCTCGTCTACCATTATATAAAAAAATTAGGAATATAGCACCAGCAGTAATAGTCATTGCACATATTACGGCGCAGTTGTCGTCCAGCAGTGGGACGTATATGGACTGAGAATGAGAAGAAACTATGGCGTATCAAGTGTCATGGTTTGACTACCACACAAGAGGATACAACTGCGCTTAATGGAAAATACAAATGGTTGTTACGAAATATAGTTGTGATTTTTTCCTGTTAAATAGATATTTACAAAATTCAATTCAATTAAAGAATTTATAGTGGTTGCCCACTGATGACAAGTGACCCTGCTCCGGTGGTCGGCCCAACGACGAAGGCGACGTGGTGTTCGGGTGGGTTGCGGTTGTGCGTGCTTACGCCCCTCTGTCGCCCCGGACGGAGTGGTGCGAGGAGCGCGCCGACGGCAACCCACCCCAAAAAAAAAAACAAGAATTTATTCATAAGGATTACGTTTTTAAGTCATTTTTCAAGACCTTGCACTAAGTAGCCCTTATATTGCGGGAGATCTTACAAATATACAATTAACGGATATGAATTGCACACAGAACTCTGAAACAGTTTAAAGATGGCACAAAGTATTATCCTGCGTGAAAATCGAACCGCGGTATTGGCACATTAGATCAATCTTAACCCTTACGCTATCTGTGAAATTTAAAAAAAAATAGTATGTTGTAAGTGAAATCTTTTTTAGCGTTGGGCCCTTTTTTGGGTGAACAAAAATTCCATATTTAAAAATTATAAATAAAAGAAATATCGGCAGACCCCAAAGACTCTTTTTTTTTTAAAAAAGAATAATATTTTGAGACTATGGCGTTCAAACAAACTACTACTTTATAGTGGTAATATAGATAACCGCCAATATAATCCCCTAATGGACTATAAAACTATGACGATAGCAACACTATGTGGTATTTGTATGGAGTGATAAAATAACAATAATATACCAAATGCTAAAGTTTTTTTGCGAGTGTGTCTATTACTTCTTCACGCTGAAATGCTTAAACAGAATTCACTGAAATTCATCTTAGATAAACGGCTTTTCATGCTGTGGGTTCGCGGTCCACTTCATACAAATATATGTTTTATTAATTTTACTCGGTGCTTTGCTTACGTTGATTACCTCGATATTTCGCATGCCTAGCATAACGATTATTCATCCAAAGAGTAGGCCGCTCCGGGTGGATCACCGTAAACATATACTCTATAGAAGAAGTATAAGTATAGTAACTTTCTGTGGACGGGACTATAGTTTGTCCCAAAAAAAGGACAGACCACCACTATTTCACCGTTACGTCACACGTAACACCGCGCTTGTGGATAAGGTTTTAAAAATTAAGCATGTCAATCATTAACATTTAGCCTTTCGCCGTCCACTGCTGGATGTAGATTACCCTCCTGCTTCACCACAAAGTGCCGTCCTGTTCCTGTGCCGCCCGCGTCCTACGACATGCGTATAATATAATTAATTTACTTGGAATTACAGCTCCAAATTTTTTTTTATTTTACTGCGGTAAAAACTTTTAAAAAAAATTTCAGCATTATAAAATGTGACACAGGTAGCAAACGATTACGATCGACACTGCGAACCTCTCAATGTATTTTTTTTTTGTTTACTAAGTACACAATCATACTAAGCAAGGTATATACAGCATACAACTTTGACATCTTAAACGATTATGCTCGGTACTTGAATCCACATTTATTGGAAATCCATTTAAACAGTGGAAACGGATTTCCAATACATCGGCAATTCGTTTCAGGGCTCCAAGATCCCAAATGTAGTAATAGATAACATTTTTCGCCTTTATAAAAGGTCTCCCACTTATTTAAATTCTAGTTGAGTTGGCATTGTTCATAAGATTTCATCCATCAGTCCATACACGTATACTCCTGTGCCTCAGTACAGTCCTGTGCCACTTGAATCCAACGGTTTTCTGTGACTCACAAGATATCCCCAATCCAATCAATTTCGTTGTGCGCGGCGTCGTCCGATTTGAATGGTCGTCAGTTGAGAATCTTTCTTCCCCAACGGTAATCGGTTTAAGCGTTGTGGCTTTCTCATTGCTATTTTAATACACAAATTCTTCAGGCTATATCGGTTACACCCGTTCATTAACATATGTATTTCCATTTTACGAATTTTATCACGTGGTGTACCTAATACCGAGTACAGCCCTCGCCTTAGCACGCTAAGAGACTTTCAACATTTTTATGAGGTAGACCTTTAAAGACCACATTTTATTGACATAAGTTATCGTGGTTAGAACATTGTTTTTCATTATCCTGAAAAGAATGCCGAAAAGCACTTACGAATTTAAACTTACCCTATAGAGCCAATGAATAGTGCTTTCTGGTGACCTCACTGCCGCCCCGTATCTAATGGAATGCCAAGCCCATCCATTACCCTTTGCATCAATGTGGGTTGTTTGTCTATTAGGGTGTCTGTCTTAAAATTCTATATTATTCTTTAAGCCATATTAGATTTATTGTTAGGCAGCGGTGGCTATAGCTATAGGAACTTCTGATCATAGTCTACTTATGAAATCTTTCTTAAAGGATAAGCATCCTGGTGATAATAAAATTCTACCAGCAAAGCTATTCTATTAATAAAAGTTATATTCATGTATCATCTCATCATCTCGCCTCATATACGTCCCACTGCTGGGCCCGAGCTACGTTAAATTGACTTTACTATATCATGCTGGCCAGACATATTGGTATAGGCTTTTGTTTCAAGTTTTACTTATCTTGTATAGATGTTGATATGCGTATTATATCCCTTAGTCGTCTTTTACGACATCCACGGCCAAGATAGGGATTAGTGAATTTTATTCTTACGCCGTATGAAATATTTTACACGTATCTTTATCAATTAAGATTCCAAGTTATGAAAAACTCTAGCGAATTCTTGACGTCAGTGGTCGGCCCGACGGATTACCCCCTGAGGGGTACTCTCTTTTGACGACGACGGTCTTTCCTCACGCGGTAAGAAATAGAACCCTATGCCAACCCGTCTAACCAGCGTCGTATAGTAAGTAAATTGCCTTCCCATTGCGGAAGAGGCTACATCAGTAGTGGGATGTAGGTACATACATGAGCTGTGATAATGATGATAGCTTTTTATAATCCCTTTATTAAATAAATATAGAAATTTATTAAATAAAAAATATATATCTAACTACAATTTTTATAGGCTTTTTTAGCCGATACTAAATCTGTATTATGTGTAGCAACCATTCACAATCACCCTAAATTTTGTCGTAAGCTTTCGACGTTTATATTTAGTTAATGAAATAAACATACAATGAAATTGCCCAACAGTCCTTTTTTAAACTTATATTCTTTATTTCAGTTAGTAAATACAAAACAAATCGAAGTTTTACCCTCATTTTCATTATGAGTTATGGGTCAGATTTCGTGTGACGACAACGTAAGAAAGAAAGAATACAATTCGCTACTCCGTATCTTTTTTGTGGGTGTCGTAAAAGACAAATAAGAGATATAATATCCATATAACATTTAAGCAAGGGAAGGAAAACTCGAAATAAAACCCTATGCCAATACGTCTGACCAGTGTCGTATTTATTCGGTTTTTTTTTGTTGTGTGTGTAGCTGTTGGTCGCAGATGACCTTGACAGCTTAACGCGGTCAATGGGCGAGCGCGGATGGCTCTCAACCCGGTAAGTAAGTTTGTATTTATTCGGTCAAATTTCTTTCCTATTATAGAGGAGGCTCGAGCTTAGCAGTGGGACGTCTATGAGTTGACGTATATGACGCTGTGTTACCTTAAAAATATCCAACTACACGCAAATGTAGTTGAAAACTTGAATGCTTCGAAACAATTCCATCAAAAGATTTACTGAGGAAGTTTACGTTTTGGCAATTGGCGATTGTAAAGCAAACAAAACGATAAACAGACGTCGTTATAGTTTTTAATGAACAATCTGTCACGGTTTACGTTATAGTATCGTGTTAACAGTATCATTTTGTTTTCGTTCAAACGTTCCATGTAGGTCATGGATCAAGGCGTAGTGTTTGATCTTGTGAATAAAGCTGTCAGCGAACTGTTCAGTGTTCACAGATATAACTAGGGTTGGCAATTTTCGATACGGAGTTGACGCTATCGATCATTGCTAGAACGATAGTCGACAACATGAGGAACTGTCTCGCGAAGAAGCTTTCCTTGGCGGGGCGGGCCAGGCAGGTAATTATCAGTGCACAGGTGTGAGTATCTGCATCTGTTGCCGCTCTAGCCCAAGTCGCGGGTTGACGGGCTGGTCTTTAGTCCACCATTCAAAGAGAGACCAAGCGCGTGGGCGATATTCCGACATTTGTTGCCAGTTAGTCGATAATCGATATCGGTGGCCAGCCCAAATATCAATGTAGAGGTAATACGTCAGGTTATGGGGACGCATGCCGGCCGTCCAAATCATAACCTGTTATAATAAGGTATACTAGGTTTCCTACGCGTGGTGACAGAGTAAGAATACAGTTCAGTCGCCCCCTCTCTTCCCTGTGGGTATCGTAAAAGTCGACTAAAGGATATGATGTGTACATAACATCTGTGCAAAAAAACCCGAAACAAAACCCTATGTTAACCCATCTGACCAGCGTGGTATAGTAGGTAAATTGCCCTCTCATAGTGGAGACGGCCCGAGCCGAATAGTGGGACATATATAGGCTGAGATGATGATAATGATATTTTGTCTTGTACTTATGTATTCTTTATACGTTTTTGTATAAAAAATATGCAACCGGCTTTAAAAGCATTGCCTGGTAACCCTAGATACAACTTACATCCGATACACTTCTCGTGTTTTCTATTCAGCATTTGTTGAAACATATCAGAGACCTGACATTGTTTATCGGTGTGATGACGTCCTAAGAATATAATAAAATCCTACTCGAAAAGAAAAGTACAAATGAGAGCTGCGACATTAATTCCATCGTTACCTTCGCTAAAAATATATATAAAACGGTAATCTAATGCTAGTTTATACCAATCAGACTTAAGACATTATGATCATCGTCATCTCAGACCTCTAAGTCTTGCTGCTGGGCTCGAGTCTTATCTACAAATTCAATTCAAATTCAAATTCAAATCATTTATTATGTATAAACCCCGCGGGGGCACTTACATATTGTAATTTTTTTTACAATTTTCTTAAAGTTATAATTACCGCCGGACCGGAACGCGACCGCACTGAGAAGATCCGGCAAGAAACTCAGCGAGATTGTCTATTTTTTATTTATTTATTTTTAAATTACATCTTACAACATGCTTATTAATAGTTCCAGTGTAATGCCATTCGAAATATTATATAATATAGTTCACAAATATAATAATAATCACAAATGTAAAAAAAAAATTATGGTTGGACCAGATCCCGCAAGCGGCACCCGATCACGAGTTAACTACTAGAGCAGCCATCACTCCCCTCAACCATAATGGAGGGAAGGGAGTGACCCGCTCCTCATAGCTACCGCTAGCAGACCCTTCAGTGAGCATGACCAATACCATTTGCCACAAACATAAAACACAGATCCAATAAAAAAATCGTTTGGCAAAACACGCTACACTTTACAATTATAGTAGCAACAATAAAATAATAATAATAATAATAAACATGTGCGTAATTTCTATCATTGTAATAATGAGGAAATTCCTGTATGAGGAGCTGCTCATTGCCAGTCCGAGTTATCATCAAGATAATCTGAGATTTTATAATAACCTTATAGATAAAATCTACTCTTGATTGCTTTTTTGAACTTATTCACTGGCATATCTCGGATATTATTCGGTAATTTGTTGTAAAAGCGTATACTTTGCCCCATGAAAGACCTATTAACTCGCTGAAGACGAGTACTATGTACAACTAATTTGTGCTTATTCCTGGTGATGAATGTCACTATATTTTTCAAATTTACCTATATTTTTTTTTTACATATAAAACATTTTCGTATATATATTGGGATATAACAGTCAGAATATTTACTTCTTTAAATTTCTCTTTTAGTGATACTCTTGGGCCCAAATTATAAATCGCGCGAACAGCCCTTTACAGTGGGAGGGAAAATGACCATGCTGGTCAGACGTGTTGGTATAGGATTTCACTTGCATAACATCTTTATGTTATCTGCATAATATATTCCTTAGTCGTCTTTTACGATAGAGAGTGGTGAATTGTATTCTTACTCCGTCACTACACGGAATCGATAACAAGTGAAAATTATATAGGTTTTTTTATATACGTCTTTCACCTTATAGTTTTTTTTCACAAATACTAACTAATCCCACATCGCTCATTATCCCGACAATAACGTGTTACGATCTATCCGTGGCTTTATGGCCCGCAAAACCGTTTTTATGTGACCGATTAAATTAGCTAAACACATCAAAATCGGACGATTAAATTCTATTATAAATAGCGGGGGATAAACATGTTTGATCGTTGGTGTTTCTATTAGAGATTGCTATCAGTCTGGTGGAAAAAAACTTTATTTATTTACGGTTTAATAAACTCATATAAATTTAGTAATTTCTTTTCTAACAACATACACCCTGGATTAAGGAAATAATCCTTGTGTTGCGGGGACTTTACAATTTGTGGATCCCATAAAATATTGTCCTGCGTGGAAATCAAAGACACTGGCATAGGTCAGTATGTTAACCACTACGCCTTTAAGGCAGTCAAGAAAATTTTCTGTGGACGTTATAGGAAATACAGACATAATAGAATTGATACTATTACACATTTTAATTATTCATCGATCACTTTTAATTGGATAGGATCTGTTTATCACTTATTTACATAAAAGTATGAAAGCGAGAAGAGCATATGTCTCACTCTTCTTTGATAGGCCACTCTCACACTGTTGCCACTTTAGCCGATATATTGTAAACATTATGTCCGGTAAAATGGGAGCTGTGTTTCCTTGCTACTCTTACACAAAATGATAATGAAATGGTTGCCAAACCAAGTAAAAGCAAAAACGTTTTCCTTCAATAAAATGTGTCACCCACCACATAGGAGCATAAAACATCATAGGAGTCGATAAAACTGGCTGAGAGATTACCAGGAGAATGGGCAATACCACTCTCCTGAGCAACGTATAACATCTTCTGAGATCCCTAACCTGATTGCCAAGCATAGTAATTATGACAATAACAGCACCAAATGGTGACCTCATTGTGCGACATTCTGGGGGACATTTACGTGATGGATGGACAGCGAAAGGCTTTAAGATAATGATTAAAGCCTATTAAATATGCGCAGTTTGGAAACGGTGATGGCGAATAAACTAGAATGACGTCTAAATAAAAATACGTAAGTATTATCTATTCATTTCGAGTCATATCTAAAACTAGCGCTTTGTCCGAGGTTCCGCTCGCGTCATAGTTCAGTTATGTGCCATTGTATGAATTCATGTCTACTTTTTTTTAGAATAACACCCAAACAAACATTACGTTCGTCGATTTCCTTCAAAAGCGTAATGTAAAGTCAATTTTCGTTTTTGAATAGGAATTATTCACAATTCTAAGGTTTTCTTTTGGGTGAAATTGCTGTTCCGTTTTTGAAACAAAAGTGACTAAGTTTATTTATTTTTTTATTATTATAATAATGTGACAGTTCTTTCAATATCGGATCAGCTGTTTCAGGGCTGGAACAAGCAAACGGATACTTTAATTCTATTTTTCAGTTGTAGACAAGAGATATATGTATAGTGATACTAATTTATGGTTCTTTTATGTTCATAACTGAATGGGTTCATAACTGTTTAAATTTACGGTTTGGTATCCTTATAAAAAACTGTAATTAGGAATTTTTCGTAAAGACATATTTATCTAAATCTTCCTCTTCTATCGTCGCTCCGCGTCAGATGCTGGTCTTTTTTAGATTTGGTATTGTCAGAGAGCTTGGCATTGGGTTTTACTTTGAGTATTCTTTCTTTGGCAGAGGTTTTATATGTCACAGTCTTAATCGATTTTACGACAGTCATGGAAAAGGCTGATGACTGTGGTACTCACTACGTCATCACAGGAAACATATTTATAATGTTAAAAAATTTTCTTTTTTAAACTGAACTTTTTTTATGAAGAGCTACACTAATTTTAAAGAAATTTCATGTGCGTGTGTCGGCTTTTGGAGCCCGTAGATGACGTTCCGACCGAATTCTATAAATTTTATTTGTTATAACATTCGCACAGAATAACTTGGATAAACTGGTACATTAAATATTAGTTAAAGGTGGAAATATATAGAAATTCCGATTAAGGATAAACTATGATTACGTTATCATAAGTTTCCTTTTAAATCAACTGTTTAAGGAATGAAATGAGTTTTAAAATGTTAATAAACGAATATCACGTGTCAATAATTTAGTAATTTTAAAAATAACCCAATCCCACACATTTCAGAAATGAATCACTTATTCGTATGTGTGAAACATTAAATGAATTCTGTTTCAAAGGAATGCACTAAAATCGTTGTAAAACTAATTTACGAACACTAACCGTCAAAATTCAGTTTATTGAGCATAACAGATTTTTTTACGTGGATCTTTAATCAATCATTAAGAATTATACTGGTGTGTTTTTAATTTTTATATCAGATGCTAGTAAGATTTGCTTACGAATAATATACCTATTATTTCTATTTGCTCAGCTATGCTCGATATTTTTCTACATGATAAAATCTGGAATATAGTAATCCGCAGAAGAATGGGCGTAACGGACATAGGGCGCAGAATTAGCCCGTTGAAATGGCAATGGCAGGGCCGGCCACTTCGTGTTTGAAAGAGTGAGTGTGAATGCATGCAATGAGGTTTGGTGAAACTAAAGGCATTACCAAAACCCATCACACGCAAACACCCTCAGAAAGTTGGGCTTCCGGCTCTCTTGCTCGCGAAACGAAGCGCAGTACCAATTTGCTACTACTCGGAAGTCGTCGATTTTCTGCGAGAGTGTGGTACTACATACACCAGACGGACCGGCCTGCGGCTGCAGACAGACAATTGTCAACAGTGTGGTCCTACTACTAATAATTCCGTTAATTATATGTTTGTGAAGTCCCTCGCATTATATGGGTTATTTACTTACTGTATGGTATTGTATTTAAAAAAAAAAAATGATTTATTTATTTAAGACAACACCCTGCATTAAGGAAATAATCCTTATTATTTTCCTATCTTGATTATACCTATCTTGCCGAGGATGTTTGTATGGTGATTCATTTTACACAGCTTACCTGAAACAAAAAATATGAACTATTAGAAGATATACTTAGCAAATAGAACTAAGGGGTTTATTATAATTTTTATGTATTTCGTCATTATTATCCCAGCTCATATATATTCCACTGCGGTACCTGGTCCTCCTCCATAATAGGAGCAAATTGACCTACTGTATCATGCCGGTCATACTGGTTGGAGTAAGATTTTATTTCTTGTTTCCTTCTTTTATACAGATGTTAATGCATATTATATCCTTTAGCCATCTTTAACGATACCCACATGCAAGATAGGGACTGGTAAATTGTATACTTAATCCGACTCCACAAGGAAAAATAATTGGAAATTATAATATAGGGATTATAATATACATACAACGTCTATGTCAAGGAAGGAAACCTCAAAATTAAACGCTCTACCAAGCCGTCTGACCAGTAGGTTAATTACTTATTGTGGAGGAGCTTTGGGTCCAGCACTGGGACATATGTGAGTTTTGGATGATGATAATGTTATTTTATTCGCAGATGTTTAATTTTTTTTAAAGTTAACGCTGCTCCAGTGGTCGGCCCAACGACGAAGGCGACGTGGTTTTCGGGTGGGTCGCGGGAGTTGCGTGCTTAAGCCCCTCTGTCGCCCCGGACGGAATGGTGCGGAGGCGCGCCGACCGCGGCCCACCCACAAAAAAAAAAAAAAAAAAAGATGTTTAATTTTTCGGGCCGACCACTGACGTCAAGTCACCCTGTTCCGGTGATCGGCCCAACGACAATGGCGACGTGCATCGCGGGTGGGTTGCGGGAGTGCGTGCTTACGCCCCTCTGTCGCCCCGGACGGAGTGGTGCGAGGAGCGCGCCGACCGCAACCCACCCCCCCAAAAAAAAATAAAAGATGTTTAATTTTACAACGCTGACTAATCTAATAGTATTTATAATGTAGATACCAAATGAGTGAATGTTGACACGTCGTACACATTTAGCTGTTGATAAACTAACCCGGTCACAGTCATTGTCGTGGTTAGGTACACAACATATACTAGGAAAACTAGTTTCAATGATACAACGATTATAATTAAATATGGACTTTCCGTATATTGATGGAGTAAGGTGTTCCGCGGTGATGGAGTAAGAATACAATAGGTACACCACTCCCTATCTTGCCCGTGGACGTCGTAAAAGACGACTAAGGGATATAATATGCATATCTTTGCGCAAGAGAAGGAAAACTCGAAATGAAACCCTATACCAACATGGCTGACCAACATGGTATAGTAGGTCAAATTCCTTGCCATTGTGGAGGAGGCCCAAGCCCAGCAGTGGGACGTATGCGTGCTGCTATGAAGGTATGTCCTGACCATAGCTTACCCTCAAAAAAAGGGGAGACTACATTCCCTGCCCTTCGGTGTTATTATCTACATACATTCCTAATTATCTTTTACGACATATAGAAAAGGGAGTGGACCCTTTACATTTTTAGACGATGAGTACACGAATATTACCCATAATGTATGTTTTAAACACTAATAACAATAAATGTATACTTTCCAACAGGGCTTATCTGAACATCGTTAAGTAGTTACTTGCCATATCTGAGTACGTATCCTGGCGACCATTTATTGACGCGTGGGCGACAGCTCTTTTGTGTCACATTATATAAAATGTTTATTTCATAACATTATCAGCTTATAGTCCGTGTGGTGACGGAGTAAGAATACAATTCACCACCCCCTATCTTACCCGTGGGTGATCGTACGAGACGACTAAGGGATATAAAACGCATATAACATCTATGCGAGAGAAAGGAAATTCGAAATAAAACCCTATATCAACACGTGGAGCTACCACCTACCATTATAGAGGAGGCCCGAGCCCAACAGTGGGACGTATATGGGCTGAGATGATGATGATGATGATTAGCTTATGGAGTGGTTGTTTTTTAATTTCATCAACATCATCATTTTATACAAGTCCCACAATTAGGCTCATACGTCCTCCACTGTGGAAGAGAAATTGACCTACCATACCACGCTGCTTGCCGTGTGGTGACGGATTAAGAATACAATTTACCACGCGTACTGGGCTGGTCAGACATGTTGGTATAGGGTTTCGTTTCGAGTTTTCTTTCTCTTGCACAGATCTTATGTACATATTATATCCCTTAGTCGTCTTTTACGACATCCACGGGCAAGATAGGGAGTGGTGAATTGTATTCTTACTCCGTCACCGCACGGAAAAACGATTAAATAAACGCTTCTATTTAATTAAGGTAATTACAGCATTTTTGATAGCCTGTTTATAAATCATCTGATGAGCTGCAGACTAAACTACGTCTAGACCACCGACTCCAGCTGTCGTAATATTCACAACAGACACTAACCAGATCTCTCAATGTTTATTTATCACTATTTAAGAAACGGAAATGAAAACTTTGTCGAAAACATGAATAATTATCTCGTAATTAAATTTCTTATTCATAAAATGCTTTAAAGCCATGTGGCAGTAGAGGTATACTAAAAAAATATATACAACTTAAATAATTTTGTGTGGGTTTTAGTTTTAAGAGTTTAAATAGCAGACGAATTGGGTAAACGGCGTGTAACTGTTCGTTGCAGTAGTTTTTATAAGCTTCTAATATATGTATATCCTTGTTTCTCTCGTGGAGCTACAGAATTAAAAAGCAATTTTTCATTTAGTTTTAGCTTATTTGAGTTTTAGGTATTCTTAACAAACATATGTTCTAAATAAGTAGTAAGCGTTGAATTTGCTGACAATCGTCACACCATAGGCTGCTACTGAAAGTCAGCGTTATGGTGTTACGATACGAAGCTGAGTAGCGATCCTTTTACTCGCTTGCGGGTGGGATCCCAGCTCTTACATCTATCAATATGTAAGTTGTACAAATATGTATCCCCCTGCGAAGGAGAAATATACTGTTTTTCTTTCTTTCTCCTTTCTATTTTACCATGGAAGTTAAAAAAAAACCGCCCCAAAGATCAGGAGAATAATCAGTTACCCGCCTTCGAATTATATCACTTGACGGGTGCTATTGGATGGGTTGATGGATTAAGTGGTGATGATGGAATTAAAGCATAACTATTAATTATTCCTTTCCGTTCTGTGTGGGTAACATTACTACAAGGAAATGAAAACTCGATACGAATACCAATAAAGTATAAAATACTTCATCAATTTATCTCCGATTGTGGAGACGTCCTTTCTCCAAGAGCAGGATGAGCTGAAATATAAAGATTAATACCTATAGTTCACAAATGCTCTAGCCTAAGCAGATGTGTGATCTTTCCGTGTGGTGACGGAGTAAGAATACAAATCACCACTCCCTATCTTGCCCGTGGATGTGGTAAAAGACGACTAAGGGATCTAATACGTATATAACATCTATGCAAGAGAAGGAAAACTCCAAATAAAGACCTATGCCAACCTGTCTGACCAGCGTGGTATAGTAGACCAGCATGGTCGATTTCCCTCCTATTGTGGAGGAGGCTCAAGCCCAACAGTAGGACGTATATGAGCTGAAATGATGATGATGATGAAGCAGAAGATATTTTAGTATAAGTATATTTTGTAAAGTTTGTAGTATATAAATTTGCCACCTAAAGGGCTTTTGTTTTGCTTTTTGGTCTATGTCTTTTACTGATCTCTTGTGATACTTAACAATAAAACTAAGTTGTATATATGTACACAATTATAAAATTTTTCTTTCAAGAGTTTTCATCACATTGTGTTTGTCCATTAACCCATCCACATTAATTGTTGGACAAAGGAGAGGAAACCTGGAGAGGAATCTGCATTATCCAACATTAATTGTTGGACAAAGGAGAGTAGAACGGACAAAGGAGGTTATATTGCCATAATTTGTGTCTGTTATTTATGTTTGTAAAATCCCCTGCAACACCAGGATAGTTGCCTTAGTGCAGGGTAGTGTTGTTTTTAATAAAAAAAAAATAACACACTTGCGCCGGTTGATGATATATTGTAATTTAATCCATTATTACACTCAGTCCTGTGCAATCAAAAAAATAATTTCACATGGCCAAAATTTCAATAAAAACTACATCTTACCTAATAACCATATCCAAAACATCTTCTTTCTCAAAGACCTTGCAGTACAGGTGAAGTATTTTCAAGCAGGTGTACTGAAGGCCGGTCCAGTTGACTTCAGCCGATTTCAGAGCTTCGTTCCAGGGGCAGTTCTCGTGACGTGACAGGCACAGCATGCCGTCTACCGCGGTCTCCGTAGGAGGCATTTAATTAGATATTCTTTGGTTTCACTTTGGTATAGTTTTTAGTTATAGAATCTATCATTGGCTGAAGAATGACAGCATTAGGTTACGAGATTTTGTTGGTGACTTCTTAGAATACCGAATATTTAAATTTGGTTATGTGATTTCATTTGTATCTTTGGGAATATAGGATATCTATATTTGGTTATGATTTCGTAGGTATTTTCATCAAATATGTATGTATTTAGTTGAGAAATTTTGTGAATATCTTCTTAAAATATAGGATATAAGAATATGTATTACGCAGCTCTAGAGTTCAATTGACTACGCTTATCCCGAAAACTTTCGTGAAATTGAAAAAGATAGTTCTTGACGATTGTCGATGTATATAGAAGAGATAATTACTATAGATATAAATAACAATAACACATATAAGATAACATAGGCAAAATTGCCCGTGCGGTGACTGATAAAGAATTGACTACCTATCCTCTATCTTGCCTTTGGGTGTCGTAAAAGACGATTACGGGATATAATATGTCTATAACATCCATGCAAAAGATGGACAGCTTATAATGAAACTCTATACTTTATTTATGGTTAGTTGATATTATAAATTTCATATGAAAGTGCTTCTACCCACTCCCGTAATGTCGTTTTAACCGTTTTTACTATTCTCAAGAAAAAGCAAGGGACCATCCCTTGCCTTTTCATCACAGAGTGCCTAATGTATCATATTATATCCGGGCTGTACAAGGACAAGGAACGGTACCTATGGTCGGCCCAAGGGCGAAGGGAAAGGCATTCTGTGGGTTATGGGGCGGCGCTCCGCCCTTTCGTTGTTACCCCGGACGAAACGAACGGCGTGTGTGCTGACCATAGCTCATCAAAAAAAAAATCGAGATTGTCATCATCATCATCTCAGCCCATACACGTCCCACTGCTGGGCCAGGGCCTCCTCCACTATGGGGGGGAAATTGACTTACTACTCCACGCTGGTTAGACGTGTTGGTATAGGGTTTCGTTTCGTATTTTCCTTCACGTGCATAGATGTTGTTTGCGTATTATAATCCCTTAGTCGTCTCTTGCAACACCAACGGGTAAAGAGGGGGTGGTGAATTGTATTCTTACTCCGTCACCACACTGAAAATGGGGATAATCATATAGATCAATTGACAGAATATGGAATGACAATTTTTACGAGAAACATCCACGTGGTGACGGAATAACATTACGATTTGCTTCAGTTTTCTCTTTCTCTATTACTTTATTAGGTATTTTAATATAATAATCATCATAATTATCTCATTCGTTATTATTTTTTATTAATTCAACACCTTGCAATAAGGATATAGTCCTTGTATTGCATGGCTTTACAAACATAATTAACAGACACAAACTCAAATTCAGTACAACAATCTGTGGATCGCACAAAATCTTGTCGTGCATAGGTTAGAATCCACGACACTGACACGGTATCTTAATTATTACGTCATTCATTCCGAGCATTCGCTCTTCAGCATTATCGTGAAACGATAATTTATCTCAACACAAACGGTATTAGAAATTAGGTGAAATTATTTTATTTTGCCGTGCTTAACGTATAAGCGCACCTTATTCCTGTCAACGTTCTTTCACGATATACCTTGGCAATGTTTTTATTCGAACTCATCGATTTATAACAAATCTATATAAAACATTGATCGGCTACTTAAAATAACGTTAGAGTTTAAATCCTTAGAAACTATACATTTTAATGAAAATATTTTCACTTACAGACGTTTATATTATTTTCAACACTGTTTCGATCGACATTACAGTTTAGCAAAGCCATTAACGTTCCTGAAATCAGAATATAATGGATGCCGTGGGTAATGTTTGTTGATAAAACCATTCAGTAAGTCAAACATTGTCTATCTATATTGTATCAGGTACAATGTTGAGTGGTATCAGACGGTAAAAAAAAACTAATGTTTAACGGCCGTTTTCAATAGCCTATTTAAGATTATAGATAATCGCTCTCACTATAAAAGAAATCTGTCTACAGATATTATTCTTCAAAACTATATTATTAAGAAATACGTACCATTATATTGAATCATATTAATCTTTGATATGCCCTGTTCAAGATTATTTTTCCGTTGTACGGCGACGGAATAAGAATACCACTATACAATTACAATTAAACATCTTGCCCGTGGGTGTCGTAAAAGACGACTAAGGGATTAAATGTAAGATATGTGCAAGATAAGGCAACTCGAAATAAAGCCCTTCATTAACTCTAACTAGCGTGGTATAATAGGTTAATTACCCTTTGGTAGTGGAGGAGATTCGAGGCCAGCAGTGGGACATATAAGATCTGTGCTGATGATAACGACAAAAAATAAGTAAAAAGTAATTTAAAATTAAAAAAAATAATATGATTTTGTCAGGTATATAAAACTACATCTTAGAGGCGTAGAATTTTTGCCTTGTAGATTTTCATATAGGACCGAAAGAAGTTATTTATTTTTTATTTCATTTTTTTTTGCTTGTCGTGTGCCTAAATCTCGTCCACATCTTCATGTTAACAGGACAGAATATGGCCTCGTAAATCTACCTACTCAACTTGACGGGATGACCTTTCAAACACCTACAGAATTAAAATGAAGTTCGAGGCATTTAGTCCATGACATTATATGTAATGATACGTATTTAGATGAGGCATATGAAACTGAATTACATAAATTTCCGTTCCTGAGGTCATTTTCATAAAACAGTACAGACAATATGTATAAATGGTGGCATTTATCATCAAGTTACCATTATATATAATTTATTCTAGGTATAGGTGTAATACATTCCGTATAGTAACAGAATAAGAAACCCCAACTCCATATGTTGACCGAGAGTGTCGTAAAATAAGACTAAGGCATATAATAATCATTGCAGTTTATATTCGTCCCTTTGTTGGGCTCGAGCTTCCTCCACAATGGAAGGGAAATTGACCTACTATACCACACTGGTCAGACGTCTTGGTATAGGATTGTATTTTGAACTTACCTTCTCTGGCACAGTTGCTACATGCACAATATATTCCTTAGTCGCCTTTTACGACACCCGCGGGCAAGGGGGTAGTGAATTATATACTTACTCCGTCCCCACACGAAAAGTTAAGGGTAGGGAGCAATGTAAGGGTAGATAGTATTCGTAGGCGCTACCACACCGCATAAAAAGTAAGAAAAAGAAATAATGATAAATATTATTATTAAAATAAAATGTACTAGCTCAGCAAATGTCATGGATGTGTCTTATAGCCGGTACTGACAGTCTAAGCCGCAAACTAATCACAATGTTTCGAACCACTTTTATAGATCTCCAGGTTTATAAAACTTGTTCGAAAAAATTTGATTTGTTTAGAGGCCTATAGACATAGAACATATGGAATTGAAAGCTTAATCTATACCAATAAATAAAATTGGAGTGTCTGTTTGTAATGTCAAATTAATAGGCTTTTTTCATGCTCACACGGTTATTTGCACGACACCTATGCCTAAAATAGCAATTAAAAAATTTTTGTCTGTCTGTCTGTTTGTTCCGGGTAATCTTCAAAACGGCTGGACTGATTTCAAAAATTCTTTCACCAATGGAAAGCTATAATATCAGGGCGTAAACTAGGGGGTAAAACGACTATAACCTATAACCGAAGCGAAGCGAGGGCGGGTTGCTAGTTCGAAATAAGATCCTTTATCAGCCTACCTCACTAGTACAGTCTAGTAGATGGAAATTGTATTTACCGCACAATGTGGAAGAGATCTGTGTGGATATTATTGTGTGGATAAAAAAAGTAATTGACATTTAAGTTTTTTTATTGTTGTTCATTAACAGCACAGTTTTTTACACAGTTTGCCACAGTTCATTAACAGTTTTCCATTGAAAACGAGCCACCACCTGATGGTAAGTAATAGTATCGGCGTTCTCGCTCACCGAACGAAGTGCAGTAACAATTTGCCATTACTCAATAGTCGATTTTCTGCGAGAGTATGGTACTACCCCGGATAGATCGGCCCGCCGCTGTTAGACAACCGATTGACAACAGTGTAAAAAACTTCGTTATGACCGTAAAGAGATTACATACCACACATTAATATAACCGATCGATAAATATAACTTATGATTGAATTAGCAATCAGTAATGCACTTCAGCAGTTAACTCGTGCAGAAAGATAATAGTGATTGCATTTTATTATAAAACTAGCAACCCGCCCTCGCTTCGCTTCGGTTTTAGTCGTTTTACCCGCGTAGTTCCCGTTCCCGTGGGAATACCAGGATAAAATATAGCCTAGTTTACGCGCTGATATCATAGCTTTCCATCGGTGAAAGAATTTTGAAAATGGTCCAGCCGTTTTGAAGATTACCCGGGACAAACAGACAGACAAAAATTTTTTAATCTGTATTTTAGGCATAGGTGTCGTGCAAATAACCGTGTGAGCATGAAAAAAGCCTATTATTTTGACATTACAAACAGACACTCCAATTTTATTTATTGGTATAGATTAGCAACCCGCCCTTGCTTCGCTTAGGTTTCAGTCGCCTTATGTGGGGTCGAGCCTCCTCCATAATAGAAGGAAAATGACCTTACTATTTCATACTGGTCAGAGTGTTGGTATAGGGTTTTGTTTCGAGTGTCGAGGAGGCCCTAGCGCAACACGGGAACATGTATGGGCTGAGATGAATCCTTGTTACCCCTTAATCTGTTAAATTTATCAAGCAAGCGATTACAGTTAGGTCCGAATCCGACTTCGGATAGAGTTTCTTATTTAGTGATAATGGTAGAAAACGAGCGAGCACCATCTTATGTAAATAGTCAGCTATCTATTTATTCTATGGATTTAGACAATATCATAATTCAAATACCTAATTGTTATCTAGTTTTTTATTTGATTATATCCTAAAAAATCTAAATCATCGTCATCATCATCATTTCAGATTATATACGCTCCACAACTGGGCTCACATTCCTCCTTAACGAAGGAAAATTGTCATACTATACCAAGTTGATCAAACGGGTATAGGATTTTATTTAAAGTCTTTTTCTTCACTTGCCCATGCTATATGGCCATTATACCTCTTAGACGTCTGTTACGCCAAGATTTGGGGGCGGCGGAGGTGAATTATATTCTTACTCCGTCATCACACGGAAAATAATCCACCCATATAATGACGAATTAAACTCTGAAAGGTAAGTACGGGTATAAAAACGTGAGTCTGTAAAAAATATTATCGTCTTATAATAATAGCCTGTGCGGTGACAGAATAAAAATACAATTCAACACTTATCTTGCTTTTGGATGTCTTAAAAGACAAATAAGGGATATAAGAAGCATACAACATCAATGCAAAAAGAAGGAAAACTCGAAACAAAACCTTATATCTACCTGTCTGACTAGCATGGTATAATAAGGTCAATATCCCTCCTATTGTGGAGGAAGCTCAAGCCCAGCATTGGGACGTATACATATGAGCCGAAAAGAAACACTGAACATTCTTATGATATTTTGATAAAAATGTCACATTATAACGTTAATTCTGTGCAAACATTTTTAAATATAATTTCCGTCTTTTTAGAAGGTTGCATAAATTAACGCATTATGACGCAATGCTAATCAAACGTCAACACTGTACATTCAACGCAGGCCTAAACAGCTTTGTAAATTCTTTTTCTTATTTAATGGCAATGAGCTATAATAATATGAGCCAGTGTAGAGTTATTATATTGATTATTCACGCCTTTAGTCTTAATCTTTCAGTCAGTCGTTAGCATGATTTAGTGCTGATATCCAAGTCATGCCTTCTCTGGGAATTTTGGCAGAATGTCAAAATGCACGCAATTCACTATAATATCATATTCACTACATTTCAGAATTTGATCTGTATTATATTACATAAAATATCAGCAAAATTGTTCAATATAACACTTCAAAACACTAAAATAATGAAAAAAAAAAAAATATAAAAGCGCTACGTGACATTTTGACATTCGCGTCAAAAATCCAGCTCTGTAAATTGTTTAGCTATGTAGTTATTTTTTTGAAAACAGTTACTGGGGATGTTATGGAATTCGGTAAATGTAACCAAAACTATCGGATATCCGAAATAAAATCAGATTCTAAACTGTAGCCGAAATTGATATAAAAGTTTCGAATAACTTCAGATAGAGTCGGTGTCTATATGAAACACGGTTTTCTTTTTACCAAGCGTACTGCCAACCCAAACGTAACGTTCTTCAAATGGGAATAATGCGATAATCACCATAATTAGCCTTTTACAATTGCCTAAAAATTCAATATCCATAACTAAAACTATCCGAAACTGTCAGATAATCCGAAATAATCTCATATACATAACCGTAATCGAAACCGATATAATGTTATTCTAATATTCGTATCCGGATTTGATACTTCATATCCATATCCTTTTATATGACAAGCTATGGTTCAGACACACGCCATCCGTTCCGTCCAGGATGGCGAAAAGACGGCGCGCAGCACTATAATCCATTATATTCCCTTCCCTTCGTTATTGGGCCGATTCCTTGTACCGTGTCCTTGAAGTCCGTGGACAGTACGGCAGGTTACCCTTTTGGGTATCGTCCCACCCCGAAGACGCCTCAGGGCGTCGCCCTCACGCGGTCATCCCCTTTGCTAGTGACCAACTATTCCCCGGTCCAGTCACCCGATCCACAATAATTTTTACTATTTAGATTCAATGTTAAGGGCATATTTCACAAGCGTGGTACGAGTTATTACGAGTATAGCATATATTAATCCCGCAGGTCTGTTTACAGATAATTTCTCAAATCGCGAGACTGACAACTTTTACTCTGTCATCACACAAATATTCCAATTCATCATCATAATCATCACAGCTCGTTGCATAGATGTTATTTGCATAATATATCCCTTAGTCTCATTTACGACAGCCACGGGCAAAAAATGGTATTCGAATTGTATTCTTACTCCGTCACCACACGGAAAGTGAAAAGAAATATTCCAATTATTTCCAATCAATTAATATGTATCAGTTATAATGAGAACAGGCTATCAAGTCTCACGTTTATTAAACAAATTGATCGAACAAATAAAGGATATATGTATGTAAGGATAGAAACAGCGACCTCAATGCATCGGATGTTCTAATTTATACAATTCACTCGCCGCTGTCCATTGTCTCCACGCACAGGAACAATGTTTTGCATCAACAGGGTAGTGGAAAATCGTCTCGCATAAATGACTCGACTGAATTATTTAAAAGACAATATCCCGTACTAAGCAAAAGTTCTTGTGTCGCAAAGGATTTACAAATAAGCAATTAACAGGTACAAATTACGACAGTGATTTGTGGATCGTCAAAGAATTGTCCCGCGTGCGGCTGATTTTATCAATATCAAAAAAGAAAACTGAGGTTAAAGATTTTATTGAAACTATAATCTAGAAAATGGTGCGTTAAATTGATACATATGAAAGAATCAATTGCAACCAGATGACATTTTAACATAAAAGTTTTGCACTGTAATTTATTAACGAAAACATAAAAATTTAAATAGGTATTTCAATTAATTTTTCATCATTAGGAGGCATTTTAAAAATTCTAAGTAATTTATTATTTTTTTTATATTGTGGCAATATTATTGGGGATATTTAACATCTATAAGAAATAATATAGGTAACAAACGTAATTCCGTAATTACGATATTTTAAGACGCAACGCTTGTTTATTTTAATTACCACAATCAAAAACACAAATCAGGATTTACAACTGTCGTTAAACAAATCACAAAGCTATGGCGTCAGTTCATTTACAACGATAATAAAAGGAACACTACAATAAATTATTTCTTTGAATAACGCTTATTTGTTGAAAACATACTATTGCATAACATACAATCTATTTTATAATATTACTAGCAACTCGCCCTCGCTTCGCTTCGGTTTCAGTCGCCTTACCCGCGTAGTTACCGTTCCCGTGGGAATACCGGGATAAAATATATAATAGCCTAAGTTACTCCTTATATAGACAGCTACCTGGTAGT
This sequence comes from Lymantria dispar, assembly GCA_032191425.1. Classification (NCBI taxonomy): domain Eukaryota; kingdom Metazoa; phylum Arthropoda; class Insecta; order Lepidoptera; family Erebidae; genus Lymantria; species Lymantria dispar. The sequence goes on along the minus strand of CM063442.1, from coordinate 5,267,997 downwards.
AAAATATTATCAATATCAGTTTTTTTTTTTGGGTGGGCTACGGTCAGCGCCCGGCTCCATCCGGGGCGGCGCGCGGCCCCGTAACCCACCCATATAGCACGTCGCCTTCGTCATTGGGCCGACCACCGGTGCAGAGTTCTTTGACTTCAGTGGCCGACCCGACGGAATACCCCGAGGGAGTACCCTCTCCCATCGACGTCTCCCCGGGACGCCGATCGCTGTCGCGAATTATCAATATCGATAAAGCCGTTTTGAAAATTGTCTCAAATAAACAGACAGATAAAAAAAATTAAACAGTATTTTAGGCATAGGTGTTGTGCAAATAACCGTGTGAGCATGAAAAAGGCCAGTATTTTGACATTACAAACAGACACCTCAATTTTATTTATTTGTATTAATGTATAGATATCAAACAGCTTACTCCATAAGTGATTAAACGAGATCTTGTTTGGTAATTATTCAGAAGATAGGAGTGAATAAGCATTGACAAGCAAGAAATATGAAGCGACACAATAAAATACAATTATCACAATAACTATACCTATAAATATTAAAAATATTGCGTAGTATTAGTTAGTATTAGTTACCGTAGTAACTATTAATTATAATTATACTTATTATTAATTTATTAATTATATTAATTATAACTATTAATTATATTATTTACTATATCTAATATTAGATATATTTATTCACGCGATTTTACCTATATAGTTACGCGTGGGAATATCGGAATAAAATACCGCTTAAATTACCTATTATACAGACTTATCCTTAATTACCCATTATGTTATCAATACTACTCCAACCCGGAACAAACAGACAGACAGAGAAAAATAACTAAGCTGGTTTTCAGGCATTGTATAAATAACCTTGTGATCATGAAAAAGAAAACATTATTTTGACATCACAAATAGACAGTTCCATTTTATTTCTTTGAGGAATAGATGTATAGATTATTCAACATAATTTTTATTAACGATTTAAATGATGTTTATGTCATTTAATTAATTCAAAAAATATATAACCATTTTCAGGCCCACTTGGCCCAGACTATGTTGTACATATAAGCGTAACACCTGTAAGTATACACTATATTTGAGCAAATAACGTAAATGGCAGCTTCACATAAGCAGTTGATTTTCGGTGGTAGGTGCCACGATTGTGACAATTTTCTCCCTTCAGCCATAAATGGATTAACTCGTCCGAGGTAGTATCATATTCGCAGAAAATCCTCGTCTGTGCACGAACTGCTTTAATAATTTAGTTAACCTGGGATCATTACACAAACCCGTTTTTGTTTTGTGGAATTCAATATATAAAAACTTAATGAGGTTCGGGCAGAGTAATCAAAATAATAAAAATTATTTCTGGTGTTTAAGCGAATATTATATAAATGAAATAAAACTATTTTTACGTATTTTATTGCATTCTCATTTTGTTTTCGCTATCCCGTCTAAGAGTGAGCTTAATTACGACAACGCTTAAAAGTTATACTGTTCTTAATAAACGCGCTTAAAGCTTTTCAATAAAACGCTTTTGATAACACAATAATGAAACTGTAAAAAGCATTCAGATTTTTAATTATGCTTACGCTTATGCGTACGTGTATGCTATTTAAATAAAATATCAGGTGGACCGGTATATTTTTGTTGTATTTTTGCCGAATTTATTTAGATATATATTAATAAAAAATAAACATTAAATAATGAAAAAAATATAAAAAATTACTAAAAGAGAATAATAATAACACCGAGATTCGATCCGACGCTGTTTGAATGCCAAAACGAAACAAAAACTGGACAACTTTTAACTGAGCTATCGTAACTCAAGACGTTGAACTAAATTTGAATTCATATTCTTTTAAAATTTAATGTCATTGTATTGTTTTGCTCAAAACACCGACAAAACAACATTTTCTACAAATAAAACCTAGCTAGATCGATTTTTGGACCCGAAACCCCTAGTATACCATGTTTCATCGAAATCGTTGGAGCCGTTGCGTTATATATATATATATTATATATATACAAGAATTACTCGTTTAAAGATCTAATACGTTGAGTCTAAAAATTTTCGTTTAAACGGTCACTAATAATGTTAATCTTTAACCTAAAGAATCGGTACGCTTCTTCTTCTTTTTTGTCTTGGCAATCTGCTACTAATACAAGCCATTTTCGTCAGTGTTGAGTTATACTTTTCTTTATAAAGTTATCTGATATTAGTTATTGTCTGTGAGTAAGTCAAATTGTCGCCTTCAACAGTGTAATGGCCACTGTTAATGGTATCTTCTAAGAATTTGGGTGGGAACAAAAAGGTATATAAAGCACTTTTAGATCATAATCCTTAAAGGCAGTTCTTACGCCACATGTTACATAAAATGCCATTAAAATTATTTAATATAATACGTTAAAACACTAAAATATTGAATACAATACAAGAACACCACATGATACTTCCACATTCCCGCTAAAATCGTCTTCTTTAGGATTGGTGAAGAATTATAAGTAGAGAAGGTACCTTGTAAAATGTTGCTACATAAAAATTCTAGTCTTAAAGCAACTTATCTTGATAATATCAACAAATTGTTTTTTATGTCAACTAAAGGAGAAAATCGGTCGACTTCAAGCAATTAGTTTAACGAGCGCCATAATTGGTATGAAATTAGACATTTATAAGTAGAGCATGTTTACTTTAAATAGAATACTAAGTATTAACTTGGGTGTAATGAATAAGTTAACTGATTAATAAAATGGATTTAAAATCTCGATTCATATCTGTGACCTCTTCCTTTCCCGTGAATATCACAAATAATATTAAGGAATATAAACATATTGTCTGTTTATATCCTTCACTATAAGAGAAGAAAAATTCAAAATGTAACCCTATGACAATCTTTCTTGCCAGCGTGGTATGTGGCTACTAAGTATTGGAATTTAAATAGGCCGAAAAGAATTGTAATTTTGAACACACACTGACACTTAATGGTTCTGATTTTGAATAGTTTATTTTTTATTGCTTCATGAAATATAAATAAATATTTTAAATACGGGGCCAAAGTGACTGGAACCGAAGCAAAGCCAGGACGTGTCGCTAATCTATACCAATAAATAAAATTGGAGTGTCTGTTTGTAATGTCAAAATAATAGGCTTTTTTCATGCTCACACGGTTATTTGCACTATACATATGCTTAAAATACGCTTTAATTTTTTCTTGTCTGTCTGTCTGTCTGCTTGTTCCGGGTAATCTTCAAAACGAATGCGCCGATAAAAAAATTCTTTCACCAATGGAAAGCTATAATATCAGGGAGTTACTCCCTGATATTATAGCTTTATTATAGGCTATATTTTATCCCGGTATTCCCACGGGAACGGGAACTACGCAGGAAAGACGACTGAAACCAAAGCAAAGACAGGACAGGTTGCTAGTTTTAAATAAAAATAGTGGTGGGACGGTAAGAATATACTTAGGTATATTCCGAGGCTGTAGATACAATTACTATCTAAATATATGTAGGCAATGATCTTAAGCTAACAGGATTTCGAGTATGTTCAACTTATATGGTAAACATGTCAACCGCTTAGCTATGTTTGGCTTGTTCGCATATTAAGTAACATTTGGGTTTATGAAACAATCAATTATACATTAAATCCTTAACTATATACGGTATTGATATTCGCTTTATGAGTGGCAGTTACCATTTAGCATTAGTTGCGTGCTGGTCTGCCACTATTACCAAAAAAATATATATTTAAATCAACAGTTCTGTCAGATATTTTTCCGTTCCCGACGCACAGTTTGGCTTCCGAGCTAAACACAGCTGCGTACAACAAGTTCACCGTTTGGTAGAATACACAAGTAGTCAGTTCATCATGAACAGATATACGGGTGTATTATTCCTAGACGTAGCGAAAGCATTCGACAAGGTTTGGCATGAAGGCCTAATCTACAAACTCTATCTCTTCAAGATCCCTCACTACTTAATTCACATTATACATGACTACTTAAGTCATCGCAGCTTTCGCTACAGGGTGGAAGGGACGTTGTCGACCTCCCACCCTATCAAGGCCGGCGTCCCTCAGGGGTCGGTCCTCTCCCCATTTCTCTTCACGCTATACACTAGCGATATGCCCAAATTCAACCGGGTACATAAAGCGCTTTACGCTGATGACACCGCACTCTTTTGTGCTGGTAGATCCCCGACAACAGTAGCCAAGACTCTCCAAACAGCGGTTACCGCCCTAGCCAATTGGTTTAGGAAATGGAGATTAGAAATCAACCCCGAGAAGAGTCAGGCGGTCATGTTCACTAGACGAACTGCCCGTTCCTACTCTATCGATAGCATTCCCCCCCTTAAAATTTTCAACAAGCCGGTCACTTGGACCAGGCAGGCCAAATACTTGGGTGTGACCCTTGACGATCGACTCAGCTTCGCCCCTCACATAAAGAAAGTCCGCGCACGGGCAGCCTTTGTGATGGGCCGTCTCCACTGTCTACTCAACTCTAGGTCGCGTATGCCCCTGAGTAGCAAAGTCCTACTTTACACCACCTGCATACGGCCTATCATGACCTATGCCAGCGTGGTGTTCGCGCATGTTAAGCCACACAGGATCCACAGGCTACAGACACTACAAAATCGTTTCATGCGCCGAGCTACGGGAGCACCGTGGTTCATACGAAACGTCGATCTCCACATCGACCTCGAACTGCCGACCATCAAGCAGTTTATGAAACGGTGCTCTCAGAGCTACTTTGACTCTGCCATGACACACCCCAACCAACTAGTGGTTGGGGCGGCTTCCTATAGACCCTCCAAAATCTCCTCCATCCGACGTCCTCGTCACGTCCTCGACGAAGAGGACGACATTATCACACTCGCTCAACAAAGAGCCTACACGGCCCGCGAGGCCTTAACAAATAAATATCCGCGGTTCCGCCCTCGCCGTCGAGGTGCGAAACCGCGCCGCGCAAAAGTCACTACCAAAAACGTGGGCACGCCCACTTTGCCTCCAGCGACGCCCCAAGCCGAGGTCCGTTCCCCACAGGGGGAGCCCTTGGGCGATGTCGCTTAGCATACTTTTCTCCGGGTTGAGAGCCCTCAGCGCTCACCCATAGTCCGCGTCAAGCTGTCAAGGCCATCTGCGGCCAACAGCTGTACACACACAAAAAAAAAAAAAAAAAAAAAACCGATATTTTTCAGTAGTAAGAGTGATTTTGGACGTTCAATAGATGATAATAAAGTCGAATGGCAAAATCTTATTCTACCACCACACCCTTTGGAGATAAAAACGTGAGTTGGTTAACTATACACTAAATATCAATGAGCTGGAAGATACATTTATTGCTTTTTTGCCCGTGGGTGTCGTAAAAGACGCAAGTGTAGAAATAGGTCAATTTCCTTCAAGCTTGACGTCAATCCCTTGCGAACGTGCTGACCATATAGTATTAGATGAAATTGGTTCAGGTGTATGTTAAGCTCCAGGCTGGCCACGGACGACAAGGAACTCGGTACCAGTGGTCGGCCCAATGGCGAAGGGTACGGAGTACGGTGGGTTATGGAGCCACGCTTCGCCCTTTCGGACCACCCGCCCCGAACCCCCTTTCGAACCCCGCGGACGGCACAGACGATGTGTGCGCCGCCGACCACAGATCACCCAAAAACGGTGTATATTAAGCTCTTTGTCATCTTTTACCTATGACTGCAACCAACAGCTACAAACACAAAAAAAAATTACCTATATAAGGGTGGTTGTATTATTAGCCGCTACCACATAGCAAGCGAATTAAACATATCGTACTTAAATAAAATGTAGCGAATAACGAAACAAGAAATAGATATTATCACTAAAATAGTACAAAATTGACGTAATATAGTTACACCTGCACGTGACTATTTATACTGTCAAGTGCATTAATTTCATTACAGTTGCAACATTGAGCGAGTGTTTTAAATACTTTAGTGATGGCAGAACGAGCAATTAAATAATTCTCCGTGTGATGACGGAGTAAGAATACAATTCATCATCCCTTTTCTTACCTGTGGGTGTTGTAAAAGACGACTATGGGATTATTGTAAATAACATCTATACTAGAGAAGAAAGAGTTTTTCTTCTGATCAGGATGGTATAGTAAGCCTTAAGCCAGTTTCCCTCCCTTTTTGGAGGATGCTTGAGCCTAGTAGTGGAAGCTCATATAGAGCTATGATGATAATGATGATGAATAATATCAAATTGAGTGAAATTTATAAATTTTATTTCTAAAGATAAGAAATGAAATCTTAATCCATTAAGGAGGTTCGTGCCGAATTGTAGGATTCAAATGTGTCATGAACAAAAGTTCTAAAGCAACGACTGAAATTTGCCATAAAGCTTGTTGGGTATATAAATAAATCTTTTATTTAGTTGTTTTCCTTTTTCATCCCAAATTACATGAGATCATCTACTCTTTTTTTTTGGGGTGGCTACGGTCACGCACCCACCGCCCGGCTCCGTCCGGGGCGACAGAGGGGCTGCGCGCGGCCCCGTAATCCACCCATACAGCACGTCGCCTTCGTCGTTGAGCCGACCAGCGGTGCAGAATTCCTTGACTTCAGTGGTCGACTCGACAGATTATCTACCCCTAACACAGGTTGACGAAACAATACAACTTTCTGAGGGCTTCAGCTGTGTTACATACCCCTTGCCTGGCATTCACTCTTCTAGAAAACGCAATCGTCAATACAGCACTAGTTGGCATTGGTACAGATTGGTAGAGGATTCTTAGTCTTGGGGCTTTTAAGACATCTACAAGCTACATTGGCTTTAGTTATTACTAACTCGTGAGTGTTTGATGGCAAACGACAGAAGCAGACCAATAGAAATATACAAGATTAGTCATTCAATATTCACTCTTTGCGGATTGAAAAGGAGAGTAAGATTTTTTTGCAGTTAGTCACCGAGCCTGAAACCCCGGTTATTGACACTAAATCGTATTTCTAGTGCCACAAATCACAACATAAGTACGCGTATACATCGGAAAGCGTACCGAATATTAACATTTTTACTACATATTAATGGGTACTTCACAGCGTCCACATGGTGAAATGTGTCAGTGTAATTGGCAACACTGATAAAAATAAAACTCGACGTGTTTTGAAAAATGTCACCGATATAAAATATGGCGTGTTAATGTTGTACGACAATATTTTACTGTCATAATATTTAAATAAGTGCGAAAATTAGATTGCGTTGCGAGAAGAATATTACTCTAGCTTAATGGTATCAAATTTATTAATTGTCCCATTCTGATTTCATAATTTATTCGTATTATTTATTAAATAAGTACCCAATCAATTATTGTCTATTGCATCCTGTTATGATTTTTTTTCATCGAGTGATTCGAGGCCACAGATGTTAACCGTGGAACATGTTAATCTAAGATTTTCATCATTGTTTTTTTTAGACGGATAAAAATTAGATTCATTTGTCAATGTTATTCAATCAAAACTATACGGGTTATTTAGTGTCGAATTTAATTTAAAATAATTGTCCCAATGACGTAGTAACATTTTTAAATTTATGCATTCTCATAGTTGTTTTCTAAATAATATATTGCGAAAAGAAAATATGGGATATTTTTTTATAATTCCATTTTATTTGAATGATTAATTAAATAAAGAGATACTTCCATTTTTTTTATTTAAACATTAATTTGGGCAGTCAAAGTCTCATTTTCTCATAATTTATTGTAACAGATTATAAAAATGACAAGTTGACATAAAATAATATTATGATATCGTGTTGCCTACATAACAAACAGTTACATAACGTCGTAAATAGTTACCACTCTAATATTAGTTTACAGAATTATGTTAACAACAAGTATATTCAATCTAATTATGCTTTATCACTGTCAAGTCGCAGTACAAGGCATAGCTGTAATATGGTTTCAGTAGAGTATCTAGGACAGCAGTATGCAGCTAATAAATACTAAGACGTATCTAATTATTATCCGTATTATCCATATTTATTAAATAACGCGGATAAAAACTTGAAAAAAGAAACCAGAGATTCTAGAGAATATAGAGAGTTATTAGACATGGGAAGGAGGGAAACTATTTTATGGATTTTATAACGTTTGTATTTGATTTTTGATTGCTCGACATTTCGAGCATTTTCAGCGCTCATGGTCACGGGCGGACCATGAACACAACGCTGCAAAGTCTCGCGTAAACATCACAAATTGAAGGAGATGCAATTATTTGATTAATAAATAAATTAAAAATGTTATGAAGTAGATATCTTGAGTGAAAATATCAAAATATAGTCAACGATCATATTAATACTTCGTTTTACGTACATCTCAATCTTCTAAGGAAACTTTCGTAGCATAGCCATCGTCATAGGCAATATAGGCCATTTATTCTAACTAACAAATACAGAAAAAAAAATATAAATATATTACATTAAAGACTTTACGAGACTTTGAATTTTATTACAGTGATGACATATTTAATATATAGATAGTTGGGAGGTCATCGCTCCAGAGATCAAGGAACCGTTTTTTTTTGTAAAACATGTAAAAGAAAGTAAGGAATGCCAAATTAATAAGTCATAAAAATATCGAGACTTGTCCATGCGGTTGTCAAGATTTTTTTATCGTTTTAACTAATAAATATGTCGCAGGAAATACTCAATGTAGTGTATAAATTTGGTACATTGATAAAATTTATTGGTTACGAACAAATATAGTGCAATTATGTGAATGTATTAATAGCCCATTAGTTCGCAGACTTTCTTTTTTATGTCCGTTTTTTTTAAATAAGGCTTAAAGTAAATCGCAGCATATATAAAATAAAAAATTATACTACTCTTGAATTTTGTGTGACTACGAATACTACCAACGTAGTATATACAAATTGCTTGTGGGTGTCGTAAAAACCGACTAAGACCTTTCATAGACATGAGCAAACTCTCCTGATGCTATTTAGTCAACAATTACATTCTCGAGGAGGGTCATGACGTCAGGCAGACGGCCGGTCATAAAACGATCGCCGCAATTTTTGCAATAAATATTATCATAGATTTGTTCCACATATTAAATTGACCCCAAGTAATTGGGATAAAAGAAATATCATCGTTCTTTCCTTTTCCTGTTTTCTTTCTGTGTGTTAAGAACACGACGGCGACAATCGCCACCCTTTTTTTTTCTTGTGACATTCGTAAAAATCGACGAAAAATCATTAGGAGAATGGGTACTAGCATTTTTCTAAGAAACGTATAACAGCTAATGTGGTCGCCCATTCGCTTTGCCTGCCAAGCTTGACAAATATGGCAACAGCGCCCTAATGAATGACCGCGCCGTATGACGTTCTTTAGGAGAGAGCAACGACGAAAGGCTAAATAATAGTTATTTCTTATGTAAGTGATACAAGTGGCTTTTTGGTTAATTATATCTTTGTAAACTACCATGTAATCATCATCATAATCATCACAGCTCATATATGTCCTACTGCATCCATAAAGGGAGGGAAATTGACCTACTACACCATGCTGGTCAGACGGGTTGGTACAGGGATTTATTTCGAATTTTCCTTCTCTTGCACAGATGTTGTATGCATAATTAAACCCATAGTCGTCTTTTACGACACCCACGGGGAAGAAAGGGGGTAGTGAATTGTATTCTTACTCCGTCACCATACGAATAGTCCCACATAATACAAGGATTATTTCAAGTTTAGTTATGTTTAAAATATATATATATATATATATATATATATATACATATATATCTTAGAATAATAACGTATAGAAGGATAGTGTCGGTACTTCGAACGATCGAAATATGAATCTAAAAATACTACATGCGCGCAGACGATTACACACGTAAACACGCACACCACTATACAAATTATGAAATCAAATTTTGTTTTTATTAACATTAATCGTTGATAAACTTTTAAAAGTAATGTTAAACACCTTTTCATGTTTTTCAAATGTATTGTGACACCATTTGAATGCACAAATCGTCATAATTACCTATTTATTTTTTAAGAGTTGCGTACGTACGTGCGGTACAGTGACTTGATACATTACGGAACAGTGCCGGCGTAAGCTCCATTAGGCTCCAATTGTAATGCTTCATTTTTGTGCACGGACTTCCCTTCTATACGTTATTATTCTAAGATATATATATATATATATATATATATATATATATATATATATATCTATATATAATACATGTATATATGACTCACAGAAATATTAATACTTATTCATTTTTCTGTGATATGACTAATAGCAACCAGCCCTCGCTTGGCTTCGGTTTCAGTCGCCTTAGCCGCATAGTTCCCAATCTCGTGGGAATACCGGGATAAAATATAGCCTATGTTACTCCCTGATATTATAGCTTTCCATTTGTGAAAGAATTTTTGAAATCGGTCCATTAGTTTCGGAGTCTATTCAATACAAAAAAACAAATCTTTCCTCTTTACAATATTAGTATAGACAACTATTAGGCCGTCCTAACCTAACAAATGCCATCACTGCAAGTAATTAAACACTAATGGGGAAGAAAGGGATGATAAAGCATTGTTTATTACTCAGCTATTTCACAAAACGCATTGCACATTTCTTTAAAATCTTTGAATTATATTGTTTTACTAGCATACAACACATGTTACGTCGATAGTTTGCGTGTTATCAGCATTATAACGGTACTATGAGTGTTATGTGGGCGAAATAGTATACCGTACAAAATTAATTACAAACAACCGCCATTTAATTTGTATAATTTTGTAATAATTTAGGAAGGCAATGGCCTACACGAAACTATTATCATTAGTATCGCGAATTTAATTAACTAACCCGCATATCTCACTCTCTTTAACTTTATAGTTTCTTGTTAGTTTTATAATATACCAGCGAACCGCCCTCGATTTGCTTCGGTTTCGGTCGCTCTACCCCGGTATTTTAAATCTCCGATATCTTCTAAGGTATTTATTTTAATGCTACGCTGTACACAAGAACTTTGCCATACTTAATACTAGGGAATGCAATCCCGACATCGCGGGATTCCGTGTAACATTTCGGGATCTATTCTGAAGCATAATATGACGAGATCCCGTTTGAGATTGACGGGATTGGGCGGCAAAACTGTTAATTATCTATACCAATAAATAAAATTGGAGTGTCTGTTTGTAATGTCAAAATAATAGGCTTTTTTCATGCTCACACGGTTATTTGCACGACACCTATGCCTAAAATACAGATTAAAAAATTTTTGTCTGTCTGTCTGTTTGTTCCGGGTAATCTTCAAAACGGCTGGACCGATTTCAAAAATTCTTTCACCAATGGAAAGCTATAATATCAGGGCGTAAACTAGGCTATATTTTATCCCGATATTCCCACGGGAACAGAAACTACGCGGGTAAAACGACTATAACCTATAACCGAAGCGAAGCGAGGGCGGGTTGCTAGTTAATCAATAAGTGCCTTAAGAATATAATATAGAAATTTTTAATCATCGGTTCTAGTAAGGATAGATAGGGTGCACTGTTCCTGTACAAAAATACAGTATACTTTATTAAAGCTCTTTGGTAAATAATTATCTTTCCCAGTAATAGGCTCAACAGTTTCACTTCTCTCGTGTGTCTTTACAGCACACCATTTCCTCTTTTTTTAAAGTTACAATAAAGAGCAATTTGCTACGAATCACAGTGACAGGTCTTGTTATCTTGTTCAACTGTTACGTCTAATGAGACGATAAAAATTGATGTAATAATTCATAAAGCGATCAAAGACATTATTTTAAAATTAAACATATATTAGCTCTTGAAGTGATTTTATTGGCACGACTAGCAGCCGCAATGATAATCAAGGTTAATTTGAAGATTAGGCATTGTTCAAACTAGGGATGTTATGAAGTTAAGTTACCGAAACTCTTGAATATCCGAAATGAAAATATATAAGAAAGTGTAATCGAAACCGATAAAAAGTTTCGAATAATTTCGGATACGGTCCGCGACCGTACGGTATGAGACAGGTTAAGAAAGTTTTCTTTTAACCAACCAAACTGCCAACTAAAAGGTAAGCCTCTCCAAAGGGGAGTATTATGATAATCACTTCATTTTCTTTTTATAATTGCTAAAAAGTCGATATTTGCAACCGAAACTATCCGAAATTGTCGGATATACCGAACCGGTATAATATTATTGTAATATCCGTATTGGCATCCGAAACGTTATATTCACATCCTTACCTCAAATATTAATAATGTTATATATAGATCTTCAAATTAATGAAAAATGAAATTGGAAATTTCAATTCACAATGTCAACTTTGCATACAGTTATTTCTTAGCGGTTAATGGACCAGTCTCCCCTTTTTTTTTTTTTTGGGTGGGTTGCGGTCAGCGCGCTCCTCGCACCACTCCGTCCGGGGCGACAGAGGGGCGTAAGCACGCAATACCCGCAACCCACCCGAACACCACGTCGCCTTCGTCGTTGGGCCGACCACCGGAGCAGGGTTACTTGTCATCACTGGTCGGCCCGACGGAATACCCCCTACTTGGGGTACCCTCCCATCGACCGACGTCCGCCCTCGGGGAGGACATCGGTCTTTCCTCACGCGGTCGGCCTCTCGTCGAGTGACGGACTAATCCCTGGTCACGTAACCCGCGGCCGTGGCATGGCACGCAGGTAGTCGCGCCTGCGCCGCCCCAGTCGCTGGCGGCGGGTCACTTCGTCGAGGCTGTGCTCCTCGCGCGCGCGCGACCTGCCGCCTCCTTCTGCGAGATCACTGCCTCGCAGAAGGCTGCGACCGCGTCCCAGTACCAAAGACTCCTCTTCGATAGAAGAGAAATTAGCATACTATGTCATGTTAAGTATGTTATGATATGCTAATGTCTCCATGTTCTATAATATGTGTTTATTTCGAGTGTTTTTACACTGTATTATTGGCTCATATTCTTTAACTGTCTCTTACAATGCTCATAGATTATAAATAAAATGGTTTTTACGGAATCCACTGCGTTTGTATTTGATTTTTGACTTTCCGAAGTTTCGAACACTTTACAGCGTAAAGTGTGTGTGAATGCAACAAAATCAGTAAAATTAGTTTATTTATAAGGTGTGATACTCGCGTAAACATCCGAAATCAATGCTCATAGAACTTATATAGTTACATACTTTTAAATTATAAATATTAGTCTATCGTCCCACGCAAGGGGGTCATACATACAATAAAGCTATATTTTACAAATAAAATATTGTTTCTTTCGTCATCATCATCATTCTGCTCTTGTCCTAATTACTTGGAGTCGGCGCAATATATATTTTTATTCAATCGCACATATTGTAAATATCTTTGGCAATAGTTTTATGATCGGCCGTCTGCCTGCGTCCTAACTCCTTGAGAATATAATTGTTGATCAGACGGCATGCATCCGATCGAGTTAGCGCCGGCCGATATAAAGGTCTTAATGGTCTTTTATGACATTTAAGAGCAATTTAAGGGTTGGTAGTATTTGTAGCCACACACTTTTCTGTCATCATGGATATTTATATGTCATAAATCTTCATCTCATATATGTAGTACCGACGAACTTCCATAATGGAAGGGAGAGTGGTCCTTAGTCGTTTTCTACGACATAAGAAAAGAATGAATTATATTCTTTCCGTCTCCACGCGGAAGAGAATCTTGTATATTATGCATCCCAATTTAACAGATGACTATCTCGTATTTATTAAATAAGAAAATTTTATAGTTTACTGACATCGAGGTCAATGTAATGTTTGTGTTTTAATAAAAAGAAAAATAGACATGATTTCGATAAGTAATGTTCAAATACACGCTAATAGTTTCCACATGTTTTAGTTATAAGTATTGTGACCACACGTCCCGTTCTGAATAGGACAGTCACATTTTGAGGTTGTCCTTTTGCCTCCAGAGCCGTAAGAAAAATGTCCCGTTTTCGCAAACAGAGGTGTTCTTATTCTTTTTTATGTTTAAAGTTCACATTTATACTTGTTTCTACAGGACTATTCATGCACGCCGGGGCATCGTAGACCCCGGTTTGGTTTTAAGCTATTTATGACCCCCCCCTAAACATTGGCGCAAAAAAATATTTGACTATAATTAATTCCAGGTTACCCCTATTTTTGAGCTAACCCGACTGGGCTAATATGCTCGAAATCCGGGTCGACGTAATCGATCTCAGTACGCGAGTGTTTTGCCGTTATAGATATTATAGTATGACTATTCATGTATTTTTTATAGCTTTTGACATCATATTTCTGCCTTCTGTCCCGTTGTGATACAAAAATATTGGCACGTTATGAAGGCGCGTCCCGTTTTGACGTAAAAAACATGGTCACATTGGTTATATGTCAATTCATAATATATTTTTATAATATAACAACCAACTGGATTATTCTAGAAAAACCTTATTCGAAAATTTAGATCAATTTTTGTAGTTAGACTGATATTTATAAGCTGTATACCTTGAGACGGCGCCGCGCCTTTTATTATTGAAATGTATACTTTTTATGCTCTTCCTCATTACTGTTTATTATCCGAAAGGTACGTTCAAGGTGACGCCAAAAGAATCTCAGATAAAGTGGCGGCTACTATATGGGTTATCTGTGACCGGAATGAACCACTTTAGTTATTAGTGGCATTTGGCTTCAGAAAATTGTCTAGGTGTATTGTATATCAACATTTGCTCTGCTTTTTATCTACTTTTAGGTTTTGTAATGGTGGATAGAAAATAACTCTCACCATTTTATTATATTAAGTATATACTTATATTTTCTAAGTATATTTTCTTCTTTATATATTATTAACCATAGGAAAGTGTTAGTTTTGGATTCTTGTATGTACATCAAAATAAAATGGTTTTTGGGATAGAGTGAAATTGGGTTATTAGATATAGAAAACCTCTTAGTTCTGGAAAAAATTTAAGTTCTAGAGATTATCATAAAATAATAGAATTTGCCTTATCGCTTATCCTACTTTGACTGTAATCCATATCACCTTTTACGTTGAGGATTGTGGTACTTTTAAATCATGAGAAAGTAGTAGGATTTCTATCCTCCAAGTCAAAATAGTAATCATTCAAATAGGTAGTCGTAGTAATAGGTTATTAGATTCTCCTAGGTTATGATGATTCTTTGAGAAGAACAAATTTTTTACACCAGTTTCTTCGCTATCCCTTTAACTCTTTTGATATGTATGAATTATTCCAAATCATTTAATTTTGAAAATCTACATATATTTTTTTTTATTGCAAGCAGTGGCAAACGAGTAGGTGTACTGTACACCTGATGGTAAGTGTTGCTGCCGCTCATGCACCTTTACAAGGCCGCTGGCCTACTGCAAAGAAAGTGAAGGGAGTGTGAAAGCGTGCATTGAGGCTCGGTGATACTAAAGGCACCATCAAAACCCTCCACACGCAAACACCCTCAGAAAGTTGGGCTTGCGGCTCTCTCGCTCACCGAACGAAGCGCAGTAACAAATTGCTACTACTCAGATGTCGATTTTCTGCGAGAGCGTGGTACTGCCCCGGACATACGTCGTTCTCGAGAGCTAAACAGAACCTACAGATTCCCAATGCACACATTTACTCTCATCTTCATTTCAGCTCATCGACACCCCGCTACTGCCGAGACCAGCAGCAGTTAAGGCAAAAATAACCACTATATTTGTACAACAAGTAGGTAATATGTATATACTTTCTTTAATTAAAGTCTTATTGCTATAATAAATATAATCAATTCTAATAGGAGGGATACTATATCATGCTGATCAAAGAGGTTGGTATAGGATTTTATTTCGAGGTTTCATTCTCTTTGGTATAGAGGGTCTATGTATATTACATCCATTAATTGTCTTTTACGACACCCCAGGGCAAGATAGGGGGTGGTGAATTGTATTCTTACTACGTCACCACACGGAAAATACCACATACTATTATGAATTTCTATTGGGTAGACTGTTTGCAGTCTTTTTGCAAAATAAATCAATCTTCTCCATGTTTTAAATAGGTACATTGCAAAGGAGATCAGACGTTAGACACGTAAATACGTTTTATTAGATTGAGACCATAAACAAAGATCATCTAAATATTTTGACTTTATGTCATCATAAAACGACACTTAACGACGTGGAATATACAAAAATGACATAAAGAACTAAAAGCTACGTTTTATGTGCCAAAGGGAGGGGCTTAACCTTGGATGCCTGAGTTGTCAGCCCTAGTGTGAAGACAGCCGTGTTATTTAATTAGAATTAATGTATGAATATGCTTTTTATAAATTACTTTTGTGTATGTACGGATTTATGACGACCTTTAAATTAATTTACATAACATTTAACTAATTAGTAAGAGTTTTCTGTGTTAGATATTATTTTACGCATCATAAGTTTTGCACGACGTAATGGTGACGGGTTTAGAATATAATGCGTCATCAACCCCTTGCTTACGCATGAGAATCGCTAAACTCGGCAAAGGGCTCATCAGGGCAATGATCAAGAATACTCTCTTGGATAGCTTCTAATACCAAATGTAATTACCAATCCGTTTGCCAAGCGTAGTGATTATGATATTATTCCTTTAATAACGTTTTTCTCCGGCAATATACATATATCAGAAGACTAAAACGGTAAAAATGAAAAAATCGCCCTTACAAAGTGAGTAGGTACATCTTGAAAGTCACAGGGAACTTTTGGTTGCAAGTGGAACTGGAGCGTTCTAAGTGGGATTCTCGAGTATGGCTACCTATGTCTATCAGTGGACAAACGAAATGATAAAAGCTAAACTTAAATATCTCTCTAATTCAGAACTAAACTCTCAGCTCCATATCATAACAGAACGAGGCTATTGCCTTTGAACCTGAATAGTTCCAATCTTAAAATCATTGAGAACTGTCTTAGAATATCTGTAGAAAATTCTAAACATTACTGATACCA
Source organism: Lymantria dispar (assembly GCA_032191425.1). Classification (NCBI taxonomy): domain Eukaryota; kingdom Metazoa; phylum Arthropoda; class Insecta; order Lepidoptera; family Erebidae; genus Lymantria; species Lymantria dispar. The sequence goes on along the minus strand of CM063442.1, from coordinate 5,251,047 downwards.
AAAACTTCAAGCCTGACTCCATATCGACAGACGTATCCTTATAGCACTTCTAAGGTAGGCAGGTTATGTATGACAACATACACGTTTAACAAAAGATTTCACGATAGTGACAGAAATCCTGGTCTTGTCACTTTTAGCAGTGTGATCACTAATAAGAAATATCTTTGGAGTTTTGCAGAATATAGGAACACCCGGAAAGCACTCTTATTTCACATTATATATACTTGAACACTTCTGCATTACATTAAATAAAATGCCCCTTTTTTTTACGATCGGCGCACTCCTCGCACCATTCCGTCCGGGGCGACAGAGGGGCGTAAGCACGCACACCCGTAACCCACCCGTGACACGTCGCCTTCGTCGTTGGACCGACCACCGGAGCAGAGTGACTTGACGTCAGTGGTCGGCCCGATATTAAATAAAATACCTACGGAATTTAATTTAATATAAAAAAAAATCACATGTAATTCAAAGCTACGTGATATGTTTTATTCCCGCCAAAACTTCCCAATTCTAAATATAAATATCTAGATCATCATGACACTTTCCCGTTTATCAATCAATCGAGTATCACATCTCCACATGTGCAATAACTCACAAAACTCCTCTGGTTTTTAACAACAAAATAATACGTTTGATCTTTGAAGCATGGAATGAAAGACATATTTAATAATGTTTGACGATGATGGGCGTTTCAGTAGCGTGTAATTAAAATTGTCTGTCCGATAATAAAATCAAAGTATACATCATAATGCTGTTCTAATACCTCTATTAATGTGTAAAGAATATAACTATTTTAGGCTTCACAATTATTCAGTCTACATACGGTATGGCTAAAGTGACCATAGCTCCAATTTCAATGGGTCTTATCCATTTTCAGGCAGTCTATTGTTGCCCGAGCCGAACTAAAAATGGCGCGAATTTAGCAAATAGATAGAGCATAAATTATCATTTGTATCGCTGATAGGGGATAAATTATGGATTTAATTAAAATAAATACGAGCACTATTTTTTAGGTTTTAAATCTATACCAATAAATAAAATTGGAGTGTCTGTTTGTAATGTCAAAATAATAGGCTTTTTTCATGCTCACACGATTATTTGCACGACACCTATGCCTAAAATAGCAATTAAAAAATTTTTGTCTGTCTGTCTGTCTGTTTGTTCCGGGTAATCTTCAAAACGGCTGGACCGATTTCAAAAATTCTTTCACCAATGGAAAGCTATAATATCAGGGCGTAAACTAGGCTATATTTGTCCCGGTATTCCCACGGGAACGGGAACTACGCGGGTAAAACGACTATAACCTATAACCGAAGCGAAGCGAGGGCGGGTTGCTAGTCAATAATATTTTCATAAGATTTGTTCTGATCCTGCGAGAATTTTTACGTCTTCTTATCTTTTTAGCTTTTAATTTCATATTTTTACTTATTTGCACAAGTGTCACGAGAAGGTGGGTGTGTCGACCGCAGCAAGGCGTTATGCATTTCCCAAGATTTATGCGTTGCCCGCTCTCTCGGTTTTCCCTCTCTTTTCTTCTCTCCCTTAGCCAATTAGACAAATAATATGAAAATTGTGATTTATTCCATTGCGCCGCCACATTAGAATCATAATGATTACCTTAGAATAGAAAGCACACTTAACTCAAATTCAAATTAAATTATTCTTATAAATCGGATATGTTTAGAGCTGCAAGGGCATTTTACGTTTTGTCTGAAATTAATTTTTATAATGTACCAGATTGGCACGCGGCCGCAACTGAGAAGATTCGGCAAATCTTATAAATATTACAAATGCCTTGAGACAATATTATCAGACTCAGGCTGTTACGTAATAATAATTAACAACAATATGTAAAGGCGCAAAGCCAAGACTTATGAATTAACATGTACTACGTAATATTATGAAGGATAAAAACTTCATCATTGTCATCCTGCTCTTATCCCAAATACGAGGGTCGACGCAATATGTAGGTACTCTTCGAAGGTACAAATTGTAAAGTTTTGGCAAGCTTTATGACCGGCCACCTGTCTGACGTCAATCCTCGTTTGGAATGTAATAGTTGACCAGACCAATGTAAAATCTTTTAGTCGTCTTCTACAACACCCACGAGCGAAGTAAAGGTTAGTAGTATTCGTAACAGCTACAATACAGTATTTATAAATATAGTTATTTTCCAATCGTTCCCTTATGGTTAAGAACAGAATATATCACCACCCCCTGCTTTTCCGCAAGAGTCGTAAAACCATCTGAAGGGTTTTAAGAACATGCGATGGTGCACCTGCTTGGTAAGGGGGCGATTATAGCATAAACCCACCTGGAGATTGAGTTCATTGAGCTGCCTACAGAAAATAGTTTATGATGTAATTTAATTTCATCTCGGGTCATATTAAGAGTACGGGTAATCGTAGAGCAGGCATTTCTGATGGGTGTGAATGAAGCGATAGAGGTAGGCTAGGATCGTGGCTTGGGGCAATCCGTGGATTTTGCCTTTGGGCAAGTGGCATGAGGTAGTATGTACGTATGCACCAAATTATTGTATAGGAAAAATATTTATACAATCTCCAAAGAATTAGAAAATACGAAATTGTTTTTAGTAAGAGTAAACATCTAATCTTGAATACAGATAACAATAAAATAAATCAAAACGAAACAGAATCGTAATCCAAATATAAGCACTTAGCTGTTTCCTGGTGAAAACTTTATTATAAATTCTGTTAATAATAAGAGTTTTCGCCAGCGCCTAAAGTACTTCGTACAGCGCCTTGCGGCGTTGGACCTTGGACTTCGAAAATATACTAAAAACGTAAACCCGGTTTGGATTTTAGTTTTCTTTTGTTTACAAATGTTAAATCTTTCGTTTTTATTCTAAATGTAGAAATTAATCTCTGAGGCGTTCATATAACATTAGCAATTTGCATCAATTATATGTGCTTACAACACTCTCTCACTCTCTTTCTATCTATCTATTTATCTTATATGACGCAGACGAAGTTGAACGGGTCCGCTGGTGTTAAATAAATCAATTAATATCAACTTTGTACAAAACCTTGAATAACACTACAATTACTGCGCAAGTTTTGTTATGGATATTTTATACATTGACACTTTGTATACCTGGTCACCACACAAAAATATGACGTGTACGGATTTCATTCCCCTTACGCATTAGTTGCCAACATAAAACACAAGGGTCTAAGGTTGCCAATTCAATAAATATTTACAAGTATATTAGATAATATTCCAGGAAACTTGGCAGTCGATTTGCCTTCAAGTACTTACCTACTTATGAAATATATATTACTCTGAACTTAAATATGAGAATGAGTCATACTGAAATTCATATTAAAGTAATAAATCAAAAGATAGGAACATATTAAAAATAATGACTACTGCAGATTGCATTGTGGTCGAAATAGCGACCTATAGGTAACGTATACGAGTAACGTGGTTTCGGGACAATTATTTTAGCAAAATGTGCCTCAGTACATTTGAATTAGTTAATTGGACGTTTGTAGTCTCATGTAACAAGGTTTTAATACTTACTTATCTATTGGACAACAATAGTTGCAGTTCGATGGTAAAAAGACGGATTGAAAATACAATCGCTCGCTATGCTTTATTTTCCCGTAAAAACTGATTTAGAGGTCACCAGAAGAATGGTAACATTAACTTTCAGTAGCTCAAAAGTCTATTCTTGAGATTTGACTCCATAGGCAGATAGATGCACGGATAAAACAGGACTGTATTCTTATTCCGTGATGGAATCGTATAGATCAATTGCCCTTCTATTATGGAGGGACGTATATGAGCTGAAATAATGATGATGATGATGATATGGGTAGGACAACTGCAAAATCTATTGTATATATATATATCTATACTATATACTATTTATTATATATCTATACTATATACTATTTGACCCATATAAAAAACGTTTACGTAATACCGCATATCAGAGAACTGTTAAGCGTGGTGTGAATTCAACTAACTCACAAGGCTGACTTGATGATCTATTGTTTCCGTATAATAATTGACACTTTCTCAAGCCAGGTCGTTTTGTAGGTTCAATTCGCAGAGAGAATAAATGGCTTTTTTGAAGTTACTGCATGTTTAATAAACAAATACGTTACAACCAGTCGAACCCCATCATTATCACAGTTCGTATACGTCCTGCTGTTGGGCTCGACTCTCCTCTACATTGGGAAAGAGATTGACCTATTATAAGATGCTGGTCAGACATGTTGGTATAGGGTTTTACTTACAATGTTCAAAAATAGGTACTGATAGATAGCCTATTTGGCAACTGGAGGGTATTACGGTAGGTTATGGCGCCGTACGTCGTCCTTCAAACGTCCCGGATGGTTCGGGCAAGGCGTGTCTAGACCATAGCATATAAAAAAGGTACGTTATATAAGCCACTTAAAGCCAAAATGTAGTAACACAATTTTTAATAAAATTACGGCATGAGACGCGCTAATAAAATTGTCTTATATAACCGATTTCTAATTAAAATACTTTTATAAGATGCCTAAGCACTGTTCAAATAAAATAAAGACAGGGATTTTTCTATAGTTATTTGGTTAAAAGTTATTAATCTGAATCGATTTACACCAGTTTGGGTTTAAGCTGCTCATTTATTCGTGACATATGTATGTACCTACAGGAATGTTAACACTTCCATTCTTAATGCGTGACGCATTAAGAATGGAAGTGTCAACATTCCTTGCTTTCTCATGAGAATACTAAAACCGGCTTGTATAAGTCCCACTGCTGGGACTCAAGGACTATAACCTACTATACCATGCTGGTTATACTGTTTGTTATAAGGTTTTATTTAAAATTTTTCTTCACCCACAGACAAGATAGAATTGGTGCATTGTATTCTTCTATCACACGAGAAAAGGCAATAACAATAACTTTAATATCTTCGATCTTACTGATTTTATTATTAATATTTACTTTAAAACAATATTGCCTTGACCTTCTAGACTCGCTGTTTAGTGCCAAAAAGCACGTTACTGTTTCTAACTTGTTGAAATATGGATAGAAGCAAACCAGATCTTCATAATCGATTATTTTGGCAAGTGTAGATTGAAGGGGTAAATAAATATTAACAGATTACTTCAATGTGGCGAAACATGGCTGTGTTATCTTTAATTATTTTAAAAGTTCATGGTCAATAGTGAATACTATATGGACTATAAAGAAAATAAAATACATGGTTAACAGTTAACAGTGTTATCATTCAAAAAAAATATATGACGCCATAAGAAAAACGTTAGCTGAGAGCCAACACGTACTGCCGACTCAGATACCTTTTTTTTTTGGAACGATCAGTGCACACGCCGTCCATTCCATCCGGGGCAACAAAAAGACAGCGCACGGTCCCATAACTCACCATCCCTCTCCTTCGCCATTGGGCTGGCCACCGGTACCGAGTTCCTTGTCGTCCGTGGCCAGCCCGGCGGGATACCCTTTCGGGTACTCTCCCTCCCTTCAACATGGACATGGGTCGCCCTCGCGTGGTCATCCTCTCTGCAGGTAACGGACTAATCTCCGGTCTACCTGCGGCCTCGGCTAGGGCGGCATCAGGCGCAGGTGCCGACTTAGATACCTACATATGCTTTATAGAAAACACTTAATTTTCTTAATTCGGGGATATCCTCAGCTTACATTCCATCCCGGATACAGTATATGGAACTTTGTATCCGTGATTATATTAAAATATTAAAAAACGGAAACATAAATCAAAATTATATCAATAAATATCTATATCATTCTGGAATTTCCACAAAAAATATTCAGTCTTTGAATAAATCATTTTCTTATGATTGAGAGATCAATTGAAGTGAATTTCCGCTGCATTTCGTTTCAATATTTCGTCAGTCCTTCAAAATAGAAATTTCCTTTGCTTTATTATTAGCCAAAGATTAAGTAAAATTCTGTGTGATGACGGAGTAAGAACGCAATTCACCACATCCTTTCTTGCCCGTGGGTGTCGGCACGACTAAGGGATTATAATATCCAGCTAACATAAAAGCAAGAACAAAATAAAACCTTGTAACAACACGTCTGACCAGCGTGGTATAGTAGGTGAATTTTCCTCCTGTTATGGAGGAGGCTCGAGCCCAGCAGTAGGACTTATATTACGGGGTGTCCTGCTTGAACAACAAATACGACGGGACCCGACACGCAGAGGCGTAACTATACCACCTGGGGCCCGTGGCAAAAAGATGTTCGATGATCATCGATGTTGAAAGGAAAAACATCGATGTTTTAACATCGATGTTGCTATAGGCAAAACATCGTAACATCGATGTTGAAAGGAAAACATCGATGTTGAAAGGAAAACATATCGATGTTGCTATGGGCAGAACGAAATTTCCTAAAAAAAAAAAGCTCATCAAAATTTGCCTGGAAGATTTTACTTCATTGTCGTAACATCGATGTCAAAAACATTCGACAGATTTCCTAAAAATTTGCCACGAGAATTTTATATCGTAACATCGATATTTCTGTAACATCGATGATTGTCGTAGCGGGACGAGTAGAGGACGTAAACACTTCATATCATTGTGGGGGAAGAGAAACTCGCAAAGGCAAAACTGTTGACCAGCAGAGTGTAGTGCCCTAATTTCTTTCCCTTACGGCTCTTAGGGTCCTCTATTCCACACTTAAAAACCACTGATGTAATCGATCTGTATGAGGACAGCAATATGGCCAATATAAGGGCATTTTGAAAGTTATGTAATGTCGTTAACATTTGTAATTATTCAAAACAATCAAGCCTTTGTGTAATATGAACACTAAGTGTTTAAATTAAAAAATATAAAAGTTAATTTAGATAGAGCATTGAAAAGTACCAACAAGTTTAATATTGCCGAACTATTTAAGCCATATTATATATGCAATTCCCTATGCTGTGTGGTAGCGGCTTCGAATACTACCAACCCTTGCTTTGCTTGTGGATGTCGTAAAAGACGACTAAGAGCCCTAGATTGACCCGGATCAACTCCATCTGGTACCATTTGGGTCAACGATTACATTCCCAAGGAGGGTTGACGTTAGGCAGGCGGCCGGTCATAAAAGTCATTGCCGAAACTTTTTGCAATATGTCAAAACAGATGACATATTGCGTCGACCCCAAGTAATTGGGATAAGAGCAAGATAATGATGATATATGCAATTCCCTAAAAAGAGATGAGTAATTATTGTCTAGAATAATGTTCTTTATTTGAATTATTCTTAGGCGCGAAATATCACAGTTTACCTAAAACACGCAATGTAAATATTTCAAAAGCGTTGCGTTCCGTAAACAATTTGATCATTGAAACGATATATGAAAAATTGTTTAAGAACATCACTGTACTGTTTGACGTATTTTGCCTATAACAAAACTAACAATATTTTCGTTTAGTATTTAAAATTTAATATTGAAATATTGTTTAGCAAAAATATTTTAGTTTACCCAAAAGGCGTAATATAAATATTTCTAAAACGTTGTTCGGTAAACAATTCGATCATTAATATGTTATTCGATATTTTAAAAGCTTTGAAGTTATCAGTAGCTTATGACGTCATTTTAGCTGGCTATTTTTATTTTCGGCCAGTATTTCAAATAATTATTTTATAAAAAATAATATAAAATAGAGATGTACCGTGATTTCACATTGTGACAGGACAATCGAACGTCGGGCTTGTCAACTGTCGATCATTTCAGTTTCTCAATAGATCAAAAGCGTTGTTGATCAAATCATAGATGAAGAATGCATGTTTTGCTTACAATGGAATTGTAAAACATCTTGCTTGTTTTATTTACATTTATTGTCCTCTTGATATATATTTTCTAAATATGTTAAGCTGAAATTACATACATATTTGTTTTAACTGACAACAAAAAAGATAAAGTATTAAAAATGAGATTAGTAAAATAAGATTGAACTAGGTAATTGACAGTTATTTAACTTACCCAAAATGCTATTTTTTGTTAGATTTGTCCGTTTGTACAAGCAAAAAATACTAAGCGAAGTTACTATCAAAACAGAGGACAGATTAAATAATTATCTTCAAGGTTACTGTTTTTTTTATTAATTGTCTGCCTGTCAAGCCCCTAAATTTTAATAGAGCAACGGCAACATTGCTATGGACCTTTTCTGCAAGTTTTAGCAAATAAACACATGTCTTGATATTTCAACCCAAACCAAAATTTATTAATTAACGGTCTCATATTTCGATCCTTCCAGACTATTTTACGAGACCAACGAGGCGCAAAATTATCATTATGTTAAGGTATAAAGATCGGCCATACCATGAATGAGTATAATGAGTGAATATTTGTATAACAAACAAATTACTTCTAAGAATTATTTGTTTTTAAACTAATTAGAGAAACTAAACAGTATCATGTTTAAGAAGATATAAATCTCTGTTTTTATTCACAGTTGCAGTATTCCTAGCGGAAGTAAACTCGTAACACTCAACATTGAGGACGAATCTTCTATACAAAATCGTTATGTGATCCACCAGCCTCACGATTTAAACTCCAACTTGGAGTCTCCATCATGGTGTTGCTGACGTGACTGGCTAGGCGGTATCTTACTCGTGATGTCTTAATTTGAGGTGATGTCTTTCTTGAAAATAGATAAACTTAGATGAATCTTGGGAAGGGAGAGCACTAATAACCTGGCTTAGGTTACTAACTCGAACTAACTCGGCAGGCGGTTTATTGTCCTATTTGAAGCAATGTTAAGCAATATGGCAGACAAAATGTAATAAAAAATAATATGGAATAAAGGCACTTTATGTGCCTACTTCCTACGATTTTTTTCAAATACCAAAGATAATCTTTAGTAGCGTAGACATTTCTTTATTACAGTCAACGCAGTTACTAAATTAAATACCATCTATTCGTAAGTCAATTCTTCGTTTTTAGTCCTTATTCTAAATATAATAATAAAATCTAATTAAAGAATACTGGCAACAATAACTTGTACTAAGAGCTGATTGCCAAAACAAAAAAAAATGTTAACGCGACACGGATCAGAAGGCCGCACGATGAAATAGCCCAACGTGAGTTTTGTAAAAAAAAAAATAAAGTCTAAACGTTCTTATTATGAACCAATTTTAAAAGGACTTTAATAGTTATTTTACTACGTCCCACAATCCTGTTTAAAACACAAGAACGACAACAATTCCAATAATTTGTTACGAATCATACGCCCGCTCCTTGGTTTAGTTCTTTAACCAAAACAAAAGAGTTGACTCAGAATCATGAAAGCATGACTCAAACATGTTCACGTACGGAACAAAACCACTAAAATTGTTATGGCATTCAATTACTCTAATTAGGCAAGATTATTAATTTTACATTTTTATATAACTATTTTAATTTTTGAATTCGCAATAGTCATATTTAATTCCATAGAATGTATGACTGTAATTTCTAAGCATCTCAAAACTCGCTTACTGCGCGACTTTTCTAATTCGCACAAGATTTTTTTCTCGCTATGGGACAATGGCCGTGGGTATCGTAAATATGACTAAGGTGTATACGTAGATAAAATCACTGCAAAAGATGGAAAACTTGAAATAAAACCATATATTAACCCGTCTAAACCGCGTGGTACAGTAGATCAACTTCTATGAAAGAGGCAGGACACTTATGTAGGTTTAAATCTGATTATTACCAGACCAAAGACTGCAATACTGTTAATTATCTGTGAGGATGGCTGGCTTAATCAGCTGAAAAATGTTCGTTTCTTAATTAAAACAGTTTCTAAATTTATTTAACGCTTAGCAGTTAAACGTGACAAAAGTTAAAATTCTTCAAAATTCAAAACCCACATTGGGCTAGTTTGTTGTGAAGTATGATTTACATTGACTCGTATTACCAGTCACGTTGTAGATAAATTTAATTATTAGTATGACTACGTCAAACAGTAGTAATAAAATAGGAAAACTAACGTCAACTTTGTCAAACCTGTTTGACAGCACGAGACTTGTTTAGAAACACGCGAAAATGCGAAAGCTATATTTGACAAATGTCACTTTGTTTATAAATTTATTTTTTGAATAGTTCGTAATGAACTGCGATGCTTTCGCGTATCAGCCCCCAAAGGACAACCCTTACTACGCGTGGCGGACTCTTCCCAGGATTTGCACCAGTGGCAGTGGAATCCATCTATTATGTATCCATCTATTATGGCTTGTGTAGTGAGTTAGATCTCCAGGATTATTATGATCTATAAATGACAGCGCCAAAATTATATGTAAGACGTTAAAAAAGTCTTCAGAGACACAAGAATTTATTCCTTAATACTAGGGTTTCCCTTATAAAAAATATTGACTTTTTCTTCTTCATCCCAAATATGTAGATACTATAAGGCAAGGGTTACTTCCATAACGCCAGGAAAATGAACTGCTACCGTAAGCTACACACAAGATTATGCTAGTGAATTGGATTCTTATTCTCACACCACACAGGAGCTTTTCATTTAAGCTATATTTATAATTACTGAAGAGTGCGTGTCTGAAAGTTCAAGTTCGAAATTTATAACCTGTCAGACAACAGGAGGTTTACTCACTAAGTATATTACCTCTCATTTAGGCTAAGGTATAAATCTTTTCAACCATATAAGTTCCGTTAATAGACCAGCTAAATGTCTTGATATAAAATAGCTTCACATTTGACGATACGGTCTGAGTATTGTATATACTCGGTATTGTGTTATTTCGTGTGATGACGGAGTAAGAATACATTTCATCCCCTGTCTTGCCCGTAGGTGCTGTAAATGGTGGTTAATAGATATGATACGCATATAACATTTATGTAAGGAAACCTCCAAACAAAACCTAGGCCAAACCGTTTAACCAGCGTGTGTAATACGTCAATTTCTCTCCTGCTTTGTCGGAGGCTCGAGTCCAGCAGTGGGACGTATATGAGCTGGAATGATGATATGATAATAAATTAATTAGCGTCAATGGTATGGCCACTCTTGATAATCAATTTCCTTGGAATTTTGGACTAATAAAACACTATCACTATGAAGTTCTCAATAGACTTGTCCCTATCACTTGGAATTGGGATTGTAAATTTAAGTGGCAATGGGCAGGCCACATCGCTCGACGAACCGACAACCGCTGGGGAAGAAAGGTTCTCGAGTGGCGACCACGCATCGGACGACGCAGTGTAGGACGCCCCCCACTAGGTGGACCGACGACCTAGTGAAAGTTGCTGGGCGTCGTTGAATGCAGGCGGCACAGGACCGCACATTGTGGCGCAATATGAGGGAGGCCTACGTCCAGCAGTGGACGGCAATAGGCTGAAATGATGATGATGATGATGAAATTTAATAATTGCTAGCTTCTACCCGCGGCTATATTTGCGTAAAAGAAGGTTTTTCCGGATGAAATTTTATCCAAATCAGCAATCAAACAGCACATGATAGTAAGCAATACTGCCGCTCATGGACCTTTGCTTGCTGTTGCTTATCGTGATGATAGTGAAGGCAATATGAACGCATGCAATGAGGTTTCGCAATACTATAGGGCATTACAAAATTACATACAAACTTTTGGGGGTGGACCCCCAAATGTTGGGCTACCGAATCTCTCGCTCACCAAAAGACGTGCAATAACAAATTGCTACTATTCAGACGTTGATTTTCCGCGAGAGTATGGTACTACCCCGGACAGACCAGCTCGCGGATCTTTATCTTTTTTTTTTTTTATGGGTGGGCTATGGTAAGCGCACGCGCAGTCCAGTCCGTCCGCGGCGATGAAAGGATGGCGCGCGGGCCCATAACCCACCTGTACCCACGTCACCTCGTTGTAGGGCCGACCACCGGAGCAGATGTGACTTGGCGTCAGTGGACCGGCTCGCGGATCTAGACAGAAGACTCGATAGTATGGTTCTACCACACTTATTTTTCCACGTATGATAAATTTGGAGTTTGTCCTTCTTTTACTACATTTTAATCCTTTATTAGTTTTTTGCCCCTCACACGGGTAAGAAAGGGATTAAAACATTAAACATTATATTCTTACTTCGTCACCGCAAGACAGTGTATAGTGCGTATGACATATGTATTTATATCACCGAGAAAGTATTATTAGTCCCCTGTTTTTTAGTCAATCATTTGTTAACGTTTTTAATTATTATTGATTCAAATCAATTCGTTATCTTATTATCATCACCCAGACCAATCTCAATTACTTGGTGTCGACTCAATATGCACTTTTTTTCAATAGTTTTATGATAATATTGCAAGTTTTGCTAATAGTTTTGATACCGGTCTGCCTGACATGAATCGTCCTTGGGAATGTAATGGTTAAACAGAAATAGAGTTGACTCAGGTTGATGTAAAGCTTTCATTTGTCTTTTACGACACCTACGAGCAATTTAAGGGTTGGTTATATTCGTATACGTCATATTTCACTTCGCAAACTTCATATAAAGAATATAATGAATAATAATGATATATAATAATAGTTTGAAAAACTAAAAACACGTTTTAGTGTTAAATCGAATTAAAGAGTAAAAAATCATTCTTAATTTCATTTCGGCTCATACAAGTTCTATTATTAAGCTCGAGTCGCCTCCACAGTAGAAGAGAAATTGACCTACTATATCACGCTGGTCAGTTGGTATAGGGTTTTGTTTCGAGTTTTCCTTCTCTTGCATGTTATGCCTTAGTCGTCTTTTACGACAACCAAGGGCAAGAGAGAGGGTGGTGAATTGTATTCTTACTCCATCATCACACGGATTGATTCTTAATATAGGAAGAAAAATTTACGAAAAATTATTGTTGTTGTGTTGTAATGTTGTAAAATCAGATACAAAAAAAAATCGCTAACCCTGAAAATCCTGGTAAGGATAACGGGACCATTTAAAATATTGAATTGTCCTTAGTTCGCGATAAGTATGCTAAATTTCGAGTCAATCAGATGTTTTGAAGGAATTCAAAATCATGTTCATATTTTTCTTTACATAGGCACATACTAACTAATATGTATGAAGCTAATCATCATCATCATCTCAGCTCACATATGTCCCACTGTTGGGCTCGAGCCTCCTCTACAATAGGAGGGAATCGACCTTACTATACAATGCTGGTCAGACAGGTTGGTATAGGGTTTTAGTTTGAGTTTTTCTATCATAAATATTATATGCGTGTTATATCCCTTAGTCGTCTTTTACGGCATCGATGTCGGCGATTACAGTGGTGAATTGTATTCTTATTCCGTCACCACACGGTAAAGCAAATATAAGCGTGTTCATTACTTGATATTATTATCTAATCTAGGCGCATCGTTTCTTCTTCTTCTTTTTTGTCTTGGCAATCAGCTACAAATACGAGCCATTTTTGCCAGTGTCGAGTTATAATTATCTTTTCAAGTTCTCAGTTTCTTCATGTCAGTAATGGTCTGTCAGTAAGTCAGTGTTGCCCTCAACAGTGTAATGGCCACTGTTAAGGGTATCTTCTGAGAATTTTGGTGGAAACAAAAAGGTATGTATAGCAGTTTTATATCATATTCACTACACCTCAGCAATTCTGCTGTTATATATTACATAAAATGCCATCAAAATTATTTAATATAACACGTTAAAACACTAAGATATTGAATATAATACAAGAACACCACATGACACTTCAGATTCCCGCCAAAAAAACCCTCGGCGCATCGTTTTAAATTTCTTACAGATAGGGATACAAACGATACATCGATTTTTTTGAAACATCGATGTTTCAATAAAAAAACATCGATGTTTACCATCGATGTTCACTATTGTAAAACATTGATGTATCGATGTTATTTTATACGATGTTTTGTTTGCATGATTTAAAATGTATGGTACTTTTAGCAGAGCCTGCAAAAAAAGGTCTACGCAAATGTTGGTGTTGCATGTTAAAAATATGCGTGATTTAGCTAAAAAAAACCTCGTCGCGTAGATTTGTAAAAACATCGATGTTTCGATACATCGATGTTTTTAGGGCGATGTTTTTCGTACATCGATGTTTTTGGTTTCGATATTTACATCCCTATTTACAGACGACTTCTGGCCTAATATTAACATCAGATTGCTATACCATCAGACCAACGAGGCAGAAATGATATATTCAAAGCATAATTACTATCAGTAGTTATCTCATTATTATCATGATTTCTCTTCAACATCTTAGAACACGATAATTAATGGGTTTTAACTGTAATTATTTGAGGTAGGCACTCGTTATGCCGTGACGATTTCAATCAGCATCAGACAAGAAAATATCCAATAACTTAGCCACATGTGAAATAAATTCCGTGTGGTGAAGTATGAATAGAAGAAGTAAGAATTTTTTATTTTTATTTATTTAAGACAACACCCTGCACTAAGGAAATAATCCTTGTATAATTATAGAACACAATTCACCACTCCCTATCTTACCCGTGGATATCGTAAAAGACGACTAAGGGATATAATATGCACATAACATCTGTGCAAGAGAAGGATAACTCGAAATGAAACCCTATACCAACATGTTTGACCAGCCTGGTAGAGTAGGTGAAATATCCTCCCATTGTGGAGGAGGCCCGAGACCAACAGTGGGATATATTTTGATAACGATGATGTGAAGTAAAAATTATTTTTTTGAAGTTATTATCATCATTGCCAGCCTCGCCAACTTCAGACGCAGCGAAACACTTATTTTTGGATAGAGTCGGCGAAGAGAACCTAACCAATTTCAAAAATTCTTTCACCAATGGAAAGCTATAATATCAGGGAGTAACATAAGCTATATTTTATCACGGTATTCCCACGGGAACGGGAATTACGCGGGTGCGACTGAAAGCGAAGCGAGGGCGGGTTGCTAGTTTATATAAAACTTTTTTTTGTAAAATGCAAAAGATATAAATGAAACTGACATGATTGTATGTCATCGTCATTTCGGCTCATATGCGTCCCACTGCTGGCCTACTTCGTAATAGGAGGGAGATTGACCTACTATAACAAGCTGTTCAGACGGGTTGGTATAGGGTTTTATTTCGAGTTTTCCTTCTCTTGTATAGAAGTTATATGCATATTATATCCCTTAGTCGTCTTTTACGACATCCACGGGTACGAAAGGGAGTGGTGAATTACTCCGACACAGGGAGTAAGAATACAATTCCACATGTAAGTAATCAATGTAAAAAAGTGCCTGAAATAAAGAGAAAAGGAAGATATTATTATCATTATTATCACAGCCCATATGTGTGCCACCATAGAACCCGGGCCTATTCCTGTGGGAGCGAGATAGGTCAATCTCTCTCCCACTGTCACTACACGGCAAATATTCGCTACCCACATAGAAACCTATAGGTACTTATTACTATAGAACCTAGGTATTAGATCCATAGGCACTTAAAAGAAAGTATAAACTGTTTTCTAAAACTGTCATTGGCATGACTAATCAATCATTGGCACTGTTATTCCGTGCACTATCATTTAGATATATATTTCATAGGTATGTTTGCTTAAATATAAGTTGAATTTATTCTTAGTATTTATCATATTTGATTTGAGATTTTGGTAACTACGCTTATGAAAACATTACCTAAATACCTAAGTACTCAAATGAACGGCGATAGTGCTATGTTCTGGGAACAGTAAATAACTAGGTACTTACGTATAAGACAAATGGGTAGACGGATACATAGTTAAACTTAGCTAATTACATTTGTGATACCTACTTAATTACCGATTATCGTTACGTGGGAACCTATTGTTTGCCTAGAATGCATTACGTTTACAGCATTTCTTGATAATAATAAAACACGTCTTATTTATGTAATAAAATATTACAGAAAATGTACATATTACGAGAAAGCAGTGTTATCTATACCAATAAATAAAATTGGAGTGTCTGTTTGTAATGTCAAAATAATAGGCTTTTTTTCATGCTCACACGGTTATTTACACGACACCTATGCCTAAAATACAGATTAAAAATTTTTTTCTGTCTGTCTGTCTGTTTGTTCCCGGTAATCTTCAAAACGGCTGGACCGATTTCAAAAATTCTTTCACCAATGGAAAGCTATAATATCAGGGCGTAAATTAGGCTATATTTTATCCCGGTGTTCCCACGGGAACGGGAACTACGCGGGTAAAACGACTAAAACCGAAGCGAAGCGAGGGAGGGTTGCTGGTATAAATTATAGATAAAAAATAATGATTTAAAAATACCTATCTTGCCTACAGGTGAGAAGCTATTCGAGTTTCAAATTTGTTTGAAAACACTTTTTTTTTAATTTAAATAAGTAGCCAGTGATAAATAATAATTCTAGGCAATAGTGAGGATATGATCATGTTACTTATACCGTAATATTATGAAACCTTTTTAAATTATGATTGTCTCTAACACTGTTGTTATCAAAATAAAATTGACTTCCTACCTTTTGTATAATTTATAAAAAAAAAAAACAGATTATGAGAAGTTACCAACGAAATCTCTTTATCACAGCAACCAACGTACATCGTATGCAACTACATCATCAGCTGCTTATCGGTCAGATGCTGTCATTTCCTTCATGAACCACAACAATAAATTAAAAAACAAAATCACAATCACTCAATTTATCAAAACTTGATAAACAAAAATAAACCTTTTTATCACTATAGACTGTACAGATTAAAGACTGAACGACACATTCACTAATTCAAATTTCGAATGACTTCTTGTTGATACTTTTTTTTGTTGCAAAATGTTACGTTCAGAAACGCGGAGCGCGCACCACTACACTGGCGCTAGCGAGTCGCGTACGTTCCAAATGACAAATGCGCGTCAACGGGTTACCCGACGCTGCGTTTGTTTACCTCGACTACTCGCTCAAGTTCAAGGGATTAGGCTTACGGAACGCAGTGGCCAATAAAATACGAACTCAAATTGTTGATGTTCGCTTTAGTTTTAAATATCTAATAATATTGGTTTTGTATTTTTTGTAATCTGTCATGAATGTACATTAATAGCCGAGGGATGATGTCATACCTAGCAGGTTGACAATTGGTACGTACTAAGCAATAAAAAGATACCGCCGTCGAAACAACGGCTTTAAAAATTAATTATCATTGGTACTTAGGTGAGTAGGTACATAGTTAAATATTCACCTAGTTCATATTCTTTAAATTCGATGGTCCATTTGGCGACTAAGTTTTTAGGAATTCTCCTCAAGCGTATTGGCGTACTTCGGGTCAAAGCAGCAAATTTAGAATGAAAAAATAAAGAGCCTGATTTTGACGCTATAGCTCTTTGAAACCTGCAATTTATAGTTCCTAGTGTCAAAATAAAAAAAAAACTACTCTAAAATTGATAAGCTCTTACACTTTACATACCTACCATGATAGCATAATAAAGAAAAGTCAATAATTTTATTCGCTTAATCGAGCATGTCGTATCTTATTTAGTATTAAGTACTAGGCCTACAAACCAACTTTCTAGGCGATATTTGAATCTTTAACTTTCAGTTTATTATATGACAGATTAAGATATTTGAAAAGTTTTATAATTTTATTCTATTTTTTTTTTATTAAAACTTAATGATACACCTGCAATTTCATTTCTTTGCAAATTTCTTTGTTTTCTATAAAAATTACCATATGAATTTAAATTACATAAAACAGCGTGAAAACGTTACATGACGTCATGTGCTTCGAAAAAATTTTAGTCGTGAAAACATAAAACGCTTAGTTACTGTTTACTTTAAGAAATTTCTATTACAAATTGGCTAATAAATAGTGTATAATGTTACAATTAGGGTCCGACCCTAGATACGGCTTCGGCCTAGTTTCGGTCAAAAAAACGGGTTTCAGCTTAGTTTCGGTTTCGGCTGATAATTATCAAACCGAAACTATGACCGAAACCGAAACTGAATCCATGAGTTTTCGCGCTGCATTAGGATATGCTCGCTGCACGAGATGCGAGAAACGAAACGTCATTTTACTGCGCTCATAGTCATCTCACAATTTTATTTTCGTTTATGTCTGTGCGTCGCGAATTTTGTAGTACGAGGTATTATGCTAAGAGTACCAAATATGTGTAAGTTTGGTGAGATTGGAATCGGATTCGAAATTAAAATTGATTTCAAGAGTAGGCCCACAGATCACACAGAACGAACAGTGTGCCTACTCTGGAAATCCATTCTAATTTCTAATCCGATTCAATTTCAATCTCACCAAACTTATATTTGGTACTCTTGAACAAAATCGAGAATGAATTATTCGCATTCGCCGTTGTTAATTTCATCAAATGTGCCGTATTTTCTTACTTTAAATTAATAACGTTATCGAACTCGATCACCACAAAGACGCTTTCTTGAAATTGTGTAACATTAACGATTTTAAATTACGTCAAAATCACGTCGGGAGTAGCTCGACGAGAGTCGAATTCATTTAGTTTAGAAACGCTCCACCGAATCTGATTCCAATCGTGCGCTAGTGTCGCTTTCAAGAGTACCAAATTTGCTCAAATTCGAGCTGCGATTGGATTTAGGATTGGAATCGAGATTCAAGAGTAGGCACACAGATCACAGATCATCTAAATTACATATGTAAGTATATACGGTTTTATCAATATTCCCAGAGGTAACTAATTTAATTATTTCTGATGTTTACACATTGTAAATGAAACTACTTTAAGGATTTTATCGCGTTTGTATTTGATTTTTGATTGCCCGACGTTTCAAACTCTTTGCAGCGCTGCAAAGTGAAGTAAAGAAATGAATTTAGTTGTCACCGCCCAATCAATAGTAACAAATTGACTATCTAAAAAAGATTTGTGTTACCAGTTACTAAAATTAAGAAATTCATTATAAAACAAAATATTTATATCCGTGAAACATTCAAAAGCCGTAAAAACTAAAAATACTTTGATAATATACATATATGTTAAAAAATACGTTACGCTTGGTTCCCTTTAAAATATCAAAAAGGTTGTTTACATTTTATTTTATTCAGTTGTGCTATCATTGCTACATACTTGCTATTTTTTTGTATGAATTTGTATAATATAAAAGTAAGTAGTTGGTTTTATGGGCGTTGAGCAACTTTTATATCTTTAACTTTGTACTTTATACCTATTCTGTTTATCTTGAGATGGTACCTACTTAATTATCTTTAATTACAGTGACATTTGCATTTTTGAGATATACACTTGTGAATTTAAAATTATAATAGCGTTACTATAAAATTATGTAAGTGAAAATGAAAGATTAAATAATCTTAATTAGGTATCAGTATTTTAAATATTTCGTTCGAAGAAGCTTATTTTTTTATTACTTTTAGAAAAAGAATTTAAACATTGTTAAATATACAATATTAGTTAATTCACAAACTTTGCGTCATATAAAAGAGAGTAAGCCTGTAACCAAAGAATAAAGTTTGTTAATTGAATCTGCCTCAATCTGTATCGCCTGTAACGCTCAACCCACGCGACAGACACGCTCAAAAGCAATATTTTTTTCACGCCTTGCAACATTTCTCGTGGATGCGCCCGCTCTTATTGATTAGCAGAGTTTCGGCGCGAATATGGAAATGTCATGTTGAAGCTCTTGTATTATATTTATTTTTTTTAGTGTTTTATAGTGTTATCTATACCGATAAATAAAATTGGAGTGTCTGTTTGTAATGTCAAAATAATAGGCTTTTTTCATGCTCACACGGTTATTTGCACGACACCTATGCCTAAAATACAGATTAAAAAATTTTTGTCTGTCTGTCTGTCTGTTTGTTCCGGGTAATCTTCAAAACGGCTGGACCGATTTCAAAAATTCTTTCACAAATGGAAAGCTATAATATCGGGGAGTAACCTAGGCTATATTTTATCCCGGTATTTCCACGGGAACGGGAACACCGCGGGTAAAACGACTAAAACCGAAGCGAAGTGAGGGCGGGTAGTATTGAATAATTTTGCTGAAGTTTTATGTAATATAATATAATTAACGTGCTGAAGTGTGGTGGATGTGACATAAGAGTGGTTTATGTGTATTTGCATATTCTACCGGAATTCCCAGAGAAATTATTAAATTAGGTTTTTAGCGCCTAACTAATGATAACGACTTGACTTACTGATGGACAATGACTAATAATAAGTTATACAATATGAAGAAGTACATAATATGTAAAGAAAATTATTTGTAAGCTACGTAAGACAAGGCAGTATGGTCGAAAAGACTTTAGCCTGCCCAGAAGGGCGATCCAAACAAAAAAAAAAATATTGGTTAGCATAATGTAGCCTATAGTATTTCTCCATTAATAGGTTATCCAATGTTAAAAGAATTTTTCAGTTCGAACCGTTAATGCTTGACATTAGTGCAGTGTTGCCACTTTTAGGGATTTCGCCCCTTTTTTAGGGCGAAACTGCTAATTTAAAATATGGCTTAGGGCTATTTAATATTTTTAGGGATTTAGGGTAATTTGGGGTAAAATTGAAAATAAAAATACCAAAACTATTTTATCATAGACTTTGCCGAAAACAAACAATGGTTATCCCTTAGAATAATAACGTATAGAAGGATAGTGTCAGTACTTCGAACTTTAAAAATTTTAATCTAGAAATACTAATGGCGGGCAGACGATTACACACGTACACACGGAAACCTCTATACAAATTATGAAATCAAATTTTGTTTTTATTAACATAAATCGTCGAAATACTTTTAAAAGTAATGTTAAAAACCTTTTTATGTTTTTCGAATGTGTTGTGGCACCATTTGAATGCACAAGCCGTCATAATTACCTATTTATTTTTTAAGAGTTGCGTACGTTCGTGCAGTGCAATGACTTGTACATTACGGGACTGTTCCGGCGTAGGCTCCAATTGAAATGCCTCACTTTTTGTGCGTGGACTTACCTTCTATATGTTATTATTTTAAGGGTTACCCTTCATGGGTCCCCATGGTTCCCCGTAATTACTTTGTGTTCTTACACAGACATAGAGGGATGATAGTAGAATTTTAAATTAATATATTGCAGTGTTTACTTGTAGATATTTGAGTGCTATCAACTAATAGCTAGTATAAGAAAATTGCCCATTGAGTAGTTCGGCTGGAGAGTCCTCGGTACGGTGTTCGGATCGTCAAAGCCTTCTGACCGGTGCTGATGGAGTGGTTAGGTCAGCGGCACGGGGTGCTTTCCTTTCGACTGTTGCAGGTATTGACGAGGCACAATTGCTTCGCCAAGTACCTGCACATGGTCGTGAGAGCACACGGTTGTGAGGAGGGAGAGCACACCGTCATGCCAACACTGCGATTGCGACGAGGAGCTATCAGCCCAATGGCGAAGGGAGAGAATACCGTGGGTTATGAGGCACGCGCCAACTTTTCATCACCCCGGAAGAAATGGATGGCGTGTTCGTTGGCCATGGCCTACAATATTAACAATGACAGGCTCTATTTTAGAACTCGACAGACAGATGTTGAATGCAGCAAAAAACTTAAGCCCAACGCTTCAGCATCAGCATCATATTGTTCACCATCTACTTCTTCCACAGAATAAAATTAATTCTTTTTGTGATTAAGTGTTTTGTTGAAATGATTAAACTTTTTGTGTTTACTAGCTCTGGTTAAGAGATGAAAATTAAAATAAAATCAAACCATCAAGTTTTGATTTATTTGGTACTCATTTAGATTTTGTGCCCTAAATCAAGGATTTTCGGAGACTAATTAGGGTATTTAGGGTAATTGATAAAAAAATCTAGGGTAAAACCACAACCTGATAGTGGAAACACTATTAGTGCGTTCAACGAAACAAAGTCTACAACTTTATTGTATTACTAGCAACCCGCCCTCGCTTCGCTTCGGTTGTAGGTTATAGTCGTTTTACCCGCGTAGTTCCCGTTCCCGTGGGAATACCGGGATAAAATATAGCCTTGTTTACGCCCTGATATTATAGCTTTCCATTGGTGAAAGAATTTTTGAAATCGGTCCAGTCGTTTTGAAGATTATCCGGAACAAACAGACAGAAAAAACTTTTTTAATTGCTATTTTAGGCATAGGTCGTGCAAGTAACTGTGTGAGCATGAAAAAAGCCTATTATTTTGACATTACAAACAGACACTCCAATTTTATTTATTGATAGATTATTGATTTGATGGTTCTGTATTATTTATTTTTTTACTTAGGTAGGTACTTAGTCCAAAGTTAAATAAATATTAGCTACCTAGGTATATTTCATTGCATGAAATTGGGACATAACTATCTTATCTTAAAGCATTATCGCGACATTAAATGTACGCTTGTAGAATAAACATCTTTATCAATTTTAGCATAGGTTTATCTACCTTCCTATATTTAGATAATGAGTCATAAATATATGTATACAAAAACTTGAGCGTCACGGGGAATCCGGGAGGAGTAAATTGCTGGATATGCAATGAAATAACCTGACACTATAAAAGCGTAGTAAATATGTTTTTTTAAATATAATATTTAATATAATTGGGGTATGACGTCATAATAAAATCTCGTGCTAAACATATAGGAATATGACTGTAAGTAAAAACTATAAAGTAGGTAATGAGTGTGGCTGTTTAAAATCGAATCAATTCTATAAATATCATATTTTGCGGCCAGTAATAGTTTATTTTTGCGGCCAATAATTTTCCGTGTGGTGACGAAGTAATAATACAATTGACCATCCTCTCTCTCGCCCGTGAGTGTTGTAAAAGATGACTAAGGGATATACTATGCACATAATATCTATGCAAGCGACGGAAAATTCGAAATAAAAAGACCTGTACCAACAAATCTGACCAGCGTGGTAGGTCAATTTCCCTCCCATAGTGGAGAAGGCCCGAGCTTAACAGTGGGACGCGTATGGGCTAAGGTGATGATGAATAATAATTGTTGTGATTTCTGTATTTAATTAAATTGGTAGTATACTTAAAGCATAACATTAATTTAATAAATCTAGGACCATTTAGACAAAAAATGAATTTAAAAATTTCCAAATGATACGAGTATAATGTGTTTCAGCGCCATCTGCTAATAAATCCATGAACTAAGTAAACTATATGCATTACAAATGTGATGTTGCTACTAAACAACAGATGGCGCATTATTATTTCCTTGATGAGTTTCATAAGTAGTAAAAAGGGATAGTAATATATTCCTTTGTATTTCTTAAAATAATTCATGTTTTCACAATAGCTTACATTTAAAAAAGACTAATATTTCTGCGTATCGTGTCCTGGTTTCTTACAATTAAAAAGACTTCGTAGTTGGATTTATATTTTTTATTTTTAAAAAAGACAACATTCGGAACTAAGGAACTAATTCTTGTATGGAGGGACACTTTACAAACACAATTTAACAGATTCAAATTACACCGAAGTTCAGAATAAAAGTAAACACGTTCATCATCAGAATCATAAAACTATTGTCCTGCATGTGAATCGAACCCACGCCACTGGCACTCATACACGTCCCACTGTTGGGCTTATTCTCCTTCCCAGTAAGAGGGAAATTAACCTACTATACCACGCTGGTCAGACGTATTAGCATAGGGTTTTATATCGAGTTATCCGTTTGTTGCATAGATGTCATATGCATATTTAATCACTCAGTCGTTTTTAGGCAACCCACGGGCAAGAGAGGGGGGCGGTGAATTGTGTCCTTCCTCAGTCACTACACGGAGACCGGTACTGGCACCGAATTATATCCACTAATCCATCTGAGTAGTCTTTGATTATTTAGCTTCAATTACGATTATAAGTTAGTACCGTTATTAATTCAAGTATGCTAAACTACTTAGTACGGTTCAACTCTTCAATAAGCAGTCGATAAAGTAAATATTTATGAACATGATTTAAAATATTCTGATTAGCCTTTTATCAACAGATTCATTTGCTTCAAAGTAATAGCCGATTAAGCTGTTTGGGGATATAGTACGGTAATCCTTACTAATATTATAAATGCGAAAGTCTGTCTGTCTGTCTGTCTGTCTGTCTGTTACGCTTTCACGTCTAAACCACTGAACCGATTTTGATGAAATTTGGTACAGAGATGGACTAAAGCTTGAGAAAGGACATAGGCTACTTTTTATCGCGAAAAAATGGGTATAAGGGGTTGAAATAGGGGATGACATTTTGTATGGAAATTCGTCATTTTCGATGATAGAATCATGAATCTTTGTATTAAGGCACTTGATAATATATACATAAATATTTGTTCGAGCATTTTGGAAATTTCATTTATATGGGGATGAAATTCAACCCCTAAAAGACAAAAAAGCATAAAGTCGAAACCACTGGGCCTAGAAACGTAATTTTTTTTTACATCGTAGAATTTGTAAATAAAACTACTTTTACGGATTATATCGCGTTTGTATTTGATTTATGATTGCCCGACGTTTCGAACACTTTGCAGCATTCATGGTCACGGGCGGACTAAGGTGTCTCACGTCCAACAAGTAATCGTTATTACAGACATTTACAATTATCTACCCGATACAGAAAATAGTTATAAACTTATTAAATTGTTACCCACATTTTAGTACAAATTTATTGCCAGTGTAAGAAGAAAATGATTATCATTTTCTTCTTACACTGGCAATAAATTTGTACTAAAATGTGGGTAACAATTTAATAAGTTTATAACTATTTTCTGTATCGGGTAGATAATTGTAAATGTCTGTAATAACGATTACTTGTTGGACGTGAGACACCTTAGTCCGCCCGTGACCATGAATGCTGCAAAGTGTTCGAAACGTCGGGCAATCATAAATCAAATACAAACGCGATATAATCCGTAAAAGTAGTTTTATTTACAATGTGTAGTGCTCGCGTAAACATCAGATATCATCGTAGAATTTCTTAGGGTACACGAGCTCTAGCAAAGAAATCGCGAAAAAATGGGTATAAGGGGTTGAAATAGGGGATGACATTTAGTATGCTTTATCATTTTCGATGATAGAACCATGAATCTTTGTATTAAGGCACTTGATAATATATAAATAAATATTTATTCTAGCGTTTTGGAAATTTCATTTATATGGGGATGAAATTCAACCCCTAAAAGATAAAAAAGCATAAAGCCGAAACCACTGGGCCTAGAAACGTAATTTTTTTTTTACACCGTAGAATTTCTTAGGGTACACGAGCTCTAGCAAAGAAATCGCGAAAAAATGGGTATAAGGGGTTGAAATAATTGATGACATTTAGTATGCAAATTTGTCATTTTCGATGATATAACCATGAATCTTTGTATTAAGGCACTTGATAATATATAAATAAATATTTATTCTAGCATTTTGGAAATTTCATTTATATGGGGATGAAATTTAACCCCTAAAAGACAAAAAGCATAAAGCCGAAACCACTGGGCCTAGAAACGTAATTTCTTTTTACACCGTTGTATTTCTTGGGGTACATGAGCTCTAGCGAAGGATTTTTGGAAAATCACCCCTTAAGGGGGTGCAAATCGTATAGCCGAATCTATTGGGGCTAGGAACGTAAAACTATGTATTTCTCTGTATTGTGCGATTCTCTTTCTTTTGTTGTAAATGAGCTCTAAGAAATTAGTTTTTGAAATTCAATCTCTAAGGGGGTGAAAAATGTATATCCGAAATCATTAGGCCTAGAAACTAGGGATGTGAAAAATAATCGATTTTTATAATAATCGATTATTAATCGATTTTTTTTTGTAATAGTCGATTTTTACAATCGATTATCAAAATAATAGAAAATCGATTATTTTTATAATAAAATTGATTTTCCTAAAAAAGAAGGTCATCACAATACTGCGTGCAGTATTTCATACTATATTAGAAGATGAAGCTCACATTTCCTACAAAAATGTCATCATAATCCTGTTGGGAAAATCGATTATTTTATAATCGATTATTTATTTTTAATTAATCGATTATTTTATAATCGATTTATTTTGAGAACAAAAAATCGATTATTTAAAAAATCTATTATTTTCCCTCCAAGTCACATCCCTACTAGAAACGTGAAATTTTGGACAAAGTTCTCTTTCTTGGGGAAAGTGCTCACTAAAAAAGAGTTCTTCTTCTTTTTGTCTTGGCAATCAGCTACAAATACGAGCCATTTTTACCAGTGTCGAGTTATAATTATCTTTTCAAGTTCTCAGTTTCTTCATGTCAGTAATGGTCTGTCAGTAAGTCAGTGTCGCCCTCAACAGTGTAATGGCCACTGTTAAGGGTATCTTCTGAGAATTTTGGTGGAAACAAAAAGGTATGTATAGCAATTTTATATCATATTCACTACACCTCAGGAATTTTGCCACTATATATTACATAAAATGCCATCAAAATTATTTAATATAACACGTTAAAACACTAAGATATTGAATATAATACAAGAACACCACATGACACTTCAGATTCCCGCCAAAAACTCCCAAAAAAGAGTTTTTGAAATTTTACCCCTAAGGAGGTGAAAAACGTAAAACCGATATCACTGAGCCTAGGAACGATCATTTTAGTACACGATAGGCTTTCTTGGGTTACCCCATTATTTTTTCTTAATGCTCGCATATCAAGATTACTTTGGATCGACGCAATATGTATTCGGTCCTCTGCCATCATAGATATATTGCAAAGGTTCTTTTAGCAACATTTTATGACCAGCTGCCTGCCAGACGACATAGCTGGCTAGATGGCATCACTAATTGGTCCAGGTCAATGTAAATCTTTGTCTTAGTAGTATTTTGCGACACCCACAAACAATGAAAGTGTTATAATATTCCTAGCCGCTACCAGACAGTAAGTTAAAATCAAGATATTAATCCAATTTTCTATCTCTAGAAATAAACAAATTTGAAGTGTCTATTTGTTGTCAAAATAATAGGTTTTATTTATGCTCACACAATTATTTGCACGATACTTATGTCTAAAAAACCGGCCAAGTGCGAGTCGGGGTCACGCACGAAGGGTTCCGTACCATTATCTATAAAAAAGGGGGAAATTGCGTTTGTTGTATAGGAGTCCCCTTAAATATTTATTTTATTTTGTTTTTAATATTTATTGTTATAGCGGCAACAGAAATGCATAATTTGTAAAAAATTTAACTGTCTAGCTGTTGCGGTCCTTGAGATACAGCTTGGTGACAGACAGACGGACAGACAGACAGCAAAGTTTTAGTAATAGGGTCCCGTTTTTACCCTTTGGGTACGAAACCCTAAAAACGGCTCAATTTTTTTTGTCTGTCTATTCGATACGGGTAATCTTCAAAACGGCTGGACCGATACTGATAATACTTTACCACCAGGTCTACCAAGCCTTACATAAGGAATAACTTAGGCTATATTTTATCCCGGTGTGGCTGGAGAAACTGTGAGAATTTAATCGATTTTAAAATTATTTCACTAACGGAAAGCTAATTTTAAGCCAGTAACATATTTAGGTTTTATTCCGTGTGGTGACGGAGTAAGAATACAATTCACCACCCCCTCTCTTATCCGTGGGTGTCGTAAGAGACGACTCAGGGATATATTACGCATATGACATCTATGCAAGAGATGGAAAACTCGAAACAAAACCCTATACCAACCTGCCTGACCGGCATGGTATCGTATGGTTAATTGCCCTCCTACTATGGAGGAGGCACGAGCCCAGCAGTGGGACGTATATGAGACGAAATAGGCTATTTTTTTATCCCAATATTCCTACGGGCCCGGGCAAAATGCGGGTGAAATCGCGGACATTTAATGGATATAAAAATTAATTTACGAATGAAAATCTACATTATCAGCGAAAAACAAATAAAGGCTATTTTCATCCTGGTGTTTGCCCGGAACGAGAACTCTGCAAGAGAAACCGGTGGATGTTGACCAATTTTTTTTTTTATTTTAAATTCTTTCAACAATAGGAAGCTACGTTAGCAGCGAGTAACATAGGCAATTTTTATCTTGGATATTTGTATGGGATTTGTTAGAACAAATTTTTTTTCACCTATGTAGACTTATAATATCAGCGAGTAACATAGGCAATTTTTATCTCTGCATTCGCATAGGAATGGGGTCTACGTGGGTGAAACTATGGGAGTTTGATCAATATTATTCTTTTTCACCAATGGAAACCTATCATGGATAATGTATTATCAGCGACTAAGGATGGCCATATTTATCATCGTCTTTCCACGTGAATTTGAACTAGGGTGGAAGTAATATTCAAATATAAAAATTTGTGAAGTTATTTGGACCTTTCTTACTCGATCACGCATAAACTGTTGACCAAATTTGGATGAAAATTGACACACAGATAGAGTATTTCTTAAATTAAGAAATATCATCATCATCATCCACATACTTCCGACTCTTGGACTCGGGCCTCCTCCATAATGGGAGGGAATTTGACCTACTATACCATGCTGGTCAGATATGTTGGTATAGAGTTTAATTTTTCGAGTTTTCCTTCTCTTGCATAGATGTTATGTGTATATATCCCATAGTCGTCTTATACGACATCCACGGGCAAGATAGGGAGTGGTGAATTGTATTCTTACTCCGTCACCACAATAACACAATAAAAAGAAATATGCAAGCCAACTTTTACGCGGTTAAGCTAGTTCTAAATATAAAATCAAATGAAAATCATGATCATCACTGCTCATATAAGTTCAATTGTTGGGCTCAAGCCATTGACCTACTATACCACGCTGGTCAGACGTGTTGGTTTAGGATGTTATTTCGAGTTTTCCTTCTTTCAGAATTACGACTTATTTTTAGAATAAAACCGAACCAAATACTTAATTTAAAGCCGCCAAAAGTCCAATATGAGTAAGAATCGTCTCCCTATTTGAATAGGATTTTCACAATTCTAAGGTTTTTATTTTATTTTCATGTAATAGAAAATTAGAATCCTTGAAAGTACAATTGTAAAAAAATCTTAAGTTGCGGAGCCCTAACATTATTTTAATAAAAAAATAACTCGTTTTATAACATCCGCTACTTGCCCGTGAAAGTTTCGTCAAAATCGATATAGCTGTTTCAAAGAACAAAACCGAAACAGATAAAAAGAGACAAAATTTTCACAAACTATTTTATTATGATAAATATCACATAAACTGTCATATATACATACATTCATGATAAATATGTTACTTTGAAATAAAAAAAGAACACTTTATTTGTCTATAAGTGGTTATCTCGGACCTTGCATGCTGACCGCATTTTAATCAGCACTGTAAGAATTCATTAATATGTGTGTCTCACAAGTCTAGCTAGCAATTTATGTATAAGGTGATGCTTCGACCTTAAGAGATGCTGGACTCTAAGAAGACAAGTGCACGACAAGCGTAGAAAACAATAACAATAATATCGAAAGTGACCACCGCGATAGATAGTCAGTGTCTGATTTTTTTTTAAGAGAGCATCCTGCTCTATGGAAATAATACTTGTATTGCGATTTGCGGAGGTCTTTACAAACATATAATTAATAGATACAAATTACATCCAGACTCGGAACAACAATTTGTGGATTGCACATAGTGTTGTTCTGCGTGAGATTCGAACCCGTGACACTGGCACGGTAGGTTAGTATCTTAACCACTATCACCTACGTAAGAGATTGAGATATAAATGGATGCCAAATTCAGTAGATTATCTAGAAATTTATTTATTAGAAAAACGTATAATATTTTTAGGTAAATTTAAAACACAATCCCTTATTTTTACATCCACTATGTTTTTGCTATTTATAAACATGACTTTTTAAATTGTAAAGCAAATAACTTATGATCTATTGAACCTTAAGATTTCCGTTGACTGGTTTTCAGATACTAGTTACTTTATATTTAGCTAATCAACTTATATTCCTTACCACACACATACGTCCCACTGTTGGGCTCGGGCCTCCTCCACAATGGGAGGGATTTGGACTAAAATACCATGCTGGTCAGACATGTTGGTATAGAGTTTCACTTCGAGTTTCCCTTCTCTTGCACAGATGTTATATAATATGCATATAATATCCCTTAGTCGTCTTTTACCACATCCATGGACAAGATAAGGAGTGGTTGATTGTATTCTTATGTTAACTCGTGATCGGGTGCCGCTTGTGGGATCTGGTCCAGCCATAATCATTTGAATTATATTAAGTATCTTGCAGTTCGAAGGGCATCACACTGAAGCTTGGTCTTACAAAACATGTACACAAATTTATATATAGTAAGAAGAAAAAAAAATTAAAATAATAGACAAGCCCGCTGAGTTTCTTGCCGGATCTTCTCAGTAGCGGTCGCGTTCCGATCCGGTGGTAGTTTATTTTATTGGATAATTTAATTTTATTTTATAAAATTGACAACATGTAAGTGCCCTCTTGGGGTCTATGCATAATAAATGATTTGAATTTGAATTCTTACTCCGTCACCACATGGAAATTCTTTATATTATATACAAATAATTGATTTTAAATTGAACATATCTTTTTTTCTAAATATTTGATTTGCAAGAAAAAACTAGCCAAGTTGTACTTAATTTTCAAATATATAAAAGTAAGTTTTGTAAATAATTAAAGCACCCATACAAAAGTTTAAATGAACCTTTCATGATGAAACTTATTCTTCTACGAAGAAGAAATAAGTTTGTGCTGTTTGTTATAGTTATGCAAGCGGCCTATTAAAATCAACTGTATGAAAAATTATTTTAATTTTATAAATCCTTCCAAATGGAAGAGAAATTGACCTACTGTACCATGTTGGGCAGACATGTTAGTATAGAGTTTTTTTTTTGAGTTTTTCTTCTCTTGCACAGATGTTATACGCATATTTTCTGTCCATTATGATATCTAACAAGATAAGGAGTGGTGAATTGTATTCTTAATTCATTACCACACGGACAATAAATAAATAGAGACCGAGAACAAACAAAATGAGCTAGCGTCATTAAAAAAAAATTTCCTCTTGATGTACGATTGAGTTGATGGCCGTTGATGATCAATTCTCGAAATGATTAATTTTATCGATTTGACCTGATAAAATGATTGTGTCGCGAATGTGGGACAATCATTCATTAAATGAATTGGGTTTTATTGGAAATTAATTTCAAGGTGATTCGCATCATCACACGCGCGATCACACACGGTGATCGCACGCGCGGTCCAGTCCGTCCGGGGCGATGAAAGGACGGCGCGCAGGCCCTTAACCCACCCGTACCCACGTCACCTCGTTGTTGGGCCGCAATTACACAGCCTAAAATGTTTTTTGGATCATATTAAGCATAGAAAGATTCTCAATTGATGACTACAAATATCCTTCCTGGTGAGCCGTTGAAGTAGAAATAAGTAGCAGAGAACCTTAACAAGCGGCCGCATATAACTCTCAATGTGGTGTTTCTTGAGGTACATGAAGTAGATATCATATCTTGATTGTGGAGTGGTTGCAGGATTTATAATTTAGTTCTTAAAATTAATATCAATTTATCGACTTCGATTTCCAAGCACTTTAGCATTCAAATTTAAGTAAGCGTTATTCATTTTGTGAAACTACGTGCTTCTCGTCATAGCCCATATACAAACCACTTCTGGGCTCGGACCTCCTACATTTAGGAAGGCAATTTGACCTACTTTACCGCGCTGGTCAGACGTATTGGCGTGGTTTTATTTTTGAGTTATCCTTCTCTTGCCTCGATGTTTTCTATATATTACATATATCCCTTAGTTATCTTTTACAATACCCACGTACAAAATACTGGTGAATTGTATTCTTACGCCGTGACTACACGGAAAATTACGTGCTTATTTAATAATAAATTATCACTTAATTTTAAATGGCTCAGCAAAGAAAACATAATCCTGCCTACTAATATTATAAACGCGAAAGTTTGTATGTGAGGATGTGAAAATGTTAAGATGTTTGTTGCTCTTTCACGCAAAAACTACTGAATGGATTTTGACGAAACTTCACAATAATATAGCTTCGATATCAGAGTAACACATAAGCTATAATTTATCTCGATATTCCCACGGGAAGAGGAACTGCGAGTGAAACCGCAGGGCGCTGCTAGTGGGTAATAAATTTGCCTCATATAGGTATAACCTAGGTACGACTTTTAAGCAAGCAAAGATTATGGTAATACCAAATATCATTCGTCGTGTATCACTACTTAGAGTCGACGAATTAGAGTAGCTATCTGATAAATAATGATAATATGATACAACGACTAGACCAGACCGATAGTTTAGCATTTATGCCTTATGGAAATTCAAAATGCATATTATATTTACTTACAAAAATATATGCGTATGAAAGCAGTGAGTGCAGATATGATGGCTGATAGGAGGCTATGGAAGGTAAGAACATGTTGTGCCGACACCATTTAGTGTAAGATGAGGGCAGGAATTGGAATCCCAAGAATTTGAGATAAGTGTGATGATGATGATGATTTTTTTTTATTGCAGACGGTGGCAAACGAGCAAACAGTACACCTGATGGTAAGTGTTGCTGTCGCTCATGGATCTTTACAAGGCCGCTTCCTACCGCGAAGAGAGTGAAGGGAGTGTGAATGCGTGCATTGAGGCTTGGTGATACCAAGGGCACCACCAAAACCCTCCACACGCAAACACCCTCAGAAAGTTGGGCTTCCGGCTCTCTCGCTTACCAAACGAAGGGCAGTAACAAATTGCTACTACTCAGACGTTGTTTTTCTGCTCAGTGTGGTACTGCCCCGGACGGACCGGCCCGCGGCTGTAGACAGATAACTGTCGACAGTGTGGTCCTACCACTCGTAGGATGATGATGCATTTGTGCTATAACTATATTGAAAGTCATTTTTATGATCAAATTCAAAATTATTCATTATGTACTGCCGAAAGCATTTTAAAAGGGTTCACTTGATGGCTGCTCTAATGGTTAACTCGTGATCGGGTGCCGCTTGCGGGATCTAGTTCAGCCATTAATTTTTCATTATATTTTTTTCTATCATATCATATTTCGACAGGCAACTGGATCTATTAATAAGCATGCTGTTGTATGTAATTTTATTTTAAATAAATAGTAAATTAAAAAAAATTGACAATGTCGCTGAGTTTCTTGCCGGATTTTCTCAGTGCGATCGCGTTCCGAACCGGTGGTAATTTTAAGGAAAAATGTAAAAAATGACAGTAAGCGCCCCCGCGGGGTTTATGCATAATAAATGATTTGAACTTACATATTGTCAATTTTAACATTGTACTATAAAATAATCTAATAAATTACTACCATATTTTCTATATGGTAGTAATTTATTGGATTATTTATAGGAAAGCGACAGCTAATATAATTATGTACATTCCCCCCTCGGGGAGGACGTCGGTCTTTCCTCACGCGGTCGGCCTCTCGGCGGGTGACGGTCTAGTCCCCGGACACGTCACCCGCAGCCTCGGCTAGGGCGGCATTGCACGTAGGTAATCCCGCCTGCGCCGCCCCAGTCGCCGGTAGCGGGTCGCATCATCGAGGCTGTGCACCTCGCGCTCGCGACCCGCCGCCTCCTTAACTGCCTCGCAGAAGGCTGCGACCGCGTCCCAATTCCTGATGCTGCCGAGCATCTCCCTAGCGATGGTCGGCAGCGTCAGGTCGGCACCGATGATTGTGAAGAGTTCACGACAGGGCTCTGTCCAAGCGGCACAGACCTTGAGCGTATGCTGGGCCGTGTCCTCGTCGCAATGTCTAATATATGTACATGGAATATCTTTCTAGTTTCAATAAATAATAATAGTGGGAAATCCCACAAATTCAAGCTTTGACTGGTAGATAATTTCAATTATATTTAATGCGTTCAATCAGTTATCCGTGCGGTGAGGGACTAGTATTCTTTTATTCATCACCCCCTTATCTTGTCTGACGCCTGTGGGTGTTGTAAAACACGATTAAGGATATATGCAGATAACATCGATGCAAGAGAAGGAAACTCGATATAAAACCCTATTCGTACCCTATAGACGTGTTACGTCTGACCAGCGTGGAATAATAGGTCAATTTCCCTCCCAGGAAGAGGCCAGACCTGACATAATAAGATGATCAATGAGTTAAATAGCGTGTTGTACATCTATCTTCTAATTTTCTAAATTTTTATATATAAATTTCTTGTGTACCTGTGTATGTCACTGAACTCCTCCTAAACGGCTGGAACTACAGTTTTTAATTGAAAATATATTTTAGTGTTCCATAGCCCATTCATAAAGATTGTATAACATGACATTACGACTAAGCGTATAATCAAAGCAAAATGCAAATTTTTCCTTTTCAGAGCTCTCCTTGTGTGTAATATTGTCTAACCATCTCTTTACGTGACGCACACAAAGTTACGCGTGTCAGGTAATTAAAGTATCCCTAGCCGAGGCCGCGGGTGACGTGACCGGGGATTAGTCCATCACCCGCCGAGAGGCCGACCGCGTGAGGAAAGACCGACGTCCTCCCCGATGGGGGGACGTCGCTCGATGGGAGGGTACCCCAATAGGGGGTATTCCGTCGGGCCGACCACTGATGTTAAGTAACGCTGCTCCGGTGGTTGGCCCAACGACGAAGGCGACGTGGTTTTCGGGTGGCCGACCGCAGCCCACCCAAAAAAAAAAAGGAAATTAAAGTATAAAAGCACTATACCGCAAAATAATCACAAAGTAAAACGTGAGCAGACCACGTGAGACCCACGTGAGACAAGTTTGAAGCAAAGTGTCCTACTTTGCTTCAAACTTGGGATCCGTATGTTCCGTAACCCACGGTGCCCTTGAACGATGTCACTATATTTTTACTGGATTGAGAACCCATAGCGCTGACTCATAGTGCGAGCAAAATTGTTAAAGCCTATAATTAGACTATAGTTTTTAGGGTTCCGTATCCAAAGGGTAAAAACGGGACCCTATTACTGACACTTCGCTGTCCGTCCGTCCGTCTGTCACCAGGCTGTATCTCAAGAACGGTGATAGCTAGTCAGTTGAAATTTTCACAGCTGATGTATTTCTATTGCCGCTATAACATCAAATACTAAAAATAAAATAATATAAATATTTAAGGGGAGGCTCCCATACAACAAACTTGATTTTTTGCTCAATATCGATAATGGCAATAGGGAGGCGCTTGTTTATCTAGTCAGTGGTACGGCACCCTTCGTGCGTGAGTCCGACTCGCACTTGGCCAATTTTTTAAACTATAGGCAAAAAAAGACATTCCATATATGTGAAGTCAGTTAAAACAGCATATTTACAGAAATATTACCTAATCTCTAGCATATAGCAGTTTAGTTACCTCACTGCCGGTGTGGCCTAACATAACTGGCTGTTTGTCCTCATTATACGTTTCATAACATGCAGGTATACAACTAGACTGTTATTTTATATGTAAACTAAAAGATTTATAAGGCAATGTTAGTTTTTTATAGCATCACAAATTTCGATAGAGGTCACATCTTTTAAAGTTTATTTGTTAATAATTCTATTCAACGGAATGTAAAAAATCATGTAGTTTTGGCTGGCATTCCTCTATGGGATTTGGAGGTGGAGATGCTCCTTTTTGTAGAGTTATGCTGTTGACAGTATTCTGTTTGCAATCATAACTGTGGCAATTTGTCCGAGGTTTTACTGGGCTTGTTTGGATTTAATAGCAATTTGTTAATGCACTTTATTCAGTAAGAGAGCTGAAGGCCTCAAATCCCACCTTAATATAGGCAGCGCACAGACTGTGCCTTGGATATAGCTAAGGATGGACCTTAGAGCGGCACCTACCATTTATAATTAAGTAGGCTCTTTCATTTTCTGCCAATAAATGCAATAAAAAGAAAAAGTTACCGATGTGTATCGTCAATGCAGGCAATGATGGTAGTTTCGCTTAGCGAATTGGTCATTTCAAGGACAATTGCTCGCCAGAAAGAGTTAACCGAATGGGCAGCACGGCTGGAGAGGCCCCGGTTTGACATTTTGTCCGTGGAGATCATCCGGCCGGCTTTAATGGAGTGTATGCAGCGGCAATATGGCGTGGTTTTTTCGAACTGGTATAGGGAGCACTTATCGGACATGATTGCTTCGGTACTGCATACGATCGTGATGACTATTTAATTCTGTCATCATTGGGATCGCAGTTAGAGCATAATGCAGCATAAAGTCGAGTTCTGCGTGGCCTGGGCTGAATAGCGCCATGAACTTCTTGCAGTCATTGATGGCGACCTTAAACCACTGTAGATTGTCGTTAAAACGATGGCAGCGTTAGTAATTGAAATTCGATCATCTCTTTCTGCTAGGCGGTTGTCTCGAGGAAGGAAATCGAGGAGCAAATTAGGGAGGTTTACAATTCGTTCACGTGATCAAAATCTCATATTATTAGATCGTTTTCCCTATCACTTGCCTTAATTACAGAAATATTTTCTTTTCTTTTCAATACATATAATTCTAGAGATCAAGGTAATATACAGAAATTTACAAGGAGCTAACTATAATTTTGTTATTTAAACAATGGTAATTTTATTTTACAAAATTTTCACAGACGTGACAGCTGTCAAAATAACAACTGACGTCAAAACGTTGCAATGTCGTAATAACATTTGTTTGTTCAGCTGCAATATTTTTATATCAATAACATGCAGTTATATATCTATAATTCCTTTTTTAAATTGCTTCTGACCTGACTACATTATATAGATGACTAGCAACCTGACCTCGCTTTGCTTCGGTTTCAGTCGCCTTACCCGCGTAGTTCCCGTGGGAATACCGGGATAAAATATAGCCTATGTTACTCCCTGATATTATAGATTTCCGTTGGTGAAAGAATTTAGGAAATCGGTTGGGTGGTTTAAGCGTGAAAGCGGAACAAACAAACAAACTTACTTTCGCATTTATAATATTAGTAAGGACAGCTTTTGCAAGATATATACAATTAATGAAAATTCAAATTCACAGAAGCTCCTGACTTAACATAAATCTCTTAGGTGTTTTACGACACTCACGAATAATATAGAAGTAGTAGTAATCGTCACCGCCACCACGTAGTTGGGTATATACTTATATATAAAGCTTAATATAAACTGTAATATTATAATTACATCCTTATCCTTACTAATAATTCCCTAGCCGAGGCCGCGGGTGACGTGACCGGGGATTAGTCCGTCACCCGCCGAGAGGCCGACCGAAACAGTGACGTGAGGAAAGACCGACGTCCTCCCCGAGGGGGGGACGTCGGTCGATGGGAGGGTACCCCAAGTAGGGGGTATTCCGTCGGGCCGACCACTGATGTCAAGTAATCCTGCTCCGGTGGTCGGCCCTGTGACGAAGGCGACGTGGTTTTCGGGTGGGTTGCGGGAGTTGCGAGCTTAAGCCCCTCTGTCACCCCGGACGGAGTGGTGCGGAGGCGCGCCGACCGCAGCTCACCCACAAAAAAAAAAAAATCCTTGCTAATAATTGTTAGATTTGTTTATTTGTTACTGTTTTCACGCTTAAACCACCAATCTGATTTCAAAAATTCCTTCTCCAATGGAAAGCTATAAGATCAGGGAGTAACATAGGCTATATTCTATTCGGTATTCCCACGGGAACGAGAACTACGTGGGTAAGGCGATTGAAACCGAATCGAAGCGAGGGCGGGTTGCTAGTAAAGAAATAAATAAACTTTAATGATTATTTTTGATTCAACTAAAATCTCATCACTGCAATCTGCATACGTGCCAAAAGAGTGCTCCGATCAACAAAGAACTCTTATTCCTTAATGTCTGTGAAACAAAGGAAAAATACAACGCATTATCATTAAAATTAGTTAAGTAGTTACACATGATGAAGTAATTAACAAACGGACATGACTTGTTTGTAGTTGACTTGTCTATATCTCTTTGTGTAGTGACGGCGTAAGAATACAGTGTCACTACCCCATCTCTTTCTCGTGGGTTATCGTAAAATACTAAGGGATGCAAGCACATAAGCGCTGCAAGCAGATAAGCCCATTATAAGGATAATTAGAAACAAAACCCTACACCGATTCGTTTGGCCAGCGTGGTATGGTGGCCACGGAATCCTCGTCACTTGGTAGGTCGCCAGTTAAACCACTACTCTAACTGTGTATTCAAAACAAAGACTGTGTTATCTATATATAAATACGTGAAGCGAAAACTTTGTACCCCTTTTTACGAAAATTACGTGGATGAACAAGTATGAAATTTGGCACAGTTGAAGTATATCACAGAAAAATTAAAGTATTAATATTTCTGTGAAGTATATAATGAGGAGAAGTGCATAAAACTGAAATTTTATATAATAATGGATTATAAATACATTAAATTCATTAAAAAAGGCATTACGCACACTACAACGAAATCGCTACACACACACACACACACACACACACACACACGTTTGTGCGAGTGTGTTGCGTAGCAACGCTTATAGACTTGTTTACGATTAAAATCTCTGGTCGAACTGAATGTAAAATAATCATAATTATAATGACAATGTCTACTAAAGATTTGTGCTTATATATTAGTTACTAGCAACCCGCCCTCGTTTCGCTTCGGTTTCAGTCGCTTTACCCGCGGCGTAGTTCCCGTTCCTGTGGGAATACCGGGATAAAATATAGCCTATGTTACTCCCTGATATTATAGCTTTCCATTGGTGAAAGAATTTTTGAAATCGGTTCGGTGGTTTAAGCGTGAAAGCGTTACAAACAAACAAACATCCTTACTTTCGCATTTATAATATTAGTATGAATTAGTGAAATACAGCTTGCTCAATTTACAATTATAGGTACATAAATAAAATTAAAGAAAATTGTGTAGCAGAAAAATTAATTAAAATGAATTATGGCCGAATTTCGACTACACGGCGACCACTAGTATCAAATAATAAAGTCAAATTATAATGTATTTATGATAAAATTTTATTTTTGATTAGTTTCTGGGAAATTGGTCCATCGAGATATGTATGCATAATATGTAACTTCCGTATTAATTCATTGCTTCCGGTTGCCCCTAATTAGGTACAGTAGTTACTAGGGACGTTATGGAGCTCTGTAACTGTAAACGAAACTATTGTATATCCGAAATGAAAGTAACCGACACTATAAGATATCCGAAACCGTAACCAAAACTATCGAATATCCAAAATGAAAATATATCCGAAACCGTAACCGAAAATATCGGCTATTCGTAATGAAAAGATATCCGAAACCGTAACCGAAACTATCGGCTATCGTTATTGAAAATACATCCGACACCGTAATCTATGTAAAAGTTTCGAATATTTTTGTATAGGGTCGGCGTCTCTACGGGATACGTTATGACAGTGTTTTTTCAACAAATCGAACTGACAGTCGAAACATAAGCCTCTATAAAAGGGATGATAATTTTTTTTACGTTTATCTCAAAATTTATATCCGTAACTGAAACTCGGTGTATTAACAGAGTAAGAATACACTTCGTCACCCTCTCTTGGCCGTGGATGTCGTAATTTACGACTAAGGACTATATGCAGGTAAAATCTATGCAAGAGAAGGAAAAATCGACATAAAATGCTATAGCAATACGTCTGACGAGTGCGATATGGTAGGTTAATCCTCCCAGTGTGAAGGAGGCTGGAGCCTAATAGTGGGGCATTATTGGGCTGAGATGCATGATGAATGAAAAAGTAAAACTACTTATTTGAAAACTGTCGGCTAACCCGAAATAATTTCGTATCCCTAAACGTGTCCGAAACCGCTATAATGTTATTCTAATAACAGCATCCGTATCTATATCCGAAATGCCGCCACATCCCTAGTAGTCACTATTAAAAATGGTTATCCAATTTGAAAGACTATTGAAATACCTACCGAACAATAGTGACTTGTTTTACAAAATCTTTGATACCACTGATATAAACTCAAGATGAATGTATAACACTAGTTCATCCGTGCAACTTCGTATGCATCATATAAGAGGCAGAGACAGAGAGAGGGAGAGAGAGACAGAGAGAGGAGAGAGAGAGAGAGAGAGAGAGAGAGAGAGAGAGAGAGAGAGAGAGAGAGAGAGAGAGAGAGAGAGAGAGAGAGAGAGAGAGAGAGAGAGTAAGAGATATGGAGAGAAAGAGTTGGAGAGATTAAGTGCTGGGAACCTACGATGCGCAGCTCAGCCAAGGGAAGCTATTAAAAGAAATACATTTTCCACGTTATTGCAACATTTTACGTTGATGCTCCGCTCCTATTGGACTTGGTGTGATGTTACAGCCTTCCTCAATAAATGGATTATCAAACATTTAAACATTTTTTCAATTGAAATCAGTACTTCCTAATCAAACAAGAGTTTGTTTGTCAGTTTTATAATACCTATCATCGTCATCTTAGTTCATAGGTGTCCCAATGTTGGGCTCAAGCTTTTTTTGAAGTGGGCTAAAACTGCTTAAAGGATTTCCTGCAGAATGTTCATCATTATTCTGCTAGTAAACTTATAACACCAAGGACTCTCTAATCTCTTAGTTACCGATCCAAGCGTAGTAGCAAATTGATTGAGGTTTTCCCTTAGACGAGTAGGTAACGTGGCCTTACACCAAAGATATTTCTATTAATAATAATAATCGTCATCATCATTTCAGCTCGTCTACGTCCCAATGCTGGTCTTGAGCTTCCTCCACAATAGGAGGAAAATAGTCCTTCTATAATATCTACAATGCTGATCAAACATGTCCTTATTGGGTTTTATTTCGAGTTTGCCTTTATTCACATAGATATTAAATTGCCCGCGAGTCTCGTAAAAGACTAGTAAAGTATATATGCATATGAGACCTATACCAGGGGTAGCCAACCGGTCGATCGCGACTATTAGTCCAGTCAATCGTAATGAGGCAAAAAATGTAAATACGTAGAAGGCACACTGTAATCAGCAACTGCTGCACCCATCAATTCCAATTGTGAACATTTCAAGAAGTATGTAAATGGTAGATCGTACAGGGTTTCGTGAGTAAACAGTAGATCTTGGGGCTAATGAAGTTGGCCACCCCTGACCTATAGAATAGAAGATAAACTTGAAATAGAATCCTATACCAACACTTCTGAAAAGCGTGGTATAGTAGGTCAATTGCCTTCCTATTGTGGAGTACGGGACGTGTAACATTCAAAATAAAAAACCAATCTATCATTGTATAAAAAATATCCAAGAGGCATATTTTGAACCGGTGATGTGACTATCGATATGGTTGACTCAACATGTCAATAACCTCAGATAAAGCGAAGGGAACGTTTGTATCGCTTGACCCATACACTACGAGGTCAGTTCATACTCGTTTGTCAAATGGTATGTCATTTGTCAATGTTTTGTACGTTGAACGGATAATATTATTTCAAAAGAGTAACTTCAAGATCAGTTTATAAAATTTAGAGCTTGAAATATTCACCCCTAGTCGTTTACGTTTCTATAATGTACCTGAGCGGTCTCATTATCACCATACATTATTTACAACTTGTATATATTTACTGTCATCATCATCACGCTGCTTTTATGCTAATTGCGTTGATGGCATAGTAGTTAAAATATCGACCTACCGTTGGTCCCGTCGTGGGATCGATTCCCACTCAATAAGATATCGCGCGATCCATAAATTGTTGTTCTGAGTCTGGATGTAATTTGTGTCCGTTAATTATCTATTTGTGAAGTCCCCCGTAATACAAGAACCATTTCCTTAGCGCAGGGAGTTGTCTTTAAAAAAAAATACGGTTGATTCAATATGTAATCTTCTATAGCACATATTACAAAAATGTTGGCAATTGTTTTATGACCGGCCGCTTGCTATGCCGGACGTTGATTCTCCTTGGGAGTGTAATTATTGACTTGAAAAACTCTTATTTATCTTTTACGATACCTACGACAAGTGTATAAGGTTGGGAGTATTCGTAGCCGCTAGCACACAGCTTCGTACATATTTGATGTATAGCAAATATTAGAAAATTTGACCCAATTTCGATTGACCATAAGTCTATAACCTGATTCGGAGGGCAATGGAACTTCGTACTATGAATTATATGTCTTATGGCTTATTTTATTTTGGGGTGAGCTATGGTCAGAGCAGCCGCCGCCCAGCTCCGTCTCGGGCGACGAAGGGGCGGCGCGCGGCCTCATAACCCTCCGTAGCCACTCTTCTTCGCCGTTGGACCGATCACCTGTACCGAGTTCCTTGTCTCCCGTGATCAGCCCGATATGTCTTATGGCTGTGGAAACTTTTAAATAAAATATAAATTTGGGCATAAATTTTGCGAGCGCACTAATAAGTGTTCTATGCGGGAATCAAATTCAAGATACTTACACCGAAGCTTACGACCTTTTTTTTCGGGTTAGGTTACGGTCGGTGCACTCCTCGCACCACTCCGTTCGGGGCGACAGAGGGGCGTAAGCACGCACACCCGTAATCCATCCGTGATACGTCGCCTTCGTCGTTGGGCCGACCACCGGAGCAGGGTGACTTGACGTCAATTTGTCGGCCCGACGGAATACCCCTTTGAGGGGTACCCTCCCATCGACCGACGTTCCCCCCTCGGGGAGGACGTCGGCCTTTCCTCATGCAGTCGGCCTCTCGGCGGGTGACGGACTAATTCCCCGGACAAGTCACCCGCGGCCTCGGCTAGGGCGGCATCAGGCGCAGGTACCGGAACTTACGACCTGACACTATATCATTTGAGAGTTCATATTAATTATTTTGTTTACAAAAACTCGTGCAAACTTGAATTATTCTTTAGTGTGAAGTGTTGCTTGTTTGTGTCCGTCTGGTAATGAAGTGAGAACACGATCTTAATCTTAAGATATAAGATGACAAAGTTAATAGGTCTTTGACTCTGTAAGTTCAACTGGACAATGCCCGGGAGATTGCGGTCGTGTACTTGGCAAATTTTACCTTTTTTATTGTAAGACTTAGTTTGATCGCCCGAATCATAGGGCAGGGTGGCATAGAACTACAATATCCATTGCCGTGTGACCTATCACCTTAGTGGATCAATACTACCAGAGGTTTGACCATTTCGCTTAGTGCGTTATCTTTACAGATGTCGATAAACGTTAGAAACTGTAAACTAGCGTGATAGAAAAAACATTTGCTTTTCCGAAAAGACGAAAAATCTGTGACATCTTGGAGATGAAATTGCAACGTTGAACAAAATGTTAAGCTAACAAGTTTTATTTATTTAAATATATTAACTTTAATATCTAAGACCACATTCTAGTTAATAAAGTTAAAAACATTTGTAATATTTGCATTTAAAATTAGTTATATCTTCATATACTCATATAATGTCTGTGTATGTGACTGAAATCCTAAACGGCTGAATTGATGGAATTTTTTGTGTGTTTAGGTGAATTTAAGAATGATTTAAGTCGTCGCGACGCTACGATCAGTTTAAAGGAAATTTGTTCAGAACAGTCTGTGTTAGTTCACCTAGTTTGTGATAAGAAAAAACGGCATGACGTATATATCTTTACACGTACCATATCACAAGATTACCAAATTGTGAAGTTTTAACAAAATAAATATCTTATATCTTTAAACGAGCAATTCTTTAATAATAATTTAATTCAGGATCTCGGAAACCGCTTCATCGATTTTGATGAAATTTGGAATACTAGAGGTTTCGGAGACAAAAAATCGATCTAGCCATGTTTTATTTATAGAAAATGTTGTTTTGTCGGTGTTTTTAGCTAATCAATACAATGACATAAAATGTCAATAGAATATGGATTCAAATTTCGCTGTTGACATCGTGAGTGATGATAGCTCAGTTGGGAAGTTGTCCAGTTTTTTGTTTTGTTTTGGAATTCAAACAGGGTGGGATCGAATCTCGGTGTTATTATTCAATTTTTGTAATTTTTGATATTTTTTCACAATTTAATTTTAATTTTTTATTAATATATATCTAAATAAATTCGACAAAAATACAACAAAATATACCGAGCGAAGCTCGGTCAACCAGATTTTATGTGTATATAGGAAAAGAATGAATATACATATGTGTATATAGGAATAGAATGAACTACAAAATGATTTATACAAGGCGGTATGTATGTATTTTTTTACCGTATGGTGATGGAGTAAGTAATTCATCCCCTGTCTTGTCCGTGGGTATTGCAAAAGGCATGATATGTAGATAACATCTATGCACTCTGGCACGAATGGAAATCTCGTCATAAAACTCTTATCTAAATACGTCTGCCCAGTGCGCTATGGTAGCTTATTTCCCTCCTATTGTGGGGGAGGCTCAAGCCGAATAGGTAGGACTTATGTGGGCTAAGATGATAATAATAATGTATCCTGCATGGTTTTGTAATCAGAACAACAGTTTGTATGTGAGTAAAGTATTGCTTTCTTATATTTACGCGAGTACTATACATTTGAAATTAATCTATTTCGACTGATTTATTGCACTTGTATTTGATTATTGATTTGCCGACATTTTGAACACTTTTGAGCGTTCATGAAAGTTGAAAAATAAATGCGAAAAACTCCGTAAAAATATTTTTATTTAAAGTGTTTTGCGTGGGAATCCAATGCGTGATACTTGAGATCGTTGCTCGGTTCTCGGTTACTATGCCATCTATGCACATTTAAGACTAGATTTATTGTTTCAGCTTATACACGTCTTCCTCAATAGGAGGGAAATTGACCTACTATACCATGCTGGTCAGATCTGTTGGTTTTATTTCGAGTTTTACTTTTGTAGCACAAATGTTATATGCATATTATATCCCTTAGTCGTCTTTTACGACATCCACGGGCAAGATAGAGAGTCGCGAATTGTAATCTTACTCCGTCGTCACACGGAAGTAAAACATATTTATACTTGGTAATAAGGGACTAGTGAAAATGCTTACTTAGCAATGGTTTAAGAATGCTTAATCACCACTTATTTGCCCAT
Organism: Lymantria dispar; assembly: GCA_032191425.1. Taxonomy (NCBI): domain Eukaryota; kingdom Metazoa; phylum Arthropoda; class Insecta; order Lepidoptera; family Erebidae; genus Lymantria; species Lymantria dispar. The sequence goes on along the minus strand of CM063442.1, from coordinate 5,206,249 downwards.
GAAAGTCGTCGAAAACCGGCCGAGAGATTTCCATAAGAATTGGCATTATATTTAACAATACTGCTATCGCTGAGGACTTGAGACTAAGATTTCTATGTGCAGGTCTCGAGTTCGGTAACAAAGCGTGCAATTGTGTCCAAATTTACATATGTACATAACAAACTCCTAACCTATACCTTGAACCACTTATTAAGGCAGGTCATTATAGGCGTTCGAAGACTAGGACTCGTTTCTGGTGGTCAGTGTACATCGACAGGTTATGGAGCTACACGCTACCTTTGCCGCCGTTCCAAGAAAAAGTTATGTCCCCAAAAGAAAATTAGTCGTGTATCGGTAGTTTACTAATTATATATTAATACTAGCAACCCGCCCTCGCTTCGCTTCGGTTTTAATCGTTTTACCCACGTAATTCCCGTCCCCATGGGAATACCGGGATAAAATATAGCCTAGGTTACTCCCTGATATTATAGCTTTCCATTAGTGAAAGAATTTTTGAAATCAGTCCAGCCGTTTTGAAGATTATCCGGAACAAACAGACAGACAAAAAAATATAAAGTGATTTTTAGGCATGTGTATATTGCACTATACACATGCCTAAAAATCACTTTATATTTTAATAACCGTGTGAGCATGAAAAAAGGCTATTATTTTGACATTACAAACAGACACTCCAATTTTATTTATTGGTATAGATTAACGTTCTTTAACTTTTCGGGGTGTGGTGAATTGTATTCTTATTCCGTCACTACACGAAATTAATTCTTACTGTATAAATAAAATGGAAATATCATTATATTATATACTACTCGAAATAAGATATAAACGTGTCTGACCAGCATGGTATAGTAAGGTCAAATTGCCTCCTATCGTGTAGGAGGCTCAAGCCCAACAGTGTGTCGATGGGAGGGTACCCCAAATAGGGGATATTCCGTCGGGCCGACCACTGATGACAAGTAACCTTGCTCCGGTGGTCGGCACAAAGACGAAGGTGACGTGGTGTTCGGGTGGGTTGCGGATGTGCGTGCTTACGCCCCTCTGTCGCCCCGGACGGAGTGGTGCGAGGAGTGCGTCGACCGCAGCTCACCCCAAAAAAAACCCACCAGTGTGGCGTTTATGAGCTGAAATGACGATGGTAATGGTATATTACATTGTATGTAGTACATTGTGCTGTACTGTCTATAAACGAATATTATGGACTTGGTTTCATCAGTCTCTCAAGGACGTCAAGGGCTCTCGTCAAAGTGGAGACCTTGGATTATGACGGTATTAATTGCCGGTATTGATTGAAACAAATAATTTTAAAACCGTTAAAACTTTATTACTATTATATCATAATAACATCAATTAAATATGGTAAGCATTTATCTTATCTAATTAATATACATACAGTCATTGTCCGTTTAATAATAGTTAAATAGTATAGTTATTGTGTCATCAAACATCAACTCGTCTCTACAAACGTGTGGCAAACGTGATTTTTTTTTTTGGGTGGTCTATGGTCAGTAGGTACATACGCCGTCCACTCTATACAGGGAGACAAAAGAGTGGAGCTTGGCCCCACAACCCACCGTTTTCCCTCCCGTTCGCCATTGGGTTGACCATCGGTATCGAGTTCCTTGTCATCCATGGCCAGCCCGGCGGGATACTACTTTTTGGGTGCTCTCCCTCCCTAACGCCCCTCCCGAGACGTCTGTCGCCCTCAAGCAGTCTGCTTCTCCGCGGGTGACGGACTATTCCCCGGTCCAGTCACTCTTCGGCCTCGGCTAGAGAGGCATCGAACATAGGTGTGGCAATGATGCTAAGACAAATTTTCAGATTTCAAATCAAATTTTTCAAGACCTTGAAAAGTTAAACCGTGTTTACCCAATTGAGTCGTATTGAAGTTGTTATTATTATGACATGGGTATAAACTTTATGATAAATTGAATTTAGATGTTAATTATAGATATCATAGATTAGATAATTCGTTGGTAAATTGTGTCGAAGACTACTATTATGCCATCAGAAACAAGGGCTTCGTGGCGATCGTTTGTCTAAATACGTCCGCTCATATAGTATAGGTGATACGGCTGGACTCGAGTCTACTCCACAGTGGGAGAGAAATTGACCCACTTTAATCAAAAGGATTATATAGGCTTTTATTTAGAGATTTACTTCTCTTCCTCCTAACATCTACTTATATGTTATCTGTATATCATATTTTTAGATGTCTTTTACGTCATCCATGGGTAAAAAAGGGGTCGATATATTCTTACTCAATTACCACGCAGAATTACAAAACATTTGGAAAAAAAATCAGTTATTGATATACTTTATGAGTGAAATAAAAACCAATTTATTCAACTAGTACAGTCTAGTGGAGTCAAAACATTTGAACTTAAACATAAAAAGTAAGAAATAATTTGTATTTTCTATAGTGGTAGAACTAGTTTCTCATAAAGTTACAATTAAAAGATTTGTTATTATATAACATATTAAATAAGCTTCATAATTCTTCGACTTGTAATATCCGGGATCGTAATATTAATAAAACTCGATAACACACATTGTATAAAAACGAATGACCGCGATTAATATGAAAAAATAGCAAATGATGTTAACCGGACAAACACATGATTATTTATAATAAATTTTTAATTGCCTGTACAATAATACTTAATTATAAACCAAATACAGTTTGTAAATACATATAATAACCTAATTTCATTGTTTAAAATTAGTTCTGAAATACAAAGAACATGATAAGTTCAAACATTATACTCCTTGTCTTTTGTTGCAAAATATTTTAAAATACAAGTCAGACCTTGAATAAATCACAATGTTTATCAACAAAATTATAAGTTAACAACATCCTGCTATTATATTCGAACATAATACTCGGAAACTTGGAAATATTTACGGTTAATTTGTTTTAAGTTAAGCAAAACGAAAACTCTTGGAATGATTTTGAGCAAATAGATTGAACACGCGTCGAGGCAACAAAGAATCACTTCGCACTTTGCACTCGATGTATTTATAGCGATGTAAATAAAATCACAAATTAGGTGTGTCTGCCGACAACGCCGTACGGTCACAATACATCACAATGAATCCAGTAACGTCACATTTTTCAATCACAAACACATCATCTATTTTCTTTCTCAGCAGCGCGGGCACAGCTTTCGCAATTCACATGTGAACGCATATTGTTATTATGTCTCCGTTTCACAGCATAATTTCTTTCCCTTGACGGGAATTTCTGGATCTTTCTCTCTTTCACCGGCTCTTTGTCTGAACCAGTTATGCGTCTGTATACATCCGCCCACTCCAATTGTTTCAAAGATAGACACATTGTTGACGTTATTTTGAACACGACACAACCGTTCGGTATGAAAGTTGAGGCAAGAGTGGACAATTTTTATTGATCGATGCGCACGCGTCGACCTCAGTGCAAGGCTGATTATCCATCTATTAGTTTCTTTTAATTTCGTGCACGTACATATACATGCTAGCGTGAATGAATTGATATGTTATCTATGACCTGGTCATCGTTGATAATGATAGCGTATGGTTTTGTTTCTGCGTCAACGCGTGGTTTAAAAGCGATATTAGTTATTTATTATACCTATTTGTGGTGTAATCTCAATAAGTGGATATATTTATTACTTGGCGGAATGAGATGATCCATAAGGTCATAGCCATGAAAATAGAATACATAATCCATTATATATTTTTATCGATACTACATACGCAGTAATACAGCAGTTAGAATAGTATTACAATAGGTGTATGTTATTACGTATATTATAATCCAAAATATAATTGTATTTTTGGCAATAACTGTAAAAGACGAATGTTTATTTGCGCATTAATTTCAGAAATGCTGTCTCAGTGAATGAAGTTGACATTTTGTTGAAATTTTCACCTCATTTTCTATATTTATAACTATTTCAGAAAATAATCTTAATTATCTTATAATTTAATGTAATTAAATAATGTATTTTCCTTTTATAGTTACGATACAGGCTCTGACTACCAATTTTAAACCACTATTGTGTGTTTCTAGGAGTTAATGTGTTTTAAATTTAGCTTAATAATTCATATTATAAAATAATTAATTAACTGCAAAGAAAGTATGGCGAGACAAGTGAATTTTTGGTAAATACGCAATCTGTTAGGCCACTTTAACACTACAGATTTTTTTCTTGGGGAGTGGGCCATGGTCTGCGCACCCGCCGCCCGGCGACGTCTGGGGCGACAGAGGGGCGGCGCGCGGCCCTGTAACCCACCCGTGGTACTTCGCCTTTGTCGTAGGGCCGACCACTGGCACCGAGTACTACATGATAGAATATAGTCTAAAACCTCTAAATCTTAATTGGAAAGCATATCTTCAGTCATAAAGAATGGTTTGATATCAACAGATGACACATAAAGGAAATCGCAGTGGTTTTAAATTATTATGATCTGAGTGTAGAAGGACCCCCCTTCTTCGCCAGTCGACTCCCTTTTCGCAAACAAGCTAATGGTGCTGCTGGATGAGACGACTATATTGTTCGAAAACGTGCTGGCTCTATCATTTCACTTTAATATCTAGTCTCTGCCTAATCGTGGAAAGAGAAGACCGATTAGAAAGTGCTATACCAAAGCGTTTTACCAGCGTGGTACAGTAGATCAATTACCCTTACTTAGAAGAAGCCCTTGATCAACATAGAAACGAATACGAATTAAAAATTGAATCTAAAATGATGACAGTTTAATTCGATAAGGCATTCTCTACCAGTCACCCACCATGTTTAAGTCGAAAAAAAATGGTCACTCATATCAGTAAGTTCTAGTATACCTATTTGTATTTAATTTGACAGAATCTGTTTCCAAAATCGGACATTGGAACAATTTTGAAGTTGTGTTTCTGTGTTTCTTTTGGCGCGTTAGGAAAAAATATGAGAGTAAATTTTTTCGATGTGCGCGCACGCCGTTACAGAAGATCGACACTCTGAAGTTAGCTAGTCAACATTTTTTACAATGCGCGCGCATACCGTCGCAAATGTCAACTAGATAATGCGTTATAATAAAACTTTCAATGCATTATACCTTTTTTCTATCATTATTCCTTTTTTCTATTATTAGTGTCGTTTTTTTATAAACGTAGGATAACGTGAAGGGCAAAATTTTAGAAAGATTTTTATCTTGTTACATCAAAGAATACGGAAATCCGCAGAAGAACGGGTGTAACCGACATAGCACGAAGAATTAGCACGCTGAAGTGGCAAAGGGCAGGTCACATCGCTCGAAGAACCGACCACTGCTGGGGAAGAAGGGTTCTCGAGTGGCAACCACGTATCGGACGAGGCAGTGTAGGACGCCCCCCACTAGGTGCTGAGCGTCGTTGAAGGCAGGCGGCACAGCACCGCACTTTGTGGTGTAACATGTGGGAGGCCTACGGCTGAAATGATGATGATGATGACACAAAAGAAGTATGATTTCTTACGCGCGTACATAAGTACATACACATATTTTTAATTATATATAGACTCGAGACAATTATTTGCGGACAACACAAAAGGAGGGACCGATACTTCGCACAAGATCTCACTATGTAGCTAGTCTAAGTAATTGGTACAGTCAAATGATGAGTTGCAACTGGTATGATTCAATACACCTGCATTTTATGTGTACGTTTTCACGCTATACCATTCATGAACAATGATGAATCAGGTCACGAGACCATAAAAGAAAAAACAAAGAACACCATGAATTTATTCAAAAATATTAACGTCAACGGAAGAGCTATGACGTTTGTTTCCAGAATACAAATACCTAATGGTGTTCGTAAAATCGATATAATGTGATCTTTAAATACATTCATCCTTCCATCAACTTTTTAGCCGGCCTCAAAATAATTTTAACATGGAAAGGCGACTTCTGAACTGGATCAAATTATAATGGGGTGCACCAGCTTTCAAATAAAAAAAGAATCATTAAAATCGGTTCACACAGTCAAAAGTTCTGATGTAGCAAATAGAAAAAATAATACAGTCGAATTGAGAACCTCCTCCTTTTTTAATAATAATAATAAAAAGCCAATAAACCGCAGGGCAGCTTGTGGCGTGCCGAATGTGAGTGGCGACACTGCGGTCCTGAGTGCTCCAGAGAGTCGGCCAGGGCCTCGTATCCAGCTCGCCTTTAGTGGCTGGCTGGAGTGGAAACCGAAGAGTGCCCGCAGGATTCTCAACTCTGGCTTGCCTTAAACGGCTGATCAGAGAGGGGTCGCCAGAGCTATATGCTCGGGGGTGGAAGTGTCATTTTCAAGGGCATAACTACGGGGAAACCACTGCGATGGTGAAACCGGCGCCGCACCGCTCGACACCCCAAGCCACTTGCACCAATGTTGCCCTCCTGTTGCCCGTATGGCCTGTGTGCCTGTGGCGACCGTTTGGGGGGGCCCATTCAGTGAGTTGGCGATCACCGTCTGCCAAAGTTCAAGACGATAAAGGTATTGAAGGCAGACGACAGTTTTTCAATCAATAGTTTTTAGTTTAGCCAGTCCATCAAACCTCCAGCCCCATAAACAGTTATTAGATACCATCATCACACAATAGTTTTACACCTACCGTTGGCAGTCCACGTGTGTTATGTGCAGACGTGGAGTGTCATCGGTAGATGTCCCAACCCATTTTTACATTAAATTTCTCCAAAGGCCTCTGCGTGTTGGATCCATATCCCCATGTAAGCCTTTCAAAGGACCGGGTATCTTCCCTTGGAAGATATCCGTGAATCAGGGAGATACATAATAATAATAATAATTTTATTTTCAGACCATGTCCATATAAAAAGCTTAACTATGTCTAATACTAATTAAAACTAAGTTAAAATAAATAAATCAAAAAATTAAACCTAAACCAGATTGTCACATGTCAATTTCAATATCAATAAGAGTTATTAGAATCAAATTAAAATTATATGAAATTGAATATTATTATGAATGTAAATTTTGTTATGTGTAATTTTGAATGTCAATGTTTTAAGTTAAATATAAATTAAAAATAAATAGAATAGATTATTTTGGATATGTCCAGAATTAATTATAATTGACATGTAGGCCAATCGCATGTCTCATAATGGGACAGTCAAATCGTCCTGCTACGACCTTCAGGATACTGTTGGTGCTGCCCCGGACACGGCTTAACATCGAGGCTGCCCGCTTACGCATGATAGCATGGAAGCCATCCACCCTGGCGTCAGCAAACATGCCAGACGCGCTGCAGCGCCACGGCAGCCCCAACAGCATCCTGAATGCGTTATTGTACTGCACACGGAGGGCGCTGATTGCCTTCCGCGAATAGCAGACCCACAGGCTGCACGTGTAGAAAGATTGGCAGAATGCTTTGAAAAGAGAGATTTTCACCTCAACTGTGCAACGTGCAAATCTGCGTGCCAGCATATTGCTTCTGACAGCCAACGCCCTGCGTTCCCTCTCAATGTCCTCAGCATCTTTGAGATCCTCACATATCCAATGGCCCAAGTACTTAAAGCGAGAAACTCTAGCCAAGGGGACACCGGCCAGCAATAGAGGCGGTACGGTGTTCGTCTTAAAGGCCCTTGACTGAAAGACCTCACAAGACTCACTCTTCTTGACATTATACCTAAGCCCATGTGCCTCGGCATATTTCTCACATATACCGAGGAGCTTCCTGATCGCACTTATCGAGGGTCCAAGCAGCACCATGTCGTCTGCGTAACTGATATTATTTATAAAAGTACCATCAATAGAACATCCGACGCCGGCGCTACTTAGCTCCTCAACAAGCCCATTTATATACAAGTTGAAAATGCGCGGAGAACTTAATCCCCCCCCGTCTCACACCGCACTTCAACCTATAAGCATCAGAATGCTGACCTGCCCACCGCACCACATTCGTTTGATTATTATACCATCATCATCTTGCTCTTATCCCAATTACTTGGGGTCGACGCAATATGTCATCTGTTTTGACATATTGCAAAAAGTTTCGGCAATGACTTTTATGACCGGCCGCCTGCCTAACGTCAACCCTCCTTGGGAATGTAATCGCTGACCCAAATGGTACCAGATGGAGTTGGTCCGGGTCAATCTAGGGCTCTTAGTCGTCTTTTACGACACCCACGAGCAAAGCAAGGGTTGGTAGTATTCGAAGCCGCTACCACACAGCAGATCGTTTGATTATTATACCAATAATTAAAAATGTTAATGACCTCATCTGGGAGGCTGGTTTCCGATCTCATCTTCCTCCACAGTACGTCGTATGACACCAAATCGAAGGCCTTTTAAGTCGGTTAAAAAGAGGAGGTTCTCAATTAATCTGTATTTTTTTGATGTAGTACTTCAGAACTTTTCCTGGGTGAGCTGATTTTGATGAGATTTTATCATGAGTTTTAATGTTTACACGATTATTGTACATTCGAAATAAAACTATTTTTACAGATTTAATTGTGTTTGTATTTAATTTATGATTTCTTGACGTTTCGGCATTTTTCAGCGTTTATAGTCACTGAAGAACGTTTTTATTTGAAAGTTGGTGTTCCATTAGAATAAGTATGAGGTATTTTTTTTTACTTTGACTAACGAGTGACAATTAGTTACTCTGTACGAAGAGGATGTATTTAAATACATTTATTCTCTATGCAAATTATGCATGGATACATTGGCTAAGAAACTATTTCTTTATTTGTATGCACGAGGTGAATAGCGTCATCTTCGGGGCCGGTATCAAGGTTCCATAGATAACAGTTTCCGTGTTATGACTATAATACTAGACTAACTTACCTCCAAGCGTGTGGAATGAAGCCTGGACATAGTTCTGGACAATTGTCGCAAGGTCTGCCTTCTGATACTTCTTTTATCCGAACACCCTGAAACAATAAGAAAAATATATTTAAACAATTCCTTCAAGGCATCTGTCTTTGTGGTGATGGAGTAAGAATACAATTCACCACCAGCTTTCTTGGCCGTGGATATTGTAAAAGACGACTAAGAGTTATACTATGCAGATAACATAGATGCAAGAGAAGGAAAACTCGATATAAAACCCTATTCCCCCATGTCTGAACAGCCAACCACGGGCAAGTAAGGGGGTGTTGAACTGTATTCATACTTCGTCAATACACAAAAGCTTCATTACATATCGAATTAAAAATTAACACAATACTAAATAGGGTCTGCCTTTTATCAGGTAAAGACTTACTATAAGTAATATTGAGAATTTTGCATAACCTCCGACACAAACTAAAATAATTAATAAAAAGTATAACGTTCTCTTAAACAGGAATTATCAGGGCGGCGCAGGCGCGAGTATCTCCACGTAATGCCGCCCTAGCCGAGGTCGCGGGTGACTGCACCGGGGATTTAGTCCATCACCCACAGATAGGCTGACCGCGCGACGGCGACCGACGTCCCCGAGGAGGAATGTCAAGAGGAGAGGGTACCCCGCGACCAGGGTATTCCGTCGGGCCGACCACTGAAGGCAAGTTACCCTGCACCGGTGGTCGGCCCAACAACGAAGGCAACGTGACATGGGTGGGTCATGAGGCCGCGCGCCACCTCTCTGTCGCTCCGGAAGGATCCGGGCGACGGGCGCGCTGACCATGGTCAACCCCTAAAATAAAAAACAGGAATTATCAGTCGGACCATCCACCGGTGATCGGCCCAACCACGAAGGCGACGTGCTATCGGGTGGGTTACGGAGCCGCGGGCCGCGCCTCTGCCGGCCGGCTTGTGCGCTCATCACAGTACACCCCAAAAAAAAAAACAAAAAGGAGGAATTATCAACTAATTAGCATTTAACGATTATAATGGCACACATGAAGCAATTAATCGATTAATAAGATTATGATATTACATCATTTTAGAAGAGCTGATACTGTTACATTGCTAGACCGATATTAGCCAAATATAGCTAAGAACAACCGCAAGGAAACTGGTTTTCAAAGAAAAAACCGCATCGAAATCGGTCCATCTGTTTGAGAGCTACGATGTCACACACACACATACACACACACACACGTACGCACGCACCATAGCCATCGACGTCAAACTTATAACACTCTTCTTCTTGTGTCGGGGGTTAAAAAGGAATATTTTGAATTCGGCTCATATACATCCCGCTGATGGGCTCTCCAGTCCTCCATAGTAGGAAAGAAATCGATCTACTATACCACACTGGTCAGATATGTTGGTATATTTTATTTCGAGTTTACCTTCTCTTGCACAGATGTTATATGCATATTTAATCCCTTAGTCGTCTTTTAGGACCCACGGGCAAGAGAAGGGCTGGGGAACTGTATTCTTACTCTATCACCACACGTAAATAAGAGGACTTATTCCTATCTAAATGTGTAAAATACAGAATTAATTTTGCTTTGATATTTTTCATCATACGACAGAAATAATAAAATTACTAAACGGGGACCTTACAGATGGTTTCTACACGGACGAAATCGCGAGCTTAACTTAGACATACTTAATTTTATTTACTTTGCTTATTAAACTAAGTTTAAATTTAATATTATGTAACCATCATGTTAATGGATACTATAATTTCATTGTATCGTAATTTATCGGATTTTATGGATTTTACTTTAGCCTTTCATTTCATTATTGATATTATAAATGATATCTACACAAATAAATAAAATTGATATGTTTGTTTGTAATGTCTAAATAATACGTATTTTTCATCACGCGATGTTTACAGGATGCCTATATTTAAAAACCAATTTAATTTTTTTTGCCTGCGTGTTTGTGCTGAGTTATCATCAAAACGATTAGGACTGAATTTACTACTTTTACTACTAGGTAGCTGTATAAAGCAGGAAGCTGGTATTGCTACAGGAACCACGTGGGTGAAACCGCAGAATTTACTAGTCTACACTAATATTATAAAGAGTACGTTTTGTATTTTGGTACGTTTGTTACGAATAAACTTAAACTACTGGACGGCTTTCAAAAATTCTTTCACCATTAGAATGCTACATTATTCCTGAGTAACATAGGCTATATTTTATCCCGGTATTCTCGCGAGAACGGGAACTACGCGTGTAAGGCGACTGAAACCGAAGCGAAGCCAGGTTGCTAGTTATAATTATAATTCGTGATAAACTTTTAATCATGAAATAACTTAAACAAACCTCAAAGTTATGAGAAAACGTGTCCAATTCATCAAAATAATCGATTGCATCGCTAATTTCGTCTCCATTCATTCGAAAACTGTCTGATCCTTTCATATCATCAATAGAATCACATTCACTGTAACTGTCCGATGTTGAATATTCGCTGTCACGTCTATAAGTAAAGAGTTTGAATATACCAGTTTTGTCCCTCCAAGAATCGTCTTTCATATCACCGTTTCGTCTCTTCCTATGAATTTTAAACGGTACTTGTTTAAATTTTGGTGTTATTACGTAAGACACTTTAGAATCTTCAACTTTTTTATAATTTTTATCGTAATCCTCTTGGGTAACTCCACAGTGGTAAACGAGATAGTCTCTTCTTATCTGTTCCTTTCCAACCGGATCTCTCCAATAGCTCTCTCTCTTTCTAACTCCTAGATAATAATCAAGGTCTCTTTCACCCAAATCATCTTCATCGTCCGTTACGTCATCATGTTTGTTTATATTTTGCTCACCGTTATCACTAGTATCTTCAATTGTTTGTGTCACAATACGTTTCCTAGTATTAGGCATTTTCTTTAACAAATTCGCGGTATTCGATGTTAAAAATTTTGTTGTTTTCCTGTAAACCGAGGCTACAGATTCCCGCCTGCGTCTCATATTGTTCATTTCTTTGCTTCTTCTAAATAATCTGGATATAAAATATCTTTTTAATGTCCTCAATAGTTTGCTTAGCCTCCAATTCATTTCGATAAAATGGTTATCAAAATATTTTATACATCATATTATATCAATATGAACCTTTTAGTAAAATGAAATGGTGAGAATAAATGAGGGTAGTTCGCTACGGGACGCTCGCGGAAAACTAGTGCGAGTTTACGGTTACGATTCCATGGCGAAGGTGACGTGTTTATCGTCACCTGCCAATGGTTGGAATGGTGTTCTTCAAATCCAGTTTTCATAGACCCATCAGCTTCAAAGGGATTGTTCCTTTCCTATTGTTTTAATTAAGGGGTATAGGGGGGTGGGAGAGTTCTAAAAATGTTGGTCGTGGGTGGTAATAGTTTGGGCGTGGACACTTTACGGTCATGCAAACAAATCTAAATGTGTCCACAGTAAATGACTCGACAAATTGCAACACCCTTGGCTAGTATTGCTTGTTAAGTCACCGCCCTTATTAGCTCTCTTATTTGTGCAAACGGTCAACGACAGCACGTTTAGAATATAAACAGTTTTATATCAGCTGTAAACAAGAGATTACAGTTGACTACGTAGCTGTTTCAAAGACTGAAATTAAGTCCGAATGAAAGAATTATATAATTTATTACTATATTCTTTTTGCTTATTTATGAGATAGAATTACTAATTAAATAACTAAAGTTCTAATAAAAAATAAGCTTCCATATCATTAATTTTACAATTTCACAAGAATATAGCTAGCAATGCCCTCTAGTAGTTTTAAAGTACACTATTATTAACGCTTAAGTTTTGCTGGTTTAGTCATATGGTATATTACATGAGACGCCATCTATTGACGAGTAGCAACAGCATTAAATGTAAAGTAAAATTTTTATAGTGTAGAGTAGTAGTGAATCAGATAATCTTACATTTGGCATTTAATACACAATAATTATTATTCTCTACTCATAACCACAATTGTGCTGAGAAGCCCTATGGTTCTTCTTCCCAGTTGTCCCCGTTTACTTACTACCGCTGAGCATTAGCCTCCTCTAGGTGAAAGATGTTGGCCTACTATGCCATAATTGCCGGATGGGTTGGTATTGCTTTCATTTCAAGAATTCCTTCTCTTTCAGTGATTTTTATATGCCTATTCTTACTTTGTCTCTATACGGCAAAGAAAATGGATAAAACTTGGCTTTTCTTTTTTAAAAATTACTCCTCACAGTAAAAAGTATATTATTATGCGTGTGTTTTGGTAGACTTTATTAACATTACAGGTAATCAGCGCCATCTAATATACTTTATTTACATTAAAATTTAACTTTTGACTATAATAATAATAATATCATCATCATCATCATCTCAGCCCATATACGTCCCACTGTTGGGCTCGGGCCTCCTCTATAATGGAAGGGTAATTGACCTAGTATACCGCGCTGGTCAGACGTGTTGGTATAGGGTTTTATTTCGAGTTTTCCTTCTCTCGCATATATGTTATTTGCGTTTTATATCCCTTAGTCGTCTCGTACGATCACCCACGGGTAAGATAGGGGGTGGTGAATTGTATTCTTACTCCGTCACCACACGGAAAGCCTTATTAATAGTAATAGACAGTAACGTTGTTTAGTCCCTCATAAACTTTAAATTGAACTGTATAATGAATCTGCTGAAGTCTTAAATTACTGATGTAATTATGTAATGATTTCTGATGTTTACGCGAGTAGTGTTATATACAAGATGTAATTATTGTTGTTTTATTCTATTGATTAGATTTGTGAGTATATAAATTCGTGTAGAAAAATGATCGATTATAATCGTGTAATCACATTTACAAATAAGGACTAATTTCATTATACTTCGTCTCATCTCTTGTTCGTGTAGTGAGGGAGTAAGAATACAATCCCAAATACATGTGGGTGTCGTAAAAAATGATTAAGGAATATATGTAGGGAACATCTCTTCAAGAGAAAGAAAACTCTACATTAAACCCTATGCCAACACGTCAAACAAGCGCGGTATAGTAAGACAATTTCCCTCCCATTGTGAAAGAGGCCACGCTGGTCAGAGTGTTGGAGTAGGGGTTTATGTCGAGTTTGTCTTCTCTTACAGAAATGTTATTTACATATCATATCTCTTAGCAGTCTTTTACGACACCCAACAATTCACCACCCCTCTGGTGGTGAATTGTTTTTTTATTTCATCACCAGACGGATCCCGATCACGATTTAGCTGTTAGAGTAGTCATTATTCCCTACACCCACCTTATAGGGAAAGGAGAACCCCACCTTCTTCTCGACGCATCTCAACATATAGAGTATGTTTTAAATACTGAAAGAAAGTTATATTTATAATCACATACTTACAATTATTTAGGTGAACTTCGATTTTACGAGTAATTTGTAAGTCAAGCCTTTACAATGGGAGGAAAATTCACTGACGCTAGTCTAGTGGATTTTTATAGGGTTTTATTTTGAGTTTTCGATCTCTTGTAAACTTAACGTCCACGTTATCGTATGTATAATAATCCCTTAGTTGTCTTTGACACACTCGCGGGCAGGAAAGGGGATGGTGGATTGTATTCTTACTCCGTCACCATGTGAAAATTCGGACGGGATCTTTATGATATCATAAATTATAGTTAGATATTAGTCTATCAACGTCCACTTTTGGACACAGGCCTACGGCTTTTGTCTATTTTTTACGATATAAATAAATCATTGTTTGCGATAAAAATATTTTTTGTGATCACTATGGGTGGTCAGTGAGTAATCCATCATTGTAGCGCGTAGGTAGAGATTATAAATCATTTACAGATCTATGATTTAGTAAAAAATATATGGCATCAAGTATAAAATTATGTGAACACTTTAAAACCTCGTGATTATTATATGTTTCATCGGTGATAATATTCGGTTGTAATGTCATCATCATTATACCTTCCGCCATTATGCCGATAATTTAGAGCTAGCACGGAATCATTTTCTGTATGGTGACGGATTAAGAATACAATTCACCACTATGGATGTTGTAAAAGATGATTAAGAGATATAATATGCAAAAAAGGACTAGTCTCTAACTTGGAACAGTGCTCTATATCAAACCTGAGTTTTAGGTCAATTTTCCTCCTATTATGGGCTCGAGCCTACTGTTCGAACCTAACGGTAGGCCGTTTATGAACTAAGATGATTGAATGATTGTATACGTTTCCCTGTCAGCTACTTTGGGGTAGTTCATAAAATACGTCACGCTACAATCAACTTTATTGGACCCCCTCCTTATTGTCACGCTGTGTCACACTTTCTATGACCCCCCCTATTTTGTCACAAAAACTAAAACCATATAATAAATTTCAATTTTTGAAGTATCGAGTTTTTTTTAGGAAGTCTCTGCACTACATTCGATGCTAAGCACGGGTATCGCATGGGCGTAAAGTAGTGATAGTTAGTATCGAATTGTTTTTGAAGTATCGAGTACTTTTGCCTACATGATTGTGATGAGCTTTTTTTAGGTAATCAAGCATAATTCACGACACGTCACGTTGCCGTAGACCCCCCGTCCTCCCTTATCACAACTTGTCACACTCAGCAAGACAACGTTCCCCCCCACCCCCTGTATGTAAACGTATTTCATAAAAGGCCCCTTTTCTGTACTTATGCTGTTTCTGTGATCAAAGTGTTTCTATACCTCTTATACCAACCCGCCTGACCAGCGTGGGATCATTTTCCTTCCTATTTTGGAGGAGGCTTGAGGCCAATAGTAGGGCGACTATGAGAAAAGTTCGCGCTGTATAGAATGTATTCCATTTTCCTTAACGAATGATAATGAAGCGTCATGTAATTTGATTGTGAACTTATTAAGAAGTAAAATAGTGTAAATTTATGGCAACAGAATTGTGTTATAAAATTGTCTAATGTTTGGCTCATGCAGGAGATTTTATGAAGAGTTATATAATTGGCAGTCATAACAGTGTTAGAGAAAATTTTCAGTTAATTATTTGATATTGTTAAAAGGTAAAAAGCTTAAGGAACTTATTCTGCATGAATACAATGTGTCTACCACTATCTCCCTCACTAGCCTGTGGGTGTCGATGTCGTGAAAGACGACTAAGGGATTATAATATGCATATAACATCTATGCAAGAGATGAAAACTCGAAAAAGAAAAACCATGTACAAACCTGTCTCACCAGCGTGATGTAGTAGGTAAATTTTCCTCCCATGGGCCTGAGCCGTGGGACGTATATTGGCTGAGGTGAATAAATGATAAAATGCATAAACTCTTGAGATGATACTTTATTGTAACATTATCAAATGTTATTCGCGAGCAAAAAATTATTACCTTTTTTTTTTTTTTTTTTTTGTGGGTGGGCTGCGGTCGGCGCGCCTCCGCACCACTCCGTCCGGGGCGACAGAGGGGCTTAAGCAGGCAACTCCCGCAACCCACCCGAAAACCACGTCGCCTTCGTCGTTGGGCCGACCACCGGAGCAGAGTTAACTTGTCGTCAGTGGTCGGCCCAACGGAATACCCCTTACTTGGGGTACCCTCCCATCGACCGACGTCCCCCCCTCGGGGAGGACGTCGGTCTTTCCTCACGCGGTCGGCCTCTCGGCGGGTGACGGACTAATCCCCGGTCACGTCACCCGCGGCCTCGGTACAAAAAAAAAAAATATTAAAAAAAATTATTAAAAAAATTATTAAGAAAAAATTATTACCTCACGTGGGACTTCCAACTTACATCTATTGAAAGTACAATGTTTGAAACGAATTTCCAAAATGTGGGTACGTATTGCATTTAAGTCTCAAATGTACTAATTAATTTTTGCTTAGAAATCATTTAAAAATTGTTTTAAAAGTGTAATTTGCGATTAACTAATGTTTGTGTAAATATGTTAAACCTATTCATAAACTCAGCTCATATAAGTCACATTGTTGGGCTCAGGCCTTCTCCACAATGGAAAGAAAATTAACTTACTATACCGCGCTGGTCAGACGTGTTGGCATATGGTTTTATATAGAGTTTTCCTTCTCTAAAATAGATTTTATATGCATATTTAAAGCCTTGGTCAGCTTTTGTGACAACCACAGGCAAGAGACGGGATGATGAATTGTATTCTTATTCCGTTACCACACGAAAAAAATGTGTTTATTATATCCCTTAGTCGTCTTTTACGACACCCACGTATTAGTTAAGCTATTACTTGTAAAACTGTATGTCATCAAGTAGACGTTTGAAGTATTGTCGTTGTTAATAACATTAATAGGCATCAGATCACAACTCGAAATATTCGATTACGCAATTGTTGTGACCTTCTGTGTGCCAAATAGGGTAGAGTTGTTCCGTGGTCAAATTTATACGAGGAAGCGGTTTAATTTATATTTATCTAATACATACCTTCTGACGGAGTAAAAATACAATTCACCACCCCCTATCTTGTCCGTGAATGTCGTAAAAAACGACTAAGGGATATAATATGCATGTAATATCTATGCAAGAGATGAAAAACTCGAAATAAAACCCTATACCAATCTGTTTGACCGGCACGGTGCCAGTAAGGTCAATTTTCTTCCTATTGTAGAGGAGGCCCGAGCCCAGCAGTGGGACGTATATGAGCTGTAATGATGAAAAAATGATGACATACCTTCTTTTTGATAGGCTGTGGCCTGGATATATCTCGCTTGTATTTGTATTGTATTTTTACTTTCTTTTTCAAATCAAATCATTTATTTTGCAAAATATGGGTATAAAGTATTAATAATTACAGGTAAACAATGTATTACCATATTTGACCATCAAGCGGCATGCAAAAGGAGTTTCCAATTCTGAGAATAATGGCTTCATAACAAATAACCAATTTAATTTACTCGTAACATGATTTTAGTTGACCACTGATGACAAGTCACATCTGTTCCGGTGGTCGGCCCACGCGGTGACGTGGGTACGGGTGGGTTATGGTCCCGCGCGCCGTCCTTTCATCGCCCCGGACGGACTGGACCGCACGTGAGCTCACCATAGCCCACATAAAAAAAAAAAAAAAAACATGATTTTAGTTAAACACTTTAGTTAAAGTCATATTTAAGCGTGTTAATAATCATTTAATTATATAGTCAATAATAATTATAATGCCAGATTAATTAATTAATATCATAAGATTATTTCATAGATTATTTTTGACAGGCTATTTATGTTACATTAATACCGTTTTTGACAGGCGTAAAAGACGACTAAGAACTTTACATCAAACTAAGCCAACTCCATCTGATACCATGGTCAATAATTACATTCCCAAGGAATTTTGACGTCACGCAGGCGGTCGGTCATACAACTATTGCCAATAACTTTTGCAATATGTACAATGGTACACACATATATACATAGATTTACGCCTCTTTCCCATATGTGTAGGCAGAGATCACTACCCTCCACTTGCTACGATCTTGATATACCTCTTCCGCCTCCTTCATATTCCTTAATCTCGCCATTGCATTTTCTTTGGTTTAGGGTACTCTTAACCTGGCCTTTCTTATGAACGTCCTCGATTTGTGCGTGGAACGCCCGCCTTGGTCTTCTTTCCCTTCCAACACTCCCGTTCACATTCGTCCTATAAATTCCTCTTCTCAATCTTCTTTCATAGATTAGACTACGTGAACAAACCAACTTAACAAACCTTTTTCAATCCTTATCAATACATCTACTTTCATACCAAAACGTTCCTTAAATGGAAATGTGCTGAAAAAGAGTAAATATTGCGTCGATTGCAATTGGCATAAGCGCAGAATGATAATGATTTATCATTTCAGCTCATATACGTCCCACTGTTGGGCTCGAGCCTCCTCCTCAATAGGAGGGACATTGACCTTACTATACCATGCTGGTCCAACAGATTGGTCTATACCAATTGGTTTTGTTCGACTTTTCTTTCTTTTGCATTGAAGTTATGTGCGTATTATATCCCTTAGTCGTCTTTTACGACATCCTCGAGCAAGATTGGAAGGGATCTGATAATGATTAAGCCCTTATATTAAAGGCTGTCCGCTTATGTCTTATATATCTAGAATAAAATATGTAATGAATCAGAGAGCATTTTGTTTATAAAACGCTAGCCAAATATAGGAAACACATGTTTTCAGTTAACTGAAGATTTGTGACTCCGCTCATGAGGATAAATAATTCGATAATGACTCATATACGGTTAAACAAATGTTCATTTTATGGAATCGATGTTTTTACATGGAATTTTACCGGTCTATACCGTACTTATTTATTTATAGTCTCATGCGATCAGCCAGAATAACACTATTACAGGCGAGTTTCAGTGCATTGCTATATAGAGCTCACTGTTAAATAGGCCTTTTTTTGTGGTAGGATATCGTTTGAACATACCACGTGTAATCTGTCCAGGACGATTTCCCCATAATATACTGTATTCCTTTTCCATCGCCACTGGGCCAACCACTGGTACGGTTCCTTGACATACGGGGCCAGCCTGGTGGATTAACCTTTCAAGTACCGTCCCCTTCGAGCCTTGGCAACAAGGCAGTGATGATCGCTCTTACGCGGTCGCCCTCTTTTCGAGTGGCGTATTAATCCCCAGTCCGTCCACCCACACTGTTAAAGAGGCCTACTGAATTTGTTTTTCTACGGCATTACCGAGTAGATGAATTCTCCCCTATAGATGTTTCACATCAAAAGGTTTATTGCTATTTATATCATTACGGAATCTGTGCAATGATTTCATTAAAACTCACTATCTAACAACACCTGTCCGCCTTCATTTTATTCAAGAGATAGTTGGCTCCTCTGAATAGAATTGTCTAGATCTATTATATTCATTGTGTCACCATTTCATTCATTCAATCGCTTTGTATACTGAATGTTGAATGTTGGAATGTTAGCTATTATGGAAGATATTTTTCTATTCATAAAAAATAAATAACACTATAATTTATTTACATTTCCTTGTGATGACGGAGTAAGAATACAATTCATCAAGCCCTTTCTAGCCTGCGGATGTTGTAAAATATATCTAAGAGATGTTAGGTGTAGATAACATCTTTGCAAGAGAAAGAAAAATTTGACATGAAAACCTATACAAATCCGTCTGATATGGGTCTATTTCCCTTCTAATATGGAAGAAGTTATAGTCTAGGAGTGGGACGCTTATGAGCTCACAGGATGATGATAATTGATAATTTATTAGGATAATCTTCTTCTTAATATATATAAATTACGTGTCACGTTGTTTGTCCGCGATGGACTCCTAAACTACTTAACCGATTTTAATCAAATTTGCACACCGTATGCAGTTTGATCCAACTTGAAAGATAGGATAGCTTACATCTTAATTTATAATCGCAATATTATTATATTGCAAATTATTTGTCTATTATTTGACATTCACAATTATCTGTTAATTCCAAACGATTTTAACAGATGCCGATATCTGTTGACTGGATTGAGTAAGTAATTTGTGTGTGCCCAAGGGGATTCGAGAATGGTTTAGATTCACAATTGGACCCGGTAGGTGGCGCTTTATTTGAACAGAACAACGTCTGTTGGGTTAGAGCTAGTTTCACTAATATTATATACTCTAAACGGACTATTTGCCGTTTATATATACAATATGTCCGTATGTATCCTCTATTGTATTATTTACTCTAGCACTTTTTTACGATTACTTATTCATAATTATCTCGGCTCATATACAGCCCATTGCTGGACTCGAGGCTCCGCCACAAGAGGATCGAAATTGACTTAATTATACCATGCTGATCAGACAGATTGGTATAGAGTTATATTTCGATATATCTCTTGCATAGATGTTAAATGCGTATTATATCCCTTAGTCATCTTTTACGACATCCGAGGGGAAGATAGGGAGTGGTGAATTATATTCTTATACCGTTACTAATATTACTGCGTGAAAATCGAACCTGAGATATTTGGTACGGCATACATATAACCACTGCGCTATTTGTGCAATCCAGTCAGGTTTTTTTGATACAGTTTCAATGACGTAGTGTAAAATAATATGTCCAATTTAAGTATGTACCTACCCCATTTTTGTGCCACGATAGCGTGACTAAAACTATTAGTTAATTATATAGGGTGGGTCTAATTGTAACTAATAAAGCTTAAAAACATTCTTTGAACATGGCAAGGGTGCGTTGTAATTACTTACTCAGTTATATTTTTCAATTTAAAATTAATTAAACTTTTTATACCCATGGGTGTCGTACAAGTTCACGATTGAAATGCGGCTTTATTGCTTTGCACCTTCAACTGTACATGACCTAATTCTGTGTTTCAGATACGATTTTGTTGCCTGCTAGGTATTTTATGGTTGTTAAGCAAACGAGTAAACATCACACCCAATGGTAAATGATATTACCGCTCAAGGACCTTTGCTAGGCTGCCTACTATGAAGAAAGTGAAGCAAGTGTGAATGCATGCAATAAGGTTCTGTGATACTAAAAACATCACCAAAACCCACTAAACGCAAACATCCTTGGCAAGTTGGGTTTTCGACTCTCTCGCTCACTGAACGAAGTGCAGTAAAAAATTGCTACTACTCAAATGATTTTCTGCGAGAGTGTGATACCCCGAACGGACCGGTTCGCGGCTGTATTCACTGGAACGGGAACTACGCGGACAAAATCAAGGAAATTTTAAACATTTGTCAATCACGTGAATAAACATTTGTCAATCACGTGAAGTCTTATCATTATAACTCTATTATAACTCAAATCTGTTATAATAAAAAAATATTTCAACTGTAAAAACAACATAAACAACAACAACAAACGTCATAATATTCTCAAAATGAATTAGAAAATTTGCTTGTCAAAATAACCATAAATTTTTGTTGCAGAATTATTGAATGTATCGGAAATGATGGCTGTCAAGTTTATCAGCTTCGAGCTTCTATTATAGAATTATTGAATCAAATTGCTGTCTCTGCAATACTTTCGTTCCGGAAAAAAAAGAATTAATTATCAAAAGATATAGGTAACTCAGTAACTTGAAAGTTATAATGGATAGAAAAGTTGGAGTACTTGGAGTGGATATATGGCCATGTGTTGAGAGGGAATGAAAGTAATATTATGGGAATAGTTTAAGTAGGAATTGAAGGCTTTAGGACTAAGGGACGATTGAAGAAATGGTAAATAGTTTACGAGTGACTTGACATGAATAGAAATGGAATGCAGAGGTATCGCTTTATAAGGTTGTGTAGAATGGCCGAGAGAGGCATCGGGGAGAGACGTTACTCGAAAGGGTATACTGCCGGGCTGGCCACGGACGTCAACGGTTATCAGTGACCGGCCCAATAGCGAAAGGAAGGGTATACGGTGGGTTATGGAGCCGCGCGTGGCCCTTGCGTCGCCTCGGACTAAGTGGACAGCATGCGCTGACCATTGCCCGCCCAAAAAAAGGATCGTGTGGAAAAGAAGAACATAATAATAATAAAAAAATTACAAAGCAACACAATAACAACAAGGCCGACGCGAAGCAATTAGGATAATAGTAGGGTGACGAGTGACAGAAAAATTACATAGCGCTCCCAGCATTTGACTTATTATAGACTGAATTAGCAAAATTATTGAATTAAGAGATGTGACTGCACAGATGGCGCAGGGTTAAAATCCCACGGAGGATTCCCAAGGACAATACTTTGTCGATCCACAAATTGTTGTTCTGAGTCTGGATGTAATTTGTGTCCGTTAATTATATGTTTGTAAAGTTGTAAAATAAGGATTATTTCCTTAGTGCAGGGTGTGGTATTTATTTATAAAAAAATCTCTTGTTTGCATACTTCGTATTATGTTATGGCTCATTTACAATGCACATTTAAAAAATAATGCTTAATTAAAACCCTTCCTGCGTTATCTAACTTTCAACAAAAGCGATCAGTTTTATATAAAAAAAGTTTTTCGCTTTGAGCTTTCATGGTTCGCAATGCAAACATTCCAGTCGACGTTAATAAAGTTTCGAGTCTCGGCAATGTCATTGTGTCGAACAAGGTAAAATGATATAATTTTTTTTGTGGTTATTCATTACGATCCAGTCCTTTCGGATATTAGATTGCTTGAAAACAAAAAGAAATGATTTTTTTTATGTAGTAACTATGGATGTGCGGTGATGTCGTCTTTTACGAAACCCAGAGGCAATAGAGGGGATGGTAAATTGTATTCTTACCCCGTCATTAAATGAAAGGTTTTAACAATAATAGTAATATGTATTTGTCGTTGATCATTTTATTTTGCAGTTTCGAACACTTTGCCGTGTTCATGGTCACGCGTGGACTAAGATGTCTCACGTCCAACAAGTTGTCGTTATTACAGAAAAATTATAAATATCTACCCGATACTGAAAATTAGTTGTTAAATATTGACCCACATTTTGATATAAATTTATTGCCAGTGTAAGAAGAAAGAAAATGATTCTATATGAAAAAAATATATTGTCTGTGGTTGTTTTGGTAATATATTAAAATTAGTAGTAATTATATTTAAAACCGAACAATCTAGTATACTACCACCGGATCGAAACACGGCCACACTGGGAAAGATCCGGCAAGAAAGCTCAGGGGACATGATGCTTAAATTAATATTAATTTTTAAGGCGGCTTACTTTATCTTACTAAGTGATTTTGATTTATATAATAACTAGCAATTCGCCCTCGCTTCGCTTCGGTTTCGGTCACCTTACCCATGTAGTTCCCATTCCCGTGGGTATACCGGGCTAAAATATAGCCTATGTTACTCCCTGATATTATAGCTTTCCATTGATGAGAGCATTTTTGAAATCGATTTGGCGGTTTAAACGTGAAGGCGTAACAAACAAACAAACTTACTTTCGCATTTATAATATTAGTAAGGATAATAGTAGTTAAAGATAATGTTACAATCAGGGAAGCACCAGTCGAAAGTTCCGAGCTACCAAAATTTAAAAAAATACAGTTGAATTGTGAACCTACTTCTTGTTTGAAGTCGGTTAAAAACAGATAAACCGTACGAAATTTATCGTGAACTTTTCTTAAAAAATTGCAAGTACTTGTTTTGAATGCAAAAGAAAAGTTTTAATGATGAAACATTATATTGTTGCAATTAGTGTATTATAAAGAGTTAACGAACTTTATAAGTAAATTATAATGCAAAGTAAGAAAAAAATCTCGGCAGATTCTTAACATAATTTTTTAAAATCAAAATCTTTATAAATAAAATTGAAGTGTTTATTTGTAATGTCAAAATAATGCGCTTTTTTCATGCTCACACGATTATTTACACGACACCATTAAAAAAATGTCTGTCTGTCTGTTCCAGGTAATCTTCCAAACGACTGGACCGATATTAATAATATTTCACTACCTTGCACCTGTCTATATAAAAAATAACTTAGGATAGCTTTCCTCTCAAAAAATCTCTTTAAAACTTTGCCCGATACAGGAATCAAATCCGAGGCCTCATGGACTGCAGTCGCTTACTATAACATTATAGACGATATAGTAGAATTAAAATGCGGAAGCAAAGCGACTAAAACTGAAGCGAAGCGTGGGCTGATTGCTAGTCTTAAATAAGCTATGTCTATCCTGGTCGCTTGGCATTTACGGTACGCGATTGCAGACCATGAGGCCTCGGGTTTGATTCTAAGACTTGGCAAAAGTTTGTAGGGTTATCTCGAGAGGCAAATAGCGTAAGTTACACAGCTACCTAGTAGTAAAATATTATTACAATCGATCCAGCCGTTTCGAAGATTACTCGGAAAAAACAGACAGAAAGACCGATAAAAATTATTAAAGAAGGTTTTTAGGTATAGGTATAATGTATAACCGTGTGAACATGAAATAAACGTAGTTACTTGCGTAACAAGCATTCACTTCTATCTTATCTTATATCTTTAAACGAGCAAATCTTGTATATATATATATATTGAGGATCTCGGAAACGGCTCCAACGATTTTGTTGAAACTTGGCATACTAGAGGATTCGGGCCCAAAAAATCGATCTAGCTAGGTTTTATGTATAGAAAATGTTGTTTTGTCAGTGTTTTTGGCAGACAATATAATGACATTAAATTTTAAAAGAATATGAATTCAAATTTTGCCTTCAATGTCATGAGTTACTATAGCTCAGTGGCGAAGTAGTCAGGTTTCATTTTCTTTTTGACATCGACGACTAACGGCGTCGGATCGAATCTCGATGTTCTTATTATTCTCTTTTTGTAATTTTTTATATAAATTTCATTATTTATTTTTTTATTTTTTATTAATATATATCTAAATAAATGCTACAAAAATACTCCGAGCGAAGCTCGGTCAACCTGATATTTTTATTTATATGTATAGATTAAATTCAACAATTCTGTTTACCTTTTTCTACCGTCGCCCCTTTTTTTGAGTGGATTATGCCGTAATCCCTATACTTGGCACTTTGGCAGGTGATGCTGTTTTTTTGATATTATAATATACTCTGCGTTATATTAACCTTTTTATTTTAAACTATTATTATCATCATTGCCATTTTCACTCTGATCTAATCCCAATTACTCAATATGTACTTTTCTTTCATAGTACATATTGAAAAAGTTATTGGAGTGTTGAAGTCAGGCACTTCAACACTCCAATAACTGAATGTAATTGTTGACCAGACACCATCACATGGAGCTGGTCTTGATTTATTTAAAGCTCTCAGTCGTCTTTTACGACACCCACGAGCAATGTAAAGGTTGGTAGTAGTCGTAGCCTCTACCATATAGCACTTCTTCTAAGCCCTTATATTTCTTATTTATATATTTTAAGTCTCACTATTAGACTCAAGCCCCTCCTACTCTGAGAGGTAAATTTGTCTACTACACTAAATCGGTAACATCGTCATCATTTGCCTGCCTTCATCTTTTTTTTATTGGCGTTGTTGGCAAACGAGCAAGCAGCACACCTGATGATACGTGATACTGCTGCACATGGACCTTTGCAATTACAGGGGCACAGCTAAGCCGTTGCTTACCTTGAAGAAAATGCTCTTCTTAAACCTCGTTTATAGAAAGACATGTCATAGCGCTCGGGAAACACAGCAGTAGGTAGTTCATTCCAGAGCTTGCACGTACGTGGGAGAAATGATCGCTGGACACGTACAGTTGAAGACCATAACGTTTCCAGGTGAAATGGATGAACCCTGCTGCGGTGTCGAGTGGTACGTTGGTAAAACGGTGACGGTGGTACCAAGTCAAACAGTTTCTCAGAGCACTCCCCATGAAAGAGCCGGTAGAGTACACAGAGTGACCAAAAGTCTCTCCTATCCCCTATCTAACACTAATTGTAAGTAAGGTCGGCACAACATGTTCTTACCTTCCATAGACTCTTATCAGCCGTCATATCTGCACTCACTGCTTTCATACACATATCCTCATTCACAAAAACCATGCATCTTTTTTTGGGTCTCCCACGCTTCTTACGTTCATCCACAATCGTATTGATAACCCTCCTTGTCGCATGCCTTTCATCCCTCCTCATCACATGTCCATACTATGATAATCTCGCGCTTCTAATCTTCTTTATCACTGGTCCTATTTTCAGGCTGCCCCTAATATACTCATTTCTTATAAAATTTTCTTGTAAACCCTCACACCCATCTTAGCATACGCATCTCTGGAGCACGCATTCCTCTCCTTCAATGCCCAACATTCAAATCCACTGGTAACATTTACTGTAAAACAAATTTGAATGTTCTGTGACTGTGTCTGATTGTTTTGACTTGGCTATTATCATTGTGCACATATATTCCTGAATGTAACATGTAAATTGTAGCCATCAAAATGTTAGTCGCGTCATTTGATCGCCAGTCGAGCGATAACGATTTGCAATTGCACTGCTAATGCAGATATTATACGCAATAATGTTTTGTACTTTATATTTTATACAATTGTCTAGACAGAGTATTGTGGGATTAAGAATATAACCCTGGCTGTAGGTGCAGTAAAGTTGACTAGGGATACACAGATAACATAATTTCAAGAGAAGCAAAACTCGAAATTAAATTCTTTACCAACACGTCTGACTGTCTCTCGAAGAGGCTCGAGCCCAACAGTGGGCAGGTCAGTTGATTATGAGGACAACTGTTTACAGAGCAGCATTATTACGGAAATAAAATGATTTATTATAACTGTTTTTATCATGGCGTACTCAGAATACCATTAAACTACTGCTGCGCGGAGAATATGCAAGATTATTAAGAAAACGAGTTTATGTCATAAGTTCTCGCCTCTCTGAGAAAGAAGGTTATGAATATTATCATTCTCTTCATTAACTCATCATCATCATTATCACCTTAGCTCATATACGTCCCACTTTCGGGGCCATGCCTCCTTCATAATAGAAAGACAATTGACCTACTATACCATGCTGGTCGGATGGTTTTGTTTAGGGTTTTATATCATATTTTCCTTCTCTAGCATAGATGTTATATGTTTGTTACAACCCTACGTCGTCTTTTACTACACTCTCAGGCAAGATAGAGATGTTGGATTATATTTTCACTCTGTCACTACACGGAAAGCTTATACCATTTTGTTTTTTGGGCGAGCTATCTTCAGCACACACGTCATACCTACCGTCCGGGGTGATAAAAGGGCGCGCGTGGCCCCTTAACCCACCGGATGCCCTCCCCTTCGCTATTGAGCCGATCATGGGTACCGAGTCCTTGAAGCCTATTCCAGCTTTATAAGCTTTTGCCGTCAAACTATTTATATTGTGTTTTTTCTTTACAAAAGCATGTATATAGCAGTACAAGCACAAAATACAGTGAAAGATTTGCCTGCAACTGTTTCTCTCTTTAAAATATGCTTCCAATACATTTTCATTTAGAATTTAACTGGCAATAAAATTTATCTTTGTTTCGTCATTACCTTGAATGTCACGTCAGGCTTACATAGTCATGCGAAGTGATCTACCCTAATTTATTTCAAGGTTCATATAGTTAGGCCTTGGAACCCTTACACAAAATGTTTTGTATTAGTCATAAATGGGGTGGCAATGAAAAAACAAATCTATTGTATTATTAAAATAAATCCGTTTAAAAAAATACTAAGTAGTCATGAGGATTACCGACAAAAGTAAAAACTTAGAACTATGAACAAACAGTTCATCAACAGAACAACAGTCATTATCATTATCAGCTCTTATATGTGGCACTATTAAGCTCAAGCCTCCTCCACAATAGGACGGAAATTGACCTTACTATAACCACGTTGGTCCTACCTGTTGGTATAGAGTTCTAATTCGAGATTTCCTTCTCTTGCATAGATGTTATTTATTTTATTTATTTATAACTTTTGCACAAACATACGCACAAGGCGGACTTAATGCCATAGGCATTCTCTCCCAGCTGACCTAGGGTGGAGCAGAAATAATGCCAGGTAGGTGCAATATGCTTGCCGGGACGGTCTCCCGAGTCGGCCTCGGCCTACAGGCCCATCGTGCTGCTCGATGATACGGGCAAGCTTCTGGAGAGGGTATTGGCTGCCCGCATCGAGCGGCACCTCGTCGGGGTTGGGCCCGATCTGTCGGACGCCCAGTTTGGTTTTCGGAGAGGGCGTTCGACGATCGCGGCCCTACTGCGCCTGAAGGCCGTGGTAGCAGAGGCCGTCACCGGCGGAGGAGTCCTGTTGGCGGTGTCCCTGGACATCGTCAACGCCTTCAACAGTCTGCCATTCAGCTGCATCAGGGAGGGGCTGAGGTATCACGGGGTGCCCGTGTACCTCAGGCGGCTGGTGGCAGACTACTTGGAGGGGTACAGCGTCCTCTGCGTTGACCGAGTAGGGGACGTTGTGCGAACGCCCATGACGTGCGGTGTCCCACAGGGGTCGGTTCTGGGTCCGACCCTGTGGAACATCGGCTACGACTGGGCGTTGAGAGGAAGCCTCCCACCCGGGCTGGGCGTAATTTGCTACGCCAACGATACACTCGTCACAGCCCGGGGTGGGACGCTAGAGGAGGCGGCACGCCTGGCAACTCTCGGCACCGAGGAGATTGTCAGGCGAATCGAAGCGCTGGGGTTGAGGGTAGCCCTGGAAAAGACGGAGGCCCTTTTGTTCCATGGCCTCCGTACCGCCGGGCCTCCCGCCGGCGCTTCGATCACCGTGAAGTCGGTCACCATCAGCATCCAGGCCCACATGAAGTACTTGGGCCTGGTGCTCGACGGGCATTTTTGGTTCCGGGAGCATCTCCATCGACTTGTTCCCCGGCTTGTCGGCGCGGCATCCGCCCTTTCGCGGCTGATGCCGAATGTGGGCGGACCCAGCGCTACGTGCCGACAGCTGTACGTGGGGGTGATCCGGTCGATGGCCCTGTACGGTGCACCGGTGTGGGCGGGGTCCCTGACCGTCCGTCTTAGGGCCCTCCTGTGGCGACCACAGAGGGTCATGGCGATCAGGGCCATACGGGGTTACCGCACTGTGGCGACGGAGGCAGCGTGCCTCCTGGCCGGAACTTCCCCGTGGGACCTGGAGGCGGAGATGCTCACCGACATTTATCGGCGGGTGTCGGAGATGCGCGCCCGCGGCGGCATGGTCTCCATCAAAGAGATCACCGCCTGGCGGGTCGACGCCCGCCAAGAAGTCATTGCCCGTTGGGCAGTCCGGCTGGAGAGTCCTCGGTACGGTGTCAGGACCGTCGAGGCCCTCCGGCCGGTGCTGATGGAGTGGTTGGAGCGGACGCACGGGGTGCTTTCTTTCCGACTGGTGCAGGTGCTGACGGGGCACGATTGCTTCGGGAAGTATCTGCACAAGATTGTCAGGAGGGAGAGCACACCGTCCTGCCACCACTGCAGTTGCGACGAGGACACGGCGCAGCACACGCTTGAGGAGTGTGCTGCATGGGAGGGGGATCGCCGTGAATTCGTCGCAATTATCGGTGCCGACCTGGCGCTGCCGACCATCGCCAGAGAGATGCTCGTCAGCGTTAGGAACTGGGACGTGGTCGCCGCCTTCTGTGAGGCCGTAATCTCACGGAAGGAGGCGGCGGATCGTGTGCGAGTAGAGCTCCTGTTCGCCGACACGTTCCGCCGCCGGCGACTCGGGCGGCGGAGGCGCGAGTATCTGCGCCTAATGCCGCCCTAGCCGAGGCCGCGGGTGATCGGACCGGGGAATTGTCCGTCACCCGCAGAGAGGCTGACCGCGCGACGGCGACCGACATCCCAGGACGTCGAGAGGTGAGGTTACCCGAAAGGGTATTCCGTTGGGCCGACCACTGACGACAAGTCACATCTGCTTCGGTGGTCGGCCCAACAACGAGGTGACGTGGGTACGGGTGGGTTATGGGCCCGCGCGCCGTCCTTTCATCGCCCCGGACGCACTGGACCGCGCGTGCGCTTACCATAGCCCACCCATAAAAAAAAAAAAAAAAGGTAGGTGCAATACACGGTGGTTAACGATGTCGTGTAGTTATTCATTTATATATAATTACTATTACACAATACATATATAGTTATATACTCTATGAATATATATAAATACATATACGTACATAAAAATATAAATAATGATAATGATTTTTGATTGAGTGGATGTGAGCCGTCACAGATGTGTTGACTCCGCCAGAAAATCCAAGTACAATTCTTTGACCTTGGCCTTAAAAACGTCGCGACTGGTAGCCATCCTGACGTCCAGAGGTAATGCATTCCAGAGAAGAATGGCCTGGATACCAAAGGAGGAGTGCACCAGACTAGAAGAGTGAGTATATTATCTGCGTATACTACAATCCCTTAGTCGTCTTTTACGACATCCATATGATATGCATATAACATTTATGAAAGAAAAGGCAAGCTCAGAATAAAATCCAATTCCGAACCGTCTAACCAGTAAAAAAAGGTCAATTTCCCTTCCACTAGAAGGGCTTGAACTCAATAGTGGGACAAGGTTGAGAGGATGATGGTGATGACGATGTACTTCATCATTCACCATCATCATTTCAGTTTATCGCCGTCCCTGCTGGACGTAGACCTCACTAATGTTACGCCACAGAGTGCGGTCCTGTGCCGCCTGCATCCAACGACGCCCAGCAACTTTCACCAGGTCGTCGGACCACTTAGTTTCATCCTGCACTGCGTTGGATACGTGGTCACCACTCGAGAACTTTCTTCCCCAGTGGTAGTTGGTTCTTCGATCGATGTGACCTGCTCATTGACACTTCAGCGTAGCACGCTGCTTCTTCGTGCTATGTCGATTACACCCGATTCTTCTGCGAATTGCCGTATATCAGATTCTATCTAGTAGTGAAAGACTGAACATAGCCCGCTTTATAGCACGCTGAGCGACCTTGAGCTTAGTTATGAGGCCTACATTTAGGGATCACGTTTCCGAGCCGAAAGTCATCACTGGTAACACACACTGATCGTAGACCTGTGTTTTCAGGCACTAGGTATATTGGAAGATCCTTTTAAGTTACCCTCCGATGTATTTAATTAAATATATATTGGTAAAAAGGCCAGGTCACACAGGTCTACGACCACTGTGTGTCACCAGTGATGTCTTACGGCACAGAAACGTGGTCCATAAATATAGGCCTCATAACAAGGCTCAAAGTCGCTCAGCGTGCTATGGAACGGGCTATGCTCGGGATTGTTCAGCGAGATAGAAGCCGAAATACAGAAATCCGCAGAAGAACGGGTGTAACCGACATAGCACGAAGAATTAGCACATTGAAGTGGCAGGCCACATTGCTCGACGAACCGACAACCGCTGGGGAAGAAAGATTCTCGAGTGGCGACCACGTATCGGACGACGCAGTATAGGACGCCCTCCCACTAGGTGGACCGACGCCTGCTGAAAGTTGCTAGGCGTCGTTGGATGCAGTCGGCACAGGACCGCACTTGGCGTGTCGTACGTACGTGGCGTAACATGAGGGAGGCCTGCGTCCAGAAGTAGACGGCGATAGGCAGAAATGATGATGATGATGATATAGGTAAAAAATAGAGTAAATACATAACTACAAACAAGATTGTGCAATTCATTTTCTGTAAGCCGAAACTATACAATTCCTTTGACGATATCCGAGAATTGTTTTCGTTGTAAAATAATCGTAGTTATATAAACGGAATTCTTATTTAAATTGTAGGTCTTAAACAATTATTTAGTTTTCTTTAAAAAACGGAAATGTCGTTTTACTATAGTAGAATTGTGAATTACTACAAAATTCAAGGGCATTTCAATTCGTCTTAGAAAATGGTTGATGAAA
The DNA here is from genome assembly GCA_032191425.1 of Lymantria dispar. Lineage (NCBI taxonomy): Eukaryota > Metazoa > Arthropoda > Insecta > Lepidoptera > Erebidae > Lymantria > Lymantria dispar. Next base: position 5,174,220 of record CM063442.1, on the reverse strand, counting down.
CTGAGATTTGAAAACATTTCATTATCAACTCAACCTATCTTAATATATATAAATTACGTGTCACGTTGTTTGTCCGCGATGGACTCCTAAACTACTTAACCGATTTTAATCAAATTTGCACACCGTATGCAGTTTGATCCAACATGAAAGATAGGATAGCTTACATCTTAATTTATAGTCGCAATATTATTTTATTGCATATTATTTGTCTATTATTTGACATTCACAATTATCTGTTAACTTCAAACGATTTTAACAGATGGCGATATCTGTTGACTGGATTGAGTAAGTAATTTGTGTGTGCTTAAGGGGATTCGAGAATGGTTTAGATTCACAATTGGACCCGGTAGGTGGCGCTTTATTTGAACAGAACAAGGTCTGTTGGGTCAGCTAGTGTATATATATATATATATGTCTCATACTACCTTCCACTATAGGGAGGAAATTGATCTAACATACCACGCTGATCAATACGTCAATTGAATAAGATTTTATATTGAATGTTCCTTCTCTTGCTTAGATGCTATCTGCATTTCATATCCCTTAGTCATTTTTACGATATCCAATCGCAAGAAGAGAATGCTGAATTCTATTCTTAATGTCATCAAGGGATATAAATATAACATCTACGCAAAAAATAATCGAAGTAAAATCCTATGCCAACATGTCTGACGAGCGTGGTATAGCAAGTCAATTTTTCTCCAACTGTGGAGGAGGCTCGAGCCCAACAATGGGACATATATGAGCTGAAATGATGATGATGATGATGAATATCTGTTTGTTCGTAGTTTTAAGTTTTACTTCTATCGGCAGTCCTCACGACAATTTTTTTTTAACGGTTTTTTTTGATAGTAGAATAGATTTGTTTTTTCAATGCCACTCCCATTTATGACTACATAGCAATTTGTATAAGCGTTACAAACTCCTACTCGAGACCAAGAGTGGGACATTATGAGCTGAAATAATGATGATATGTTACCTAATATTTAAGGGTCGTTGATGATAAAGATCATAACTCGTATATCCGTATCTAAAATACCCACTTTCATCATAAATTAACCAATAGTGACACGTTTGAGATGCATTTACATAAATAACTGACATTTAATATGCAGATACATGATGTATGTGATCAACAATAGACTCAAGATATTCATTGCACGAACTGTTTTATCGATTTGGTGTTTGTTAGATACTATTAGATACGACAGAGGTCATTAATTTGGCCGACCGCGTGAGGAAAGACCCCGAGGGGGGGACGTTGGTCGATGGGAGGGTACTCCAAGTAGGGGGTATTCCGTCGGGCCGACCACTGATGACAAGTAACCCTGCTCCGGTGGTCGGCCCAACGACGAAGGCGACGTGCATCGTGGGTGGGTTGCGGGTGTGCGTGCTTACGCCCCTCTGTCGCCCTGGACGGAGTGGTGCGAGGAGCGCGCCGACCGTAACCCAACGCGCCCCAAAAAAAAAAAAGAGGTCATTAATTTCAATCTTAATTTCATTATCATTATCTCGGCCCATACAGTCCCACTGTTGGGCTTGGGTCTCCTCCTTTATGGAGGGGAATTCGACCTCACGCTGGTCAGACGTGTTGGCATAGAGTTTCCTTTCAAGTTTTCCTTCTCTTGCATCGATGTTATCTGCATATTATATCACTCAGTCGTCTTTTACGATACCCACGGGTAAAAGAGGAGGGGAGGGTGAATTGTACCATAATTTGCTTTTGAGGAATTAATCAAACAATAAGTATTGTTTGATGTTAAATTATATTTTTAAATTTCTTTTCTTTTTCACTCTGAATACTAATAGATTATCATCATCATCATTTCAGCTCTTATACGTCCCACAGCTGGGCTCGAGCCTCCTTCATAACAGAAGGGAAATTGCCCTTACCTTACCGTTTTCTTTCTCTTGCACAGGTGCTATGTGCATATTATATCGCTTAGTCATCTTTTACGACATCCACGGGCAAGATAGGGAGTGGTGAATTGTATTCTTACTCCGTCACCACACGGCAGTTGTTAGAATAGACAGAGGTTATTAATTTCTTGCTTAATTTGATTTCGAGGAACTAATCAAACAATGACTGACTGCACAGATAGCGTAGTGGTTAAGATGACAGTGCCAGTGTTACGGATTCGAATCCCACGTAGAACAACACATTCCATCCACAAATTGTTGCTCTGAGAGGATGATATTTGCGTGCGTTAAATTATATATCTGTAAAGTCCCTTACAATACAAGGATTATTTTCTTAGTGCAAGGGTTCTTTTCTTAAATAAGTATCGTTTGATTTAAAAAATTGATCATTTCTTTCTTATAAACTCTGAGTACTAATGGACAGTTCTTATTTTTTTATAAGAGAATTTTCCTGTGAGTTATTAGTGTGTTATTTCCGTATGTTTATTACAAATTTAAAATAATATATACCACTCCCCTCTCTTGCCCGTGGTTGTCGTAAAAGGCGACTAAGGGATATCTTGAGTATGTAACAATTTTGCAAAAAAAGGAAAGCTGACCAGCATCATATAGTTTTTTTTTTTTTAAATCAAGGTCGATTTCCCTTCCAATGTGGAAGAGGCTCAAGCCTTGTAGTAGGTAGAGCGATAATGATGATAGTTATAAGTCGCAGGTAGCTATGATAAGTTATCATATAACAACTATCAAACATTGGCTTAAAAAATAATATTTATAATATGAAGTAATTTATAATCAAATAATATGTTCAACAGGATAGAAATATCATCCTACCTTAGAATAATAACGTATAGAAGGTAAGTCCGCGCACAAAAACTGAAGCATTTAAATTGGAGCCTAATGGAACTTACGCCGGACCGTTGCGTAGTGTACAAGGTCACTGTACTGCACGTACGTACGCAATTCTTAAAAAATAAATAGGTAATTATGACGGTTTGTGCATTCAAATGGTGTCACAACACATTTGAACAACATAAAAAGTTTTTAACATTACTTTTACGTGACCGGGGATTAGTCCGTCACCCGCCGAGAGGTCGACCGCGTGAGGAAAGACCGACGTCCTCCGACCGACGTCGGTCGATGGGAGGGTACCCCAAATAGGGGGTATTCCGTCGGGCCAACCACTGATGACAAGTAACCCTGCTCCAGTGGTCGGCCCAACGACGAAGGCGACGTGGTGTGCGGGTGGGTTGCGGGTGTTGCGTGCTTAAGCCCCTCTGTCGCCCCGGACGGAGTGGTGCGGAGGCGCGCCGACCGCAGCCCACCCCCAAAAAAAACAAAAATAATTACTTTTAAAAGTATTTCGACGATGTATGTCAAGAAAAACAAAATTTGATTTCATAATTTTTATAGTGGTGTGCGTGTGTACGTGTATAAACGCCTGCGCGCGTGTAGTATTTTTGGCTTCATGTTTTTGATCGCTCGAAGTACCGACACTATCCTTCTATTCTAAGCACCCCACGCTGTTGAATAAAAATATCGTTTGAACTTTAAAATGTCAGAGAGCACGGTCCCCGTACGCTAAACTTATCATCAAAGGGTGCCAATAGCTTCATAGTGAAGCTTGCCAACATTAAGTATGGATGACTCAATATTTTGCTAAACCACATACGTTACGAATTGCAGAACGGGAATTGAAAATGTGTAAAAAAAGTATATACAAACGTGCAATCTGCTCCTACACATTTTGAATAAGATTTATGCTAATTATCAGTAACAACTCTTACATTTTAGGTAATACTTAAAGCAATATAAGTAACACATAACATTGAGCGACGTGTCGTTTGTCTTTACGCTTACTTAAAGAATAGTTTGTGGGTATAAGCCACGCTCAGTTATAGGGCATGATGCTGTTATGTTGTGACATTGGATGCTTCGGTAGGAAGCGGGTGACCAGACCGGGGATTAGTCCATCACCCGCAGTCGGTTGACCGCGCGACGGCGATCGACGTCCCGGGACATCGAAAGGAGGGTACATTACAGGGTATTCCGTCGGGCCGGCCACGAAGGATAAGGCACTCGGTACCGGTAGTCGGCCTAACGGCGAAGTAGAGTAGCTATAGTGGGTTATGGGCGCTGCCCCTTCGTCCAATAATGCTCGCTCCAATAGTGGAAGAAACCCGAGCCGAGCCGTAAGCCGAGCCGAGGTGACGGATAATCGCAACGTTTTTTTGGTAGTTTTCTCCTGTTGCAGTAGTAATCTACACACATCCCTTAATTCTGCCTCTATTTCTACATGTCATATGGGTCTCTGCATTACCATTAACGACAATTTTATAGTTTCACGTTTGGCCTTATGAATAAACGTGTAATGATGATTTCTGATGTTTACGCGAGTATTATACATTATAAATAAGATTTTACGGATTTTATCCCGCTTGTATTTGATTCTGTAGCGAGTAGATAATTATAATATGTGTAATAACGATGACTTGTTGGACGTAAGACATCTTAGTCCGCTCGAGACCATGAACGCTGCAAAGTTTTCGAAACGTCGGGCAATCAAAAATCAAATACAATCGCGATAAAATCCTTAAAATTATTTTATTTAAAACGTGTAATTAGTTATGACAGATAGATGTACGTAATAGTCAAAGATAAATTTTATAATAGCTACTTTTAGTACTAAGCAGATAGCAGATTACATTGATTAGTTACAAAGTTATAACGTTTATTTTGTGGTCATTGTCTCTAAAGGGTGTCAATTTACATAAAGCGGGTAACGAGGCAGCTAACATTAAAGTCGAATGAGTCAACACTTTCCTAATGTGTGTTAACGTGGCGCTTACGTGTAAGTATTTTGGCTTATTCAGGTACTATCAGTTGTACAATAAACAAGTAACTTAATAACAGTTTTTATTTATCGTTTTACACTTTTAAATATTTAAGTAGCGGTGGAATACACTTGTGTGATACACATGGTATGCCTCGTGGTAACGGATAAGAAACAATTCTCTATTTATTTATCTATGTATGGTATTTGACGTGAAGCAGATAGCAAAAAGAAATTCACATTTTAGATCTTGGTTGGTTTTCGAAATCTTTTTTTTGCTTATATTATATTTTATATAAAATTAATATAAATTAATTAATAAGTATAAATAAATAATAAAATTAATTAATAAGTATAAATAATAAAATTAATTAATAAGTATAAATAATAAAATTAATTAATAAGTATTCGACGTTTAAGAATGAATAAACATATATTTTGTCATTTTCAAACATATATCTTGTCATTTTCAAATTACTTTTTTACGTACAAAACCGAAAGTAAACATTTCAGATCAGATTTTTCATAATTTTAGTATTTTTAATATTTTATATGTTTATTACAAAATATAGCAGGTAGTCCATAAATAATGTATGTAAAGTTTTAGAATGGGATGTCCATTAGTTTTTATTTATTCACTTTACTGCGAGGTGCCACATTGTGCGCCTTAAAAATATTGATATAAAATAAAATACCAATAAATAAAATTGGAGTGTCTGTTTGTAATGTCAAAATAATAGGCTTTTTTCATGCTCACACGGTTATTTGCACTATACACATGCCTAAAAATCATTTTATAATTTTTGTCTGTTTGTCTATCTGTCTGTCTGTTTGTTCCGGGTAATCTTTAAAACGGCAGAACCGATTTCAAAAATTCTTTTACCAATGGAAAGCTATAATATCAGGGCATAAACTAGGCTATACTTTATCCCGGTATTCCCACGGGAACGGGAACTACGCGGGTAAAACGACTATAACCGAAGCGAAGCGAGGGCGGGTTGCTAGTATAAAATAAAACCAAACTATCATTTGAGTTAATCTTACTCGTACCACAGATATATTAATAATTAATATTTAATCGATATAGAAATGCAATTTAATAAATACAGGCAAGAAAAGATTACCGAAAGATATTCATGCTCTGATACCAAACGAACAATAAATTTGATGCGTAATGATATAATTTTATTTGATAATATAGAAGTAAAATTACGACAAACATGTATATATATAAATAGTAAGAGCATTTATTGATCGGCTTTTGCAAGATGTTATTAATACACAGTTCAATGGGTCTAATCAACCTCCCGGGTTACACTCCTCCTTATTTCCTTTAGAACCTACACTATGGGATGTTGTCTATTTTAGTCGACACTACCTATTAGGCACCTATATATAAATAGCGATAGGTTAGAGGTAATCATTACATAGTCACAGAATCCCTCGAAAACACCTTATATTTTATGTCGAACAACTAGTATTTTAACATCTATGGAAAAGAAAGAAAATTCAAAATAATTATTCTATACTAACCTCAATCAATTGCCTACCGGTCGGTAGTTAAGCGATCAAAAACGTGAAGACAAAAATACTACATGCGTGCGAGCGATTACAAACGTAATTACACACGCACCCCACTATACAAAATAGTTGCCTTGCGTACGCCGTGACCTTGTACGCTACAGAACGTTATGGCGTAAGGCTCCAATAGGCTTCAATTTAAATGTTTCATATTTTTTTGTGTGCAGTGTTACCTTCTATGAGTTATTATTCTGAGGTGCTCAATTATTTTTTTTTAGGGTATGTTATAGTTTAGACATACCTCGCCCAATTTGTCAGAGGCGACGGAAATAGACGAGGGCCTCATAACACACTGTATTCCCTCCCCATCGTCATTGGTACCAATTCCTTGATGTCCGTGGCTGGCCTAGTAGATTACATTTCGACGCCCCGGCAACAAAAACAAGGTCACCTTTCACGCGGTTGGTTTCTCTGAGGGTGGCAGACCACTTCTTAGTCCATCCATCCGCGACATCGGGTAGGGCGGCATCAGGCGCAGATACTTGCGCCTGTGTCGTCCGATACGCTGACGGCGAAGCGTGTCGTGGTAGAAGAGGAATTCCTCCCGCATATGCTCCGCTACCTCATTCTGCGAGACAACTACACCATAAAAGGCGGCGACCGCGTCCCAGTTCCTAACGCTATCGAGCATCGTTTTAGCGATGGTTGATAGCGTCAGGTTGGCACCGATAATTGCGACGAATTCACGCCGCGGCTGTCCAGTCTATGCAGACCTCGAGCGTGTGTTGCGTTGTGTCCTCTTCGCAATCATAATGGTGGCAGGAAAGTGTCCTCTCCTTCCTCACGAACGTATGCAAGTACTTGCAACCATGCCCCGTTAAGATCAACTGGCAAGAAAGAACCTTGCGCCCCTGACCGAACCAATCCATCACCATTTTTAATTAAGATTTCTTTATTAGAAGGAAAAAACTATTTAAATGCATACAAATAAGCCTTTTTTTGCTACTTTAGATGATGCGTAGGATATATTTAGAATCTATTATAAATGTATCCTTCGATAGAAGACTTTTCAATCGGTAATGAATGCAACGAGCGTCAAAGGTCGTCCGCATAACGTATATTTTGATGAGCTGACCTGTGGGTGGTAGAATAATTATAGTTTGTAATCTAAGTAGTAGCTGTCCCGTGTTGATAATTATATGTTTACGTGACTCTCTCTTGTATTTACATAAAATTATAGGCCCTCTATAACGTAAATATAGTAAATCGGATTCAAGGTTAATTTCTTTTTATTTGAAGTTGAATTACTTAAATAACATCTACGCATCTAGCATTTTTATGTGACGGGAACATACTGTCGATAGTCTTTTGTCTTCAGCCGCGGGCCGGTCCATCCACATTCTCGAACAAAATCGACGTATGAGTAGTAGCAATTTGTTGATTCACTTCGTTTGATGAACGCGAGAGCCGGAACTCCTAACTTGTAAGAGTGTTTGCGTGTGGTAGGTTTTGGTGATGCGTTTAGTATCACCGAACCTCATTGCATGCATTCACACTCCCTTCACTTTCTTCACGATATGCAGCGGCCTAACAAAGGTCCATGAGCGGCAGTACCCCTTGTCGTCATGTGCTCGTTTGAGAGCAACAGCAATAAAAAAAGTCGTTTTGGTTTAGGCCTCACTAAGCGAAATAATTGCCGCGTTTGGTAGATCGATTAACTATTGCAGTTGTATTATAAGTTTCAAGTGCTTTTTTAGTGGGACTAATCCTAACACAATTTGTAACTCCTGTAAACCAAGACCCATAATAGTCTCTCAGTGCAGTCACACACAGTCCATTTATGCGGAGCGATAGAGAGAGTGGTAGGCGAGCCCGTGATCTGCCGGGTCCGTACCTCACCATTATTCTTTTATGTCAATAAAATAGTTAATAAAAAAAAGTGAAATAATAAAATTGTGTTATAAAAATTATTATTGTTATATTTTATTAGGGTTGCTATTATTTTGTTATATTTTATTAGTGAAGTGATTTTTTTAGTATGTATTCGGGTATAACTGCGTCATATATAAACGAAATTGCAATATGTTTTGATAGAAAGAGTTTTATCCCGAACTGTTTCTATTCAAATTCGGCAGAGGAATACAATCGCACAACTGCTGAAAGTCCTTCTTTTCATACTTTTTTACTAATTTCCGGTGTAGTGTTGTTCAAAACATTATGTCCCGCTCAATACAGATTTATATTTTCTACAGGAACATTTATTATGAAATAAAATAATATTGTAAGAAAATCACCTTAAAATGCGATCACAAGTTCATATAAAGGAATTTGCCAGCCATGTAGCTGACGTAGCTAAGTATAAATTAAGTGGTAAACAAGTTGCAACTTGTAGAATTTCACCTAACAATAGTGTGCCTTATTTCCGCATACCAACTTATCCTTGCATTACATTAAATACTGATAGCTTTGAATGAAAAGTACAGTACCCGGCAATAAATATTGCACATTGAGTCTTGGAAAGAAACAGTCGATTAACTTCAACTTTATTTTTCTTCGGGGATTAGTCCGTCACCCGCCGAGAGGCCGACCGCGTGAGGAAAGACCGACGTCCTCCCCGAGGGGGGGACGTCGGTCGATGGGAGGGTACCCCAATAGGGGGTATTCCGTCGGGCCGACCACTGACGACAAGTTAACGCTGCTCCAGTGGTCGGCCCAACGACGAAGGCGACGTGGTTTTCGGGTGGGTTGCGGGAGTTGCGTGCTTAAGCCCCTCTGTCGCCCCGGACGGAGTGGTGCGGAGGCGCGCCGACCGCGGCCCATCCACAAAAAAAAAAAAAAAACTTCAACTTTATTCAGCCTTGTCCCTGTCGCACAATATCTGTGAGACGTTGCGCGAATCACTGACAGTCTGATATGTGTTAGAAGCTGTTAAAACTATTTGTAATTAAATAAAGTACATATATTCTTCAAACCTTTTTTTTAGATGTGTGGTTTTAACAATTCGATATATATTTGACTGAACTATATTCTCTCGCAGTTGTACAACGACTAACAAACGTTACACTTGTGAGGCAACGTTCTATGAAGCCGAAACTAACCGATTGTCTCTTTCTAACGATCGATGTGCAATATTTACTGCCGGGTACTCTACTGTAGTGTATGTTTCTTGGAAAGTTTTAATTTTTATAGTGTCTTAAAACTTAAAAACCAATTGAAGTATCACCAGGAAGCTGGACATAATTCTGAGAAACTTATTATTCCGATTGTAAATGCCAACAGGGCCGTTACATGTGAGGATTATGGCTTTATCTACCTTTTACTTTAATGGTATCAGGTTATGATCGGGTCCCACCCCACTCTAGGGTAGAGGTAATGACGGCCTGTAAAACCTGTTATAATCCATCCTTGCGGAGATCTATGTCTCACTACGTAAGTATCGCTTTTACCTCATCTCAGCCTCTGTACATCCCATTCTTGAACTTGGACCTGCTCCATTGTGAGAGGGATATTGACCTCCAATAACGTGCTGGTCAAACGTATTGATATAGGGTTTCATTTCGAGTTTTCCTTCTCTTGGATAGATATTGTATGTGTATTATATCCATTAGTTGTATTTTATGACATCCACGAGCAAGAAAATGGGTGGCGAATTGTATTCTTACTCCAGCACTACACGGCAGGCCCACATTAGATCTAAAACTCCAAATTCAAAACGATTACATTTTCTATATTCACAAGCTTTATAAATTGCCACATAAAAATTGTACACGTATAGCGTTTTCAATGAGCCCTCGCATACCTCAGTACGTTCCCGAAACCTTACACAATGCTCTGAACTCGGTGACATTACAACCAGTCTCCATTTATAGGTTGGAATGTTTAACGACCTCATGCATAGCGAAGTAAGCACTGAGCTTCACAAAACGCTTAAGTTTATGCAATTGAAGAGTAAATATTGTAATGTGCTGAATGTTAGAATGGTATTGTTAGTTGAATAATAATAGTGTGATTTAATTCAATAAAGATATTTATTTATTAATTTATTTTAGGGAAACCGACAGCTAAAAGTATTACAATAATATCTTAGATCACATAAAGCCATTTATGAGTCTCCACATATAACCATCTCAAAAAAGATGGAAATGAAATGGCCTTTGATACGAAAATACTTCAAGATCAAAATATCTCTCACTTAAAATTAGTGCTATATAAACAAAATAACTCAATTTTTTATATACATAGATATATGGTTGGAAATACTGCACAAGAATAAGTAACGAATATAGTTTAGTAGTTCTTAGAATGTTTATTGAATCGAATTTATTGAATTAAGTATATATAACAGAAAAATAGAGGATTATTAATAAAAACACTTCAGAGAAATAATATAATAGTTGCAATTCATAAATCTATCCATCTCAGTTCTTAGACGTCTACTCCTGGACATAGGCCATCTCAAGAAAATGTGTCACTCATGCAAAGGTTCCCTGTGATAAGATGGTTAGTTAGTTAGTTATCGTCCTACGCCAGGTAGTAAAATTGAGTCTAGCTTAGAGTAGACAATTATCTATTATATTTTGTTTTTTCTGTTAGCTAAGATGAAATGTTTTATTGTCGCTAGCAGATGAATTACCCAAGAAAGAATATTTAATTATTTCCGTGATATTTAATTATTTTAATTTTATTTCCGTGTGGTGACGGAGTAAGAATACAATTCACCACCCCCTATCTTACCCGTGGGTGATCGTACGAGACGACTAAGGGATTTAAAACGCATATAACATCTATGCGAGAGAAGGAAAACTTGAAATAAAACTCTATATCAACACGTCTGACCAGCGTGGTATAGTAGGTCAATTACCCTTCCATTATGGAGGAGACCCGAGCCCAACAGTGGGATATATATGGGCTGAGATGATGATGATGATGATTTAAAAAAAAAAAACGAAGTGTTCTGCTGAAATCACCAACAACATTCTTTGCTCGCGTAGGAATAAAGCTGTATTACGTACTATATCCTTACTAATATTATAAATGCGAAAGTAAGTTTGTTTGTTTGTTACGCTTTGACGCTTAAACCACCGAACCGATTTAAAAAATTCTTTGACCAATGGAAAGCCATAGTATCAGGGAGTAACATAGGCTATATTTTATCTCGGTATTCCCACAAGAACGGGAGCTACGCCGGTAAGGCGACTGAAACCGAAGCGGAGCGAGGGCGGGTTCCTAGTAATACATACATAAAACAAAATGTAAGTTATAAAAAAAATATTAAACTGTTCCTATTGTTGGTACTAAAGCATAAGTGCTCCCACAGTAAAAAAACCTTCCTCAGCATTTTCTTCATAAAGTTAAATTTAAAGCACTTCAACAATCTCGGTATCAACCGCTCTCATTATATATGAAAGTAAATGAACAATACATTCATCATTAAAATTCTACACGTCTATTACACAAGTTATGAGTAAAAAACAAATAAAACAAAGTAGCTTTGTGTGTGCTTAAATAAAACCACCGCAGTTTGCAATTAACTGCTGAAGCTTCAGATGTTCGGTGTAGTAAAGAAACCTCAGTTAACTTCAGTATTACTTTTTATATGAATCAAAATATTACCTTTTGTATAATTTGCACTGTTTTTCCATGTGGTGACGGAGTAAGAATACAATTCACCACAATATTAATATTATATGCCCTAGATATCTGAATACGTCCACCTTTTCTGAGGACATCATCATCATCATCATCTCAGCCCATATACGTCCCACTGTTGGGCTCGGGCCTCCTCCATAATGGAAGGATAATTGACCTACTATACCACGCTGGTCAGACGTGTTGGTATAGGGTTTTATTTCGAGTTTTCCTTCTCTCGCACAGATGTTATATACGTTTTAAATCCCTTAGTCGTCTCGTACGATCACCCACGGGTAAGATAGGGGGTTCTAAGGACATATCATTCAGAAAAAGTGACGGTACGTTCTGAATACGTTTCCCATCAGCCTCAAATATATAATAAATGGATGGAAAGTTGTTCATCTGATCATTGGTACAGTATCGGCGAGGAATGGTTCCTAAAGAGGTAATCGGTAGTGCGGGAGATAAAGGTCAAGAAATCGGTACTAGTAGCCTACCCAATTGGCATTTTAGCCGCATCGTACGGACTGGGCGGGGTATGACGAGACTGTTTATCAAAAAATTATTGATTATAGTAAATATATACTTCTTATTGCTGCAAATTACACACTTACCTTACACAAGCACATATACTAAACATTCTTTAACACTAGTTAAATATTGTTAATTATTTTTAACTTACATATGTATATACCAGGTGTTGGCAGAATACCAACGCTAGTTCTTTAAGAAGAAGTAGCACGATCTGAGCCAATAGCCTTTTTTGTTCCTCGTTAAAATTGCGTTATCTAATGTAAGAAGCTCTTTTATTTAGTTGTTTGTGTTTTTTATTAGATTTAACGAGAAAAAATAAATGTTTTTCTTTCTTCTTTCTTTCTTTCAAATGGCTTATTTTTAATAACATTAGCCGAGGTTTTATTAAAGCTGCAAAGAGACAGAACTTTAATCTATCCAAGCTGAACTCACAATCAGTGAACTACGTGTCGCAATGAAAAGTTTCTTTTGATCCTTCGCTAATGAAGCGGGTACCGTGCTTTTTTTTAGTACTTCACGAATGTTTGCCTTCTACATATTTTTCTTCTATGTTAGTTAATACTTTATGATATTTGCTTTCATCTCAGCACATTTACGTCTCTCTATTTAGCTCGAGCTTCCTCCACAATAGGAGGCAAATTGATCTTACTATACCATGCTGGTCAGACAGGTTAGTATAGGGTTTTATTTCGGGTTTTCTTCTCTTGCATAGAAGTTATATGCGTATTATATCCCTTAGTCATCTTTTACGATATCCACGGGCAAAATAGGCAGTGGCAAACTGTATTTTTACTCCGCCACCACACGAATACTTGTTTTAGTTTATAATCTTACCCGTGGGTATAAAAGACATGCAAGAGAACAATATAATAATAATATTTATTTTATAAAACGCCATGCAAATACAAATTCGAATATAGAGTAACAAATAACACATTTCCGATTAATTTTCAAGTGACGAGTTTTACAATTACAAGTACTTAAATCATTTTCATCCTGCTGACTCCCAAACTAAGATATCGCTTGTGACTCGGGAGGCAGAGTACGCATATACATAATTAAGTGTCCTCTCCGCATGAAAGTCGGTTCGCACAATGTACATTACTCAGAACAAGTAGAGTGACAAAAAACAAAAAGAAATAAAAATAATAAATAAAAGTAATTATAATAAGTAATATAAAAGTACTAATAATAGAAATAAAAATAATTTATATATACATATATATAGTTGTCCAAATGTCTCATTATAATTTGTGTGCATGCAAGAATGCGCGCGAAAGCGGGCGAGGGTCGTGCATATAATGTACGCGCCTTTATAACATCTATGCATGAGAAGGAAAATCGAAATAAAACCAATACGTCTGACCAGTGTGGTATAGTAGGTTAATATTTCTCCTATTAAGGAGCAGGTTCGAGCTCAACAGTGGGATATATATGATCCGAGAGAAGAAGAGCGATAACCAGGTATTTTTGACGCCCCGGCAACGTTGTTGACTGCCAAGGCGTCAAGATAAAAACACTAAAAGTCTCACCTTTTTCTTGCTTTTTGCCAACTACTTGGGGTCGACGCAATATGTATTCTTCTGCCATATTACATATTACAAAAAGATTGCCTTTTTTTGGGGGTGTTTTACGTTCGGCGCTCTCCACGCACCACTCCGTCCAGGGCGACAGAGGGGCGTAAGTACGCACACCCGTAACCCCCCCGTGACACGTCGCCTTCGTAGTTAGACCACCAGAGCAGGATGACTTGAAGTCAGTGGTCGGTCCGACGGAACAAAAAGATTGCCTGACGTCAACTCCTTGGCAATGTAATTCTTGACCAGATAACATCAAATGAATTCGGTCCTGGTGAATGTAAAGATTTTAATTATCTCTTACGACACCCACGAGCAGTTTCAGGATTGGTAGTGTTGGTAGCCATAACCACAGCAATATAAACTAAATATGTATATGAATATTGTTATATAAACAATTGTATACAATATCTCTATGACCTACTTAGATAAGCGTTTATACCGATATTTATCTGAATGCAATTAATAATTGTGGGTTTATTGTGTTTAATTATAGCTATTTTATCGTATTGATCGGTTTTATGATAACCTAGGTTCTGATATCTGTATCCTCTGTGCGGTGACGGGGCGAGAATCTAGACACGAGGTAGCGTATCAAAGCAAGTTCAAGCAAAGAACGCGCTGATGTAAATATATTTACACAAACCTTTTTGTGACACTTTTGACACCTTTGTAACTCAATAACTAACCTTCTTTGCACAGATGTTATATGCTTATTATATCCACTCCTTTTCTTGCCCGTGGATGTCGTAAAAGACGACTAAGGGATATAATATGCACATAAGATCTTGTAAGAGTAGGAAAACTCGCAATGAAAATTTATAGAAACATGTCTGACCAGCATGGTATAGTAGGTCAAATTCTCTCCCATTGTGGGAGAGGCCCTAGCCCAACAGTGGAACGTATGTGGGCTGCGATAATGATGATTCAAAAAGGAAGAAGGTATGTTCCATTGACATCTCATATTATTTGTTTATGGCGTAATTGTTTATCAATCGACTCCCTTGTTGCGTATTGTGGGTTCGATTGCGAAACGATTCATTGCGCAATCCTCAGAGCTTTATTCTGAGGTCGTTTGTGAATTGGGTATAAGTTTGTAAAGTTTCCAAACCCACCCCATTCACTGACCCTCCTTCAAACATTCTTTATAGTGACGGGTATATTCTTAATATGGTTATTTCTTTTACTTTTCCGTGGGTTCCCACGCCGATCAGGCGTGCTGCACAGGCTCCTATTTCAAGTTTGTCTTCTCCTACATAAATTTCCATATTATATCCCTCAATTATATTTCACGATACCCACTCAGAAGATAGGGGGTGGTAAATTGTATTTTATTTCGTCACCACTCGAGGAAAAAGGGTGTTGTATTAGAAAATACTTACAATATCAATTTATGAGTTTCTCAGGAGAAGCATTAACTCTCATCCAATAATAAAAAAAATAAATTTATTACTAAAAATGTTAAAAAATACATAAATTAGAATAAGTATAGGAGAATGGGAGTTCTCCATAGAACTCTGAAATACGCCTGGAGTGTGCAATCATAACTGAAGGTTCATCTGAAGGACTCCTTACAATGAGGTCGAAATCCATTCGAATGCAATACATTACACTTCATAATGATATGCGACCTATTGTGATATACACAAAGACTAATTTGCAAACAAGTGTACCCGTTAATGAATTGACATGGAATATACATCACTGATTCATTTCGTATGATGTATTTAAGTCAAGAGCGGGAGTGGGAGCGTGGCAATTGAAAAGCGGAAACGATCGTATTTATCATTGCGTTTAACGAAACGGAAGCGATCATACCTATTTCTCAGTTGGTTTTTATGATATCCAAGAAAAGTAAGGGACGATGACACATTCTGTTTTTGAACAAATACTATATATACATAAGAATAAAAGATATAAATAAGAACAAAATTGTCGTATCAATGAGATTAGGTTACAGTCGTGAGAATTGGCTAAAGGTCTCCCTCCTGGAGTGGGCAGCAGCTGCCTCTTGGTAAATGTATCACACCAGCAGTAGATGCAAATAAGAGAAATTATTTACATAAAAGTCTATGTTATCCTTTATATATTCCTTGTGATGATAAAGTAAGTATGCAATTAATCACCTTCTATCTTAGGATATAATAATATACGTATAACATTTATGCAGGCAAATCAAAATTCAAAATGAAAATCTATGCCAAACAAGTCTGATCAGCGCGGTACAGTTAGACATTTTCCCTTCTGTTTTAGAGGAGGCTCGAACCCAGAAATAGAACGCATACGGACTAAGATAATAATAGTTATCACACAAGATAGAAATAGAATCATAGTTATGAGCATATTACATTTTTTTTCTAATACATCTCTTCTTTTTAATTATTATTCATTATTCACAATTGCTGCGGTTCCGTGACAATAGAATCATTAATGCACAACACTCTTTTATTACTTACATTGTTTGTTTTTCAATGCGTGTGGTCTTCACTTATATTATTAGAGAATGCGCTTGTCTAAGCGAATTTTAATAACATGATATGAGTTAAATGCTTATTTTGAATGTATTTATAAAGTTGTTTACTTTTTGTATATTTAATACCTCCTCACGCGATTTATTTTGCCGTGGGAGTCATAAAAACCATCTCAGGAAACAATAGGAGAATGAGCAGCAGCACTTATCTATAAAACTTTTAATGATAATTACAAGTACCAGTCCGTCAGTCAGTCGTGGTAATTAGGATGTTATCCCTCTTTCCTAGGCCTTTACTCAATAATGAACGCCGATAGTCTAACTATGGCTTATAAAGCGACTTTGTGATCACTTTTAATGATGTTTTAAAAATCAACGATCTCTTTATAAACAGTACAAAAATCAACAAAAAACAGAATAGAATATAAGCCAAGGATATCTAGTTATAATCCGATATTTTAATTGATAATATTTCAACTGAATCCAATAGATTATTTTAACCACGATTATAATACATATCTCCATTTTCCATCCTCGGGCGATCACTGATTATATATTGTTGTTAAGAAATCTTTATAAATAACGTTGTCAAGTATTCTAAATGAAAGGACATAAAAACAAAATCAAATAGAATATGTAAAATTAATTAATTTTAACGATAACATTAACACAAACAGCAAAAAATATTATATCAATTGTAATTATAAATTTTTCATGTTTTTTGGTTATTAAACAAGTACTATTTGTGTTCTTATTACTTCCTTAACATTACTATGCTTTTAAAACAAATTACTAAACACTATGATTTCTAATTTACGAGTAACATAGTTTAGAATTTGTTCCGCCCGCAAGCCTCTGATTTGAGTTTACGACTATATTGTTATAAATACATGGTAGTTAGATTTTTATGAGCTCTTCAAATTAATAACTGAGACGACAGTTGAATTAAGGAAACATTGTGAAACGTTATCTTAGTAAAAATATATGTATTCCTTTCTTAATTTTGCTTCGACTATATAGATGGCTTTAGAGTACGTATTTTAAAAACTAGTTAAATGGCTCACCTAATCCGTGCTAGACGTCGCGTTTTCGATTTCTGCGCAGGACAATACTTTGTGCGTACAAAGTGTTACCTCGAGTCTGAGTGTAATTTGTTTATTTCTCATTTGATTATATGCTTGGCAAATTCCACGAGATACAAAGATTATTTCCTTAAAGCAGTCTACAGAAAAAATCTCTGTGCTAATTATCAACTAGATCCGTTCAGCCCTTTTGACATGAATACGGAAGGTAGGTTATGAGGCTGGTTAAAGTTCGGCCTGCGTATGTGCTCATAATACCAAACTCTCGCGGGATATACTTTTCAGAAAGTAAGTTAATTGACTTATCTCACTATTTAACTCATAACATCTGCAGATGAAAATTTATAAAAGTAGACTTATAAATCTACATTTACAAATACAATATACTTTACATTTTAAACATAAATATTGTAACAAATAAAAATCGTCTTCAAAAGAATGTAGTCGTCATCAACCAAATACATATTATTTACAGATTACTGTGGGTAACTGAAAAACTGTCGGTTAGATATTGATAAAATTTACGAGATCACCTGAAGTATGAGTTACCAAAAAATAAAGAATGATAAAAATAGATTCATAATTGGCGGCAATAGATTTAAAATAGGCGCACAATTCGCTTAATCGCATCGCGTACAAGGAAAAACACACAGTCAAAATAAGTACCGCCTCCTTTTTTGAAATTGGTTTAAACTAATTCAATATAATAAAAATGTTTTAAAGCTTATCACTTAGACCGTTGGTAGAAGTGACTAAACCGGTGCGATTCTGGCGAGCGGCGTGCAGGGCTCGCGGGACGTCGCGTCGCGTAGGTACCAAAAGTGTTTGCGTGGTGACCTCATCGTCGCTAACTCATTTATTTGTATAGACATCGTTTAGTAGCCTGAGTGCGTTGAGAGGTCAATACTCAGGTATCTACCTGCTTGTAACGAGAATTGCATTATGAGTTTGGGTATAGGGATGATTCAAAAACCATAATAATATTTCACTGAATTTTACGTCATATATGTCGTTTAAGGCAATAGGTAGGTGATTTTGTATCTCATCTCATCATCTCAGCTCATATATGTCCCACTGCTGGGCTCGAGCCTCCTCCACATAGGATGACAACGGACCTTACTCTACCATGCTGGTCAGACAGTTTGGTATAGGGTTTTGTTTTGAGTTTTCCTTTTCTCGCATAGATATTATATGGATATTTAATCCTTTAGTCGTCCTTACTCTACCATGCTGGTCAGACAGTTTGGTATAGGGTTTTGTTTTGAGTTTTCCTTTTCTCGCATAGATATTATATGGATATTTAATCCTTTAGTCGTCTTTTACGACACCCACGAGTAAGATACGGGGTGAATTGTATTCTTACTCCGTCAATACACGGATAAAGTTATGTACAAATAAGAGGGTTTATTAGGCTTAATAATTACTAAGGTCTCTAGATATCGACTGATAAATATATTCATGATGAGTTGAATATGATTTGACGTAGGTACACTTGGAGGAACGGAAAGTGAAATATTTACTATCTTAAAATTTATTTGTTCTTCGATAAGTTGAAAACACTCGGGCGTCCGTAACATGCTTGTCCTAACATACTAAATAAAATATGATTTGAAAATGGGTTAGAGATTTAAATATGGCAACAAACGCTATTTATTTATTTATTTATATGAGGCTCATCTACGACATAAACACAAACATGCTAAAACATTCCAGTGGCTTAATACTAGTGTTTACATCAATTACAGACGTGCACATCATTAAGGAATATATTAGGTACTATGCGTAAATTAATATTAGAGTTAAAAAGAAAATATTAATTATCTAATAAATAAAATAACGAGTAGAAGTAATTAGAAGGTACCTAAGTAAAATCTAAGATAAGTATGTAGTTATATGTATAGAAAAATAATTTTAACGCTATAAAAGTCAGCACTAAATAATTATCTAGGTAACGCTATCCTGTTAATGAAATGAGTCATAATATAGCAGTCTTTTTGATTTTAATAAATCTATGTGCTTGTGATTATTTTTGTCCAAATATTGGGATACTCGTCGACATCTTAGTATTTATAGTCTTTTTAAACTATACCTAGTAGGTTTGAAATTCAATTATTATCTACGTTGTATTTTAGTGAAGAATCTCGGATCCTTATTTGAATTACCTGCAACAATAAAAATATATATTTAAGCAATAAATAAACGATTTCTAATATTTAGGCGTGTACTATTTTTGAAATAAAACCATTTTTACGAATTTTATTGTGTTTGCATTTAATTTTTGATTTTGCGACGTTTCAGCCTTAGTTACGGGACGAAAAATGGTTTTACATCAAACAATACAATAACCATACCATACAATAACCATCAATGTATAAGCAAACCGTGTAGTGACGAGTAAAGAATCGGTTGTGTTACCAACCCTTACTTATGCATACAAGTTAAAGACGAACCTAGTTTAGCTACCAGTCTTCCTCAAAGGATAGTCTACCTAGCCGAGGCTGCGGGTGACCTGACCGGGGACTTTATTCCGGCACCCACAGAGAGGTCGACCGCGCGACGGCGACCGATGTCCTGGGACAGGGACGTCGAGAGGTGAGGGTACCCGAAAGGGTATTCTGTCGAGCCCACCGCTGACGACGAGGAACTCGGCATTGGTGGTCGGCCCAACGACGAAGGCGACGTGGGTACAGGTGGGTTATGGGCCGCTCGCCGTCCTTTCGTCGCCCCGGACGGAATTGACGGCGTGTGCGCTTACCATAGCCCACCCATAAAAAAAAGGTATCTTAACCACTACGTCATCTGTATAATCAACAGTTTTTACGATGTCCCATCATCAACATCATCCTGCTCTTATACCAATCACTTAGGGTCGATAAGAATTTTTCTTTTATAGACAATATTTGCAAAAGATATTGGCAATAGTTACACGTGGCAGAACTAGAAATAAGAACACCTATACTTTTTTTCATAAATATCATTGACTCACGAAGCGTCTATTGTACGACTACAAATTTAAAATCGACAAAAAATTAATCGATTCAAAGCATCGATTAATTCGATATAAACTCGTGGTGTGACAATCGAGACACGTGCCGCATGTTCGGTAGCCGTGTTCGTGACTAGTTTAATTTCTATAGTGACATATAGCCAAAAAGGTACCTTTATATCAGGGATCAATTTGTCATTGATATCTTCCGTCATATAATGAAGTAAAAACACAATATTAGTTTTATTTTATTTAATTGCCCTTATTGCCAAACTAAAGTCTTTTCGACCATACTGTCTTGTCTTACAAATAATTTTCTTCACATATTATTTATCACTTCTTCATATTGCGTAGTTTATTAAAAGTCATCGTCCGTCAGTAAGTCAAGTCGTTACCATTAATTGGGCGCTGAAAACCAAATTAAATGACTTCTTTGAGACTTTTGGTAGAATATGAAAATACTAAAATAAATAAATATAATTCAAGAGCATTGTAGAGGCAGGCGACTCTTATATGACATTCACCATACTTCAGCACCTTAACTGTATTATATTACATAAAATATCAGCAAAATTATTCAATATAACATTATAAAACACTAAAATAAATATAATTCAAGAGCGTCGTAACATGACATTGCCATATTCGCACCGAAACTCCACAATATTCATCTTCTACTTACATTATATACTTTCCATATGGTCATAGAGTAATTAATTTGTTGTTATTAAAATTTATTCATGACCATGGATACAGAGTCCTTCAGTCGAATACATTATTAGCTTAATAATTCACTAATTAGTTCTTCAGTAAGTTAAGATGTTATCATTGATTGCGTGCTGAGAACAAAATCTTGATTTCATTGGGCATTTTGGTAAAACTCGTAAATGAACGTAAGTAATGACGGCATGTGTGCTGACCATTGTCCGCCAAAAACCTGTCTGACCAGCGTGGTATAGTAAGTCTATTGCTCTCTTAGTATGGAGAACGCTCGAGTCTAGCAATGGAACGTATATGTGCTGAGATTAAGTTATAGTACACATAATGAATTACACTGGTTGACTCTAAATTACTCTGCCATTTGTGAAGTGTGAAATATTTTTAGATAAGTTTGATGGAGTTGCACAAAATTGGACTCAGATGAACCATTTGGCTTATTATATCGTAACTATGGCTCCAGTTTAATTGGGTAGCTTTCTATTGGTATTTTTGGAACCCATCTGGAAACAAATTGGCTATCTAAGGGGACGATCAAATCTTCGTTGACTATTTCAGAAAGATTGAGTGTCAATAATAATGTACTACAGACCGTATTTCAGTTATGGTAGATCATATCATCATCTTTTTTTTTGATTGGCTTTGGGTTGAATACCCACCGTTGTGTTGCCTGGACCCATAATCCGCCTTATTACCTTAAAATCAACAGTTTATATCAGTGGCCCGCCTGATTGGTTGCTATTTTGTGTATCATTCTCTATCGACGCCTTCACGTACTCCTTCTTACTGCTAATGAAGGACTAATTCCCGGTCCGATCAATTGCGACATGATCACCCTGCTATACCATTCCTATACCGTCCCGTTAAGCGAGCGTGGTATAGCTGGGCATGTTTTTATTATTTTAGAGTATGCTCGTGTTCAGCAATGTGAAGTTAAGATGATGATGACGATGCTATACCCACAAAGATTATCTAAAATGATCTATAGGGATATAGTGATATTAAGTGACAAATTTACCGTGTTTTGACGGAGTAATAATACAATTCACCATTCCTTATCTTTCCCGTGGATGTCGTAAAAGCCGACTAAGGGATATAATATGCACATAACACCTGTGTAAGAGAAGGTAAACTCAAAACGAAACTGTATTCCAACATATCTGACTAGCAGCATAGTATGTCAAATTCCCTCCCATTGTTGTGGAGGCCCGAGCCCAACAGTAGGCCGTAGATGAGCTGCGATCATCATCATGATCAGCAAGTGACAAAAATGCTAACATAAATACATAATTATCCATTTAGCGAGAAA
The DNA here is from genome assembly GCA_032191425.1 of Lymantria dispar. Classification (NCBI taxonomy): domain Eukaryota; kingdom Metazoa; phylum Arthropoda; class Insecta; order Lepidoptera; family Erebidae; genus Lymantria; species Lymantria dispar. Next base: position 5,151,643 of record CM063442.1, on the reverse strand, counting down.
GAATCTGGCGGGGTTATTTTCAATAACAAGAGCTAAATTATAACTATAACATTGGGGGCTTTCAAAATCAAGTCTATTTCTACATTAATTTAGTAGTGGCGGATTTAGAACTTATGTTCTAGATCTCATCACTCCTAATTTCCTCGTGGGAGTATCAAAAACTGGCTCAAGGTTAATCAGGAAAATCATTATCATCATTATCATTTCAGTTGATACTTGATATGTGTCTCCAATAGTGAGAGTCTCCTCCACAATAGGAGGAAAATAGACTTACTAATACCACGCTGGTCGGTCGGGTTCTTGTAGATATTTCATTCGAGTTGCTCTCTTTTGCATAGATGTTAAATGCATGTTATATCCCATAGTCGTTTTGTAGGACTTCCATGGGCAGGATAGGGGGTGGAGAATTGTTCTTACTCCGTCACCACACAGAAAAGAATGGGAAATTTATAATACTCATTTTGATCATTAAACCAAGTTTAGCGATTATGCCGTTACACCCCCTTAAAAACAACTTTAACGTCGTTAGACTGATAAACGAATGAATAAATATATAATTAAATATTATCATGATTACCATCTCAGCTTCATATGTTTTGTTACTCAGCACGAGCCTCCTCTAAAGTAGGAGGGAAATTGATCTACTATATCACGCTACTCAGAGGAGTTGATATTTTTTTATGGGTGGGCTATGCTAAGCGTACACGCGGTCCATTCCGTCCGGGGCGATGAAAGGACGGCGCGGACCCATAACCCACCCATATACACGTCGCCTTCGTCGTTGGGCCGACCACCAGTGCCAAGTCCTCAGTGGTCGACCCGACGGAATACCTTTTCCCTTACCTCTCGACGTCCCTATCCCAGGACGTCGGTCGCCGTCGTGCGGTCAGCCTCTCTGCTGGTGCCGGACTAAAGTCCCCGGTCCGATAGAGGAGTTGGTATAGGGTTTCCTTTCCAGTTTTTCTTCTTTTGCATAGATATTATATGTATATTATATCCACTGGCAAGTTAGGGGGTGGAGGAATTGTATGCTTAATCCGTCACTACACAGTAATAAAAATCTAAATAAATATTTTTTTTTTATTTTGGGGGTGGTATGCGGTCGGCGCGCTCCTAGCGCCACTCCGTCCGGGGCGATAGAGGGGCGTAAGCACGCACACCCGCAACCCACCCACGATGCACGCCTTCGTCGTTGGGCCGACCACCGGAGCAGGGTGACTTGACGTCAGTGGTCCCTTAAATAAATATTAACATTATTTATTGAAACCCACGCTACTTAGTGGGTGATGTAAACTTGAAGTCCACTTAAGACTTAAATGACCTGTGCATTTTGGCTAGTATAATGATCACTTAAAAGCGGCCTACGTTTTTTTATAAATCGTCAAATTTTTTACCGCCAACAGTGTTATTATCCTTTTAAAATCGCCAAACGACACCCCACACACAAATTGAATGTAATTAGAAAATTGTTTGGAATGCGTCTATGCACCTATGCGAGCTATATACATAGAAAAGATTTTTTGTATGTTGTTCGTGCTATATTATTAAATCGATTTTATATAAATCACTGAAAGGTTTATCAAAATTCTCTATTATCATTGTGAAAAAATCCTCTTGTGGCAATTGGATAAGGTTGTTGTTACCACCTCTAACTCCTCTCGTTTGTGGGGTTGGCCCACATCTAGCAGTGGATGATGTTAGGCTGAATGTGAATGAAGATTGTTAAACTTATAGCTTTGTAATATATATATTTTTTAATTATTAATTACATGGTTTTCTTTTTTTTTTTTTTTTTGGGTGGGCTGCGGTCGGCGCGTCTCCGCACCACTCCGTCCGGGGCGACAGAGGGGCTTAAGCACGCAACTCCCGCAACCCACCCGAAAACCACCTCGCCTTCGTCATTGGGCCGACCACCGGAGCAGGTTTACTTGTCGTCAGTGGTCGGCCCGACGGAATACCCCCTACGTGGGGTACCCTCCTATCGACCGACGTCCCCCCCTCGGGGAGGACGTCGGTCTTTCCTCACGCGGTCTCTCGGCGGGTGACCGACTAATCCCCGGTCACGTCACCCGCGGCCTCGGCTAGGGCGGCATGAGGCGCAGGTAGTTGCGCCTGCGCCGCCCCATTCGCCGGAGGCGGATCTCCTCATCGAGGCTGCGCTCCTCGCGCAGGCGATCCGCCGCCTATTAATTACATGGTAGATCATGAAGTCCCACGCTACCTTTTTAACTCGAAATAGTCACCCGCCGGGGAGGCTACTGTACCACGAAATCTATATCTATGGTGAGCTAAAATAATGATGAGAATATAAAACGACAAGTTATGGGACCACAAGGCATCCTTTCATCATCCTGGATGGTTTGGACAGAGTGTACCAAGACGAAGGCCTGTCAAAAGAAAATTGCTACCCTTTTATCTTGAAACTGAGTGAGAGAAAAATGAGTGGTAGGATCACACTGTCGACAGTTATCTGTCTACAGCCGCGGGCCGGTCCGTCCGGGGCAGTACCATACTCTCGCAGAAAATCGACGTCTGAGTAGTAGCGATTTGTTACTACGCTACGTTCGGCGAGCGAGAGAGCCGGAAGCCCAACTTTCTGAGGGTGTTTGCGTGTGGAGGGTTTTGGTGGTGCCCTTGGTATCACCGAGCCTCAATGCACGTATTCACACTCCCTTCACTTTCTTCGCGGTAGGCAGCATGGGCCTCTACAAGGCCAGCGGCCTTGAGCGGCAGCAACACTTACCATCAGGTGTACTGTTTGCTCGTTTGCCACAATTTGCAATAAAAAAAAATGACATTGGTTTTTAGTATTTGAGTGAGCCCAGGCTAAGTTATCTAGTGATGTTATAAAATTCGCCGAATGTCATATCTATTATAGTCTCCTACGTTTATTAAAACATCTTTTATTTTTTTTTTAGATTTGTTTTCAACAGAATCAAAGTGACAAGGTGAATTACGTCATACTTGGTATTGCAATAAGCTTTATTTTTTTTTAATAAAATACCTTGTAGTAAGGAAATAATTACCGAAAATTTATTACCTAACTCCCTCTAAACAGCTGGAAGGAATGACACGAAATTTTGTGTGAATGAATAATAACACCCGGTAAGTTGGTAGTGCTCGCGCCTGATGCCGCCCTAGCCTAGGCCACGGGTGACCGGACCGGAGATTTTAATCTGTCCCGCAGAGAAGCTGACCGCGCGATGGCGTCCGACGTCCTGGACGTCAAGAGGAGAGGGTACCTAGCAAGGTATTCCATCGGGCCGACTTCTGAGGACAAGGAACTCGACACCGATGGTCGGCTTAATGGCGTAGTAGAGGGATTACTGTGGATTATGAGGCCACGCGCCGTCCTTTCGTCGCCCCAGACGGGATGGAAGGCGTCTGCGCTGACCATAGCCCACAAAAAAAAGGATGGTAGTGTTATCGGTATATCACCAAATTTGAATTTTCTGTACAATTGAAAACATTACAATATAAAATTGGAAACATAGAACATTCTCATGTGTGATAAATTTGAAGTTTTTTTACAATTGAAAACATTACAATATAAAATTGGAAACATAGAACATTCTCATGTGTGATAAATTTGAAGTTTTTTTACAATTGAAAACATTACAATATAAAATTGGAAACATAGAACATTCTCATGTGTGATAAATTTGAAGTTTTTTTACAATTGAAAACATTACAATATAAAATTGGAAACATAGAACATTCTCACGTGTGATAAATTTGAAGTTTTTTTACAATTGAAAACATTACAATATAAAATTGGAAACATAGAACATTCTCATGTGTGATAAATTTGAAGTTTTTTTACAATTGAAAACATTACAATATAAAATTGGAAACATAGAACATTCTCACGTGTGATAAATTTGAAGTTTTTTTACAATTGAAAACATTACAATATAAAATTGGAAACATAGAACATTCTCATGTGTGATAAATTTGAAGTTTTTTTACAATTGAAAACATTACAATATAAAATTGGAAACATAGAACATTCTCATGTGTGATAAATTTGAAGTTTTTTTACAATTGAAAACATTACAATATAAAATTGGAAACATAGAACATTCTCACGTGTGATAAATTTGAAGTTTTTTTACAATTGAAAACATTACAATATAAAATTGGAAACATAGAACATTCTCATGTGTGATAAATTTGAATTTTCTGTACAATTGAAAACATTACAATATAAAATTGGAAACATAGAACATTCTCATGTGTGATAAATTTGAATTTTCTGTACAATTGAAAACATTACAATATAAAATTTGAAACATAGAACATTCTCACGTGTGATAAATTAGTTTTTTAAATAAAACTAATAACACGCCTTTTATGATAACAAGTTTAAATAAGAATCTATTATTACAAACGTTTAGAGTCCCTGTATATGATCAGCTAACCATATACAGATGCTAATCTTTACAGATTAATGGGGGTGCTAAAACGAAGTGTGCTTTTCAATAGCCATTAGCGCCTATTCCACCATAAAATACGTATTAAAAAGAGCCTAAGGGCTATAAAATAGATATCAGGAAGTCGACTGTAAGTACCAACAGTCTTTTAAGTATTTATGCCTTAATGATATAGAACTAATTTCATGATACTTACGGCCATTTTTATTGAAGTTATCTTTTGGCGTGTTGGGGAAAAATGACGAGAGTATTGTTTATGATGCGCACCCACATGTCACAAAAAACGGTCACCCTGAAGTTAGCTAACCTCTCACAGTCACAGATCTCAACAAGATAATGCATTATAATAAAACTTTCAATGTATTAAATACCTTTTTTTATGTCAACAAGTGTCGTGTTTTCTACAAACTTAGGAACGCGAAGGATATATTATTTTAGAAAGATTTTTATCTTGTTTCGCCAAAGAAGAATAACTTTAGATTCATACATAAGTACACACATACATTTTATTGCTATATAGTTATTTGCATAGCTTTATGAAAAATGGTTTATTTAAAGTTTTAGCTAGTTTCACAGAAATAGTTGTTATGTCAATGGTTATATAGTTGTTTATCCGTCTGTCAACCTGTCATGTTCTAGTAGAGTGATGGTTTATTTTTTTGTTGGCATGCCGCGATTGATTCTAGGAATCATCATCATCATCATTTCTGCTCATATACGTCCTACTGTTGGGCTCGAAGCTCCTCCACAATAGGAGGGAAACTGACCCCACTATACCATGCTGGTCAGACAGGTTGGTACAGGGTTTTATATCGAGTTTTCCTTCTCTTGCATAGATATTATATACATATTCTATCCCTTAGTCGTCTTTTACGACATCCGCGGGCAAGATAGGGAGTGGTGAACTTTATTCTTACTCCGTCACCACTAGGGGTTGCAAACCGGGATCCCGAATTTCGAAAATACCGGAATCACAGGCCAAATTTAAGTATTTGAACTAGTTAACCTAAGTTATTTTAATAAAGGAATAAACGGGCATTTAGTATAAGTAAATTATTGCTAAGAACTAACTGATTGATTACCAACATATCAAATAATAAACCTTGTGTCAATGAAAATTTTGTTTTATTTAGAAAATAAATTCATTTAGGTTAGGTACCTACTTACTATTCCTCCGCAAACTAACTTTATTATACTAAATTTGCTAACTTTAGCTCGATCGAAAATACCGGATTATCGGTATTGGTCTGGAGCCAATACCGAAAATACCGGTTTTGCTTAAATGATTCGGTATTGCGACCCCTAGACACCACACGGAGATTCTAGGAACATTTATTCTAAATTTGGTAGAGAATCAGATAGTGTATATATGTCTGTCCAATGACATGTTCATATGCTCGTTAGAACTACTTTTATTTATCATCATCATTTCAGCTCACATACGTCCCACTGCTGGGCTCGAGCCTCCTCCATGATAGGAGGGAAATTGACTTACTACCACCATTGTCCGTGGATATTGTAAAAGTTATCTAAGGGATACAATATGTAGATAACATCTATTAAGAGAAGGAAACCTTGAAATAATAGCCTATACTAACCCCTCTGAGCGTGGTGTAGTACGCGAATTTGCCTTCCATTGTGAAGGAGGCTTGAGCCCAGCAGTGGAACCTATATGAGCTGAGAGAATGAAATTTCATTAAATTAATAAATGTGGATCATAACTAATTATATATTTTCATTAAAATCTATCAGTTGGACGTGATGGACGTTTATATTCCGTGACCATGTATGCAATAAAGTTAAACGCGATAAAATTTCACAATTTCACCTCGTACATATTCACAGCTATATCAAAAACAATATTCATTTTCTGATAGCGTGTAAAATGTCTCGTTTCAAGACCATAATGCGAGTTACAATTTGATTATCATACGTACCTACCCACGCTAGCCTAATTGGTTAGGCTGTTGGGATTTTTTTTTTATAAGCTTTATTTATCCCTTACAAAATAGTATAACTAAAAAAAGAAAGTAACTTAATGTTTATGATTTTTGTTAGTATATTGCTTAAGATTAGATTGTTAGTAATTTTTCTCTATAATTTATTATATGTAAGGGCCGCCTTTTGCGGTGAAAGCCTCCTCCAAATTATGCCAGCTTTCTCTCTCTTGTACCATTCTTGGCCAAAATGGTCCAGCAACTTCTACGATGTCATCACTCCATCTTTTAAAAGGTCTACCTCTTCTCCTCTTTTTATATATTGGGTACTAGTTTGTAACAGTTTGCGACCATCTATTGTCTGCTATTCTTTGGATATGGCCTGCCCACTTCCATTTGAGAGTCAATATTTGTTTAATTACATCTTTGGCTTTTGTTCTTTTCCTGATACTTGAGCTTTTGATCCGTTCCTTTAATTTAATATTCATAAAGCTTCTTTCTATGCCCCTTTGACAGGATCTTATTTTATTTAAGTGTACTTTTTTGAGCGACCAAGTTTGACATGCATATATCAAACATGGGGTCAGACATATGTTCATTGCTTTAGTTTTTAGGTTTATTGGTAAATGTCCTTTAAATATTTCTTGCATCGACCAATATTTATTCCACGTGTTTTTTATTCTTCTTTCTATTTCTTTCTCTGTGCAAAGTTTAAATAATATGAGATGTCCAAGATATAAATATTCTTCCACATATTCTATCGAGGCCGACTCTATTAAAATTTGTGTTTTCTCTCTGTTTGTCATGACCTTTGTTTTATCTCTATTTACCTTTAATCCAACCGCTCTACTTTGCTGTCTAAGTGACTCTAACATGTATTCTAGTTGCTTTGGAGTTTCAGACAGGAGAACAATATCGTCTGCAAACCTTAGATGTGATAGGTATCTACCATTGATATTTATGCCCATGTCTTTCCATCCAAGCTTTCCAAAGACGGCTTCCAATACTGCAATAAACAATTTCGATGATATAGGATCACCTTGTTTTACACCTCGCTCTACTTGAAAAATAGGTCCTTTTGTTTCTAGTCGTACTCTAGTCCTACTTTTTGCATATATTCTCTGAATTAGTTCTATGTAGTTACATTCCATACCTTGTTCTTTAAGTGCTTGCCAGATAGAGTTGTGTGATATAGAGTCGAATGCTTTTGAGAAATTTATGAATGCGATGTATAAATGTAGATCATACTCTGTGTATTTTTCTATGATTATTTTCAGTGTATGTATGTGGTCGATAGTAGAATAACTTCTCATAAAACCTGCCTGCTCAATCGGTTGATTTTCGTCGATAGTTTTCGTTATACGTCTTAGTAGAGTTAAAGCAAATACTTTATATATACAGGATATCAGGCTAATGGGTCTGCAGTTAGTAATTAGTTTTGGGTCTCCTCTTTTATATAGTAGAACTATCTCTGAAACTGTCCACGATTTTGGCAATTCCTTCTTATGCAGAAATAAGATTAAAAAGCTTAGTAAGAGGTTTTTTAATAATGTTCTTGTTCGCCTTTATCATTTCATTCGTTATTCCATCCGGTCCTGGGCTTTTACCTAATTTTAAATTTTTGATTGACAGTTCTATCTCGCTCTCTATGAATGATGGTACAGTGGATATGTTATATACTGTGTACGAAGATGTTTTGCTTGTCTTATCATGGTTTGTATATAAATATTTATAAAATTTCGTAGCTATCATTATTAGGTCACGTCTATGTGTTGCCAGAAGAATTTTTAAGCTGCGTCATCAGATATTTGGTGTTATCTATCTTTTTGTAAGATTTTTTTATACTTCCTATCTCTTCTAGGTATTTACTTATCGTACTTAGTCTATGGCTCTTGATGTTTTTCTTGATTTTCTTTTGAATAACCCTATACAACCTGCTTAACTCTCCTTTCTCTGCCTTTGTTTTATTTTTCTTATTTTTTAGAATGTATTTTTGTGTTTTTAGTTCTTGTATTTCTTGCGTAATAATTAATTTTTGTTCTCTTTCCGTAACATTATTTATTGAAGTATTTAAGCTATTGTATAGTGTTATCTCTATTTTTTTGTTAAGTTCTTGTATATTTTCACAGTTAGAGTAAGATAGATTAGGGAGCTCTATAGTTTCAATGTCTATGTTAGATTTTGTTTTACTTTTATAGTGTCTTCGGGTTTTTTTGTTGTTTTGTATGATGATGGTAATTCTTACTAGTCTATGATCACTAGGGTGGTGTAGTTTGCTTACTACGTTTAGGTTTTGTACTTTTTTGGGAATATTTGTTGTTATAAAGTCTATTTCATTCTTTGTTTTACTATCAGGAGACATCCATGTCCATCTTAGTTTATCAGGCTTTTTAAACATAGTATTTACAATTTTCAGTTTGTATTGAAGGCAAAAATTTATAATCATTTCGCCTCTTTTATTTCTTTTCCCGTAACCAAAGTCTCCCATCACTAATTGCTCATTTAGCTTAGGATAGCCTATTTTGGCTGTTGGGATGGATATTCAAATAATCGTAGTAATCACTCTTTGATCGTAGTTTTTCATGAATATCATGACAAAATTATATCTTTATACATCTTTATTTATTTCTTGTGTACGTGCGTATGTCACTGAACTCCTCCTAAACGGCTGGACCGATGTTGATGTTATTTTTTGTGTGTGTTTAAGGGGATTCGAGAATGATTTAGATTCACAATTGCTCCCGGTAGGTGGCGGTTATTTCGACAGCACAACGTCTCTTGGGTCAACTAGTAAACTATTTAATTAACTAGCTACTCTCACTTCACTTTATGGTACTCGACTGTAGTCCGTGAGGCCTCGGGTTCGAATCCCGGACCGGTAAATTTTTTATAGCACTTTTTATTGGGTCTGAGAGGAAAAATATTTTAAGTTACTCCTTGTATACAGTTATATGGTAGTAAAATATTATTAAAATAGATCCAACCCTTTTGTAAATTACCCGGAACAAGCAGATAGATAGACAAACACACAGAAACAGCTTTTTAGGTTTAGGTATCGTGTAGATAATCGTTGTGAAAAAAACCTGCTATAATGACATTATAGACAGACGCTTCAATTTTATTTATTTGTACAAATAATTCATATCAACATCAGAAAGAATGCTTCTTGAGCTTCTATTAAAAGCTATAGAGAAAAAATATTTATCTTGATTAAAACAGACAGCAATGGCTAGAATGCTCCAACAAATTACATGCTTGGTACGGTATATATTTGAACCAGTTTAGCCGTTACAAACATTATATAACGGGCCATAGACTTATTTGAATTCGCATCTATAATTTAAACAGAATTTATAGGCTATTTGAAGTCCGTGAAAAAGTTCCATAGTCTTAATATATTATACTCTTGTATTATTCAACTTCTGTGTGGTGACCGACTAAGAATACTCTAATATCTCCTAAGGTATTCAATTCCTCGGGTTACCGATCCGGGATGCGAACCTGAGGCCAATTTTTCTGAAGGGAAAATAGCTCAAGTTTTTGTTTATATAGAGAGTGACCTAGTAGACAAATATTATCAAAATCGGTCTATTCGTTTTTAAGATTATCTGGAATCAACAGATAGGCAGGCAAGCAATATTTAAACTGGTTTTTAAGCATAAGTATCGCGCGAATAACCACGTGAGCTTGAAACAAATCTACTATTTTGACATTAGAAACAGACACTTCAATTTTATTAATTTGTAAAGATATAATAACCGATGAGCTTACGGAATTTAGAATTTTTAAGGAATGCAACACACTAGGTAAATAGTTACTGAGCTTTTTAATTAAGAAAACTGTTTTTAACCATATGGTGTATAATTACCATACCTAAATAAATTTTATAGGTTATTTCTGGAGCCAATATACATATTTGCAAAAACTATTCTTATTTATATTTTTTCGCTCTATTTCCGAAAGGTGTAATTTCTGGGAGCAGAGAAAAATATTCACAAATAATTTTTAGTAATCCTACAACATGATAACTTTGGCTTCAAAAGATTTCAGTCCAATTCTTGCAGGGCCACTTTGGGATAAAAAATGTTTGGTCCTGAAAGCAACCATTTACAAAATGAGGATCGTAACATGTCGTTCTTACTTTTATAACTTCTTTCTTGCATTGAAACTAGACCTCAACATTTTTATAAGAATAAGTATACACTACATATGTAAGACACCATTGCGAATACATATTTCAAACCAAAATTTATTGTTAAGTGCACTCAGAAAATAGACTGACTCAGATAATACAGCTGCGTTTTTTTTTTCCAGTTAAGTCACGAAGATATATAGTTTTTACAAAACCTGTAAGCACACTAATCTTGAGTTAAGAAAACTCAAAATGAAACACTATTGTTTATAAAACTATTTTTAGTGTTTTTATCGTGTTTGTATTTGATTTTTGATCACCCAACGTTTTGAACACTTTACAACGTTCATGGTTACGGACGAAATATGATATGGCAATAAATTTGTATCAAAATGTGGGTCAGAATTTAAAAAGTAATTCTGTAGCAGGTAGATCTAAATCTCTGTAATAACGATGACTTATTGGACGTGGGTAATTTTAGTCTGTGACCATGAACGCTCTAAAGTGTTCAAAACGTCGGCCAATCAAAAATCAAATACAAACGCGATAAAATCTGTAAAAATTGTTTTATGTATTTACAATCTATAATACAAATTATAACATAAAATATAAACATCAAAAGTCATTGTGAATTGCTACGCCAATTGCTGTATTGTGGAGTAGGCTCATGAATAGCAGTAGGTACCTAGTACTTATTTAAGTAGTACTAGCAGTAGGTACTACTTATTTAAATTGTCTTATCTTCTCAAAGATAAGACAATTTTTTATGAACTCTTTTTATGAAGTTTCTGAACACAATTACCTTTAAGAAGATGTGTACTAAGGAATTGCGAGCCGTGGACTCTATAAAAATACAACTGGCCACGAATAATAGCCAAACACTTCAATCATTTACGGCTTAGTTATTAGCTGGCTTAGCTGTATGCTAATGTAAGTTGGTTTAATTGAGATAATAATTCAAACTTACTGCTGAAATAATAAATACTTTATCCGTGTGGTGATGGAATAAGAATACAATTCATCACTCCCTATCTTGCCCGTGGATATCGTAAGAGATGACTAAAGTAAATAATACGTATACAGCATCTATGCAAGAAAAAGGAACATCAATTTGTCTGACCAGCATGGTATAATAAAGTTGTCCCTCCTATTGTGGAGGAGGCTTGAGCTCTGCAGTGGGATGTATACCTATGAGCTGTGATGATGATGATGAAACAACATTTGTCTGTTTTGATTTTGTAAATTTTATAATATACACAATACTACGAGTATGTAATTGCTGTGTGGTAGCGGCTTCGAATACTACCAACCCTTGCTTTGCTCGTGGGTGTCGTAAAAGACCACTAAGAGCCCTAGATTGACCCGGACCAACTCCATCTGGTACCATTTGGGTCAACGACTACATTCCCAAGGAGGGTTGACGTCAGGCAGGCGGCCGGTCATAAAAGTCATTGCCGAAACTTTTTGCAATATGTCAAAACAGATGACATATTGCGTCGACCCCAAGTAATTGGGATAAGAGCAAGATGATGATGACACAATACTACAAGTATTGTGTATACTTCTTACAATCTAGTATAAATTATCGATAATATGTTTTTCTTTTCCATCTTATATAGTTCAAAAGTTATTGGCCACCAGGCTGACGTTAACACTCTTTGGGAATGTAACTGTGTACCAAACGGCATCAGATGGAATTAGCCCAGACAAAAGCAAGGCCAGCCCAGGTAACAGCCAGACAATTAGCAAGGAAAGCTTTCATATTTTACGAGAACCATGTGCATGCAACGCTTGGTAATATTCTTAGCCGTTATCACACGTTTCAGTATAAATACACTATCTAATTTACTGGGTGAATATTTTATATATAAATTTATTGTGTACGTTTGTATGTCACTGAACTTCTCCTAAATTGGCTGGAACGATGTTTATGAAATTTTTTGTGTGTGTTTAAGGGGATTCGAGAATGGCTTAGATTCACAATTGGACCCGGTAGGTGGCGCTGCTGTCGATTTCAAGGAGAATACCTTTTATTTTTTTTGAATAGTACAACGTTTGTTGGGTCAGCTAGTACTTCTATATTTTTGAAATTATACTTCTTTTAGCTCGTTAGAGAAAATGATGAGAGTACACTTTTGAATGCGCATGCAGTCACGAAAAACGGACACACTGAAGTTTACTTAGCTATTCAACATTTTTCATAAGGCGCGCCCACACCGTTACAAATTTAAACTAGATAATTCGTTATAATAAAACTTTTAATGTATTAAACACCTTTTTTCTATTATTAGGATCATTTTTCTACATACGCGAAGGATAAACATTTGTAGAAAGACTTTTTTATCTTGTTACGCCAGGCAGGAATAACTTCTTACGTTATATAGGCACGTGTACTTTTTTTATTAAGTTTTATTAGTATCCGTAATAAACAGAAACATTGGTAAGAGCATTTTCGTGACTAATAACAGCAGTCTAGAACTAGGACACATATATCTTCTCAAGCGTCGCATTTCACTTCGCTAAAAACACATAATTCATATCTTCATGGCTAGACCTCACGGTAGCTGCGCACTAGATAATGGATGGCCTGCTGTAGTTATGAGAAAATGCAAGAATCGTAACCTCCTAGAATGATTTTCTGTTTTTTGAAAATATATTATCATATTATTTGCGATGAAAATTGAAGCCAAGTTTAAGCGTTGCATATCACACGCATTTGAAATCTATTCATATTCAACAGCACAACATTTATAAGGAATTTTCCGTGTGATGAATGAGTAAGAATACCATTCTTTACCCCCTCTTTTACCCGTGAATGTAGTAAAGGGCGATTAAGGGATATAATATGTATGTAATATCCATGCAAAAGAAGGAAAATTTCGAAACAAAGCCCTATACTAAAACGTCTGAAGAGCGTGGTTTAGTAGGTGAATTTCCCTCCCACAGTAGAGGAGAACCGAGCCCAACAGTGGGACGTGTATGGGCCGAGATGATGATAATGATGATTCAACAATGTTTTTTTATAATCCTATGAAACTGTTTCCGACGGAGGGAGCAAATATTGTCTACATTTCACAAGATAATTTTGACCAGACGTATTGTAGGTACATAAGCTTTTCTTTAGAGTATTCTTTTTCTTAAATACTATAATGATACTTATATCATCCATCCATCCATGCATCAGCCCGTAGATATTCATTGTTGGACATAGGCCTTCTCATGAGAATGCTACTTGGAACGGTCCAATGCTACGTTCATCCAACGGTTCCCTGCGACTTTCAAGACGTCGTCAATCCACCCAGTAGGAAGTCGTTCTTAGATTCGTGGTCGCGACTCGCGAATCATTCTTTTAGTAATTGGTTCGACGAGCGATGTGGCCTGCTCATTGTCACTTCATTCTTACTTATATGATTAATGAAATTTAGGTTTTCTATGCACGTTTGATTTTTACTGGTTGTCCCAAACTAGACTAGCTAATGTAGATACAGAAATTACATTTTAAATTTTTTTGTGCGTGTTGGTTCCGACTTATCTGGACCTGACCAGTTTTGACGAAGGTTTCACTGTTTTATAATTATGAGGAGCAACTTATTAAATACCATACTCTTGCAGAAAATCGACGTCTGGGTAGTAGCGATGAACTAAAGAATCGGCAGCCCAAACCCTACCCTTGGCATTGCATAGATCATAATGGCGTTCCTTGTATTAAAAAAACCAAATGCAACTTAATGTTAATTTTTTTTTAACAGGCCGCCCACCTTTTGAATCGTCCTCAAAACCTTGTCCTAATTACTACTCACCGCCATTTAAGTGAACCCCACTGGCTCAAATCGATTTCTTAATCTCATCGACTGGCCCGTCCTACATAGAGCCGTACTATTAAGGTAACCTAACCTATTTAGGAATAACTACAATTGGTACAAAATCTTCACACGTGCTTACGTCCTTTACAATGATATCTTATGACTCAATGTTTGTTATAAAAAATATTGAATGAGCTAAATAGGCTCGTAAGCATCTGGTTAAATAATTGATGAACAATAATACTAATACGTTACTAGTAAGTATGACTTCATGGTATTGTCAACACGACTATAAGAACGTGAGTTTATCTGAAGGCCAATTGGTGTGCAAACATTCGCTCGTAAATGATTTTTTAAGTATCTGTTTATAGATTTGTCTATGTGAATTAAAAACATATGTTGTTATTTGATACTAAAAACATAATTATAAATTGAACTCATGGATTTGACTTATGTTTGTCTATCTTATATGTTTAAACGAGCAATTCTTGTATATATATATATTCAGGATCTCGGAAACGGCTCCAACGATTTTGTTGAAACTTGGCATACTAGAGGATTCGGGCCCAAAAAATCGATCTAGCTAGGTTTTATGTATAGAAAATGTTGTTTTGTCAGTGTTTTTGGCAGACAATATAATAACATTAAATTTTAAAAGAATATGAATTCAAATTTTGCCATCAATGTCATGAGTTACGATAGCTCAGTGGCGAAGTAGTCAGGTTTCATTTTATTTTTGACATTAGCGATAAACGGCGTCGGATCGAATCTAGGTGTTATTATTATTCTCTTTTTGTAATTTTTTATATAATTTTCATTATTTATTTTTTTATTTTTTATTAATATATATCTGAATAAATGCTACAAAAATACTCCGAGCGAAGCTCGGTCAACCTGATATTGTACACTTTATTGCAGTTACAGTTCTTTTGCCGCGTTAGGAAAAAATTATGAGAGTAAATTATTATTATGCGCGAGCACACCGTCACAAATGTTAACTAGGTACTCATGATCATCATCATCATCATCATTTTAGCTCACACACGTCCCTCTGTTGGGCTCCAGACTCCTCCACAATAGGAGAGAAATTGACTATTATAACATACTATTACTATTTATACTATACTATTATTAATTGTTGCATTAATATTATATAACTAGCAACCTGCCCTCGCTTCGCTTCGGTTATAGGTTATAGTCGTTTTACCCGCGTAGTTCCCGTTCCCGTGGGAATACCGGGATAAAATATAGCCTAGTTTACGCCCTGATACATATTATAGCTTTCCATTGGTGAAAGAATTTTTGAAATCGGTCCAGCCGTTTTGAAGATTACCCGGAACAAACAGACAGACAGACAGACAAAAATTTTTTAATTGCTATTTTAGGCATAGGTGTCGTGCAAATAACCGTGTGAGCATGAAAAAAACCTATTATTTTGACATTACAAACAGACACTCCAATTTTATTTATTGGTATAGATAATCGTTAAATAATTTTAAAATGATAAGTAAGTACATCCATACTAATATTATAAATGCGAAAGTAAGGATGTTTGTTTGTTTGTTTATTTGTTTGTTTGTAACGCTATCACGCTTAAACCACCGAACCGAATTCAAAAATTCTTTCACCAATGGAAAGCTATAATATCAGGGAGTAACATAGGCTATATTTTATCCCGGTATTCCCACAGGAACGGGAACTACACCGCGGGTAAAGCGACTGAAACCGAAGCGAAGCGAGGGCGGGTTGCTAGTATTTTATATTTGCATGTCATTTGTAATGACTAGATGGGCTTGTAATTTTATAATTTTGATGACCTACACCCATAAATGTACCTCATTTAAAACAAATAAAGACTTTATTATTATTATTATATTGTATCTCTCAATTTCACGGCTATCTTCCAAGGGAAGATACCCGGTCCTTTGAAAGGCTTACATGGGGATATGGATCCAACACGCAGAGGCCTTTGGAGAAATTTAATCTAAAATGGGATGAGACGTCTACCGATGACACTCCACGTCTGTACATAACACACGTGGACTGCCAACGGGAGGTGTAAAACTATTGTGTGTTGATGTTATCTAATACATGATTATGGGGTTGAAGGTTAGATGGACCGGATTAATGGTAAACTATTGATTTAAAACTGTCGTCTGCCTTCAATACCTTTATCGTCTTGAACTTTGGCAGACGGTGACTCACCAACTCACTGAATGGCCCCCCCCAAACGGTCGCCACAGACACGCAGGCCATAAGGGCAACAGGAGGGCAACATTGGTGCAAGTGGCTTGGGGTGTCGAGCGGTGCGGCGCCGGTTTCACAATCGCAGTGGTTTCCCCGTTGTTATTACTATACCATGTTGGTTAGAGAGGTTAGTATGGGGTTTTGTTTCGAGTTTCCTTTCTCTTGCATAGATGTTATATATGGGTATTATATCCCTTACTCGACTTTTATGACGTCCATGGGCAAGATAGGGAGTGGTGAATTGTATTCTTACTTCGTCACTACACGGAACTAGGTATTGCGTTATAACAGGACTTTAAAATTTAATACCTTTTTTTCTAATATTAGTTTCGTTTTTTCTACAAACGTAGGATAATGCGAAGAATAAAAATTTTAGAAAGATGTTTTTCTTGTTACGCCAAAAAGTATAACTTATAATGTGCATACATTTACACACATACTTTTTTATTGTATTAGTAGTTTCTGAGATTAGCGCGTTCAATCATATAAAATATTTACACTACTAAAGAATTTTCGCTCTAAAAAATTGTGACATTTAACCCGTCTAGCAAGTATTGTACTTTCAATATCGTTGTAGTGTAAATGGTAACGATAGACCCGTCCTAGTTTAACGCGGATAAACTCACAATGCGGTTAAATAAGTTTTGCTTTGTCAACCTTAGCCTTTAACGGATTCAAAACGAGCATTTCTCTGCTTTGAGAATCCAAAGTAAGTCTTTGAATAAACTTGTTAAACTTTTAGAGCGAGATAATTCAACAGAAACTGTTTGAGAAGTTTAAAGTTATCATATTAAATGATAGGATAAATGTGAAGCAGCCATATTGTATAGTTTACCAGCTTTTGCCTGTGACTTTGTTCGCATTAAAATCCTGTGTGATAGAATAAAATTTTCATTATTTGTGTTGAAGGATAAAAAAATATTCTTTCCTTTTATCAAAAAAGTAAGATGATTTCCAGTACTTAATTGTGATAACTTATAATTAAATAATAAGTATCACTCCTAAACTTTATTTTATACCCTTAGAAGATGGATATAGACACATGCGTCTCTGTAATAATAATGGCCTGTTGGAGGTAAGACATCTTAGGCCTCCCGTCACCATGAACGCTGAAAAGTGTTCGAAACGTCAGAAAATCAAAATTCAAACGCCATAAAAGCCGTAAAAATACTTCTTTACTAATATTATAAATGCGAAAAAGTAAGTTTGTTTCTTTGTTTGTTTGTTACGCTTTCACGCTTACACCACTGAACCGATTTCAAAAATTCTTTCACCAGTGGAAAGCTATAATATTAGGGAGTAACATGGGCTATATTTTCTCCCGGTATTCGTACGGGTGCAGGAACTACGCGGGTAAAGCGTCTGAAACCGAAACGAAGCGAGGGTGGATTGCTAGTTTCTTTATATGATCTAATATTTTTTTAATTGATTTAAAAAATGAGAGGCTTCTATGTTCATCATATCTGTTATCATATTTGGTAAACAGGTCTCGATGAATTGTATAATTATGTAAATTATTTTTTATTTGAAGTGATACAGATCTAGAAAGTCTTCATTTTATATCCAACAGTGGTATTTAACTGTAAATAATTATAATAATATGATTTTTTTTTGTGGGTGGGCTGCGGTCAGTGCGCCTCCGCACCACTCCGTCCGGGGTGACAGAGGGGCTTAAGCACGCAACTCCCGCAACCCACCCGAAAACCACCTCACCTTCGTCGTTGGGGCGACCACCGGAGCAGGTTCACTTGTCGTCAGTGGTCGGCCCGACGGAATACCCCTTACGTGGGGTACCCTCCCATCGACCGACGTCCCCCCCTCGGGGAGGACGTCGGTCTTTCCTCACGCGGTCGGCCTCTCGGCGGGTGACGGACTAATCCCCGGTCACGTCACCCGCGGCCTCGGCTAGGGATAATAATATGATTTGTCAACAGAAACTATTTACCAATTATGATTCATAGATACACATGCATGTGTAAGACAATCGTCTTCACGATTTCATTTCTCGTCATAATCTAATGGTATGAACTGTCAAAAGAAATTTAAAGTCCGTTATTGTTTTATATTTCTCTTCATGTTGACAGCACCTTATTAGGACTGCTCATGATGTTTCCTTGAATTAGAATAACAGAAAAGAAATAGACGTTTACAATACGCTGGTCAGACGCGTTGATACAGGGTTTCAATCTAAGTTTTCCTTATGTTGGGTTGCTGTATTTTAGGACACCTACGGGTGAGTAAGGTTTGGTGAATTGAAATTTCATTCAGATAAGAACATAGAAAAGAGTAATATTTTTCTTTATATACATAATATCTATCCAACTACTACGGTCTCGTTAAGAGAGTTTTAAATAAAAACCAGTATACTTATTTACGGATATTATAATTTTAACCTAAAAGAAAATTGTACAGTACACTACTGAAATAATTCTTATAAAAAATTCATAAAGCAAAGAATGGGGACATGTCATACGGTATTTATTTCTAACTTGCACATTTCTCTTTCAACTTGAGTTTATTTCAAAGTGTATTTCGATTCATGCACGGTTGCATGCAAGGTTCTAGAAAATCATGAATCATTTACATCAATCTTACATACATAAATAGATTCACGCCTCTTTCCCATAAGGATAGACAAGAGACTATTTCCCTACACTTCCTACAATTTTGACATATCAGTTTTGCCTCGTCCATAGTCATTAATCTCCTCATGTATATCCTTCAATTCATAATACTTATAACCTGACCCTTCTTGATCCCCGGTTTGAAAGTGTTTCGAAACTTTATAAACGCAATATTAGTTCGAAACAAACGCTCTGATTCAGAGATTATTTTGAAGAAAACGAGAATGCCTCGCAGAAGCTGTTGAAATTTTTATGTGTAACGTATTTAAAATATTTTGTTTACAAAAGCCCAATATTCTGTGAAATAGACAAACAAATCTATATTAATTCAATTGTGCTTAATCATTTACTTCGTAAAATGATGTCATTAATTAGGTAGTCGTTATAAATAGTCTGTTAAAGGTAAATTGAAGAATAACACACCAGATTTCCAATAAATTCATTTGTAACGAGGGAATTTACTTTATATATAATTCTTAGTACATTCAACTAATTAATTAAATTATGCGATACATATTTTTTATTTTTATAATTGTTGTTGGTGGCATACGACCAAATAGCGCACCTGATGGTAAGTGACACTGCCGCTCATTGGACTTTGTTAGGCCGCTGCCTAACATGAAGAAAGTGAAGAGAGTGTGAATTCATGCAATGAGGCTCGGTGATACTAAAGCCATCACCAAATTCCACCACATGCAAACACCCTCAGAAAGTTGGGCTTGCGGAACTCGCGTTCACCGAACGAAGAATTATTTGCATGCTCAATGGGCAGAATGTATCTGAACAAACTATTTTTTGTAAGACCCTATCAATGTACATACATTCAACGCAAATAAATAATTTGATTGATTGATTGAAGTGCAATAACAAGTTGCTACTTCTCTGCGAAATTGTGGTGCTACTCCGGTCGAACCGGCCCGCGGTAATGTGCAGGCTACATTGCATAACAACAATTGTGGAAGAAAGCTTCTTGAATGATAACGACGAATTAGACGATGCTACGTAGGACAACCGACTAGGTGGACTGACCACATTCTGAAATTCATAGGGAACCGTTGGATGCAAATGACACAGAATTATTCTGCGTGGTATTCTCGTGAGACTCGCATATTAGATACGAGCGAGCCGGAAGCCGAACTTCCAGGAGGTGTTAGCTTATGATGAGTTTTGGCGATGCCTTTAGAATCACTGCAAATTAATATTCACGAATTCACACGCCCTTCACCTTTTTCACGGTAGGCAGCGGCCTGGCAAAGATAATTTTTTTTTTGGTTGTCGCTATGGTAAGCGCACGCGTGGTCCATTCCGTCCGGGGTGACGCAAGGACGGCGCGCGGGCCCATAACCCACCCGTACCCACGTCACCTCGTTGTTGGGCTGCCCACCGGAGCAGGGTGACTTGTCGTCAGTGGTCGGCCCGACGGAATACCCTTTCGGGTACCCTCACCTCTCGACGTCCTGGGACGTCGGTCGCCGTCGCGCGGTCACTCTCTCTGCTGGCGAAGATCCATGAGTATCACTTACCATCAGGCTGTTTGTTCGTTTACCATCAACAACAATTAAAAGGTTTGAAACAAGCGAGTCAATATTTCAATTTCATGTGATGATGGATATAATTCTTTCCATCCCTTTCTTTTAAATAATCTAAGTAGCCTATCTGTCGGACTAGCGTAGTGCAATAAGTCAATTTTCATTTCATTGTGGAAGATATCGGTTATCAGTAAAGAAAAAAATATCAGTTAATATCTAATATAATCTAATTATATAATATGATAATTGTTTTTGAATTCTATGCATCTAGTTTATTAGAGTATAAAAATGTATAAAGATCACTATATCGTGGCTTGATGGAGAAAATGAAAATCAAAAATACATTAGTGTTGCTTCACAGGAAAAGAAAGATTTAAGAAAAATTGAGGGCGTGCTTAAATGCGACAGATTTTTATGTTTCACTAGCAACCCGCCCTCGCTTCGCTTCGGTTTTAGTTGTTTTACCCGCGTAGTGCCCGTTCCTGTGAGAATACCAGGATAAAATATAGCCTAGTTTAGGCGTTGATATTCCCGTTCCCGTGGGAACACCGGGATAAAATATAGCCTAGTTTACGCCCTGATATTATAGCTTTCCATTGGTGAAAGAATTTTTGAAATCGGTCCAGCCATTTTAAAGATTACCCGGAACAAACAGACAGACAGAAAGACAGACAGACAGATAGACAAACAGATAAAAAACTATAAAATGATTTTTAGGCATGTGTATAGTGCAAATACCCGTGTGAGCATGAAAAAAGCCTATTATTTTGACATTACAAACGGACACTCCAATTTTATTTATTGGTATAGATTAACAACAGATTATAAAAGTAAAAGAATTCGAAAAAGAAATTCTATTTTATCTAGTTCATATCATGAATACATTTAGTGCAATGTGGCGTTATACATTGCATTCTTATATGATAGTAAACAATTGATTGGAGGATGCCTTGATCGTTTTCCAATAAAATGGAAGAATCTACACTCAAGTTGATGACATGGTTTTGATAATGAATCTTTTCTATACTAATATTATAAAGATGATGAGTTTGTTTGTTTGATTGAACGCGCCAATCTCAGAAACTACTGGTTCGAATTGAAAAATTCGTCTTATGTTAAATAATCCATTTATCGAGAAAGGCTGTATTATATTATGCTACGACTAATAGGAGCGGCGCAATAATGAAAAAGTGGTGAAAACGGGCAAAAGCTACTTCTTTTGAGAGCTTGCGTGCGCTACATAAACGGTTTAAGTTAAACAATATATATAACGGCATTGTTCCACTTTAAAATGTCTAATCTAATAAAAGTCCGCAACTTTTTTTTTTTTTTTTTGTGAGTATTTAGCTGTTGGTCGCAGATGACCTTGACAGCTTAACGCGGGCAATGGGCGAGCGGAAGGCTCTCAACCCGGTAAAAAAAAAAAAAAAGTCCGCGACAGCATATGCCTTTATTTTAAGGCTAAGTCACTTTTTTATAGTAATCAATTTTTTTTAAAAATAATGCATTATTTGCGAAGTGTTTTTATAAACATGATATTAATCTTTATTCAAATATATAAGTATTTATTTTCAACAAATAATCGAAATCATTCAATTTCAACGAATATTTATATTATAATTTACACCGCCAGTAACTGAGGTATGTACCATAGCGCGCGGTTCAAGCGCGTATTTAGTTTGGCTCTCTACGGAACGATTGTGTCCTGTGAACTGCTTTCTATTATATGTTTTGCGATATATCATTTTACAATAATACTTTTTATATAAATAAATTCTTCTTTTTCTTCTGTGTGGTGACAGAGTAAGAATACAATTCACCACCCTCTCTCATACACGTGGGTGTTGTAAAAGACGACTAGGGGATATTTTACGCATATGACATCTATGCAAGAGATGGAAAACTCGAAACAAAACCCTATACCAACCTGTCTGACCAGCATGGTATAGTAGACGTATATGAGCTAAAATGATGAAATGTTGACATAAATAAAAGGAAATAAAGGATTAGTCCGTCACCCGCAGAGAGGCCGACCGCGTGAGGGTGATGCTCCTGCAACACTGTCTTGTTGCCGGGACGTCGGATGGGACGGAATCGGTACCAATGGTCGGCCTAATGGTGATGGGGAGGGAATACGGTAGGTTATGGGGTCGCACGTCGTCCATCCACCGCCCCGCAGATTGAGCGGGGCGTGTCCAGACCATAGCCTACTAAACGAAAAGGTGTTCTGGGCACGTTTCTTTTTAATACGCTTTTTAATACGCATAAAAAGCGTGGGGTGCTTTTTAAGATATTATCAAAATGATAATCCTTCTACTCATATCTGTCAATAAAATATAACTATTGACAATATGCACCCCACGCTTTTTTACTATAAACATATTTTTTTTTTATATACACTATTCTTAATTCAAATTTTTAAAAATTTATTTTCTATTTTTTAGTTGAATTTTCTTTAAAAGCGTATTTTTTTAATTTTTTTGAACTTTTATTTATTATAAATAATTTTACACCGACTACTAACCGACACCGGACTACCATCCATACCGTCATAACAAAGGTTAATAGTTAGAACACCAGTACTTCACTTAAATGTTATTTGGTGGATTACATGTCCGTGACCAATCATCATCATCGTAATTTTAGTATTGAAATTATCGTGAGATTAATACATATTATAATATCTATAACGGCAAAACACGTATTGAGATCGATTACATCGACCCGGGTTTCGAGCATATCCGATGCTCATCATCAGGAGTGTGCAGCGCTGTCTGACGCCATCTCAATACGCGAGTGTTTTGCCGTTATAGATATTACTAGCAACCCGCCCTCGCTTCGCTTCGGTTATAGGTTATAGTCGTTTTACCCGCGTAGTTCCCGTTCCCGTGGGAATACCGGGATAAAATATAGCCTAGTTTACGCCCTGATATTATAGCTTTCCATTGGTGAAAGAATTTTTGAAATCGGTTCAGCCGTTTTGAAGATTACTCGGAACAAACAGACAGACAGACAAAAATTTTTTAATTGCTATTTTAGGCATAGGTGTCGTGCAAATAACCGTGTGAGCATGAAAAAAGCCTATTATTTTGACATTACAAACAGACACTCCAATTTTATTTATTGGTATAGATAATATCATCATCGCAGCCCACATAGTTTCACTGTTGGGCTCGGGCCTCCTCCATAATGGGAGAGAAATTGACCTACTATACCATGCTGGTCAGACATGTTGGTATAAGGTTTTATTTCGAGTTTTCCTTGTCTTGCACAGATGTTATCTGCATATTATATCCCTTACTCGTCTTATACGACATCCACGGGCAAGATAGGGAGTAGTAATTTTTTTTATAATAATTATTTATTTATTCACAACTTCAGAATACATTGTTATATAATCCCTGTCTCTTGAATTAGGTGAAAACAACCTGTGTCTCAAGAGAAATTGTATTCTTACTCCATCATCACACAGATCTGTGACCAAAGACAATAAAAAAAACCGTATTTCATACTCATACATAGTGTAATATATATGAATGTTGTTAAAACATATTGTCAAAGTTATTTTTAAATCATACGCCTAACGTTGGTCTACCACTCCGCTAATTAAAATAACTGCTTGTACCTCGTTGACTTAATTTTAATTAATACATTTAACATTTTAATTAATATGCGTCGTTTAAGTGGATGGTTTAAATTTATATTTTATATAAATTAAATACGAATATAATGTTACTTATATATACTTCAATATAGACTGCACAGATGTAGGGATGCAAATGATACATCGACGTTTCAATAAAAAAACATCGATGCTTGCCGTCGATGTTCACTATTGTAAAATATGATGTATCGATGTTATTTTATACAATGTTTTGACATTGATGTTTTTTGCCTGCATGATTTAAAATGTATGGTACTTTAAGCAGAGCCTGCGTAATAGTTTAGGTAGTTACTCTGATTTTAAATAACTAAAAAAAAGCTCATCACATCACGCAAATGTTGGTATTTTATGTAAAAAAATATGCTTGATTTGACTAAAAAAAAGAAAAGCTCATCCCATAGATCTCTAAAAACATCGATGTTTTTAGGGCGATGTTTTTTGTACATCGATGTTTGTTCTGAAACATCGATGTTCTTGGTTCCGATATTTGGATCCTTACACAGATGGCGTAGTGATTAAGATACCAACCTACAGGGCCAGTGCTAGAAATTTGAATCCCACGCAGGACAAAATTTTGTGCGATACATAAACTGTTGTGCCGAGTTTGGACGGCGTCAAATGGAGTTGGCCCAGGTCGATGAGATAACACTTTAGTCATCTTTTACGACACCCACGAGTAATGTTAGGGTTTGGTGTACTCGTAGCTGCCACCATACAGCTTATATGATGTAAAAATGTTTATTACTTTTTGAAGTTATACTTCTTTTGGCGCGTTAGGGAAAAATGATTGAATGAATGAATGTATTTTATGATGCGCGCGCACATGTCAACCTTCGCACATGTCAACCTTCGCAAATGTCAACTAGATAATGCGTCATAATAAAACTTTAGAGGTATTAAATGTCGGGCCAACCACTGACCTCAAATCACCCTGCTCCGGTGGTCGGTCCAACGACGAAGGCGACGTGTCACGGGTGGGTTACGGGTGTGCGTGCGTACGCTCCTGTGTTGCCCATCTTTTTTCTATTATTAGCGTCGATTTTCTACAAACGTAGGATAACGCGGCAGATAAAATTTTTAGAAAGACTTTCATCTTATTACGCCAAGATTTTTTTTATATGCGTTTTTTTTTGGGTGGGCTACGGTCAGCGCACCCGCACCGCCCGGCTCCGTCTGTGGCGACAGAGTGGCGGCGCGCGACCCCGTAACCCACCCATATAACACGTCGCCTTCGTCGTTGGGCCGACCACCGGTACAGAGTTACTTGACTTCAGTGGTCAACCCGACGGAATACCCTGAGGGAGTACCCTCTCCCATCGACGTCCCCCCGGGACGCCGATCGCCATCGCTAGGCTAACCTCTCCGCGGGTGCCGGACTAAATCCCCGGTCCGGTGACCCGCAGCCCCTGCCAGGGCGGCATCAGGCGCAACATGCGTACATAAGTACACTTTCTTTCTTTTTTAAATAAAGACAATGCACGTTAAAATTTTATATTTGTGACTAGATAGTTACGCTTAGACGGCTGCAATTAAGGCGTCTATTCAAAGAATCCATCCTCCTTAACCTGAACTGTTGGCGCAGTACTTTTAAGCAGGCATATTTTATAATTCCGCATCTTATGTATTGAGGTCACTACATCCAATGCATTTTATTTTTTTCATTAATTACTTTCGTATAAACATCATCTCAGGCCATAAATGTCCCACTGTTGGGATTGAGCCTCCTCCATTTTGTGGGATCCACAAATTGTTGCTCCGAGTCTGGATGTAATTTGTGTCCGTTAGTTACATCTTTGTAAAGTCTCCCGCAATACACGGATCATTTCCTTAGTGCAGGGTACTGGCTATTAAAATATACATGTATATATATATACGAGTGTATTGAAATCTCTTGTAAAGTACAATTTAAATCCATTATTACGTGGAATAGTATCATGACATACTCGTACATACGGTATATAATGCATCTGTGGTCGCATCACTGCATGGGACCTTCCATCGTCAGTGAAATACGACCACAAATACTATTTTAGTAATCGCGCACAATTATTTTTAGTTTTCCTCTATATTGATCGGATATTTCAACATATTTGGTTGACTAATGAGGATATAATATTAATAGTTATGTCTGCAGCTCAGCTTCTATTAATTTAGACTTTGTTATTTTTTTCAGGTAATACTTTTTCTGGACGTAAAATATATTATTATTTCCATCTAAATTTTATGTCTGCAGCTCAACTGCCGTTAAATTAGACTTTGTTATTTCTTTCAGGCAATACTTTTTCTGGACGTAAAATATTTTATTATTTATTTATTATTTCCATAAATTTTTTTTTGTTCTACCTATCTTTATTGTAAAATCAGTTAGATAAATAGAGAGAAAAGTTAGATACAAAGAAAAAAAAGAAAATACTTTATCTAGATACAAAAGCCAGGTAAAACATATACCATTCCTGTTTCCTAGCTTATATTGCTAAATAAAATATTTATTTCTTCTCTTCTCTGGTATATAAAAATTGAAACTATAAAAAATAAATGCAAGAATAAATAGGATGTTTAAAAAAAAGACATGATTTTTTTTTTGGTATGAGATCGAAATTTATCTCTATGTATTTTTTATAAAATCGAACAAATCTGATTCATCATTCATCATCATCATCATCATTTCAGCCTATTGCCGTCCACTGCTGGACGTAGGCCTCCCTCATATTGCGCCACAATGTGCGGTCCTGTGCCGCCTGCATCCAACGACGCCCAGCAACTTTCACTAGGTCGTCGGTCCACCTAGTGGGGGGGCGTCCTACACTGCGTCGTCCGATGCGTGGTCGCCACTCGAGAACCTTTCTTCCCCAGCGGTTGTCGGTTCGTCGAGCGATGTGGCCTGCCCATTGCCACTTCAGCGTGCTAATTCTTCGTGCTATGTCGGTTACACCCGTTCTTCTGCGGATTTCTGTATTCCGGATTCTATCTCGCAGAGAAATCCCGAGCATAGCCCGTTCCATAGCACGCTGAGCGACTTTGAGCCTTGATATGAGGCCTACATTTAGGGACCACGTTTCCGTGCCGTAAGTCATCACTGGTAACACACACTGGTCGTAGACCTGTGTTTTCAGACACTGAGGTATGTTGGACGAGAAGATCCTCTTAAGTTTCCCGAACGCTGCCCAACCGAGTTGGATTCGTCGGCTGATCTCTTTCTCGAAATTGGATCTACCTAACTGGACTGTTTGTCCTAGGTTACATAGTGTACGTAATACGAAGTTGTCAATCACTATGTTTACATAGTGATTGACAACTTCGAGAATCGCATTGCCAACTAGGACCGGTACAGGAATGACATGGGTATTTGACATGACTTTCGTCTTGTCCATGTTCATTCGTAGACCCACTAGTTGGGATACCCTGCTGAGATCATTGAGCATAGTGCCAAGGTCCTCCATGGATTCTGCCATAACGACGATATCGTCTGCGAATCGAAGGTGAGTGATGTATTCGCCGTTAATGTTGATGCCGAGTCCAGTCCAGTCTAAGAGCTTGAAGACATCTTCCAGTGCAGTGGTGAACAGTTTCGGAGAGATGACATCTCCCTGTCTCACGCCTTTCTGCAACTGGATCGGTTTCGTACTCTTATCCCGGATACGGACTGACATTGTGGCGTTCCTATACAAACACTTCAGCACTTCGATATAGCGATGGTCGATTTGGCACCGCTGAAGGGACTGCAGCACCGCCCAAGTTTCGACTGAATCAAAGGCTTTCTCATAGTCCACAAACGCTAAGCACAGGGGCCGATTATACTCCTCGGTCTTTTGTATAATCTGCCGAAGCGTGAGGATATGGTCTATGGTGCTATAGCCTTTTCGGAAGCCGGCTTGTTCGGGCGGCTGGAAGTCATCGAGCTTGCGCGTGAGTCGATTGGTAATGACCCTCGAAAACAACTTATAAACATGGCTCAGGAGTGAGATGGGTCTGTAGTTCTTTAAAAGAGCTTTGTCACCCTTCTTGAAGAACAGCACCACCACACTCCTGGTCCACGACTCTGGAACGTCGCCCCCGAGGATAACGGAATTAAATAGCTTCTGAAGGGCTATTAATACCGGCTTGTCGCCCGCCTTCAAAAGCTCTGCCGTAATTCCGTCATCTCCCGGTGCCTTACCGTTACGTAGTTGTTTGAGAGCCATTCTGATCTCGTACAAGCTGATGTCCGGGATTTCTTCGGTATAGTGCCGAGTTAGCTTGGATCTGGGATCTTGGACCAAGCCGACAACAGGATTTCGGGATGATTTGTATAACTGTCCATAGAACCTTTCGACCTCTCCCAAGATCTTACTTTGGGATGAAATGACAGTCCCGTCATCGGTCTTCAGCTTAGTCATTTGGCTTTTCCCAATAGACAGATCTTGTGCGAACACTTTCGAGCCACGATTCCGCTCTATCGCTTCTTTAATACGGAACATATTAAATCGGCGAATATCGCGACGCACAGACCTGGAGATCTGTCTATTTAGCTGCCTATGTTTGGACCAATCGGCTGCAGACTGCACCGTCATCTCTTTTCTCCGCTCCATGAGCTCGAGAGTCTGGTCAGAAAGTTTTTTAGGTCTATTAACGCGGTGAGCCTTGAAAAATTTCGCCCCAACCGCGTGGACAGTTTCCACGAACCTGTTGTTCATATCGTTCGGAGATTCGCACTCGTCCAGACATTGGAAGCGATTATGTAGTTCGAGTTGAAAGTTTTCGAGGTTCTGGTATTGGACAGATGTAGGTCGGAGTGTAGACTTCATCAAGCGTGACCGCTCGACTTTTGTATGGATATTCAATGTGCCTCGTACCATCCGGTGATCGCTCCCAGTTTTAATTCTGCTGATCACTGAGACATCATTGAATATCTGTCATTTGTCTGACAAGATGAAGTCTATCTCGTTTTTTGTTGAACCATCGGGGCTAATCCAGGTCCATTTCCTTTGTGGCTACTTCCTGAAGAAGGAATTCATCATAAAGAGGCTTTCCTTCTCCAGAAAATCAGCCAGTTTCTGGCCCCTCTAGTTTCTCTGTCCATATCCATGTTTCCCCACTCTCAACTCATCATCACTCCCTTTGCCTAGTTTCGCGTTAAAGTCTCCCATAACCACCGTGAAGTGGGTTTTGGACGCGTGTATGGCTTTCGAGATGTCCTCGTAAAATGCCTCCACCTCGTCGTCGGAGTATGTCGAGGTCGGTGCGTATACCTGTATAACCTTCAGCGAATACCTCTTGGTAATTCTGAGTATAAGGTACGCTACCCTTGTCGACACACTCTCGATCCTCTCCACGTTGTCTATGAGAGACTTACGAACGATAAACCCTATACCACCTTGGGACGGGTGATCGCCCTCCCGGTAGAAGAGCAAGTTTCCAGACTGGAGGATTATCGTGCCCTCGCCCTCTCTTCGCACTTCTGATAATCCTACAATGTCCCAGCGGATTTTGCTCAATTCCTCTTCCAGCTCGATGACCCTCTCGTCAGTCCTGAGTGTCCGAATGTTGTGTGTTACCAGGGCCAAGGGTCGTTTTTGTTGGTAGCCGGATCGCTGCCGGAGATTCCTCGCACCCCCCGCTCCACCACTACTGGGCCCGCCACCAAAATGAGCCCGTAGGGTACCGGAGCCGCCGTGACTGGGGGCCATTTTTTTGTTGTACGCCATTTTTAGAAAGGGGATATTGCCGTAATCGCCACGCTTGGCAGGCGGGTTGGCGATCGCAGTATGGATGTTTTACGTTTCCCAGGAGAGAGCTGCTGCCCACTCTCCTGGTGAACCCTCAGCCGATTTTTACGACTCCCACGGGCAAGTAAGGGGTGGCGACACATGTATTCTCAAACCGTCGCCACACGGCAAATCTGATTCACTGTAAATAAATTAAAACTACGAATTTTATCGCGTTTGTATTTGGTTTTTGAGTGCCCGACGTTTCGAACACTTTACAGCGTTCATGGTCATTGTGGACTAAGATGATCCTAGTCAAATACAAACCGCGATAAAATCCGTAAAGAAGTTTTATTTACAATACTAGCAATCCGCCCTCGCTTCACTTCGGTTTCAGCGGCCTTACCTGCGTAGTAGGCGTTCCCGTGGGAATACCGGGATAAAATAGAGCCTATGTCACTCCCTGATATTATTGCCTTCCATTGGTGAAAGAATTTTTGAAATCAGTTCAGTGGATTAAGCGTGAAAGCGTAACAAACAAATAAACTAACTTACTTTCGCATTTATAATATTAGTAAGGTTGTGTAATACTCGCGTAAACACCAGAAATCAAATTGATTGAAATTCTTTGATTTGACACTAGCTGAATCAGCAAGTTTTACGAAGGCATTAAAAATAGTTATTAACCTTAACGAAACAAAAACCGTGACGAAATATTAGACAGAGTACTAAATAAAAATATATAACTATGGTTCATTTTGTCTTGCACAGTTCGTGGCCAAAGACATATTTGAAAAGATTTACAGGTTGTTATTTATCTCTATACACATAAATTAATTTGACCCGTCTGTTAGCAATGTTAACATCTTATCGTACTTATCGTAAAAAAAAAAACAATTATTAATATATTTTCTTTATTGTCCATAGTATGTTTGTTTTTTTTACCGTATACTTATGTAATTAAAGACATTTAAGGGATATGATATACATTAAATATTATTGCAAGAGAAGAAAATAAAATCCTATAGTTGCTCTGCAAGCATGATATAAGTATTGTCAAGGTCAATTGTACTTTATTGTGTAGGAGATTCAAGCCCAGCAGTGGGACGTATATGAGCTGTAATAACGATGATCATTATTTCATCATCATCATCACAGCCCATATATTCCCACTTGGGTGCCGGTCTCCTCCGCTATAGGAGGGTAATTGACCTACTATACCACGCTGGTCAGACGTGTTGGCATAGGGTTTTGTTTCAAGTTTGCCTTCTCTTGCATAAATTATATCCCTTAGTCGTCTTTTACGATACCCACGAGCAAGACAGGAGGTGGTGAATAGTATTCTTACTTCGTCACCACACGTGATGGTGATACTAAGAAATATTATTTAACTCTGTTGAGTAAAGTGATGTCATTGGATTTAACGTTGGTATGCCCAAATTATTAGAAGTTCACGATATATATGAACTATGTTGGCCGTTTTAAGTCCGTTAGAATAACTTTAAACATATATACAGGATTATAATATACAACTAAATATAGATGTGTATATGTTTACATATAAGTTCCGTCGTTGAGAGTGGCATGGCAAATCGGTAAACATCTCGTCTCGCGAGTTGATTGATGCGTTCCGTATACAACGGACTGTGTAACTCAAACCATACGTTTATTATGTCAGAGATAATACGTGTGGGAGTTTTTAAAATACTTTTTTAAATAATCTTTTTATTTAGGTGTTGTAATTCTGTGTAGTGACGAAGTAAGAATACAATTCACCACTGCCGCTCTTTCTCGTGAGTGTCGTAAAAAACGACTAAGGGATATAATATACATATCGAGGGGGTGAAAGGCTATTTGATTTAAGCGATTTCTAGGGTGATATTGAGTTATATACATATTCGGAATCGGCGAATTTTCTCCGTCAAATGATACCGAATTCATTAAAATCAGAGCACTTTTTTTCATGCGCTGAACTCTTTTACACTTTCCATACGCTGAAAAACGAGGGCTTAGGGCGATTTGTTTTAAGCGACATTTATATTTGTAACTAAAGGTACGTTTTATTTAGTATTAGCATCAAGAATTCGATGTTTTTAATTGAATTTAAATTAAATCTACCCCATTCCAATAGCTCAAGAAGATTTTTGTTATGATTTTATTTCAAAAATTTTATAACTTAAATGGCTCTCCTGTAAAGTTACAAAAATGTCGCTTAAACCAAATAGCCTTTCACCCCTCAATATAATATCTATGTAAGAGAAAGAACACTCGAAACAAAACTAGACCAACATGTCTGACCGCCATGGTATAGTAGGTCAATTTCCCTCCCATAGTGGAGAAGGCCTGAGCCCAACAGTGGGATGTGTATGGACTGAGACGATGATGATGATTTAGTTCTTCAAATTTCATGATCATCATCATCTCGGCTTATATATGTCTTACTGTTAGGTTCGAACCTCCTCTACAATGGGAGGGAAATGGACCTACTATACCACGCTTGCCGAACGTATTAGTACAAGGTTCCATTTCGAGTTTTCCATCTCTTTCATAAATGCTATATGCATATCATATTTCTTGACACTGTTCTGACAGACTCTTCAACTAACAGTTCACTGCTAAGCCATTTTTATGGACTTTCAGCTAGTGCGAATGAGGTCTATTCGAGGCAAATTTGAACTTCTTTATAGTACGTATGAGACTATATCGGTCTCACAAAATGATGTTTTTAAAAAATATCGCCGCACAGAGTGAAAGAATGTGATTTTGACCGCCGCCCAAGCAAGAAGACACGCATATGGCGTTTCGACCTCATAATGCAGTGAACGTGCTAAATGAATTGAATATTCTTACTAAATTATCACACCGAAACCTGATTTACTATACTTTTGGAGATTGGTACTTTAGAGCGGTTAGTAAATTAGGTAATCACTATTAGCCTATCGACGTCCATTGTTGGACATAGGCATCCTCTTAGGGATAATAACGCCATAATTACTAAGCAGGTAGGTTAGTTGATGCCCTGAGATAGGATACATTTTTTATTTTTTATTTTAAATTTAATAAGAGTAATATATCACCAAATCATCTTTTATAGCACCCACTTTCAAAAGTGGGACTGGTGAATTGTATTCATACTTTGTCGCCATACGGTAAGGTAGAAGTTGATAATACCTATAGATAATAATTTTAAGTACCAATTAATGCTATTATTTATACTAACTTAAGTTTCTGCTGTACTAAGATGTGGTTGTGAAAAATTCAACAATTTTTTTACCTGAAACAAAAGAATTATAGTCAGTTGCAAGTTTTATAAAATGAAGTATATAAAAAAAGAATAATAGGTACTCGATAATGTAAGATAGAGTGGGCATCTTAAGCAATACTAAGGATTAACTGAAGAGACAGCGAAAATGTTAGGTAATTGATCGGCGTGCTATGAGTAGGAAATTCTCGGGATTTCTCTGCGAGATAGAATCCAAAATACGGAAATCCACAGAAGAACTGGTGTAATCTACATAGCTCGAAGAAGCACGCTGAAGTGGCAATGGGCTGGCCACATCGCACGATGTACCGACAACCGCTGGGGATGAATAGTTCTCTAGCAGCGACCACGTGTAGGGCGACACAGTGTAGGACGGCCCCCCACTAGATGCACAGGTGACTTGGTGAAAGTTGCTGAGCGTCGTTGGATGCAGGAGGTACAGGACCATGGCGTAACATGAGGGAGGCCTACGTCCAGCAGTGGACGGCGATAGGCTGAAATGAAATGGAGTCAGTCTGGATTTTTTAAGATTAGGTGCTGAGAAAAGATTATACACTATACCTAGAACATAACTATTATTTCAGAAAATAATATTCTATCGATGAGCCTTTGACCTTTACAATCAAAATATATTTTTATCACCGTAGTTATTTATGCTTTTAGTTTTCGCTGCCGGCAAATTACGATTCAATTTATTGCATTGGACATTTCGGTGATCGGCATATAGCTGAGCTTTATTGGTGCTTTATATTTTTTTAATCCGAAAATATAACATTCGTGGGATTAATCACTATAGTGATTTACACTTTATAAATATTGCATAACTGGTTTTGCTACTTTTATCGCTTGCGTGGATTACCTTAACTATATCTATTAAATTAAATTTATAATTTTATCGAACTGAACTGGCCACATCGCTCGTCGAACCAACAACCGTTGGAGAAGAAAGGTTCTTGAGTGGCGATCACGAATCGGACGGCGCAGCGTAGGACGATCCCCCACTAGGTGGACTGACGACATTCTCAAAGTCGCAGGGGACCGTTGGATGCAAGTGGCGCAGGGCCATTCCGAGTGGCATTCTCGTGGGGAGGCCTATGTCCGGCAGTGGACGTCTGTAGGCTGATGGATAGATGGATTGTTTGAACTCTAATGCTATCCTGTAGCTTTATAATAATACATTAATAACATTCATAATATATCAATTTAAAAATTTGTTATCCTAGCAGTTGTAGTGACAACGGTGGTTGTGCAGTACGCCTGACTGCCATTTGATAAAATTTACAGACACTGTTTCGTTTATATTTATTGCAAGGTTAGCTTTTTATAACCTTTCTTGTTAACAGGCTATTTAGAAAAAAATGCTGGAATTCAAGTAGTCATTTCTGAAATTAGCACGTTGATATAAACAAATAAACTCTTCAACTTTATAATGCTAATATAGGTTAAGGGATTGCAAAGTAATAAAAAAAGAACACAAAACAACTATGAAGGGTACTGACAGAAGTAAAAACATAAAACAGTGGACAAACAATTGTTATTTTTGGATATTTATTTATTATTTTGTACATTATGGAAGACTTACAGCTAGTTATATCTAAATAGACTAATTGTTAATATCTCTGTTAGCTAATTATAAGTCTTCACTTATAGTAATTGTATAATTGATTGAGAGCATTCTGAATATATGTAATACTAGCAACCCGCCCTCGCTTCGCTTCGGTTTTAGTCGTTTTACCCGCGTAGTTTCCGTTCCCGTGGGAATACCAGGATAAAATATAGCCTAGTTTACGCGCTGATATTATAGCTTTCCATTGGAAAGAATTTTTGAAATCGGTCCAGCCGTTTTGAAGATTACCCGGAACAAACAGATAGACAGACAGACAAAAATTTTTAAATCTTTATTTTAGGCATAGGTGTCGTGCAAATAACCGTGTGAGCACGAAAAAAGCCTATTATTTTGACATTACAAACAGACACTCCAATTTTATTTATTGGTATAGATATAGATAATAAGATTACATATATTCAGGATGCATGGATATTTGAATTAATTGTTTGATCTTAAAATAAAATTTGTAAATTAAACTTTTTACATTTATCTGGTTTTAACATCTATCTGCACAGATATAGTGACATAGCAACAGATATAGTCTTATCGTAAACAATTCACGTGACCGTGTCGATTGACGACTTATAAGAATTGATTTCCCATCTAAACCTGTCTATAAAAGTTTCCACTTAAAATATTAAACAAAATTAAGAAAAGAAAGTTTAATATATGACTTGACGTTGATTTCTGATATTTTTTTTTGATAGGCTACGAGTAAAGTTTATCTATTCCACTACGAGCTTGCAGTGGTGCCACATTGTATCTATTTTCATTCATCATTCTAGCTCATACATGTTCCACTGTTGGGTTCGAACCAACTCCAGAATAGGAGGGAAATTGACTTACTATACCGCGCTAGTTAGACGTGTTGGAATAGGGTTTTATTTCGTGTGTTTCTTCTTTTGCAAAGATCTTATCTGCTCATACTCTTACTCCGTCACCACACGGAGAATTATTATATTGCCGGAGAATTTAGTATTGCGCTTTATCTTGCGGTATACCTACCTTTACTACCTACCTTTTGATGCGATTTTTGACTTTGTACATATACTTAGAATTGTAGTGAAATACATTCGCACTAAATCATCATGTGTCATGTAGGCTCGTACGTATATACGTCCCAGTGCTGGGCTTGAGACTCCTCCACAATAGAAGGGAAATTGACCTACGCTGGTCAAAGTTTGGCATAGGGTTTTATTTCGACTTGTCCTTCTCTTTCATAGAAGTTATATGCATAATGTATCTCCTAGTCGTGCCACGTCCACGAGCAAGAGTCATCTCACGGACTCAATCATCATTCTTAAAAAATATAATATAATTTTACTCCAAATGCAGTGTGGGAACTTTCTATAATTATCGGACCACTATGTTTTAATTAACCTTTTACTGGTGAAATGCTGACCGGTCTCTTTAAACTTTTGCGCATAGCATATTCCGGTTCTACGTCAAAGTAGATCCAGTTACTAACGGCTCAGATCAGTACTCGGCTTTCCAATGGAGCTGTTTGTTTGTGTCAGCGGTACGAAATACGAACCAACGTACATGTATGCAACTGTAGAGATATACTGTATGAATAATGTGTTTGGTATGCTTTATAATGAAATGTCCGTGTGGTGACGGAGTAAGAATACAATTCACCACTCCCTATTTTGCCCGTGGATGTCGTAAAAGATAACTATGGGATATAATATGCACATAACATAACAGAGAAGGAAATCGAAATGAAACCCTATATCAACATGTCTGACTAGCATGGTTTAGTAGGTGCAATTCTCTCCCATTGTGGAGGAGGCCCAAGCTCAATAGTGGGATGAATGAGGGCTGCGATGATGATGATGATAATGAAATTGATTGATGTACGATGAAATTCCCAGTATGGTGAAGGGATTAGGATACAGATAACGTTAGCGCTGTTTGCTCACACTTCTCCGTGGAAATTATAATAAAATATTAATTAAAAAAAATTAAAAACGAGCTTTTATTTAAATGCTCTAAAACTAAGAAAATAATTTTTGAATGCAATCAAATACAGCATTTTATGAAATTATATAATTTATATTGATATAAATGTAGCAAAATAGTGTTTGTCAAGAATATTCAAACGAGTCCAAACTCGACGGTTTCATCTCGTTTCGTTTAGGAGTTCCTATAGCCACCTTCCGACACCATCTTGAGACCAGCTGCATAGTACCATATTATTACATTGTCACCGAAGTTACGTAAGTAAACCAAATTTCATCCTAATCTAAAGACAGGAAGTGGTTCTAATTTAACTCGTAAGATTTGTCCCATACTCACAGGGCAAGTTAAATAAAAGCTTTTAAAAATTGGCTTAGGGTCTCATTGAGACGGCCTGGCTACGGACGACAAAGAACGGGGTACTAGTGGTCGCCCTAATGACGATGGGTAGAGAATATAAGAGGTTATTGAGCCGCGTTCTGCTCTTTACTAAAAAAAAAGAGACTCATCAAAAAAGTAGACAGCAGCTGCTTTCTGTCGGGTCACCTAACATCTCATTACGATCGCTAATCCACCAGCCAAGTATGACCTTTACAGTAAGATCCCTGTACCTGTGAGGATGGTCTACATCCAGCAGTGAACGAGAGACCGAATAATGATGATGCCGTTTCCATTATTATCAGGATTATAGCGTTATTACCCATGGCTTATGACTAACTGTAGCCCTCGATAGGCCGATGGTAGGTTATTTACCGCTACAAAATGGCACTATATACAGTTTTAGAGTATAGTAAATTTAATTTCCCTATGGTGATGGAGTCAGAATACAATTCCCCACCTCGTTTTTACCCGCAGGTGAAGACGTCTAATGGATATTATTCGCACTTAGCATCCGCCCTGCTTCTCACTCTCCTGGTAAACTCTCAGCAGGTTTTTACGGCTCCCATGAACAAATAAGAGTTGACGACAGCTGTATTCTTATCCCATCTGCACTCGGCATGTTTTAAATAGTATAAGGAAAAAGTTTATCACCACACATCTTTTTTTTGTTATTCTCAAATATTTTTATATTCGGGTAACAAAGGTCATCATCATTATTATCATTTCAGCCTATAAACGTTGCAGTATTGGATTCGAGCCTCCTCCACAATAGAAGTGGAATTGAGCTACTATACCACGCTGGTCAGACGGGTTGGTTTCGAATTTTCGGTTTTATTTAAAATTTTCTTTCTCTTGCATAGTTATGTGTATATTAAATCTCTTAGTCGTCTTTCACAACACCCACAGACAAGAGAGGGTGTAATGCATTGTATTCTTCGGATGCAATTTAATAACATATAGTTTAATCAGATGCCTATCAATAGAAGGTACATTAATTAAGACCACATACGTTTCATTATCGAGTTAGTGCTTCCTACACAATTTTTTAAAGGTTAATTCGCGTTAATGGAATATGTAGTCTTAGAATAATAACCTATAGAAGGTAAGTTCACGCACAAAAAGTGAGGCATTTCAATTGGAGCCTAATGGAGCTTACGCCGGAACCGTTCCGTAATGTAAAAGTCATTGTACTGCACGAACGTACGCAACTCTTAAAAAATAAATAGGTAATTATGACGGTTTGTGCATTCAAATAGTGTCACAACACATTTGAAAAACTTAAAAAGGTTTTTAACATTACTTTTAAAAGTATTTCGACGATTTATGTTAATAATAACAAAATTTGATTTCATAATTTGTATAGTGGTTTGCGTGTGTACGTGGGTAATCGTCTGCGCGCCATTAGTATTTTTAGATTAAAATTTTGAAAATTCGAAGTACTGACACTATCCTTCTATACGTTATTATTCTAAGTATGTAGTATTATACCGTTGGTTGATAAAAGACGGCTATGAATACAATGATTGGTATTCCATACTTTTTTATGAGTGTCATAAATATCATGAATATTTACTATTTACTAGTGGTAGGAGCACACTGTTGACAGTTGTCTGTCTACAGCCGCGGGTCGGTCCGTCCGGGGTAGTACTACACTCTTCCAGAAAATCGACGTCCGAGTAGTTGCGATTTGTTATTGCGCCTCGTTCAGTGAGCGAGAGAGCCCAAAGCCTAACTTTCTGAGAGTGTTCGCGTGTGGTAGGTTTTGGTGATGCCTTTAGTATCACCGAAACTCATTGCACGCATTCACACTCGCTTCACCTTTTTCGCGGTAGGCAGTGGCCTAGCTGTGCCCCTGGTATTGCAAAGGTCCATGAGCGGCAGCAACACTCACTATTAAGTGTACTGTTTGCTTGTTTGCAACAGTTCGCAATAAAGAAAATATCAGAGGAAGGAGGGGCAGCTTCGGAGAAACTTCTAACATAATCCGTCAAGTAGACCTCCAACAGTGGACGTCTCTAAGAATGAATCTTCTCAGCTCATAAGTCCCAATGTTGGGCTCATGCTTCTTTTACAATGGAACAAAGATTGCATAGATGGCGTAGTGGTTAAGATATCGACCTACCATGCCAGTGCCGTCGGTTCGAATCCTACGCAGGACAAAACTTTGTGCAATCCACAAGTTATTGTTCTGAATGTAATTGTGTGCGTTAAATGTTTGTAAAGTCCCCCGCAATACAAAGATTATTTCCTTGGTGCAGGTGTTGCCTTTTTTTAAAAAAAGGATG
This sequence comes from Lymantria dispar, assembly GCA_032191425.1. NCBI lineage: Eukaryota > Metazoa > Arthropoda > Insecta > Lepidoptera > Erebidae > Lymantria > Lymantria dispar. The sequence goes on along the minus strand of CM063442.1, from coordinate 5,112,094 downwards.
TAGTGGCTTTGATTATCACGCAGCATAGCACTTTGTGCGATCCAAATGTTATTGTTCTTAGTCTAGGTGTAATTTGTATTCGTTGATTTTATGTATGCAAAGAGTCCTTCGCAATACAAGGGTTATTTCCTTAGCACGAGGTGTTGCTTTTAAAAAATAGTGACAGGGAAATTGACCGACTATTTTTTTTGATAGCAGGCAAGTTGACCTACTACCATTGGTTAGAGGTATCAACATCGACTATTAGCTTCGAGGATAAAATTTCATATGAAGGTAACATTTCAAACCCCTTAGTCATCGCGACATTCCAGGTCCCGAAATGGGTGGTGAATTGTATTCTTACTCCGTCACTACATGCGTGAAGATATTGACAGCAATAAATATTTCTGACATGTTTGAATAGAAACTTATTATCTATACAGAATAATAATCTTTATCAGCTGCATTACCATTTCTTGTAAGTGCAACTTTCCCCATTCGAAACCACTTTCACCATATCTCTTGATAGTGCTAATGTCATAATAAATGTGTATTATAAATATATCAACAGTTATTGGTAAGTTATCACTACTATCGATAACGAAAAGTATCCAAATCTTTTTTTAGGGTTCCAAATCCAAGGGTAAAAACGGTACCCTATTACTGAGACTTCGCTGTACGTCCATCCGTCTATCACCAGGCTGAGGCTCTCAAGAACGGTGATAGCTAGATAGTTGAAATTTTCACAGATGATTTCTATTGCCGCTATAACAACTAATATTAAAAATAAAATAAAATAAATATCTAAGGGGGGCTCCTGTACAACAAACTTGATTTTTTTTTGCTCAATATCGATAATGGCAATAGGGAGGCACTTGTTTACCTAGTCAATGGTACGGAACCCTTCGTCCGCGAGTCCGACTTGCACTTGGCCGATTTTTTTTTACTTTTTTTAATGACAACACACTTTTTTTGTAGGATATGGTCTCGACAGACTCCGCCCAATTAGCCCGGGGCGACGGATGGATGGCGTGCAAGCCCATAACTTACAGTATTCCCTCCCCAACGCCATTGGATCGACTACTGGTACCGATTCCTTGACTGCCGTGGCTGGCCTGGTGGCTTTCCCTTTCGGGTATCCTCCCACTTGACACCCCGGCAACAAAAAAGTGTTGCCGGAGCGCCCTCACGTGGTCAACCTTTCTGTGGGTGGCGGAATAATCCCCGGCCCTTCCACCCGCGGCCTTGGCTAGGGCGGCATCAGGTGCAGGTACCTACTCGCACCTGCGCCGCCTAACGCGCCGGCGTCGGAGTGTGTCAGGGTAACGAAGAGCCGGCGGCCCCATAACCTATCTTATTCTCTTCCCTTTGCCTTTGAGCCGAACACTGATACCAAGTTCTTGATGTCCCTGGTCAACCCGGCAGACGAGACTGTGCACTTTATTAAATACACATTACATTCAAATTCCAAACAAAAGTATGTGAATAGCACAAAAAACCCTTGGCATAGTAGGCCATGGCCTTCCGTGTGGTGACGGAGTAAGAATACAATTTACCACCCCCTTTTTCCCTTTGGATATCGTAAAATTCTACCAAGGGATAATACGCAGACATCTATACAAGAGAAGGAAAACTCGATACTTATGTATCGAGTTTGCCCTATACCAACCCGTTTGATCAGTGTGGTTATAGTAGGTCAATTTCCCTCCTATTGTGGAGGAGGCTTAAGCCCAGCAATGGGACGTATGTGACGCCTGTGATGATGATGATGATGGTAGACCAATATCTCTCAAATTCTTTTTTCATAACAAATTCAGGTTTTCCTTCAACACAATAAAAGTCACCATATGTAATAACTGTTATACTGACGATTAAATTTATATATATATATGGCAAAGGTCAACTGATAACCTTCGACATAAGCGCTTATTTGTATTTAGTCTGTATACTAAATGACGTAATGCAACACAGTATTCATAAATTAAGAATTAAGACGTTTATCGCATAACAAATAAACTGCAGAGTGAATTATCAAGCGGGTGATTGGACTAGGGATTCGACCGTTACCCAAGGAGAGATCGACCGGGGCGTCGTCCCGAACCCGCCGGATGGACCGCCATGGGTGACTGGCTACCTATGGTCCGTTTACATGACGCTATAGAGATACCTGTAGCGTTGGTTAAGGGATTACAAGTTGTTCCCGACGTGGATTCGGACGGATCGGGCGAAATGTGACCATACCATAAAAAAGAGTGAACTATTAAGATAGCTATGAAATTAGCTTTTATATACTAAATTATATCATTATAATATATGTGAAAAATATAAATGCAGCGGTAATATTAATATCGGAGTAAGAATACAAGTCATTACCCCGTCTCTCCTGTCTTCCCTCATATAAGTAGTGAAGCGAATCGTAAACACCGGCTATAGGTACAACCAGGCCGTCCAGCATCGTTCCTATAGAAAACTTATAACACCAATTTAGCCTATTATACTATATTAGTCAGCTAGAACAGCATAGTAATAGCCTTATTATTGATAGTCTAATAGCAAAATAGTAATGGCTTTAGGATGGAGCACGTATAAACAACATTTGAGTCACCCGCTTCGGTCCATTACGCTGTATTCGCGTCAATGCTTCTTGGTGCTTAACAAAATAACAAACGTTACACGGTTTAATTATTTGTGAATATTGTTATTGATATTCTTATATAATGAATTGGAAATAATAATTGTAGTGTATCATCAACATCATATACGTCCCACTGCTGGGATCAAGCCTCCTAAACATTTGGAGGGAAATTGACCTGTTATATCAGGCCTATTATGTCTCCCGAAAATATATTTCTTTTATGGTTAGTAACTATTAAACAATAAATTTGTGCCAAAATGTGGGTCAAAATTTAATAATTAATTTTCGTAGCAGGTAGATAATTATAATTCTCTGTAATAACGATGACTTGTTGAACGTGAGACATCGTACCCCGCCCGTGACCACGAACGCTGCAAAATATTAGAAACGTCAAAAAACAAATAGCAACACGACAAAATCCCTAAAATAGTTTTATTTACAATAGCTTCTGCTCGCGACTTCGTCCGCGTGGTATAGATACTTTGGGCTAATGCTAACTTTAACCTAAGACTTTGTTTACCTAGAAGGTGAAAATATTTTTTTATAATACGATTCTGTCACACATGATTTTTGCGAAAATTGGGCCGTTTACGCAGTGGAAGCTCTCAAAAGGAAAGAAACCTCGATTTTTAAACATTCTTCATTGGTGTTCCACTCCTGTTGGTCTTAACGTGATGATATATAACCTATAGCCTTCCTTGATAAATGAGCTATCTATCACTGAAAGAATTTTTCAAATCGGACCAGTAGTTCCTGAGATTAGGGCTTTCAAACAAACAAACTCTTCAGCTTTATATATTTAGTATATGTAGATGTGTAATGCTCGCGTAAACATAAGTAAACAATCTGCTTATCATGGATACATAGGCAATATCCTAATCAATCCCTACAGTTAAGAAAAATGATTCAATCAAAATATTTGCTGTCTCAATATGTGAGTGAAAAGCATGATTTTTTTTGATCACACAGAATGACACACTTTATACACTCATAGCTTTAAAAGAGCAAGTTATCGGCCAAGTACAACGTGGTTATCCTACGTCATATATTTAGCGTCTTATGAATGAGTCACAAGACTTCATTTTTGTGAAAAAGGAGGAACATTTTAGCCAAGTGTATCAAGATACTATATGAGATACACATTGTACGTTTTAGCGATACGTTGTTTTAAAATGTACCTTGGTCTTTCCATTAAGAAAGTCTGCACCTAGTGATAGACAAGGCACGGACTTCCCCAATTTGACTTGAAGTCAACGTTCTGCACTTTACAAGAGCTAAAGATTGGCCCACGTCCAGCCTTTCTTGTAAATTTTAGTACCACATTATTATTATTATTTTAAACTACCGTCTCTGAGTTTTCTAATAAAAAAAAAAGGCCACGTAAGAGTTTAATAATCAGGAAATGCAATTAAATTATAATTATATACGGATTTGTTGTGTTAATAGTTGTTATCACAACAGAGATTATTATTAACGATTATTATTAATTATTATTAGTAACGCATTACTAATTTGTCAAAACTAGCTGACATTTATGGTCACCTACTCTTATGTGTTAAAATGCCGTATTTTGTAACGCCCCTTGGACTATCAAATAAAATGTACTTTTTCTTAAATCAATCCTACTGATATCCACTTAATATCTACAAACTTTTAAACTATTATAAAGCAATATATATTTGTCACTACGTTTTACACAGAAAGTGTAAATGATAATTAGGAATGTAACGCCGCCATTCTGTACAGTATGTAACTTACAAGCAAGCGTTGAACCGTCTCAAACAAGGTCAATGTCAAGGGCAGCGATCTGTTTGAACAAGCTTTACGCCGCTCAAGGTCATTGTTCTATTTCTTACTACCAGAAGCTAGGGCAATATTGATTTGAACCTTCGTTTGATAACGTCAACTTAGTTATTTTTAATTTGAAGCTCCGTATCTTGGTATGTATTTTTTCGTTATTGTTACTGTTTTATTTTGATCATGATTTCTGGTGCTTACGCGACAAATACACATTTGAAATAAAACCATTAAAAATTACACAAAAAATGCGATAAAATCCGTAAAAGTTCGTATTTAATTTTCTGACATTTCAACGCTATAAAACCCGTAAAAACAGTTTCATTTCATATTTGTTATCTTTATATATAAATTTCTTGTGTACATGTGTATGTCACTGAACTCCTTCTAAACGGCAGGACATATGTTGATGATTTTTTTTTGTGTGTGTTCAAGGGGATTCGAGAATGGTTGAGATTCACAATTGGACCCGGTAGGTGGCGCTGCTGTCTATTCAAGGAGAATTCCTTTTATTTGAACAGAACAACGTTTGTTGGGTCAGCTAGTTTAGTATGTCGGCGGGAGATGCTGGAGGGTCTCGACCGTGACCCCTGGGGTCGCCCCTATGGCGCGGCGCTGAGTAAGCTCCGCACACGGGGCCCGCCCCTCACCGAGACTCTCCAGCCCAGTCTCCTCACTCGGGTCGTCAAGGACCTGTTCCCACGACGGGCGGAACACACGCCCCCGGTCATGGCGCCGCCAGACAATGACCGGGAGGGCGATGGTGGCAGTGTTCCGCTCATCACGAAACCGGAGATGGGGGCGGCGGTGGCGCGCACGCGCGGTAAATCCACCGCCCCCGGGCCCGACGGTATTCCAAACCGTGTGTTGGCTCCGGTCCTCGACCATCTGGGTCCCCGCCTCAGGGAGCTGTTCGACGCGTGTTTAGCGTCCGGGCGGTTCCCTGGGTGCTGGAAGGAGGGGAGGCTGGTTCTCCTGCCGAAGCCGGGACGGCCTCCGGAGTCACCATCGGCCTACAGGCCTATCGTGCTGCTCGATGATATGGGCAAGCTACTGGAGAGGATAGTAGCTGCCCGCATCGAGCGGCACCTCGTCGGTACGTGGCCCGATCTGTCGGACGCCCAGTTTGGGTTTAGGAGAGGTCGTTCGACGATCGAGGCCCTGTTGCGCCTGAGGGCCGTGGCGACTGAGGCCGTCACCGGTGGGGGAGTGCTGTTGGTGGTGTCCCTAGACATCGCCAACGCATTCAATAGTCTTCCATTCAGCTGCGTCAGGGAGGCGCTCCGTTATCACGGAGTGCTTACCTGAGGCGGCTGGTGGCAGACTATTTAGAGGGGCGCAGCGTCCTCTACGCCAACCGAGTAGGGGACATTGTGCGAACGCCCATGACGTGCGGTGTTCCACAGGGGTCGGTCCTCGGACCCACCCTGTGGAACATCGGCTACGACTGGGCGTTGCGGGGGAGCCTTCCACCCGGGCTGGGCGTGATTTGTTACGCCGACGACACGCTCGTCACAGCCCGCGGTGGAACGCTACAAGAGGCGGTAAGCCTGGCGACCTCAGGCACCGAACAGGTTGTCAGGCGGATCGAGGAGCTGGAGTTGAGGGTGGCCCTGGACAAGACGGAGGCCCTCTTGTTCCATGGGCCCCGTATGGACCCTCCCATCGGCGTCTCGATCACCGTCAATTCGGTTGGGATCAGCATCCAGGCCCATATGAAGTACTTGGGCCTGGTGCTCGACGGGCGATGGTGGTTTCGGGAGCATTTCCGCAGGCTCGTCCCGCGGCTCGTCGGCGTGGCGTCCGCCCTACAATGGCTGATGCCGAATGTGGGCGGACCGAGCGCGGCATGTCGACAGCTGTACGCGGGGGTCATCCGGTCGATGGCCCTGTACGGCGCACCGTTGTGGGCGGGATCCATGACCGCCCGACTTAGGGCCCTTCTGTGGCGTCCACAGAAGGTCATGGCGGTCAGGATCATCCGCGGGTACCGCATGGTGGCGACGGAGGCGGCGTGCCTATTGGCCGGGACTCCCTGTGGGACCTGGAGGCGGAAATGCTCGCCGACTTGTATCGGCGGGTGTCGGGGGTGCGCGGGGGGGGGCGATGTTGTTTCCTTGAAGGAGCTCACCGCCTGGCGCGTCGACGCCCGCCGGGACGTCATCGCCCGTTGGGCAGACCGGCTGGAGAGGCCTCGAGACGGTGTTTGGACCGTGGAGGCCTTCCGGCCGGTGCTGATGCAGTGGTTAGAAAGGCGGCACGGGGTGCTCTCCTTCCGACTCGTACAGGTCTTGACGGGGCATGGATGCTTCGGCAAATACCTGTACAGGGTCGCCAGAAGGGAGAGAACTCCGTACTGCCACCACTGCGATTGCGACGAGGACACGGCGCAGCACACGCTCGAGGTCTGTGCCGCTTGGGCAGAGCCGCGTCGTGAACTCGTCGCAATCATCGGTGCAGACCTGACGCTGCCGAACATCGCTAGGGAGATGGTCGGCAGCAATAGGAATTGGGACGCGGTCGCAGCCTTCTGCGAGGCAGTTATCTCGCAGAAGGAGGCGGCGGGTCGCGAGCGCGAGGAGCACAGCCTCGATGATGCGACCCGCCGTCGGCGACTGGGGCGGCGCAGGCGGGAGTACCTGCGTACAATGCCGCCCTAGCCGAGGCCGCGGGTGACGTGACCGGGGATTAGTCCGTCACCCGCTGAGAGGCCGACCGCGTGAGGAAAGACCGACGTCCTCCCCGAGGGGGGGACGTCGGTCGATGGGAGGGTACCCCAAGTAGGGGGTATTTCGTCGGGCCGACCACTGATGACAAGTAACCCTGCTCCAGTGGTCGGCCCAACGACGAAGGCGACGTGGTGTTCGGGTGGGTTGCGGGTGTTGCGTGCTTAAACCCCTCTGTCGCTCCGGACGGAGCGGTGCGGAGGCGGGCTGACCGCAGCCCACCCCAAAAAAAAAAAAAGCTAGTTTAGTATAAAATGTTTAGTTCATAATAAGTTTCGTATATTTATGTTGTTGTTTACAAATTGAAATTTTACTTAATTTTAATTAAGATTTCAATAGAAAAACTATTGATATCTTAATTAATAGTAGTCAACCGCAGTTCTACACAATTTTATAAAATAATATAAAAAAAGGCCTTGATCTCATAGCCTCGTTCACAGCGGGACCTACAGGATCCTAATACATTGTTTTCATGGTATAAAACCATCTTCGCATTATTCCCTTTCTAAAGAAACCGGTTCGGAATGCATAGGTTGGATGATTTTAACCTCTATTAACTGACATAGAAACATTTTTGGTGTATAGCTGTGTAGTGACGGAGTAAGAAATACAATTCACCACCCCATTACGACAAGAAAAGGGATTCAATATGCATATAACATGCAATAGAAGGAAAACTCGAAATAAAACCCTATACCAACACGTCTGATCACCGTGGTATAGTTGGTCAATTTCCCACCTATTATGGAGGAGGCTAGAGCCCAACAGTGGGACGTATATGAGCTGAAATTAATGAATGAATATGAGAATATGGATGAATGTATTTGCTTGTGATACTTTCCAGTAATTACTTAATCGGCGATTGCCGAGACGGCATTAAATTAAGTTGGGCTAAGTCCATTTAAACCTCTTAGTAGTCGTAAATATAATTATTTTTACGGATTTTATAGTGTTTGTATTTGATTTTTGATTGCTCGACGTTTCGAATACTTTACAGCGTTCACGATCACGGGCGGACTCTTAGTTGTCTTCTCTTCTCTTCTTTTATGACACTCATATAAGTGGTGCCACACTGTTAACAGTTGTCTGCCTGTAGCCGCGGGCTGGTGCGTCTGACGTAGTACCACTCTCTCGCAGAAAATCGACGTCCGTGTAGTAGCAATTTGTTACTGCGCTTCGTTCAGTGAGCGAGAGAGCCAGAAGCCCAACTTTGTGAGGGTGTTTGCGTGTGGTGTGTTTTGATGATACTTTTAGTATTACCGATAGGCAGCAGCCTTAGCATCAGGTGTACTGTTTGCTCGTTAGCCACCATTTGCAATTAAAAAAAACACACAAATAGTTTAGGGTTGGCTGTATTCGTAGTGGCCAGCCGAATTTCCTGGTACTGATAACTCGAAATTAAAATATGATATGCATAGAAATCTGTACAGATACATTATTTTTGATAGCCCTCTTATCTCGGAGTTATCTTTATCCAACACATCATAATGATATGTTATCTAAATACATCCATTAAAGTGAAAGTGATAAGAATATTGTATAAACTTATGCATTTATTAACCTAACTGTACACTTTAATATAATCGCTGGTATATCGTATTGTATTGGATATCAACTAACGGAGGTGAATGAATAAGCAATGAGTAATCATCATCATTATCATTACAGCTCATTTAACTGCTACTACTGGGCTCGAGTCTCCTTCACATTGGGAGAGAAATTGACTTACTATACCACGCTGATCAGACGGGTTGGATTTTTTGGGTTTTCTTTCTCTCGCATAGGTGTCATATGGGCAAGATATCCTTTAGTCGCCTTTTACGACATCCACGGGCGTGAGAAGGGGTGGTGAATTGTATTTACTATTTGTCTCTTCAACATTTGTATGAAAAAGGATTGAAGAAAAATGTATTCTTCTATTACCACATAGATAAATCGAAGTCTTATCCGTGTGGTGACGGAGTAAGAATACAATTTATTACTCCGTGTAGTGTGTGTAGTTACTTGGTGTAGTGGATTAATCTTACTCCTATTTTGAAGTAACTTCGACAGCAGCAGGGACGTAAATGATTTATTATGATGAATCAAAGTCTCTGTGTATTTAAAAATTGTTGCAAAATACATTTCACAATTACATTATTACAGCGTGCCAGTTTTAATCTGACGCAGAGTCACTTCATACATAAAACAGTTATAATTATATGTTAAAAATCTCAACCTACGCAGTTAGCTTAATTTAAACAACATTAATACATTAGTCATAGTTAAAATCACCGCTAAAAAATTAACACAAAAACTTTAAAAGTTAAACTCACTCTAATTATTACAATCTAGATTTAATTAATGTTTATTTATGAAGGAAGTACCATATGGTATTAAGAGATTAAATATCTTAGATATACGTCTAAAAAGAAGTGTGCAGAAGCGCTGCGGGGGCCTAACAATCACACGATCGCACTTAGCACTTAGTCCGTCAGCCGCAGCGAGGCCGACCGTATAAGGTCGACGGCCCGGCAACAAATGACGCTGAGGCGTCGATAGAAGATATCCGAAAGAATAATACGCCAGGTGGCTCACTGAATTCAAGTAATTGGTTCAAGTGGCTGCGAAAAATTTAGAGTTATTCGTTCTAGAGCGATGGCTGCTCTAGTGGTTAACTCATGATCTGAGCTGTAAGTATCGCTTTTGAGACCTGGTTCAGCTATAATCTTTTCTTTTTATTCCCTATACCAACAGGTCTGACCAACGTGGCATAGTAGGTCAATTTCACCTCGAGCCCCAGTAGTGGTAAATCTTTAACATTATATTTGAAAATTATATTATATCGTGGTTCGAAGGATATCCCACTGCACTTATTAATAAGCATCTTATATGCAATTTTATTTAAAACTAGCAACCCGCCCTCGCTTCGCTTCGGGTTTAGTCGCTTTACCGCGTAGTTCCCGTTCCTGAGGGAATACCGGGATAAAATATAGGCTATGTTACTCCCTGATATTATAGCTTTCCATTGGTGAAAGAATTTTTGAAATCGGTTCGGTGGTTTAAGCGTGAAAGCGTAACAAACAATCAAACAAACAAATAAACAAACATCCTTACTTTCGCATTTATAATATTAGTAAGGATAATTCATTTACAATTGGAAAAAAAACAAAAGATAGTCCAACCCTCTGAGTTTCTTGCTGGATCTTCTCAGTGCAGTCGCGTTCCGATCCGATGGTAGATATTTAAATTAATTTAAGTTAAAACAAAAAATAATAACTTTTTGTAAGCTCCCCTGCGAGGTTTTTGTGTAATAAATGATGTGAATTTCAATGTGAACAGCTCGGAGGGGGTGCGTCTGAGAACATGCCACAAAAAAGGGGCGATACACCAAGTTATGGGGCGAACCGTCGCTCTTCAGTCACAAGGGATGATTTAGTTAGGGTGTGATCAGGCTGACAAAACGAACAAAGAACGTGATAAAGCGGTACGCAGAGGTCTCAAGTTATCAAGTCCTGTATTTTTTTTAATATAACCAGTATTTTTTTAAAATAATCAGAATTATTTTAAGTCTAATATAATCACTGATTCGTACAGTCAGTTATGATAGTCGGACCGTGACTTCCTGACACAGGTAGTATATGATGCAAAACATTACAGCCACTCCTTTCTGTACAGTGTATGTTCTTATAGAATCAATGCGTGTTTATATTATATTTTTGGAAATCTTAGGCATTTTCTCCCTTAGGTATTTTACTGTATTTGTATTTACTGTATTTGACAATACTGCACTGAGAAAGAAACTATTGTATCTCAGAGCACTTTTTAAGCGTAGAATTATCGAAGACAAATGACAGCCACATATCATCAAGCCATATCTTTTTTTAAACCCACAAAGAATTCTGAGGAGATCCTAACTAGGCATGATATGTTATTGCTTGAACCAATGCACCATCTGTACATTTAACTATATCAATAATGCTATAAAAATATTTGTGAAAAGAAACTTGGACATAAATTTTTGAAGATTTTGAAGCAATTTAATATTGGAATATCCTCATAGGAATGTCGCTTACTTCTAATTCAAATAATTCATTATGCACTAACACCGGGCACTTACGTATTGTCAATTTTAACACAAATAAAATTAATCCAACAAACTACCATCGGATCGGCACGTAACTGCCACTGAGAAGATCCCCCGAGAAACTCACTGAGGTTCTTTATTATTTTTAATTTTTGAAATGAAAACTTCTTTAAGCGCGTTGGACACTTTTTAGTAGGGAATCTTATGGATTCGCGTCTCTAACATGCTCATGGCTGGCGCACGCGTAGTGTGATTTAGATAATTTTTGTATGGGTGAAATCTCGTGTGTTCCCGTCACCGACATGCTTATAGCCGTAAATCTGTGATTGATTTACTGTATTTTTTTTATCAGCATATCTTACAGAAATAATAGACAGACATCGTACAAATAAAAAACTTATTAATCAAGAACCTGATATTTTATTGATCCAAAACCAGATCTTTTTTACTTTATAGGGTCCAAGAATATTAGGCGCACTCTCAATTTCCTCAAAGTTATACTTAGTTCGAATCTTTATATTTCAATGCTGCAAAATATAATTCAAGCAAAGGACCGAAACATTTATGTAATTGTTAAAATAAACTTCGAAGTAACGTTGCGATGGCGACTCTCCCATGAGCCCCAATTAGTTCAGAAAAATAGCGTTTAATTCATTGTGAACGAATGCCTAACTACGTTATGAGATATTAATTGCATTCCTTGGATTCAATATTTCACGATTTAAAAATAAAACTATTCAGTAGTTCTTTTACTGGGAAAAAATGAAGTTGAATATTTCTAGAAATAAAAAGAAATTTAATACTTTAAATATTTTTTTATTTATAATTTATAGACTAAATAAATTTACACTGTACTACTGACCCAAAATAAAAAAAAAAATAGTAAAATGAATTTTACTTGCAATCGATCGCAGCGCCACCTATCGGTCCCAATTATTAATCTAATCCATTCTCATATCCATCGGAACAGCTTAAAAAAGTCATCAAAAGCGGTCTAATCATTTAAAAGGAGTTCAATTACAACGCACACGCACAGAAGATTTATGTATACAAAAATTTCTCACCAATGTGTGTTTAGACTCATAACTTTTATCAAACAATAGTTGATGATTTCATCAAGCATCAAACAAAATTAGAATATCTATTTTTAAGTAAAGAATGTCAAAAATTATAGACGATTACGTAACAAAAAATTATAACGTTGAGTAACAACCAGCAAAGAGCTTTCGAAATCATCTTAAAATTGTTCACACAAAGTTCAAAGTTTTCCATCGCCATCACCATCACCATCTTAGTCTTGTATAAGTCCCACTTTAGGACTTGAGGCTCCTTCACAATTGCTCGGTCAATAGCCCTACAATATACCGCTAATACACACTTTTTCTTCTTAGTCGGTTCGTTCTTGGCAAAACGATCGTGATCATCATGTAGCATGGGATGACGCAGATGTTATTTGCTTCACGATATTTCGCCATGTTTCTCTGTTTGAGGATATCCTAGTACACTCATTTAAAGGATCACCCACAGCAGATCTAATCTGGTCGGTCCATCACATGGGTGCCCCCCCACGCGGCCTAGTGCCTTCCACCTTGTCCTGGATAACGAGGCATTCTATGGACTGGCCATCTCGTCTGGAAACATGTCCGAAAAAAGATAGTATGTGAGACTGAACTATAGAAAATAGACGCTGCTTGATACCGAGTTCTTGAAGTATCGAAGCGTTGGTTCAAAATTCGGTCCAAGCATTTATCTCCAGTACCATATCTTCGGCGCGTCTATCTATTTCCTTTCCACTTCCCGTAACGTTCATGATTCAGCAGCATATTGAAATATGGGGAAGATAAGGGTAATACACACTATAACCCGCTAATTGTTGGCATAGGAATTTTGTCAAGTTTTTCTATTCTTATCTTATACTGTGGGTAGGATAAATGAGATGTTAATTGTATTCATACTCTGTTACTGTACGGCAAACAATATCTTTAAAAGTATATTTAAATGAAAAATGCTAATAATGCTTTTAAAGAGCCAATCGGCAACCAAACATGCTTATAACATCGGCCTGATTTTGATCGAATTACTTGGGGTCGATGCAATATCTATTTTTTTTTGATGGAAATCAAACAAAAATTTTGGCAGTTAGTTTTATGATCGGCCTGACGTCAACCATTCTTGGGAACGTGTTAACGTGATCATGATCAGTTGGAATTAGCCTAGGTCAAGCTTTTAGTCGTATGACGTAACACCCATGAACAATGTAATTGACCGTGTGATGGAGTAAGAATATAAATCATCACCCCTTCTCCGGGTGTCGTAAAAGACGACTAAGGGATATAATGTGCATAAAACATTTATGCGAGAGAAGGAAAACTCGAAACAATATAGTAGGTCAATTTCCCTCTAGCAGGAGGCCCGAGCCCAACAGTGGGATGTATATAGGCTGAAATGTTGAAATTATGATGAATTATGATGAGCAATGTAAGGGTTGGTAATATTAGATGCTGCCAAATATCACCATACATCCAAATGCAAATTTTATTTATCTAATACTGTCCATGACACAAAAATTATAATAAATCGTAAATCATTAAATCAATATGCAGACAATTTCCAATTTAGATATTAAGTAACCAAAATTTGATGTAAAATTATTACTATACCATAATAATATGTAAATAATATTGGTAGCTATGGCGTTCCAACATCGGTTTTATCTGTCACCGTGTCAAAGTTAATGTAGTCGTATGCGTGTCGTGAATAAAAATTGATTTAATGACATGAATATTGAACAATTTTATTATACTGTCTACTTACAAGCTAAGTTTTCACTTCTGTTGGTAGATGACTACCTTAGTGCGATGACTGCTTTATATATTTTTTCTTTTAATATACATACATAATAAAACCTTTAAATAAATTTCAAATATAAAATTGACAACTAATTTTATGCTTTTTATGTTTTTAAATGTATCTGCATAATATAACAACTTTACGCACATAGTCTGTGGACTTATTCACTACTACGGTTAACTCAGACATTTCACTAAAGTAAAGAATCTGATTATAGATAAAAAAATAAATTTAGATAATTTCATCATTCATCATCATTTTAGCTCATATACGTCTCACTGTTGGGCTTCAGTCTACTTTACAACGGAAGGACAATTGACCTACAATACCACGATGGTCAGGCAGATTAGAATAGGGTTTTATAAGAAGTTTTCCTTCTCTTGCATAGATGCTATTTGCATATTGTAATCCCTTAATCGTCTTTTACGATACTCACAGGCAATTCTTATTAACTGCCTTATTAGCCAACTTTGCTTCATGTCTCCCGCTTTGCATAGGAAGGAAGTGGAATCTTCCAACTCCTCCTGTTTTTCTTTTCTAATTAAATTTGTTGCAGATCCCAAGACAATTAAAAGCGATTCCCGGGACTTCCTGAGTGTTAAACCTCAGTGTTTTATACGGAGACCATTGTGGATCCTGGCTTACAGGAGTTATAGTGGTGGGAATGTGTGGTGGGATTAGTCCCAATAAAAAAAAAAGGTACTCACGGGCAAAAATAGGAGTGGTGATTTGTATTCTTACTCCGTCACACACACTAATCCATTATGGGGTCTAAAGCCATTTTCGCAATAACATTATCATTGTAAAAGCATGGATACAATAATACGGACCTATATGAGAGAATAAGCGAAATACAATTCATTAATTCACTATACCTTTACCCATGCGAGTAGAACACTGATGGCAAAAAATACTTATAACATTCAATATTTTTTTATATCCAATCGAAATTCTCCACTTTTTAGAAAATCTAACTCCAATAGACTTGTACCAAATACAAAAACCAAATCAAGCATGTCACTCGGAGCTCGCTGTGCGGCACGTTATCAAATATTTGACATGTACGATATTTCAATCGGAACTACTGCGACCAAAACTGGATATATTGATATTTGAGAACCTGTCCCCTAACGTTTTAACGTGGTTACAACACATCGACGACAAACAATAGGTCGTTTGGTGAAATTATCATTAAAATTTTCACCAATAACGTAGTTATTTTTAGCGTTAAAATAAATTTAGAGTGTAATAAAATAGTAGTTCAAAAACACCAAAAAAATACTTTTGTAGATAACTGATCTAAAAAGTCAAAATAGGGATAGTTATATCTACCGACTATCGCGAAAACTTCAATAAAAAAATCGCTATTCCTGTACTAATGAGGCAAACTAATTAATTAAATTTACATTAGTTAAATTATTGCATTGTCATCGATCCTTGAAGTCTGCAAAATATTAAATTAGACGTTTAGAACGAGGTGAAAATCGCGTTCAAAAATTATTCTAAGTAGAAATAAAGTTAATATAAACGTGGTCATCATCATCCTTTTGGCTTATATATGTCCCTCTGCTGGGCTCGAGCCTAATCTACATTAGGAGACCTTACTATACCACGCTGGCCAGACAGGTTGATATAGGGTTTTGTATAGAGTTTAGGAGTGGTAGGACTACGCTATCGACAGTTATTTGTCTACAGCCGCCGGCCGGTCCGTCCGGGGCAGTACCACACTCTCGCAGAAAATCGACGTCTGAGTAGTAGCAATTTGCTACTGCGCTTCGTTCGGTGAGCGAGAGAGCCGGAAGCCCAACTTTCTGAGGGTGTTTGCATGTGGAGGGTTTTGGTGGTGCCCTTGGTATTACCGAGCCTCAATGCACGCATTCACACTCCCTTCACTTTCTTCGCGGTACGCAGCGGCCTTGTAGAGGTCTATGAGCGGCAGCAACACTTACCATCAGGTGTACTGTTTGCTCGTTTGCCACCGTTTGCAATAAAAAAAAAAAGTTTTTTCCTCTTGCATAGATGTTATATGCTTATTATAGTGGTCTTTTACGACACCCACAGGCAAGAGAGGGGATGATGAATTGTATTCTTACTCCGTCACCACACAGAATATCATATCGTGATATCATCCATAAAATAAATATTAAAAATATTAATCAGCATCTTTCTAACCAGAATTGGCCTTAGTCATTTGTAATTTGTTCCTAATGGCTAAAATATATCTTGTAAGCGTTATGCTTGATTCTCAGAATTTAAACTTGTGTCCATATACGTTCGTATGCCTTAGTTCATGGCCAGTGAACCTGCAGAGCAAGATATAAAGTTGTATATTTTTTTAGTATACATTAAAAGAATTCTTCAAAATTATTTAGCCATCTTTTCAATGTACACTGATGGACATAGGCCTACCTGCGATGGTAATAATGATATTATTGCCACGCATGGCAAGCGGGGTGCGATCACATTCAATTTATAAGTAACTCAGTAGAACGCTGTTCAAGTGCCTTGGTATTGCTTCAATCGGTTTTTAAGACGTCCCACAGGAAAGTAAGTGGCTATAACATTGTATTTTAAACCAGTCACAAATTAACATCATTTTTTATAGCTTAAAAATATATGTAAAGTTGAAATATTAATAATAAAATTTGCATAAATGAAGCTGAAATGCTGTTCATTTGGTAGGCGATCACGCGAATACGGCTAGATTGACTTCAATGATTATTGCTTAAAATTAAGCAGCACTTCCAATTCGGCGTTGAAGGTATTAAATAAAGTAGCTGTGATTCTTTTGTATTTATAGATTACTAGCAACCCGCCCTCGCTTCGCTTCGGTTTCAATCGCCTTACCCGCGTAGTTCGCGTTCCCGTGGGAATACCGGGATAAAATATAGTATATGTTATTCCCTGACAATATAGCTTTGCATTGGTCAAAGAATGTTTGAAATCAGTTCTTTGGTTTAAGCGTGAAAGCGTAACTAACAAACTTGCTTTCAAATTTATAATATTAGTAAGGATGGAGATTTTATGTAAAATTGAAAAACAATTGCCTCTTGTTCATAACTTATTAGTCAAACAACGATCGTACATATTTCTCTATTTATTTTCTTAATAATAATATAACATAATTTACACAAAACAAAAACAAAACCACAACAGGGTATACTGTAAACACACGAAGAAAGTGAAGCTTTTGTATTACAGGCGAAAATTTTATATAATTTATATAAATAAATAACGTTGAAGTGTCTGTTTGTAACGTCAAAATAGTAGGGTTCTGTCATGCTTACACGGTTATTTAAACGACACCTATGCCTAAAAACTAGTTCAAATATTTTTGTTTGTCTGTTTGTTCCGGAAAATCTTCAAAACGGCTGGACCAATTTTGACTATATTTTAATAACGCGTAGCTGTCTATTTAAGGAGGCCTTAGGCTATATTTTATCCTAGTATTCTCGTGGGAGAGAATGAGCACTACGCGGGTGTCACCCACGTAGTGCTCATTCTTGTACCCCGCGGGGTATTTGTTATTGTATAATAACTTTTAAATATATCAATCTCAAAACTAAAATATATAAAAATATATAAATCGATCTCGGCACGTGAGTGTTTTTGCCGTTTTAGATATTATAATATGGATCAGTCTCACGATAATTTCAATACTAAAACTTTTAAATAGCATTAATTGTGTTTATCATTCATTTACATAAAATAATGAGAGCAAGAATAACATAACTCTCACTCTTCTTCGGTACCCGAACTCAAGGAAGACACCTCTACTCTACCCGACACAGTAGATCAAAATCTCAAAGCCCTCCAATTAAAACCAACATTATAAAAAATAAAAAAAACCGATAGGATCTTCAGCCTTTAGACCACAAAATAATATTAATATGTTCATATAATATAGGAATATGGTTTTGTAATTCTATATTATATGAACTACGCTGAGAACTTTGAAATAAGAGCTGTAATTTGATGTAGAACCAATATTTACTTCGTAATAAATTGTGTGCGCTATGTATGTGTTAACCACTTAAACAGTGTTTAATTGCCACCGACCAAGCGCTCAGCGTGAGCTTCATTACCACGTAAGACAAATATTTATGTTAAACAAATACTTAGTAGTTAATTTGAGTATACTTTTTATTAGTTACTTCGGTAGTAGCCATCACCATTTCATCATTTCAGCCTATCGCTGTCCACTACTGGACGGTACATGCCTCCGTCATGTTACGCCACAAAGTGCGGTACTATGCCGCCTGCATCCAATAACGCCCAGGAACTTTCACCAGGTCGTCGGTCCACCTAGTTGGCATCCTACACTGCGTCGTCCGATACGTGGTCGCCACTCGAAAACCTTTCTTCCCCAGCGGTTGTCGGTTCGTCGAGCGATGTGGCCTGGCCATTGCCACTTCAGCGTGTTAATTCTTCGTGCTATGTCGGTTACACCCGATCTTCTGCGGATTTCCATATTCCGGATTTTATCTCGCAGAGAAATCCCGAGCATAGCCCGCTCCATAGCACGCTGAGCGACTTTGAGCTATGAGGCCTATATTTAGGGACCACGTTTCCGTGCGGTAAGTCATCACTGGCAACACACACTGGTCGTAGACCTGTGTTTTCAGACACTGAGGTATGTTGGCCGAGAAGATCTTCTTAAGTTTCCCGAATTGTTACTACCATTAGCACCAGCCAAGAAATTAAACCGATTCGATATCATTTCATTATATAACTTCTACCACTAGGCTCAAGCCTCCTTCAAAATTAGAGTGAATATGCTCTACTGTACCACGCTGATCAGACGTGTTGGTATTATTTCAAGTTTTCCTTCTCTTGTATAGATGTTAATCTGCATAATATGTCCCTAAGTCATCTTATACGACACCCATCTAGGGAGTGATCATTTGTGTTCTACTTCGCCACCATACAGAGGCATAAATATCTCGATTCGGTATAAATATCTCCATTATACTAATCCCTCTAGTTAATTTGTAACACTATAAAGCTCTTTATTATAGGAAGTTTTATTATCAAAAATATAAATGGCCTACACATATTTGTATTTGTCCAATACAAAACATGGATGATATAAGAATAACAATGCTTTAATTCAATTTCACTTTAACTTATCTCATAAACGTTTCACACGTTTTCATATTTCATCGAAATCGGACAAGCGGTTTTTGAAAAATCAACAAAATTCTAAAAATTTATCTACATTGTCTACATTAGCATACTTTTCTTTGAAGTCGGTTTTTTTTTTGGTAAAAATTTTGTTATTCCAAGTGATCCTCGAATTTTTCGTACGATTCCTAATAGAAAGTTATATTTTTAATTCGTTACCCTAGAAATAAAATTATCTATAGCTACTTACGAGGGGTGATCCAAAAGTAATGATAATCAATAATAAACACAATGAATAAAATAAAAAAATATATTTATTTCTCAACATAGTCTCCTAGCAAGTCTATACATTTAGTCCATCTCTTTTCTAAACCTAAAATTCCCTTACAAAAAAAATCTTTATCTTGACTCTCAAAAAAGTCCTCAACCGCGGCCATCACGTCGCTATCATCATCAAATTTCTTGCCTCGGAGGTGTTCCTTGAGTCGTGGAAAGAGATAGAAGTCACTGGGGGCTAGATCTGGTGAATAGGGGGGGTGTTCCACCAACTCAAAGCCCGCTTCCTGAATGCCAGCCATGGCAATTGCAGCTTTGTGAACAGGTGCGTTGTCTTGATGGAACAACACTCCAGCCCGCAGTTTGCCTCGCCTTTTCTCCTTAATAGCCTCCCGCAATCTTCTTATTTGTTCTGCATAGTAGGAGCCTGTAATAGTGGCCCCCTTTTCCAAGTAGTCCACCATGATTATTCCTTCAGCGTCCCAAAAAACAGACGCCATAACCTTCCCTGCTGAGCTTGACACTTTGAATTTCTTCGGCGTCGGTTCATCGGATCGTTTCCATGTCATCGATTGTTGTTTTGTTTCAGGATCAAAATGGTGGATCCAGGTCTCGTCCATGGTCACAAAACGTGACAAAAAATTGTCCTTGTCTGCCTGGAACTTTTCGAGATTTGCTCTTGACATGTCGACTCGTTTCTTCTTTTGCTCGTCGTTTAACATTTTCGGTACCCAACGCGCGGAGACCTTTCTCATATGCAATTCGTTCGCAAGGATTCTTTGAATGCTGCCATATGAGATCCCTGTGACCTCAGCTACATGCCTGATAGTCACTCTTCGATCTTCCAATACAACTTCTTCAACTTTTTTCACATTTTCTTCAGTGAGGGACGTCGATGGGCGTCCTTCGCGGTGTTCGTCTTCCGTCGATGTTCTTCCCAGCTTAAACTCCTTAGCCCAGCGTGCAACTGTGGAATATGGAGGAGAAGAGTCCCCTAATGTTTCCACCAAGTCGCTGTGTATGTCTTTGGTAGACATTTTTTTCAAGCAGAGGTATTTAATGACAGCTCTGATTTCGTGTTTTTCCATTTTGATGTTCACTCCTTGACAGTCCGTATTCAAATGAATGTAGCTCCCGGGAATTGTGGCCTATTTATATGATTTTTTTTTCCTGAACTAGTGGGTAACTGAGCAAGTGACTGAAATTTTTTTGTATTTTTGTGTGCACTAGAAATAACTGATTATCATTACTTTTGGATCACCCCTCGTATATAGCTAAATATATTATAGCTAAATATAAATTATTAATTTCATCTCGGCTCATATACGTTCCCCTTCGATCTCAATCGAGCCTCCTCCTAGTATAGCCTAACACGAGGAATATTGACCTACTATACCACGCTGGTCAGATGGGTTGGCATAGAATTTTATCTTAGATTTTACTTTTCTTGCATAAGAAGTTGCACGTTATAAGCATATTATATATCTTAGTCGTCTTTACGACATCCAGGAAGGGGTGAATTCTATTCTTACTCCGCCACCACACGGATAAATATATAGCTGACACAACAGACATTGTTCTGTTCAAATCTAAACAAAAATAGTAAACGGGATTCTCCTTGAAATCGATCGCAGCGCCACCTACCGGGTCCAGTTTGAATCTAAACCATTTTCGAATCCAAAAAAAATTATCAACATCGGTCAGTCGTTTAGGAGGGATTCAATCACATACACACGTACACAAGAAATATATATAAAGATTCTAATAAGACTTCTCAGTGTGATGACGGAGTAAAAATAAAACAATTTACCACCCCCTCTCTTGCCCATGGGTGTCGTAAAAAACGACTAAGGGATATAATATGTAGTTAATATTTATGCAAGAGAAGAAAAACTCAACATAAAACGCTATGCCAACACATTTTACCAGCGTGGTATAGCAGCTCAATTTCCCTCCCATTGTGAAGGAGGCACCCAATTGTAGGACTAATATGGGCTGAGATGATGATAATGATTAATAAGAGTAACCAAAAGTAAGTTACGAACAAACGACTCTACATTACTAACTCCAATGGAAATATTACAACATTAGCAACAAGTGTTAAAATTATGTAAATATGAGGAACAATACAATATCAACAGTAACATTAATCATTTGTAACACAAACGTAAACAAAACGATAAATCACATGAGAAATTTTATTGTCCAATTAAATTGCAGGGTCTACGACCATTGTAGAGTGACTTACTCAAAGGATTTTCAATCATAAATGCTCTATAAAAACACAAAATTATTATACTAGCTATAAAAAAACTTCCTATTCGACATAATTCTTTAGTGAACTGTGTGTATGTAGAGTTTTAACATAAAGTATTTTAATAACTTGATATTCCAAAATTATGTTTCTAAAGTAAAGTTTTTTAAACTTACCATTTCAGAAAAGGCGCTTTTTGGCCTTCTAGCCGGCGTCCCATTCATCCTGCTATCGAACACGAACCACAAAACAACACAAACCGACCAATCGGATAGCACAAAACTTTTTTCACGGACACTTGTAGAGTTCACTGTCAAAATATAATCAACAAAAACTTTTCAAAGAAACTATATTAACACAATAATAACGTTAGGCGTACGACACTTAATTTAATCGATGACTTCATACAATAATTATTTGCTGATAAGTTATCGAGAGAATTTAATAACTGGTTCGAGCGAACAGGCAAGGCGTCAGCCTCGCAGTTATAGTACAAGGCGACTGTCGTTCGTGGCGCGGACAATGCTTTCTCGCCGCTCCGAGGTGCGTACTAGGCTATACGGTCCACACCGACCTGCATTTTTATGCGCCGGACAGTGGATTAAGAATTTTAGAGGTTATGTGTTGATTGCATGCGGTAAATTACTATTTATTTGCTGATTGTACGCATTCGTGAATAGGTAACACATTAAATTAAATGGATCACGGTATCTAGTCTAACTTAGATCCTTAGATAATTTTAGATCCTATTAAGTATATTTTAAATTAAAATATGTATATAAAGATGTTAAGTAAATTACATTATGATTTGCGGAAGGAATATAAAATAAATGGAATTGGATAAAAAAAGATTTCTTTTTCATATCAAAGATATGCTTAGAACTTGGTTGGCCTACCTATACATATATATTTTAAATAATAGCTAACTCGGAATGCGTGTCTAGACTTCATTAAAATACCGAGTAAGGTAGTAATTCATATCAGATTATACGCCATAGAAACATAATCGTTATAATGTAGAGTAATACAATTTTTTTTGGTACTTATATTATTTGTCAACAAAACTGACATAAAACTTTATAACCAGTAATAATGATTAAACCGTATGGTGACGGAGTAAGAATACCATCCACCACCCCATTTTTTACCCGTGGGTGTCGTAAAACGCGATGAAGGTACGTCTTGTGCATATAAAAACTATACAAAAGAGAGAAAACTCGAATTAAAACCCTATTTGAACTTGACTGACCAGCGTGACCGTAGATCAATTTCACTCTCAATGTGGAGGAAGCTCGAGCCCAGTAGATGATAATAATAATATGTCCCATATTTAAGTTGTGATGATGGTGGTGATGAATGAGTCAGATAAGTCTTGTCGAATATTCATTCCAGCTCATATATACGTCCCACTGTTGGGCTCGAGCTTCCTCCACAAAGAAGTCAAATTGACTTACTATAACCATGCTGGTTAGACGTGTGGGAATAGGCTTTTACTTCGAAATTTTCTTCTCTTGTAAAGATGTTAAATGCATATTTTAACCCTTAGTCGTCTTCTAGGATACCCACAGGTAAGAAAGGGGGGTGGCGAATTGTATTCTCACTCCGTCACAATACGGACAAGACTTTGTTGAATATAACAATGTGATTGAATGCTACAATAGTTTATTTACCTATAGTTGAAGACAAAATGATTCATTTAAGACATTTACTCTGCAATTCCTACCTACTCCCTGCAATGAGTTGTCAGTTAATGGTAGTTGCGTTTGAGCCGATGACGTAATCGCACATTTTTGTCGTTATATGACTTAGTAATTAAAATCGCCGATGTGTAAATATTGAATATATCAACATCAGAGATCAATATAATACATATCATATTTATTCACAAATAATTAAATAATAAAATAATTTTCCTTGTGGTGACGGAGTAAGAATACAATTCACCACTCCCTATATTGTCCGTGGATGCAGTAAAAGACGGCCAAGGGATATAATATGCATATAACATCAATGCAAGAGAAGGAAAGCTTGAAATTAAACCTATCACCTACACGTCCGACCAGTGTGGTACAGTAGGTCAATTTTTACTTTGAAGGAGGCTCAAGCCCCGCAGTAGGACGTTTATTATCTAGGATGATGGCTGACTAACTAAATAATTCTGTCATCAAATTATATTTAGATTGTGCAGATAGTGTAGAAGTCTGTACACTTTGCATTTTAACTGTACAGCTCAGGTTCGATTCCCGAGCAGGATAATACTTAGTGCCATTCATAAGTTGTTGTTCCGAGTCTGAGTATAATTTGCGTGCGTTAAATGTATATTTGTAAAGTCACCTGCAGTATTCCTTATTGCTGATTCATTTTCAAAAAGTTATTCCTACACGATGAACAATTGGCAGTAACGTAATGGTATTTTATTTTTGCATATAGTAATTAAAATAAACATTGTTTTATTGTAGCATCGAGTTAAAAATTTAAATATTTGTAGATTTGACTGTTATTAATCTTGTTTTGTTCAACTAACTGCATATCAATACAACTTCTGAAAAAATACATTCTATGTTTTAACTCTACATAAAAAATAATTCTGTTTAACTCTATTTAACAAATGCTTAGCGTAAAATATATTACGATACTATATCTTGTAGAATAAATAATAATTTCCATTTTACAAATATAGTTTTATCATCATCATCATCATTTCAGCCTATCGCCGTCCACTGCTGGACATAGGCCTCCCTCATGTTACGCAAAGTGCGGTGTGCCGCCTGCATCCAACTACGCCCAGCAACTTTCACCAGGTCGTCGGTCCACCTACAAATATACTTTGGGTGAGTGGAATATAATATATATATGACTTAAGGAGTCAAAGTTTTGCAAAATAGAATAAACATTTTCCTTTTGGAATTACTTATATTTCGCCTAGAGATCACTTAAAAATTAAATAAGAGATTATTTCAAAAAATATGTTTGTAGTTAATTGTCTTATATTGAGCCCAACTCATTCCGTGTGGTGACGGAGTAAGAATGCAATTCGCCATCTGGCTCTCCTGGCTGTCATAAAAGAAGACTAAGATAGTAACATGCAGATATCTATGCAAAAGAAGGCAAATTCGACGTTAAATTCTATGTCAACGTCTGACCAACGTGACATAGTAGGAAGGAAGCGCAGCCCAACAATGGGACGTATATTAGCTGAGACCTCTCTTCAAATTCTGTTATCATAAAATAGGAATCCTCATGTTTTTACCTTAATAATTTGGGGTCAACATAACATCTAATATTCTGTTATCGTACATATTGCAAAAAATCTTTGACGATACTTTCATAATAGACTGGCTACCTGACGTGAACCTTTCGTTGATCAGACTGCATCAGATAGAGGCTAGGTTGATGTAGAGCTTTTAGTTATCTTATACGATACTTACGAACAATGCGGGCAGTATTCGTAGCCGTTACAGCAGAAGAGTAGCTAATAATTTTTTTATTGCCGATGGCAAACGAGCAAGCAGCACATCTGATGGTAAGTGATAAGCCGCTCATGGACGTTTGCATACTAGGGACACAGCTAGGCCGTTATCAACCGTGAGAAAAAGCTCTTCATAAACCTCGTTTAAAAAAGGACATGTCATAGCGCTCGGGAAACACAGCAGCAGGTAGTTCATTCTAGAGTCTGCACGTACGTGGGAGAAATGATCGCTGAAAATGTATAGTTGAAGACCATAAGGTTTCTAAGTGAGTGAAGTGGATGAACCCTGTTAGAGTAATCATCATCATTTTAGCACATATACGTCCCACTGCTGGGCTCGAGTCTCCTCCACAGTAAGAGTGACATTGACCTGTATTCATTGAATTGTATTCTTACTCCGTCACCACACGGAACGTTGTCAAGTTGATAATACCTATTATGCATATTGTACAAAATATCAAATCAGGAATAAACCCTTAATACATTTATATATGAATTCAAATTACATAAATTCTTAGTTTCGCACTGAACTTTCAGCATATTAAACTTTTGGTAATAGATGCAGCCAAAAGCTTTTATATAAAGCATAGTGAGTGGTGCAATCTCTCGTTTGAATACTAAGTGAATAATAACGTGTTTTGAATACTAGAGTACCACTTAATAAGTTTAAGATGAAACAGATGACCTTCAATGCTGCAACAGACTCTACTACTTAGTACTCATTTATATGAGACTAAACCATATAATTAATGATTAAAATTATCATCAACATCTCAACCCAACTTACTCCCAAGCCTCCTTTACAATGGAAGAGAAATTGACTTACTATATCGCCCTGATCAGATGTGTTACCGTGGTTTTAGGTCAAGTATTCCTTCTCTTGTATCAATGTTACTGCATATCATATACCTTCAAGTAACTCGGTACCGGTATCAGCACAACGGTGAAGAAGAGGAGATACAATCGCCGTGCGCGGCCCCTTCGTCACCCCGGACGGAGTTGTACGGCGTTTGCGCTGACCATAGCCCACCCACAAAAAAAAATCATATACCTTAATCATTTTACCATATCCACGGGAAAAAAAAGGCCGTTACTAACAGCTTTTATTAAACTAACGATTGCACAGACTGTCAACATCTATAATTCAACATCCTTTTCTATCAGACAGATGTCGTAAAGAAGATTATAAGCAAATAATCACCAACCTATCTGGCCAGTATCATAGTAGGTTAATTTTCCTCTCATTAAGGAGTTGATTGGTATTCAATAATGGGATATTCGTGAGAAGAAGACAAGTTCATATCGATTTCGATAATAACTCTTTAACTTCATTTGCGATACTGTGGATTTTGTTATTCTAACCATGATAACCGTAAAATTTACAGGGTAAAAAGGTTATCAGTTCTTTCAGACTATTCATCATCCACTGCACAATGTAAGCTCCTTTTACGGATGTAGGCTATTCTTACACGTCGCCTACAGACGGTAATCGTAAGGCTTGGCGGGCGAGTTGGCGATCATAGTGAACTGATATGGTGCCTGAAAGAGAGCTGCACCCACCAGCAAGTAAAGGATACGACAATTATATTCTTACCCAATCGCCAGGAATTACAATCTATATGTACACCAAATTTCGTCTAGAACCATCCAACTCGTTTGATATAATTGAGTAACATACGACTATCCATCGAAATCGTATTTATAATAATTATAAGATTCTTAGCGCTCAAATATAACATTATATAAGTAGACACATTAAAAGTTCCGTAGAAAGCTCCTAACTTTCTCCGACATAACTTGTTTGTGCCACTTGTAACTTGTTGCCCGTACGGCTAGACTTTAGTTCAGCATATGTAGCAGTAACTTAATTAGACATTAGCTCAATCATTATTATAATTGATGTTTCAATCGTTGAATAAATACTGTGATAATAAACGATGTCGTAAATTTGACATAGAAATTGATTGCACTGATGGTACAGTGTTCTAAGCACAGATCTCACGTGTGTGCAGTGGGTTCGATTTTTTTCTATACTAATATATAAAGTGGAGAGTTTGTTTGTTTGAACGCGCTAATCTCAGGAATTAATGGCCCGATTTGAATAATTCTTTCAGTGTTAGATAGCCCATTTATCGAGGAAGGTTATAGGATATATATCATCACGCTAAGACCAATAGCACCGGCGCACCGTTAAAAATATTCCAAAATCGGGTATTTTTTCCTTCCGCTCCCTTCCTTCCTTCCGCTTCCTTCCTTCCGCTGCGTGCCCTACATAAACGGTTAAGGTTTCGCAAAAATCATGTGTGACAGAATCGTATTATTGAAAAGTATTTTCGCCGTCTACGTAAACAAATTCGCGGGTTAAAGTTAGCCTTAGCCCAAAGTAACTATTCCACGCGGACGAAGTCGCGAGCATTAGCTAGTACGGGATACAAATCAGAAATAGTGTGAGTCTGGGTTTAATTTGCGTCTTAATTTTTGTTGAAGTAAAATAATGTTTTATTGCTTAATGGAGGGCAATGTCTTAAAAAACATTTAAATTTCGATAGAATTGATACCAATAGGTTTTTTAATGCTGTTGATGGTAAAAGAGTAAACAGCAAACGTGATGGTAAGTGATACTGCCGCTCATGAACCTTTGCTAAACTTGTCTACCGTGGAGAGAGTGAAGGGAGTGGACAAGCATGTCAAAACGCACCATACGCAAACACCCTCAAACAGTTGGGCTTTTGGCTCCCTTACTGACTGAACCTCATTGAGGACAAGTTGCTACTTAACGTAAAATGGGATTTGGGTCTCCAAATCTTAAAACATAATTATGGCACAGTTAAAGTTTATATGAATAAAGCGTGCCAAATTTCAAATACATTTGATATTTTCCTAAAATTTAGAGTAAAATAAAACTGATTTTCGACGATTTGGAGAACGTCCTCCTGTGACTATCAACTCTTAAAAATGTTCGGAGCATCGGGAAATCGAAAATCAAAGACAATCTCGATGAAATTCGTTGAAATAGTTTTATTTCAAATTAGATATTTATACTCGCGTAAACATCAGAAATCATATTGTAATTTTCTGCATTAAGTTTTAATATAATTACTTAAGCGTGCAATAAAAAACATGTAAAAGCAAGCATAGCAATAAAGTTTTTTAATTATCGCCCTAAGGTATGAATCATTTTCTAGACTGAATATGTAGCCTTTCAAATTTGTTTTGGTGTGCAGTTATAACCTACAAAACTAATCCTACAACTAAGATAATCCCTGTAAAGCTAAGTTTAGTTCTTATAAACATCGACTAAAGCTTTCGCACAAAATGTAGTTGTACAAAATTAAATAGTAAAAACATATATTATACAAATAAATAATTAAAATAAAAGTGTGTTTCTGTTGTCAAAATAACAGTTTTTTACAGACTTCATATGAAAAAAAGTTAAATTGTTGCGGATTTCTACTTTATGAAAATGGAATGGACTGTATCATGGCCCGCGTGCAAAACCGATTACGCCGCCTTTTTTTTGGAAGGCACAGCGCGCCCAATCTGTACGGGGTGACGGATGAGCGACGTGCGGCCTAATAGCCTACTGTATTCCCTCTTCGTTCCCATTGGGCCAACCACTGGTACCGATTCCTTGACATCCGTGGCCGGCGCGGTGGTACCCTTTCGTATACCATCCGTTTTGACGCTCCGGCTACATTGCAGTGGTGCTGGCCGGGGCGTCGCCCTCACGCCGTCGGCCTCTCTACGGATAAACTAATCTCCGGTCCATCCACCCGAGATTTCGGCTAAGACGTTATAAGGTACAAGTACTTGCGCCTGCGCGGCCCAACGCGCCGGCAGCGGAGTGTATCGTGGTAGGGGAATACCTCCCAGACCCGCTTCGCGCCTCGGCGATGACCGCATCCTAGTTTCTGATGTTGTCGAGCATCGTTCTAAGGCTGATCGGTAGCATCAAGTTGGCACCAATAACTGCGACGAGTTCACGGTATTGCAAGGAGTTGCAAGGCCCATGAAACAATATGGCCTCCGTCTTATTTAAGGCCACCCCTTTTCTTTTGGAAGAGTTATGGTCAGCGCACACGCCACCGTCAGTCCGTCAGGGGCGACGAAAGGAGGGTGCGCGACTCCATAACCCACTGCGATCCCTCTCCTTCGCCATTGGGCCGACCACCAGTTCCTTGTCGTCCGTGGCCAGCCTGGCAGGATACCTTTTCGGGTCCCTTTCCAACGCCCCTCCCAGGACGTTGGTCGCCCTCGCGCGGTCAGCCTCTCTGCGAGTGACGGTATAATCCCCGGTCCAGTCACCCGCTTGTGCCACCCAAGTCGCCGGGGTCGGACCATCTAGCCGTAGAGGAGTTACTCTCGCGCATGCTCCGCCGTCTCCTTCCGTGAGATGACTGCCTTATGGAAGCCGGCGACCGCGTTCCAGTTCCTGACGCTTTTGAGCATCCCCCAAGCGATGGCCGGCTACGTCAGGTCGGCACCGATGATTGCGACGAATTCACGATATTGCAAGGAGTTCACGGCATTGCGACGAGCTCACAGGATCGCGACAAGTTCATGAGCACCCTAGCCCAAAGCCTTGATCCGCCAAACAGTCTCTTCGGTGTCGAGAGTTGCCAGGCATGTCGCCTCTTCTAGCGTCCTGTAACGAGCGTGTCGTCGGCGTAGGAACGTTACACCCAGCCTGAGAGGGAGGTTTTCTCACAACACCCAGTCGTAGTCGATATTCCAAAGACCTCTGCGGAACACTGCACGACATGGGCGTCCCCACAACGTCCCCTATTCAGTCCACGTAGAGGACGCTGCGACGGTGACTGCCTTCATGACCATTACCCTCATGCACAGCAAGGCCGCGATCGTCGAACGCTCCATTCTGAAATCGAACTGGGTGTGCGACACATCGCGACCACCGACCCTGTGTAAGTACTGGCTGCTGACAGACGAACGTTTAGTATTGCATCTTAGTTTTAACGAATAGCAGTTGATGGCGGTGTCAATGCCAATAGGTCCATTTTTTTCCATGCGATGACATTTTTTATACTTAAGATAAGGCGGATATTATGACATGAATTACGTGATGGATCGCTTAATTTGCCGCCCCCCTGGTCGTGCCGCCCGCGTGCGGTGCACGCGTTGCACGCCCGCTTACGGCGGGCCTGGGTCTGGTTGATTTTAGACTTAACTAGCAATTATCCCTTATTTCACTTCAGTTTCAATCACCTTGCCCAGTATTTTAAATCTTAAATATTTTCTAAACTATTATGAAACGCGACATCCATTAGGCCTCGGGCTCAATACCGAACCGGGCAAAATTCTATAAGAGTTTCTTGAGAGGAAAAATAGCCTAAGTTACTCCTTATATAGATAGGTAGCTGGTAGCAAAATATTATTAAAAACAGTGTAGCCGTTTGCATGATTACCTGGAACAAACACACAGACAAAAAAAAATAAAGTGATTATGATATGTGGTAAGAAAAACTAAGCATTATTGAAGTGCAAACGTATGCGCGCATGAGGGTTAAATTTTTACAGATGAAACGCAATTTAGTGACACGAAATCTTGGGACGTTTTAGTCTAAGAAGAGGAAGAGAGCGATTGAGACCGATTGAGAGAGAGTGAGAAAGGGCGAACATAGCACGAATTATAGTCATGCCCTGCAGGGCAGAGCAGGGAGCAAGCGAGTGAGAAAGATCGAGAGGGAGAGTCAGAGAGGACAATATTTTTTTTTGATGTGAAACATCTATAGGCGAGGGTGAACCCGATCGTCGCGTGGCGTTTAACGCCACGCTTTAGAGGTGTGTAGTTCCGGATCGTAATAGTTCCAGGAACTATGTCCACCGTCGGAACTATGTCGGTCCAATCCGCAGTGTGAAATTAAACAGTTCCACATGTCCGAGGAACTGTCATGTGCGCCGGAACGAATTGTCGAACATGTTACGAACCGACTACGGAGCCGACCGACTATGTCCGAGTTATCACGAACCGACCAAGGACGAGTATAGTTGAAATGTTATGATACTTTTTATGTTATGCAATTATGATACACAATGCGAATATTACACTTTGCGTTAAAGACGACAATTGATTTATTCATATTTAATTTTAGTTTCTCGCTTGCTAATGATGACCTTGACTGCCGATAAGGGCTCCATTTCGTTTAAATAAATGTTTCGTTAATTTTCATTATTTTGAATTTTAATTTATGTGAACTTTTTATATGTACAGTATAATTTGATGACGGTTTTAGTTTTAAGAATGTATAATACCTACTTATTGTTAGATTTTTTATTTCAATTAAATCAAAGAAGAGTTTGGAATTATTTAATTATCTCCACTGACACTGCTTATACAATCAGTGGACATAATTAAACAATTCCTGGACATAATTTAACCGTTCCTAGACATAATTAAATAGTTCCATAGAAGTCAAACATTTGAAGTAATCTGATCTGAATCTGTGGAACTAGATAGTTCCGCGAACATGATTTCCGGACATAGTTCCGATAGAGAAGTGAATCGTTCCATGTTCAATCTGCTCCAGGACATGGTTTGCGCATGTCTACCACGCTTCGCGGCTCCCTCTTATTTAACTGTAAAATATATTTTTTTTTTTTTGTGTTTGACTTAGTTGTTAGCCTCAGATGGCTGTGACAACTTTACCCGGACTGGTGGGTGAGCGCTGAGGGCTCTCAACCCGTTTAAAGTTAAGGGCTGTAAAATATTTTTTTTTTATTTGTGTGACTTAGTTGTTAGTCTCAGATGGCTGTGACAACTTTACCCGGACTGGTGGGTGAGCGCTAGGGGCTCTCAACCCGCGGCTGTAAAATAAAAATCCGGATAAACATATCTACATTTTTGTAACGAAACCATAGTGCGATTTAAAAGTTTGTACAACGCCATCTAGTGCGCTCAAAGTAAATTGTTACCTATAATATATGCTAATGAAAATAAATGTTTGTTGAATAAAAATCATCATTTTCTAGTAATCTGTTATTTTAGGCATATATACTTGTTCTATAAAATAATGTATAATTCTCTAACTACCTAACATGGACAATCGCTTATGCGATTTTGACCCACTTTCACAGTCAGATTTC
Organism: Lymantria dispar; assembly: GCA_032191425.1. Classification (NCBI taxonomy): domain Eukaryota; kingdom Metazoa; phylum Arthropoda; class Insecta; order Lepidoptera; family Erebidae; genus Lymantria; species Lymantria dispar. Next base: position 5,079,817 of record CM063442.1, on the reverse strand, counting down.
ATTTAAAATGTGTAGATTAAACAAGGACCAATGACGATAAAATAATTTAAATAGCTTGTCTCATTATCATTACAGGATTAGAGATTTGTTTATAAATTATATTTTATAGCTGAGATTTAGCCTTAGCTCGATAGATGTCGCTACTTCTGTTTGCTAGATCACACTTTCTTAGCCGATCCCTTTGAACTATACATAGTTCAAAGTGTGTGAGCGAGACGGAGTGACGCTATGCTGTTCGTAAGCGACTGAACGGTGAATTAATATTATTGCTGTGTAATAATAATAGAAATTGTATTATTTTATTCAATACTTTATGGCATATTAGTTCCTGTCGTAATCTATTCTTTTATGCATATTTAAGTAGAAAATAATTTCGATGTTTCACATCTGCCAGGCGTCCTGAGCGACGGCTCATTCTTTTTTTTTTTATTATTATTGTTTTACTTTTTTACTTTTCCGTATGGTGACGGAGTAAGAATACAATTCACCACTCCCTATCTTGCCCGTGGATGTCGTAAAAGACGAGTAAGGGATATAATATGCACATAACATCTGTGCAAGAGAAGGTAAGCTCGAAATGAAACCCTATACCAATATGTCTGACCAGGATGGTATAGTAGGTCAAATTCCCTCCGATTGTTAAGGAGGCCCGAGCCCAACAGTGGGACGTAGGTGGACTGCGATGATGATGATCATATTTTTTTTTACAAACATATATTTCAATTTTATTTATTTCTATAGATTTTGTTTATTACAGGATTCCAGCTTGATGGTGATATCCAGTCATCTCCCCTATTGAAATTTATATATTTTTTTAACTTCAATAGTCTTGCAGACCATTCTAAGCAGGTATCGTTGTTCTATTGTGAGGATTTATAGTTTATCAAACTTGATGTAACAGCGAGCGCAACTCTGACTGTTTACAGACTGCAGAACTAGTGACGGCGGTGTTTCACATCAACTTACCTAACCTGGTTTAAGAAAATAATCCTTGTATTACAGGGGTCTTCATAAACTGCATATTTGTGTGTGTCAATTACACCCAGATTGAGAACAACAATTTGTGTATCGCACAAACTCTTGTCCGGAATGAGGATAGAACTTCGTACGATAGGTTAGTATTTTAAATATCATGCCATTCGTGGACTCTTATTCCGACTATAATCTAATAGTAATTGCTTGTTTAGTAATATTTTTAACCTTTTGTGTTCAACTATGTAAAGTGCCGGGTAGTTTTGTAATAAAGATGTGTCTGTCTTGACATTGGATGCGAGGACGTTCTGAATATATATGTTTCACCGAAACTAACATTAGGAGTCATTACACATAAATAATATTATCCGGATATGATTTGCTGTTATGTATATGAATATGTTAATATACATTTACATATTAATGTTTATATGTTTTATAGTTTGTTTGCCCTTATACGCTTAATATATAAATATTCTTCCACCAGCCGGTGGTCGTCTACAATTGAACATAGACCTCCCCACAGGACTGCCACTCAAAATTGCCCTGTGCCACTTGCATCCAACGGTTTCTTGCGACATTTAAGATAACATCAGTCCACCTAATAGGGACTCGTTTTATGCTGTGTCTTCTGCGTTGTCGCCATTCGAGAAGCCTTCTGCCATGGTTGTTGGTTTGGCGAGCGATGTGTATATATGTAATTTTTGCTGTTGCTGTTAATTTTTAAACCAGAATTGTACTGCAGCCTGGTTTGGAAAGTTATAAATAAACTTTAACTTTTATTAGTGATGTAGACTTAATTCTCCAGATAAGAATCATAAGGACTACTGCTTCTCCGAAATATTCTCCAGTATCTTTGTATCATACATTGCATTATAGAGATGCTTCGCCACAATGCAATATCGAGTTCTTACCGGTAAAAGCCAGTATTTTTTGGATTTAGAATACGATGCTTATATGCTCAGGACTAATCCTTAGTTTGTTTATTTATATACTTTTCATCATCATTGCAGCTTATATATGTCCCACTGCTAGGCTCGATCCTCGTCCTGGATAGGAATGAAATCGACTTACTTTACTACGCTAATCTGACGAGAGGGTGCAAAATTTTATTTCGAGTTTTCCTTTTCTTGCAAAGACGTCCCTTAGTCGTCTTTTACAACACTTACGGGTATGATAGGGAGTGAAGAATTCTTGAATAGTGTCACCACACAGAAATACGGTTGTTTATAAGGAAAAAATATTTATTGTCCAATTATTAACTGATTTTCTTATTCTTGCATGAGCACACGCAGACTCAAGTAGTTAAGTATCACGAGTAGTTAAGTAGTACACTATTTTAAACACAGTTATGCTCTACTTGTTATGGTATTTAGTGGTAAAAATGTTGCAATGTAATTCTTAATGTAGGTAATATGATCTGCTAAAATTGTATAAATACACACGATGGACCGCATGCTATGGAACGGAAACACGGTCTCTTAATGTAGGCCCCATAACATCGCTCAAAGCCGCTCAGCGTGCTATGGAGCAGGCTATGCTTGGGATTACTCCACGAGATAGAATCCGAAATACGGAAATCGGCAGAAGAACGGGTGTAACCGACTTAGCACGAAGAATTAGCACGCTAAAGTGGCTATGGGCAGGTCACATCGTTCAACGAACCAACAACGGCTGGGGAAGAAAGGTTCTCGAGGAGCGACCACGTATCGGATGACGCAGTGTAGGATGCCCAAAACAGGTGGACTGACGACCTGGTGAAAGTTGCTGGGCATCGTTGGATGCAGTCGACATAGTACTGCACTCTGTGGCGTAACATGAGGGAGGCCTATGTCCAGCAGTGGACGGCGATTGGCTGGGTCACTTGCTACTATAGTATCATCCCGGATGACTGGGCGGGATGTATTAAGACTATATGCTTGGTCTGGGTGCTATAACTCGCTATGTAGTATATTTGCTTTTTGAATAGACTCCTGAGTAAATCTCGGTGCATTTATTCTTCTCCTACCCCTTTATATTGTCATTTACAACTTTCTGAGCACACTAGTTTCAGCAGAATATAATTTTAGATAAAAAGCTGTTCTTCTGACTATCGCAACTGAAGGGATTCCCAAATTGGCTATTATGAGAGAAAGAGAGAGATTTCGACATCATAACATGCATATTATATTCCATGTGGCGACAGAGTAAGAATATAATTCACCAATTCTTATCTTACCCTTGGGTGCCTTAAAAGACGATTAATAGACAATAACACGTATATAGGTCGACTGTCCTTTTATTGGAGGAAGTTCGGGCCTGGGATTGGAACGTATGTGAGCTGGGATGATGATGATAATTATATGGACCTCACATATTTTTATTGATAGGCTGATCTAATCGCTCTAGGTCTTTAAACTAGCGTGATAGCACCACATATCGTCGTTCAACTTCTTCAACAGTGTCTTATTGCATGCGTTTCTTACCTGATGAATCATTAGAAAGACCATACCTAGTAAGACGTACCTAATATAACTATGCTCTAAGAGAATACGAGAATAGGTCTTTCATTCTTATGAGAGCAGTAACATGTTGTTCTAAGCTTGCATTAAAGAAAAAAAGTATTATAACATTCAAAATTAGAACACAAAATAAACATCAAAGGACGTTGTGCAGAATAATTTACATTCCTCGATAGGTGGCACTGTAATAAATTATGTTTCTAACTTAAAATAAATATATTAAATGCACACTTCAACTATTATTAGATTAAGCACATCGACCTTTGTTCCAAGCTAATACTTAGTAGAAGATCTCCAGTAAGAAAGAACTTTACCCATTTGCTTACAGGATGAAAACCATATATTAAAGAAAATATTTCTCAACTTATTGGAATGTAATAAGTGTGATGTAAAAAATGTTTATGCTGTAATTAAATAAAAATATCTGGTTGACCGACCAATTTTTCCATAAATTGTATTTTTGACGAACTTATTTAGATATATATTAATAAAAAATAAAAATGATGAAATACATATATACATACATATATTCACGCCTTTTTCCTATAGGGGTAGACAGAGACCACTTCCCTCCACTTGCTACGATCTTGACATACCAATTTCGCCTCCTTCACATTCATTAATCTCTTCATGCATATTCTTCGGTTTAGGGTACTTCTAACCTGGCCTTCCTTAAGAACGTCCCCGATTTGATCGTGGAACGTTCGCCTTGGTCTTCCTCTTCTAACACTTCCGCTCAGATTCACCTTATAAATTCTTCTTGTTAATCTCCTTTCATTCATTCTCTCTACATGTCCAAACCAACTTAACATACCTTTCTCAATCCTTGTTACTACATCAACATGTTAAAATAATGAAAAAAATATCAAAAATTACAAAACAGAATAATAATAACACCGAGATTCGATAGTGAGCCATTATCATTCTTGACGGCGACGGCTAAATTCAAATTCCTATTCTATTGACATAAAATGTCAATGTATTGATTAGCTAAAACTCCGACAAAACAACATTTTCTTTAAATACAACCTAGTTAGATCGATTTTTGGCCCCGACACCTCTAGTATGCTAAATAGTATGCTAAATTTCATGAAAATCGTTGGAGCCGTTGCCGAGATCCTGAAAAAAGAAATATATATACAAGAATTGCTCGTCACATCTCACTATTGGGCTCGAGCCTAAGATATTTTTTTTATATTCCTTTATTTAAAGAAATATGATTTACATTCAGTAAGCGGGTAAGTGACGGTCGATCTTACTTGGGATCTTAGACTATAATATAAACCGTTCAGCTAAGTAATTAAGCATACCTTGTATCGTGCGGTAGAAAATTTGATAGTTTTAGCGAAGCAATATTGTTAATGGACCGTATAATGTTTTAGAAACTATAGTCAAACGTTTGTTAAACATGTTATCATAATTAAAGTGTATATTAAATTGCACGTGAACTCTATGACACAATAAGGACAAGAATTATAATTTTATACCATTTAAAAGGCAAAAGGTTTATCGTTTTTATGATAGCGATGATCACGCAGTGTATATTTCTTGTGATGGACTAATAGCCGTTTTCATCGACGATCCCTAAAATATAGGTAACATCTACGGTAATATGGTACGGTATGCAGATTATATCGAGGCAAAATAAAACTCGACATAAAACCCTATCCTAATATGTGGAACGACATGGTATAGTGATGGCCAATTTCCCGCCTATTGTGAAGGTGGCTCGAACCTAACAGTGGGACTTACATGGCTTAATGCTGTATAAAGGTTGATGATATGATATTCCGTGTGGTGACAGAGAAAGAATACAATTTACCACTCCCTATCTTGCCTGTGGATGTCGTAAAAGACGACTAAAGTATACAACACGCATATAACATCTATTCAAGAGAAGGAAAACTTGAAACAGAACCCTATACCAAACTGTCTCACCGGCATGATATAGTAAGGTTAATCTCCCTCCTATTGTGGAGGAGGCTCGAGCCCAACAGTGAGACATATATAAGCCGAAATGATGAAAGGTTTATGAAAGTAAGCTAATTATTTGAATTTGCAAATATAAATTCTCCACTTTATAATAAACTGGCAATCCGCCCTTGCTTTGGTTCGGTTTCAGTCGCCTTACCCGCGTAGTTCCCATTCCCGTGGGAATACCGGGTTATATATAGCCAATGTTACTCCCTAATATTATAGCTTTTCATTGGTGAAAGAGTTTTTGAAATCGGTTTGGTAGTTTAAGCGTGGAAGCGTAAGAAACAAACAAACAAACAAACTTACTTTCACATTTACTCGTATAAGGATTAATTAGTTATACCTTACATCCATAGTTTATCAGGCAATCAAATACAATTTTTGAAGTGAAATTTTTGCAGATTTTGGATGGGGTGTTAATTCATGTAAGTCGTCATGGACATGTTCACGTGACGAGTTAATGCTAACACTATCTGTAGCTATGTCAACTATATCTGTACCGACAGATGTCACAACCAGATAAATGTAATAAGTTTGAATTAATTTAATATCCAACAATTAATTTGAATATCCAGAAAAAACAATTGCTTATTCATAGTCTTAAGTTTTCACTTCTGTCAGCAGTCCTCATGAATGTTTGTGTTTTTTTTTCACATTGATTGCAGAATGGGTACTATGCAAAATGAATTCATATATCGAACACAAAATTCAAATAAAGAATATATGCTCTATAACACTACTATTTGTGGTGCTAGCTAGAAAAAAAGAAAATTAAAAAATGCAGTATTTTTACCTTTTCTGCAATAAAAAAGACAAATAACATTCTTTTTTCATTTCTAATCTATTTTGAGCACGATCCTGTTAGTTGCGATGGTCGGCGAATTGAAATTATTCATATTCCGATATGAATAGTTTTAATTTGTCGACTATATTTAGTTTCTACATTATGATTTTGTTGTAGAGAAATCGGATACGGATCAGGTCTTTTCCTTGCGTTGCATAACCGAAACATTCCTGGCTAAGAACCAGAAGGTCTATTGCACTTTCGTGGATTTGGAAAAGGCCTACGATAGAGTGGTTAAGAATGAATTGTGGTCAGTATTATCTTTGTTTGGGGTGAACGGCAACCTGATACGGGCATTGCAGTCTCTCTATGAGAACTCCAGTGACTGTGTTAGAATCGAGGGAGCCAGTGTATGCTCCAACGCCAACGCAAGTCCAACTCCTTTATAGCCGTTTGTTGAAGAATTTATTATTAAGAGATCTTCTTCCTTCTCCAAAGAATCGCCCAGTTTTTGGCCCATTTGGCTTTCGCTCCAAATCCATATTGCCCCCTTGTTAGGTCATAGTCTGTTCCTTTGTCTAGTTTCGCATGGCTTTCGAGATGATGGCAAGATTGAGGGCCGTTACTTTATTTGCATCTACGTTTTTTTAGGAGGGAACGTCAATATCGCCACCTTTGTCAGGCGGGTTGGTGATCGCAGTAGTGGTGTTAAGTTTCTCAAAAGATAGCTGCTGCCCACTCCTCTAGGGAGATCCTTTGCTGATTTGTACAACTCCCACGGGCAAATAAAGGATGACGATAATTGTATTCTCTCCTGTTGCCACACGGCGATGTGATGCAATATAAGGGCAAATATTTTTGCCAAAAATACATCTGATACGGACTTATAGAATTTTTTATTTATAACTTAAACGAAATCCACTTCTTAGTTCTGCATTAGGCAAATAAGATAAATTGTCTATTGAGTTAAGGCAAAGAATTAAAGACTGTTGTGCCTAATATCTTGTTTTTATAGTCTGCATTCAAAAACATACAATTGAAACTCCGCTATTGCTCCCTTTTTTCATTGCCAATTGTGGCAAACGAGCAAGCAGCACACCTGGTGCTAAGTGATAGTGCCGCACATGGACCTGGGGCACAGCTAGAGCAATACCAGGAGCACAGCCTTGCCTACCTTCAAGAGAATGCGTTTCTTAACCCTCTCTTTTTTGTAGGGTAGGCTATAGTGCATTACATTTTATGATCATATCTACCTATATATATCCTATTGCTCAGCTCGAGACTCTCCAAAAATGGGAGAGAAATTGAATTATCATATCACCGTTGACCAGACATGTTAGTATAGAATTTTATTTAGCGTTCTCATTCTCTTGCATCGAGATTTCCTTTGTCGCCTTTTATTATACATATGGCTAAGTCTAGTGAATTTAATTCGTACTCTACCACTACACGGGAATGCATATTCACTTTAATAGGAAGTCAATCTTGTACGCAGTTATTATGTATATAAAATATGCCACATACCGTTACATTGACCGTACAGACAGAGCGTAAACATCTCAAACAACTTAGTTTTTGCTCACACCACTGTCTGTTACCGTAATTTTTTTCTAATTGTATTACCAAAGAGTATATGCTTATTTTTATGTTTGCTAGTAACTATACAATTATAAGTTACTAGAGAGCCCGTATGAATATTTGACACCGTTAGTTGAGGATTAATTAAGTATATGGTTTTATGTTATGTTTGCCTTTGCTAGCATAAATGTTATCTGCATATTATGTCCCTTAATTGTGTTTAACTATACACAGGGGTAAGAAATAGAGTGGTGAGTTATTACAACTACGGTAAACACTTCATACAGAGGGTGGCACATACGACACACGTGCCAATACGCCATTATAAACAAATGGAAGCAAATTTCAAAACATTTTTAAGTATTTATTTTTTAATGATCGACGCAAGCTTGTAGCTACTAAACGAATGGACCGATTATGATGCGATTTTTACTGTTTGTGACGTGATCAATCACGAACTACTTCAAAGTAGTTCTTAGCTACAATTTTCAGGTCTATTCAGAAGTTTAAGGCCATCGGGTATTTTGTAAGCTGTCAAACATATATGTTATCAAACATTACAAACACCCGTTTGTGATGGAATTACTGAACTACTCTGATATAGGAACTGTTTCCTTTCTTCAAGTACAATTGTGGATTACCTCTTAGTAAGCCCATTTTCGTTCAACATACCTTAGTGTCTGAAAACACAGGTTTACGACCAGTGTATGTTACCAATGATGACTTACGGCACGGAAACGTAGTCCCTTAATGTAGGCCTCATAAATAAGCTCAAAGTCGCTCAGCGCGCTATGCAGCGGGCTATGCACAGAATTTCTCTGCGAGATAGAATCCGAAATGGGTGTAACCGACACGGCACGAAGAATTAGCACGCCGAAGTGGCGATGGGCAGGCCACATCGCTCAACGAACCGTCAACCGCTGGGGAAGAAAGGTTCTCGAGTGGCGACCACGTTTTGGACGACACAGTGTCGGATGAACCCCCACCCTCCACTTAATGGAACGGTGCCCTGGTGAAAGTTGCTGGGCGTCGTTGGATGCAGGCGGCACAGGACCGCACTCTGTGGCGTAACATGAGAAAGGCCTACCTCGAGCAGTGGAAGGCGATAGGCTTAAATGATGATAATTATGAAATAATGAAGCCCAAGTGTGGGCTCATAGGAAAAGTCCATGATTACTTTTTAAAGCTTTTTTCAGTAGCTAAACCTTTTTAATTTTTATTATTTTAGTTATTTTATTTCACTGGACTATTCATACAGTTAGATGAGAGCTGAACTGCTATCAGTAAGTATGCTAAGTATAAGTTCATTTTTAGGGTTACGTACTCAAAGAGTAAAAACGGAACCCTATTACTAAGTCTTCGCTGTCTGTCCGTCCGTCTGTCCATCCGTTTGTCTGTCAGCAGGCTGTACCTCAAGAACCGCGATAGCTAGACTGTTGAAATTTTTATAAATTATGTATTTCTGTTGCCGCTATAATAACAGATACTAAAAACAAAATAAAATACATATTTAAGGGGGGCTCCCATATAATAAAAGCGATTTTTTTGCAGATAATGGTACCTACGGAACCCTTCGTAGGTGACTCCGACTCGCACTAAGCCGGTTTTTTATTATAAATGTCCTAGTTATAAAAGTAAACTAATTTAATATATTCTGTTGAATTGAAGAGATGGCAATGAAATTGCTGTTATGCTTTGATAACTCCATGTTTTAAGATTATTATCCAGCATCTTTATTATCATCATCTAAACTCATATATGTCCATTATCGTGCTCTAGCTTCCTTCTTAATGGAAGGATAATTACCCTAACATATTACCACATTGGACATTCGAGTTGTTTGTCTTTTATGCAGATGTTAGATGTATATTATATCTCTTAATCGTTTTTCCCCTAGGTGTCGTATCCGGGTCGGTCTAACGGCGAAGGGGAGTGAATACGGGCGGTTATGGGGCCGCACGCCGCACATTCATCCCTCCGAGCGGATTGGGCGAGGCGTATCTTGACCATAGCCTAACAAGAAAAAAAAGAAGTTGTCGTATCCACGTGTAAGGTGAATTGTACTCTTACTCCGTCACCACACGGCAACATAGTTCAGTAGGGCTCCCATACAACAAACGCAATTTTTTTACAGATAATGGTAGCTACGGGACCCTTCGTGCGCGACACCGACTCGCACTAAGCTGGTTTTTTATTATAAATGTCCTAGTTATAAAAGTAAACTAATTTAATATATTCTGTTGAAGAGATTCCAATGAAATTGCTGTTATGTTTTCATAACCCCATGTTTTAAGGTTATTATCCAGCATCTTTATTATTATCATCTAAACTCATATATGCCCATTATTGTGCTCTAGCCTCCACCATAATGGAAGGATAATTAACCTAGTATACCACAGTGGACAACGGGTTGGAATAGGGTATTATTTCGAGTTGTCTTTTGTGCAGATGTTATATGTATATTATATCTCTTAATCGCTTTCCCCTTAGGTGTCGTATCCTGGTCGCCCGACGATGTCAAGGAATCAGTACCAGTGGTTGGCTTAATGGCGAAGGGGAGGGGATACGGAAGGTTGTGGGGCCGCACGCCGCACATCCATTGCTCCGGGTGCATTTGGTGAGGCGCATCTTGATCATGGCCTAACAAGAAAAAAAAATAGCGTGAGTACTAAGTACGCATGTCAGAAGTGAAACTTCTTTGGTTCCATGTGTTTTTATCAGTATTAAAAATAAAGAAAATACAAATAAAAAAAAAAAAAAAAATCTCTTAATCTCTCTCACTCGTTTGCTCCCTACTCTCGCCCCATGGCTGTGCTTCGTGCTATGTTCGCCCTTTCTCACTCTCTCTCAATCGGTCTCAATCGCTCTCTCCCTCTTCTTCGACAAAAACGCTGCACATCTTCGTGACGCTAAATTGCGTTTCATCCGTAAAAAATTTACCCTCATGCGCGCAAAGAAGTTTCACTTCAAAAAGAAGTTGTCGTATTCACGTGTAAGGTGAATTGTACTCTTATACCGTCACCACACGGCTACATAGTTGTAACTAAACGATCCTATAACAAAAAGGTATTCGCTATCGTTAAGTAAAAGTTCATATGTTACAATTTGTTTGTAAACACTCAAACTTTTATAAGAAACGTTACGGAAATGTTAAGTTTGTTACTAAGATCTATTGAATGCCCTTAAAAAGGTGGACAGTGACCTTTGTCAAGTACCATAAAGGTTATATTAACTTTTTATATTTAGATTTAATAAATTGCGATATATATATATATATATGTGGGTGTCTCTATAGCAAGGTTGATTAGGCTTTATAAGCCACCGAGCTCAAGGAATAGGCATCGAGCCTTTGACGATGAGGAAATTTTGACAAAAATTTCATTTGACGGAGATATGTATTAAGAAAGGATTTTGTAACATTATATTATATCTCAAAGGGGATGAAATATAAGTTTCAAAGTTTTTAAAGGAAGAAAAAGGTTTTTTTTTTTCTAAAGACGTGAAAGGTATATAAAATAAGCACAAATACTCTTCAGTAGAAATAAATACTCTTAAGTCGCAAAAATGTAAAAAAATAAGGGTTTAATTTTGCGTTGATGAACTTTTATTTGCCTTCTTATTAAATAAAAAAATCGCAGAACTAAGTACTACGTGACTTATATTTGTGTGTCACAAAAATGAGATAAGCCAAAATCAGCTCCTCAAAGGAGATATTCTTCTTCAAGGGGATACATTTTCGAGACGTCATTGCCCGTTGGGCAGTCCGGCTGGAGAGATCTCAGCTCGGTGTGCGGACCGTGGAGGCCTTCCGGTCGGTGCTGATGCAGTGGCTAAATCAGCGGCACGGGGTGCTCTCCTTCCGACTGGTGCAGATGCAAAACCTGTACATGGTCGTTAGGAGGGAGAGTACACCGTCCTGCCAACACCACCGTCGGGCCGACCACTGACGTCAAGTCACCCTGCTCCGGTGATCGATCCAACGACGAAGGCGACGTGTCGTGGGTGGGTTACAGGTGCGCGTGCTAACGTCCCTCTGTCGCCCCGGACGGAATAGAGCGAGGAGCGCGCCGACCGGAACCCATCCTCAAAAAAAAAATAGGATACCTTTTGCTTTGATATTTTTACTCTATACGAATCTATACGAATAAATAAAATTGGAGTGTCTGTTTGTAATGTCAAAATAATAGGCTTTTTTCATGCTCACACGGTTATTTGCACGACACCTATGCCTAAAATAGCGATTAAAAAATTTTTGTCTGTCTGTCTGTTTGTTCCGGGTAATCTTCAAAACGGCTGGACTGATTTCAAAAACTCTTTCACCAATGGAAAGCTATAATATCAGGGCGTAAACTAGGCTATATTTTATCCCGGTATTCCCACGGGGACGGGAACTACGCGGGTAAAACTACTAAAACCGAAGCGAAGCCGGGTTGCTAGTGTGATATATGATATCTACACAGACAAAGTCCCCAAAAACTGTCTTTCGTTAAACAAATATTTTAAATCTTTTATTTTCGAAGCATGCAATAATATCACATTTTTAAATTTAACTACACCATTACGGCCCGTATTTATTTTACGCATATATATAATGAGGTTGTACACCTCGGTATAACCAGATCTAATTTAAGAGAAGATTATAACGAAGGTAAGCGGACATAAGGGGTACCGGTAAACAAGCCTCCGGAAACATAAAAACATCCTATCTGCGGGCTTATAGTCCGGCAAAAACTCACGTCGGCACGTTTGTTGAACAAAAGGTCTAAAGGGCCTAGACGCTAAGCAAATATTGTTAGTAGGATTTTTAGGCCTGTTTTACGTTAATATCTTAGCTTATCATTTTAAAGGAGTAATAGGATAATTTAAATATATAAATATTTAACCTAATTTGTTGCGTATAAAAATTTAAAAATAAGGATAAAAGCTATTAATCTTTTCATCATCATTTCAGCCTACAGCCCACTGTTGGGATCGGGCCTCCTCCACCATGGAAGTGAAATTGACCTACTATACCGCGCTAGTCAGACGTGTAGGTATAGGGTTTTATGTCGAGTTTTCCTTCTCTTAAACATTACTATTAAAAAAGTATTTTTAAAAATAATTTATTTTAATCATCGTCATTTCCGTATAGTGACGGAGTAAGAATACAAATCACCACTCCCTTTCTTGCCCGTGGATGTCGTACAAGACGACTGAGGGATATAATATGCACATAACATACAGATGTTATGATGAGGCAAGACAAGGAAAACTTGAAATGCAACCTTATGCCAACATGTCTGACCAGTATGGTATAGTAGATCAAATTCCCTCCCATTGTGGAGGAGGCCCGAGTTCAACAGTGGGACATATCTGGGCTGCGATGATGATGATGATGAGTCATCATCAGCTCATATGAACTAGCTAGCAGGAGGAGCTCTAGAGTAGGAGATGGCATATACCTCCCACCAATTCTCCTTTAAATCGACAGTAGCGCCACCTACCGGGTCCAATTGAGAATCCAAACTATTCTCAAATCCCCTTGAATACATACAAAAAATTTCAACAACATCGGTCCGTTTAGGAGGAGTTCAGTGACACACGTATACAAGAAATCTATACCAATAAATAAAATTGGAGTGTCTGTTTGTAATGTCAAAATAATAGGCCTTTTTCATGCTCACACGGTTATTTGCACTATACATATGCCTAAAAATCACTTTATATTTTTTTTGTCTGTTTGTTTGTTCCGGGTAATCTTCAAAACGGCTGGACCGATTTAAAAAATTCTTTCACCAATGGAAAGCTATAATATCAGGGAGAAAACTAGGCTATATTTTATCCCAGTATTCTCACGGGAACGGGAACTACGCGGATAAGGCGACAGAAACCAAAGCGAAGCGAGGGCGGGTTGCTAGTAAATACATATATAAAGATTATGTCACTCACTACGAAAATAAATGATTGATTATGCTCTCTAGAATTGCCGTTATTGTTATAATTATCTCAGCTCATGCGCGGCCTTCTGCTGAGCTCGAGGCTGCAAAATAAAATTTTGACCACGATCACTGCTGGGATCGAGCCTCCCCTATTTTTTATTGCAAACGCTAGCGAGCGAGCAAACACTACTCCTGGTGGTAAGTGTTGGTACCGTTGTTGGACCTTTGCTAGGCCGCTGCCTACCGTAAAGAAAGTGAAGGAAGTGTGAATGCATGCAATGAGATTCAAATTCAAATTCAAATACTTTATTATGCATAAACCCCGCGGGGGCACTTACATATGGTCACTTTTTTACATTTTTACCTTACACTACTACCGGATCGGAACGCGACCGCACTGAGAAGATCCGGCAAGAAACTCAGTGGGCTTGTTCAATGATACTAAAGGTATCACCAAAAACCACCACAGGCAATTACCCTCACAAACTTGGGCTGCCGGCTCCCTCGCTTACCAAACGAAGAGCAGTAACAAATTGTTACTCAGACGCCGATTTTCTGTGGTACTACCCCGGATGGACCGGCCTGCGGCTGTAGACAGACAACTATCAACTGTGTGGTCTTACCACTTTCCTTCGAAACGGAAGGGAAATTGACCTACTACGGTCCTATAGGGTTTATGACCCGCTTTCCTTCTCTTGTAATGCTGATATCTGCATATTATGATTCAAAAATGCTACCTTGTCATTTACGACACCCACGGGTGAGAGAATGTATTCTTGGTGAATTATATTCTTACCGTCATCATACAATATATGCTACATATTGAGATTGTCTGTTAACAATTTTATGTTCTTTACTCTAATTACAGATCCTTATAAAGCAATCTATTAATCCCCATACTGAGCTATAATTGATAATCATTTAATCAATAACAATTAAGATAAACGATCAATTTCACGAAGTTAAAAGTGTTTCGAGTCCAACCGCATTCCCGTCGATAAGAAATACTTATTTACAACTCTGTTGATAAACATGTTTAATGAGGCTTTTATTTTTTTAAACTGGTATATCTTGTGAAATATTTACGTAAGCGACAATATTACAAACATTCATTGTAATGTAACATTCTTGCAGAACTTTATTATCCAAGGGTTAGCTACGTATTATTTGCTACATCGAATTTACATATATGTATAGTAACTGACTCAACAGCCGCAGTTCTTTACAAATAACAAACAAAATAGATTTCTTGTATCGCATCGCCATCTAGCGGATCCAACTGTTAATCTATATTATACTTGAACTCACCTAATACACACAATAATTTAATTAAAATCGTTACAGCCGTTTAGGAGGAGTTCAGTAGATATACACCTATTTCTCTCATCTCTCTGTTCTACCATTTCCATCCCAAGGTTGCCTGGAAGAGATCGCTTATAGCGATAAGGCCGCCCTTTGTACATTCTGTGTTATGTTAGTATTTAAGTTTTTGTATTTTGTTTTGTAATCGGTGTACAAATAAAGAGTTATCTATCTATCTATCTATTTCCGTGTGGTGGCAGAGTAAGAATACAAATCACCACTCCCTATATTGCCATGTTTTTGGTTTACCTAGTAGCTCAATTTCATTTCCTATTGTGAAGGGTATTTGAGCTTAGGTAATATAGATTTGAATGCTTCCGACACCTTATTTTTTTATTTGTCCTATAGTGAGCGATGATTTTGATTAAATTTTATTGACCAATTCAAATAAAGTACATTAGTCATTGAATTAAATTTGTTATATCGGATACCTTTGACTGCACAGATGGCGTGTTGGTTAAGATACCGTGCTGGTTCAGATTAGATTTCTTGTCCAATAGATCCTCTTATTCTGAGTTTCAATGTAATTTCTGTACATTAGTTATATGTTTTGTAAAGTCCCCATAAAGGGATTATCAATAAAAGGATTATTTTTTATTACATTTTAATAAAAAAAGAACAAAATTTAATATACATAGTTGAATTGACAGTAGTAATTTAAGTTAAAATGTTTAAAAAATTACAATACCCCTGCGGGGTTTATGCATAATGAATGATTTGAATTTGAATTTAATGAAACCAGCTTGGCAAACGATCTGGTGAAATTTGCTGGGAGTCGTTAAATATGGGCAGCACAGGAGTGGACTTTATGGAAATACAGAAGAGGCTTAAATCCAAAAGTGGGTGGCAAAGGACTGACTGATGATGATCTGCAGTAAGTTTTTGCAGATTTTTTTTAAACAACACTGCACTATGGAAATAATCTTTGTATTGCAGGGAACTTTACAAACATAATTAAGGATACAAATTACGTCCAGACTTAGAACAATTTGTGGATTGCATAAGGTGTTGTCCTACGTGGGATTAGAACCCTCACCACTGGCCCGGTAGGTCGGTATCTTAACCATTTCGCCATCAGTTCAGTAAGTGGGTGAATGCTGAAGACCATCACAATAAAAATACCACCAATGTATTAATACTGTAAATACGTATGGTCAAAAATACACAATAACTCAAATGCTGCATTTATAAAATTGCTATCAAAATCCAACATAAAGAATATAAAAAACCACGGCTCTTTGACATTGTTGAACCGGCTCTGGCAGAATTTTTTGCGCAATGCCTGACCCAATCGTTTAGAAAAAAATTAAAAAAAAGCTCATTCGTACTCAAGAGTTTTCTGTATAGTCCATTGGGATAAATGACAGTTAGGTAGGTCGTAATTTGGAAAACGAAATAAACATTTTTAACTTTTTTTTTGTTTATCTCTGGTTCAGCAAATTAAAACCGGCAGCCATGTTGATATTTAAACATGGATGTCATTAAATTTTGGCGCAGTACGAGTGTACGGGTTTTTACTATATGTAATACAAAATATTTTATTTTACGTGCTGTGAAATTGCTGCAATTGGGTACTAATTAGACTGTTATTACAATTTATTGATTATTTTGTGTATTAAAAAAATTATTATTTTATCAGTTTTAGTTATTAATTAATTTTATCGCTAATAACATACAGGAAACTAATTTTTATACACCACAATTGGGAATTATTTGACTGCTAACAAAATATTAAATTATTATTAATGTATTTTATAATGTAGGATACATTACATTAACATTAACAAAAAATGATTTTTTTTTATTGTAAACTTTGGCGAACGAGCAAACAGTACACCTGATGGTAAGTGTTGCTGGTGCTCATGCACCTTTGCAAGGCCGCTGCCTAACGCGAAGAAAGTGAAGGGAGTGTGAATGCGTGCAATGAGGAAAGGCATCACTAAAACCAACCACACGTAAACACCCTCAGAAAGTTGAGCTTCCAGTTCTCTCGCTCACCGAACGAAGCGCAGTAACAAATTGCTACTACTCGGACGTCGATTTTCTGCGAGTGTGATACTACCCCGGTCGGACCGACCCGCGGCTGTAGACAGACAACTGTTAACAGTGTGGTGCTACCACTATCAAAAGAGTAGTTAAAGAGTATACTCCATTAAGAAAGTTATAAGCTTTTTAAGAGTTCATATTCTATCCCATTCTCCCACGCATTAATTTAAATATGGGGATACAAGAACGATGTTACATTATTTGTATTGTTCTCTTTATTTCTACTAATATTATAAATTCGAAAGTAAGTTTGTTTGTTTCGCTTTTACGCTTAAACCACCGAACTGATTTCAAAAAGTCTTTCACCAATGGAAAGCTATAATATCAGGGAGTAACATAGACTATATTTTATCCCGGTATTCCCATGTGAACGAGAATTACGCGGGTAAGGCGACTATAACTGAAGCGAAACGAGAGCGGGTTGCTAGTCATTAATAAAAATGAAATGCTTGTAACTAACGTGATAAGAAAATTAATGTTTTCACACATTAGTATATATTATAATTTATTTTCTTAAAAGAAGTAGGTCATTTTCCAATTACTTCTTTCAAATACATCTATAGTGTTTTCACGTTAAAATTAACCATAGATGGTATTAAGATTCCCGTGTGGTGATGCGGAAGCGATGAGAGTCTGTAAAAGCTGATTGTCGTTGGGAACACCGAAGGTAAGAGATCGTGTGGTCGCTCACCGACTAGATGGACCAATAAAGTGAAAGACTCATTGTTCGCCAAATTTTATGCGGTCGTGAGAGACGTGCTGAATCGATGTTAAGCACGATCCTCAAACATGAGGGACCGATTATAGAGTGGTGACGCAGTAAGAATACAATTCACCGCTTGCCCGTGGATGTCGTAAAGGACCACTAAGGAATATAATATGCAAATATCAGCTATTTTTTTACACCGCCCTCCGCTCGCACCTCCGACACCCGCCGATACAAACTGGCGAGCATTGCCGCCTCCGCGTCCCACGGGGGGGTCCCGGCCAACAGGCACGCTGCCTCCGTCGCCACCGTGCGGTATCCGCGTATGGCCCTGACCGCCATGGCCCTCTGCGGTCGCCACAGAAGAGCCCTGAGTCGGACGGTCAGGGACCCCGCCCACACCGGTGCGCCGTACAGGGCCATCGACCGGATGACCCCCGCGTACAGCCGTCGGCACGTAGCGCTCGGTCCACCCACGTTCGGCACGATAGGGCGGACGCCGCGCCGACGAGCCGTGGAGCGAGCCTGCGGAAATGCTCCCGGAACCACCATTGCCCGTCGAGCACCAGGCCCAAATACCTCATATGGGCCCAGATGCTGATTTCAATCGAATGGGCGGTGATCGAAACGCCGATGAGAGTGCTCATGCGGCACCTATGGAACAAGAGAGCCTCGGTCTTGTTCAGGGCGACCCTCATTCCCAACACCTCGATCCACCTGACGATCTCTTCGGTGCCTAGAGTCGCCAGGCTTGCCGCCTCTTCTAGCGTCCCACCGCGGGCTGTGACGAGTTTGTCGTCGGCGTAACAAATCATGCCCAGCCCAGGCGGGAGGCTCCCCTCAACGCCCAGTCGTAGCCGATGTTCCACAGGGTGGGTCCGAGGACCGACCCCTGTGGGACACCGCACGTCACGCATGTCACGGTCGATACCGCCCAGCATCCTGCTGACTGACGTCCTTGGCGGAACGGACGGCCAGCGTGAAGGCTAACCGCGCATTGCGGTAGCCCTCATAGAGCTGGCCCTCCCGCTCCACGTCGCGAATGCGCCACCGGCTGCGGGTGAAAGCCCTCCGGGTGTGAATACACGCAGCCCGGAGATCCGCCAGCTCCCGGGACCACCAGTGGACAGCCCTCTTCGGGGGCAGACGCCGTACCCAGGGCATGGCCACATCGCAGATCTGCGTCAAAGCACTGCGGATGCGGCCAGCCTCGGCGTCAAATATCAGCTATGCCAGAGAAAGAAAACTCGAAGTATAATAACTCGACACCAACACTTCTAACTAGCGCGGTATAGTTGATTTATTTTTCTCCTAATATGGAGGTGGCTCGAGCCCACCAGTGGGACGTGCTCGTATATGAACTAAGATAATGATATTAAGTTAGTCTCCCTTATAACTGCAAACTAGAACTATGACTAAATGATACTATATCTACATACTAAATCAAGCTATGAACTCATCGTTATAGTTTTTATTTAAGTTTCGTTGTGCAAATTGTCTGCAAATTGGCTATTATTTCTGTATCCACAATGTTCTATTAAATGTGGATATTTATAATTTTTATTTACAGATAATTATATCCAATAAATATAGGGCTGGCTCGTTAGTTTACGGTCTTGCATGTGAGTGTTAACCGTAGTTGCCTGAATTTACGAGTAAGTCTTGAGCTAATCTGTATTGTTTGATTTTTAAACGACTTCAATAGAGAAAGAGGTTCGTTATTTTGATGTATATATTTTTATATTTGTTCGCTTGGACATATTTATGATGGAGTTACAAGAATGCAAGCCCTTTATATGAAGAGCTGGTAATTTTTTTTTATTTATAAGGGATTTATTCCAAAATCATACTGTTTTAATTTCGCGAAGATTTGACTGGTCGATATTTTTTATTATTAAAATATCTTTTTGCGCCGGGGGTTAAAAATAGAGTAAAATGACATTTGACTACGCAGCTGGTATAATATATTTATAAGTAAACACTTCTTACGCTGCGTATCGGAAGCGATATACAAATGATTTGTCTACGTCATCATCTTGGCTCATGTACGTTCCACTGCAGCCTTCGAGCCTCCTCCACAATAGGGAGAAATTGTCCTATTATACCACGCTGGTCAGACGGGTTAGTATACAAGTGTTTATTTAGAATTTTCCCTCTCTTGGATAGATGTCATCTGCATATTCTAATTTCTTAGTCTTCTTTTACGACACCTACAGGTGGGCGAAGGGGTGGTGAATTGTACCTATTTTTACCCTGTCATTACAAGGAAAAGTCTTTGTGTATTGGTTGCTATTTGTGTCAATCAAGAATGTTAATAAAGTTCCCAGAGGATTATTTCTTAATTCAGTGAAGTCTTTTAAAAAATCTAAGAGCATATTTGCGAAAGCATAATAAAATTAAAAAAGTAAATTACTCGTAGATGAGCTCACCACAACGGAGCGTGGGGTAGCGCAAGCGCGAATATCTGAGTCTGATTTCATCCTAGCGAAGGCCGTAGGTGAATGGACTTGGGACAGTCGCCAACCGCAATAAGGCCAACTAAGTAAGGGCGACGTCCTGAAGTACATTCTGACATCACTCAGTGAATAGTTATCTGAAACGATAAGCCACTGGGCGGATAAAGGATTTTCTGACGTTAAAAACAACGTAGTTACATAATTTATCTGTGTAGGGACGGAATAAAAAAACAATTCACCGCTCCCTATCTTACCCGTGGATATCGTAAAATACCACTAAGGGATATAGTAAGCGTATAACACGTATGCAAGTGAAAGAATACTCGAAACAAAACCCTATGCCAACCTGTCTGACCAGCATGGTATAGTAAGGTCAATTTCCTTTCTATTATGGAGGAGGCTCGAGCCCAGCAGCAGGACGCGTATGAGCCGAGATGATATAAATTTATCTGTGTGGTGACACAGTAAGAATATAAATCCCCACCTTATATCTTACCTGTCATAATTATCCTGGTCTTATCACTGGGTTCGACGCAGTATGTAGGTATTCCTCTTTCATCATACACGTTGTAAAAGTATTATGACTTGTTGTATTTGAGTTATAAGTTCCTAATAATGATTATTGTCGGTATCCTTTTTTGTGAATGCAATCCCTATGGGGATAAAAAGAGGGGTGTAAATTTAGAAGGTACAAAAGTTTTTCATATTTACCTACATTATTTCAATGAAATATGGTATTTAGGTTAATAGTTCCTAATAATTATTATTGGCGATATCCTACTCAGTGTTTAAAGTATCCACATTATACAGCAACACGATGGACCTATAGAACCTTGAATATCATGTACAGCTATGTGTTAATTTCTATTATCAATAAGTTTCACGCGAACGAAGTTGCGGGCGAAAGCTAGTTATGTATATATAGCATCTATCCAACACAAGAAAATCTTGAAATAAAACCCAATACCAACTCGTCTAAGCAGCATAGTACAGTAGGTCAATTTTCTTCTTACTGTGGAGGAGTTTTAAGCCCTAGGAGTGGGATTTATATCAACTGAGATGGTGATGATGATGATGATGATGACGTCATTTCTATAAGAAACTAAAAATATCTTGGATATTATGATAACATGGTCACATAAGTTATTACGTAAAAACAACGCCGCGTCCGTTTTCGGATAAATTGGTATATAAATATGACTCGTTATTTGAAGTTATTATAGAACATTCAATACACGTACTTGTTTGGCAATTATATCATCAAAATTCTCGTCACAAGACTGATATTTAATTGCTGTATATGTGCGAATATTTCCTGCTGCCCGGTTACACATACGTCGTTTAAGCGAATGAATTAATTTTCATTTAATAACTTGAATCTTCTTACGTTAAAATGCAGCGGTGAAACGTGCAACCTTTATATAAATATATTTTCTTAACTTATTAACATCTTCTTTCTTCTATTATAATTATGTATAAACAAAACAATTTTTTTGATAAAACAATATTTAAACTATTTAATACGCTTTTATTAGCTTCAGACTTATGTATGTTAGTATGTAACGGAATCTTTGAACACGATTTTGACTCCCTTTAAAACGTCGGATTAACTCGAAATTTGGCATACTTATTAAGGACCGATGACAATTCAATATTTTAAACAGTTTGACCCGTTGTCGTTACTAGGATAATCAGGATTAGCGAAAATTCAACTAAAAAATTAAATATAAATAATAGTTCAAAAAAACGTGTTTAAACGCGTTTATATGTCATTTTTGATTGTCCGACATTTCAAACGACGTTTTTAGCGTTCACGGTCCGCCCGTGACCAAATCTTACTGCGACACAAGCGAGAAAGCCACTTGATCTTCTTATTTCATACAGGTCCTGCTGCTGCACTCGAGCCCCCTCCACAGCGGGAAAGAAACTGACCTTACTATACCATGTAAATTTATGAGAAACACACTTTTTGACATTTTATTGAGAAATACAAAGTAAGAAGCCGGATAGTGTGCGCCAACTGGTCGGCACATCTCTATTAAAATGTGAATATTTAATTAAAGTTTTTCTCATAAATTCATCATCTCGGCTTATGCGTTCCACCGTTACGCTCGGGCCTCCACAATGGCAGATAGATTAACTTACTATATCACATCGGTCAGACATATTGGTATAGAGTTTTATTTAGAGCTTTTCTTCTCTTGAATAGATGTTCTTCTGCGTATTTCAATCCCTTAGTCGTCTTCTACGACATCCACAGATAGCAGAAATGGTGGACAATTGTATTTTCACTCCGTCACCACACGCAAAACAGTGTCTGTATAGGTTTATATTACTAATGGAATTTACTAGTATGTTAGTTTTAATAACAGGCTGATCCTCGTCGAAGGTTTCCAATCTAGACTAATAAAGGCATGTCATATTGTAAATTATTGTGGTATGTAATAATGCTTGTAATTAGGCCGGCTTTGCATAATAGCGGTATGCTCCAAATCTGTTAATAACTTCCCATATTGCTGAGGCAATTGAACTAAGATAATTCTGGTGATTAATTACCAATGACGTACTCCTGATCATATTTCGTTTATAGTAGCCATTGTAAATACCTACTTACATTGTGAATACCAGTCGACTATTAAGGACTTAATATAATGTATCGACTCATCAGCATTTCAGCTGGTATACCTCGTATTGGGCTTGGATCTCGTCCATTTTGGAAGGGAATTTGATCAATTATATCGCGTTAGTCAGAGGTGTAGGGTGGATCAGAAGTGTGGTATAGGTTGTCATATTAAGTTTTAACCTCTTGCATTAATGTTATCTGCATATTTACGACAGTCACGGGCAAGAGAGGGGGGTGGTGAATTGTATTCTTACTCTGTCACCACATGGAAATCAATCTAATCACTACGCAATTAAGTCACTGCATCACTGCAACATTACTTCGTCATCACCGTCACTATTTAGGCTACTAAAGAAGCCTCACTGTTGGGCTCGGGCCTTCTCCACAATGGAAGGAAAATTGATCTGTTATACCACGCTAGTCAGACTTGTTGATATAGGGTTTGTCGAGTTTTCCTTCTCTTGCATAGATATCTGCATCATGATAATCATATTAGTCATCTTTTACGACACCCAGGAGTAAAAGAGAGGATGATGAATTGTGTACGCACTCTTTCACCAGATGGATTTTATAATGTATATCTCCACATTTAAGTCCGCTCTCGCAAATTTAATTCATCATTACCAACTAGAGGATGAGGTAGGAGCAAAGGCAATGAAAATAGCTGACTAGCAGATCAAATCAATCCTAGAATAGGAAGGCTTTGAATAAAATCCTATGCCAAAGTTCTGGACATCGTATTGAAGTAAGCTAGTTCTGCTTCCAATGTGGAGGAGGAGGCTAGGATCAATATTAGTACATTTTTGAAATGACAAGAAAAGAAAATTACTTTTTAGTTAAGTTAATCTTTAATCAATAAAAAGTTTTGTTTGTGATAGAGAAGGCTTGTATTTAACGGTGGCTCAAATTTAGACAATTAAAGCGAATTTTACAAGCATACAACTTTAAGAAATCAAACACCTCTTTTTTTTATGGGTGGGCTATGGTAAGCGCACGCGCGGTCCAGTCCGTCCGGGGCGATGAAAGGACGGCGCGCGGGCCCATAACCCACCCGTACCCACATCACCTCGTTGTTGGGCCGACCACCGGAGCAGGGGTGACTTGTCATCAGTGGTCGGGAATCAAACACCTCTAAAGCTACAACAATCTTATAGATTGTAGGAATCAGGAGATATGTCCTGCTTGTAAATCGTATCTACGATATTCAGCCAGAGAAACCACTAATCAGATCATGCTGTCAATATTTACACGTCCCACTGTTGGGCTCGGGCCTCCTCCACGTTAAAGCGAATTTGACCTACTATACTATGCTGGTCAGATATGTTATAGGGTATAATTTTGAGTTTTTCTTCTCTTGCACAGATGTTAGTGACGACAGGACGTGGCCCGACGGCCTTGCGTAGGAGTGTCGGGATCGAATGTCATTAGACGATCTCTATGGCACTCCGTAAAAGCGCGGAAGGGACCGCTGTTGGTTTTAGTGAGTATTCCGGTTGCATAGGCGACTGGTGAGTCCCACACACCCCCTCGTCAGTTACCGGCGAGGGGTATTGCGTAAATTGCATTTCCACAGCGTTAAAAAAAAAAAAAGATGTTATGTACATATTATATCCCTTAGTCGTCTTTTACGACATACACGGCCAAGATTGGTGTGGTGGTGTGGTGGGGTTGCAGGAGTGGTGAATTGTATTCCAACTCCATCACCACACGGAAAACAAAGTCTAATTCTGAAATATTTTTAATTATCAATATATCAGAATTCATTATGTAGAGCATCCTAGCTCGTACACGTCTCGCCGCTTCTTACAAAATAAGAAAGAAATGGACTTTTGCCTTGCTGTTCAGACGGGCTGGTATAGGGTTTTATTTCGATTTTTCAATCTCTTGCATAGAAGTTATGTGCATATTATATCCTTTAATCGTCTTTTACGACACCCACGGGCAAGAGAGGGGGTGGTGAATTGTATTCTTACTCCGTCACCACAAGGAAAGTTTGTCAGTCACCATCAGAATTCATAATACTTAGGATATTTATGATTATAACTGAATAAACTACATTTAACACTAAGATTAAAACTCAGACAAACTAAGTGGTTTCGTTATATATTCAAGCCACAGCAGGCAGTAGGTCCTGTCAGGCATGTGACGGCATGCTAAACACGCGAGGGGGGAGGGGCCCCGAGGTCGTTCGTTGACCTGTGTGGGTGTCGCTACATTCGATACTTAGGTATTTCATTTTGTTGGTATCATTTAATATTTGTTACAATACAAACTTAATAGTATTATGTTTCCTTGAACACTAAACTATCTGGCCGTTTTGTTATTTTAGTGGTCGTTTATTCAATCAATCAATCAAATTCTTCATTTGCACTAGATACTTAGGAATAGGGTCTTATAGAAAAATATTTGGTCTAGCAACATTCTGTCCACAGATTATTCAAAAATCACATTGAGATAAAGTCACATTGAGGTAAACAAATGGTAACGTTAAAACAGCAGCTTAAATAAATATCACATTACACAATAAATCATCATTCATAATTTCAGCTCATATACGTCCCTCTGTTGGGCTCGAGCCTCCTCCTTAACAGGAGGGAAAGTGACCTGTCTGACCACGCTAGTCAGACAGGTTGGTATAGGTATTTATTTCGAGTTTTCCTTCTCTTGCATAGATGTATTATTTCCCTTAGTCGTCTTTTACGATATCCACGGGTAAGATAGGGAGTGGTAAATTGTATTCTTACTCCGTCATCACACGGAAAATTATAAATATATTGATCAAAAATTTAAATAATAAATTAATTAATACAAAATATTATAAATTATCCGTTATTAAACTATCCGTGTGGTGACGGAGTAAGAATACAATTTACCACTCCCTATCTTACCCGTGGATGTCGTACAAGACGACTAAGGGATATAATATGCACATAAGATCTGTGCAAGAGAAGGAAAACTCAAAATGAAACCCTATACCAACATGTCTGACCAGCATGGTATAGTAGGTCAAATTCCCTCCCATTGTGGAGGAGGCCCGAGCCCAACAGTGGGACATATGTGGGCTGCGATGATGATTATAAATTATTACTTTATAAATAAATCATTTTTTTACGGATTTTATCGCATTTGTATTTCATTTTTTGATTAACCGACATTTCCAAACAAAAAGATCCACAAGAACTCGGATTAAAGAACACAGCTGATGTGAAGCACCGCCGTTACACGAGGTCTGCAGACTGTGAACACAGTCAGGACCGTACCCGCCACAACATCATGTTTGTAAAACCATGAATCCTCACAAAGAACACCAACATCTACCTAGAATGGTTTGCGAGGATATTATAATTAGGAAACATCAAAAATTTTAATAGAGATGATGACTGGTACTACTATCATTAAGCTAAGGTCTTGTTATTAATTAACACAGGACTGGAAGGTACTGTGAGCACTTATTGTATAAATTTGACCCAAAAAAAAATATAAAGTACTCCGCGTCTTTCCTCACGCAGTCGGGCTCTCGGCGGGTGACAGACTAATTCCTCGGCCAGTCACCCGCGGAAATAGAGATGGTACCCGAAAGGGTAACTGATAAAATTCGTAAAAATAATTTAATTAATACAATTAGGTCATATAGGAACTGTCTTATAAAATACTAGGCGACTTAACGGATGTTGTTCTATCATCATCATTTGCCTGCCCTCGTCCCACGCTAAGTGGGGTCGGCATAATGTGTTTTTACCTTCCATAATTGGTGGATGAGGTTGGCCATAGGTTTAGCTTAAGCTGAGCCTGTGGCTGTCCTCACCCACCAATATGTACAGTTTCAGCTAGAGTAAATTACTAACAATACTAACAATTTAAATGGTTATTATTTCATATATGTACTAACAAACTAACAAATGAATGTGTCAAATTTATTATATGAATTATGGATGTTTTTATGTCTGAATTAAACTATTATTATTATTATTATGTATCTCCTTGTTCACGGGATCTTCCTAGGGAAGATACCCTGTCCTTTGAAAGGCTTACATGGGGATATGGATCCAACACGCAGAGGCCTTTGGAGAAATTTAATCTAGAAATGGGATGGGACGTCTACCGATGACACTCCACGTCTGCACATAACACACGTGGACTGCCAACAGTAGGTGTAAAACTATTGTTGATTATGGTATCTAATATATGATTATGGGGAGGTTCGATGGACTGGTCTAACTTAATGCTATTGATTTAAAAACTGTCGTCTGCCTTCAATACCTTTATCGTCTTGAACTTTGGCAGACGGTGACTCGCCAACTCACTGAATGGGCCCCCCTAAACGGTCGCCAAAAACACACAGGCCATACGGGCAACAGGAGGGAAACATTGGTGCAAGTGGCTTGGGGTGTCGAGCGGTGCGGCATCGGTTTCACCATCGCAGTGGTTTCCCCGTAGTTATGCCCTTGAAAATGACACTTCCACCCCCGAGCATATAGCTCTGGCGACCCCTCTCTGATCAGCCGTTTAAGGCAAGCCAGAGTTGAGAATCCTGCGGGCACTCTTCGGTTTCCATTCCAGCCAGCCACTAAAGGCGAGCTGGATACGAGGCCCTGGCCGACTCTCTGGGGCACTCAGGACCGCAGTGTCGCCAATCACATTCAGCACGCCACAAGCTGCCCTGTGGTTTCTTGGCTTTCCTATACATCTTGTGATACATTTTTTCTTTTATATCAAAAGAACTTGAGAGCCATATAATGTTCCTCCGAGGTTTGCGTTAGTCTCATGGTGAGATAACGACTGACCCAGAGGTTGATAACGACTGGCCCAGAGGTTATTATTATTATTATTATAACCTATCAGCCGTTATATCTGCACTCACTACTTTCACACGCATATCCTCATTCACACAATCCATCCATCTCTTTTAAGGTCTCTCACGAGTCTTACGTCCATCCACAAACATATTGACAAGCCTCCTCGTCACATGTCCTTCATCCCTCCTCATCACGTGTCCATACCAAGACAACCTCGCGCGCCTAATCTTCTCTACCACTGGTGCCACTTTCAGACTTCCCTTAATATACTCATTTCCTATTAGGCCGCCACTGAAAAACAGCGTTGTGGTGTTACTACAACATAAAGCTGAGTAGCGATCCTTTTGCTCACTTGCGGGTGGGATTACAGCTCTTATATTTATGTACTATCAACCCGCCCTCGCTTCGCTTCGGTTTTAATCGTTTTACCCGCGTAGTTCCCGTTCCCGTGGGAATATCGGGATAAAATATAGCCTAGTTTACGCCCTGATATTATAGCTTTCCATTGGTGAAAGATTTTTTGAAATCGGTCCAGCCGTTTCGAAGATTACCCGGAACAAACAGACAGACAGACAGACAAAAAAATTTAATCACTATTTTAGGCATAGGTGTCGTGCAAATAATCGTGTGAGCATGAAAAAAGTCTATTACTTTGACATTACAAATAGACACTCCAATTTTATTTATTGGTATAGATAAATAAAATAAGTTGTACAAATATGTATCCCCCTGCGAGGGAGTAATAAACTATTTTTCTTTCTTTCTTTCTTATTATATCCAACCTTGTAATTGTTATTCTATGTTGTATATTATGTATGTTGTTCTATATAAAGTAAAAATAAAATAAAAACAGTATAACTTGAATTCGTTAGCAGCGCCACCTATCGGGTCATAATGCATTATTTTAATGAACTAAAACCATATTCGCACTATTGTCTTTCTAATGAAACCAGTTTGGGATACATCAGTTGGATGGTTTTAAGGTCTATAACTGATAGAGACATTTTGTGTTTTATTTTGTGTTTTTAGGTATAAGGTATATATTAACATTTGTGTTATAAAAATATCGTAAAAGGTCTTTTTTATTTTAAAATATTGTCGCTATCTAGTTCTTTTAAAGACTATATCCTGGATTAAGGATTAGAGGTTTTGTTTCGTTAAGAACAACTTTTCATAAAGATACAATTAACGGTCACAAATCATACCTTGATTTAAAACAACTATTTGTACATACCGTGCTTGGGGATTTGAACCTGTATACCTATCGTACACGATATTTTCATGAGGTGATCGAGTAAGAATACAATTCACCACACTCTTATCCGCGAGTGTCATGATATGCTGATAACAGAGAGAGAAGAAAAATTTGACATGAAACCTTCAAGAGATTAATTTCCCTTTCTCGAGGAGGATTCACGTCAGACATGCGGCTGGTCATAAAACTGTAGGGCTCGGGCCTCCTCCACTATGAGATGGAAATTGACCTACTATACCACGTTGGTCAGATGTGTTGGTATAGGGTTTTGTTTCGAGTTTTCCTTCTCTCGCATAGATATTATATGCATATTGTATCCTTTAGTCGTCTTTTACGACACTCACGGGCAAAAGGTGGACAACCCCAAGTAATAGAAATAAATTTGGGATTATGGTGATGATGATAAAATTGATGTATTTAAAATCCTCTGCAATACAAGGATTATTTTGTAGGGTTCCGTACCCAAAAGGTGAAACGGGCAATTACTAAGACTTCTCTGTCTGTCCGTCCGTCTGTCACCAGACTGTATCTCAAGAACCGCGATAGCTAAACAGTCGAAATTTTTACAAATTATGTATTTCTGTTGGCGCTATAAGCATAAATACTAAAAACAAAATAAAATTTAAGGGAGGCTCCAATATAAAAAACACAATTTTTGTCTATTTTTATACATAACTAGCAACCCGCCCTCGCTTCGCTTCGGTTATAGGTTATAGTCGTTTTACCCGCGTAGTTCCCGTTCCCGTGGGAATACCGGGATAAAATATAGCCTAGTTTACGCCCTGATATTATAGCTTTTCATTGGTGAAAGAATTTTTGAAATCGGTCCAGCCGTTTTGAAGATTTCCCGGAATAAACAGACAGACAGACAAAAAATTTTTAATTGCTATTTTATGCATAGGTGTCGTGCAAATAACCGTGTGAGCATGAAAAAAGCCTATTTTGACATTACAAACAGACACTCCAATTTTATTTATTGGTATAGATATAGATGGTAGGGAACCCTTACGCACGTAGTCGGTTTTTTTTTAGTTCAGCGTGTAGTGCTTTTTATCAAGATCATAGCCTATCCCAAAAATAAAAAGCGTTGTTTCTAAAATAAAAAAATCTAATAAAATTGGAATCTAATATACGTTACATATTTCATATTCGTGGAAATGGAAATCATAACACGCGGGACGGGAAGCCTCTATGTAAACATATCAATACATTTCTATTGTTCTAGCAGCCAAAATGCCTGATATAGAGCGATACAGTACCACTCGATTAACTGTATAATATCTGGTTGACCGAGCCTCGCTCGGAATATTTTTGTCGAATTTATTTAGATATATATTAATAAAAAATAAATAATAATAATAACACCGAGATTCGAACCGACGCTGTTTGAATGCCAAAAAAACCAAAATTAGAACCGGTCAACTTCCCAACTGAGCTATCGTAACTCATGACGTTGACAACGAAATTTGAAATTATATTCTTTTAAAATTTAATGTCATTGTATTGTTTTGCTAAAAACACGGACAAAACAACATTTTCGATAAATAAAACCTAGCTAGATTGATTTTTTGGACCCGAAACCTCTAGTATGCCAAGTTTCAACAAAATCGTTGGAGCCGTTTCCGAGATCCTGAATATATATATACAAGAATTGCTCGTTTAAAGATATAAGATAGCTGTATATTAAATTTATTAAAACAAAACTAAATAAAAAAGGTAGCGCTTTTTGCTAGCGAGTGCTGCTATCTATTCTCTTATTGAACCCTCGTGGGGTTTTTATAACTCCCGCGGGGAAGTAAAGAGGTGTTGACATATTGCCTCTATTTTTAATAAATATGCTAATATACACCATCAAACAGTTCATATACATCCAGAGGGAAATTGATCTACTATACCACGCTGGTCAGACGGGTTGGTATAGGGTTTTATTTCGAGTTTTCCTTCTCTTGCTAGATGTTATACCTTATAAGCTACTGTTTTACCTTAGTCGTCTTTTACTACATCCACGGACATGGAGGGGAGCGACGAATTGTATTCTTACTCCGGACTACACTGGGTTACAATACCGTATATAAATAAGTAATTGAATAATGGACAATCTTTATCAATAATTCCAGACCCCAACTACACCAAAACGCATTTTATTTTTAGCTTGAAGGCAAAATTGTTTATAAATAGAATAGAGTATTGGAATATACATACGTTAATTACTTTGCAATCAACTAATTGAATTGACAGATGAATAACGTCACATGTTGCTTTTGCACATGCATACATACCTACACATGCATACATACCTACACATGCATACATACCTACACACGCAGCCACACACAAGCACATACGCATGCGCACACACGCACGCACAAACGCATGCGGTCGCAATCGGCGCCCACAAGTGCATCGCAGACACCGGCTAGCGCGCCCGAGACTACAAGACCACAAGGCCGAGACAGGGGCTCGAATTCTCGAGTTGTCCTGGTGCCGAGGGCGTTAGGGCGGCCGTTAGCGTGGCGACGAAGCTGGGGAGCTGTTCGGAGAGGAGGATGGAGTCCGAATTGCCAGGCTCGTCAAAAGCACAAAAATGCGCGTCGCGGGCTTGGACGATTTTGTGACGGTTGAGGACGTCCGGGAGGCCATTGTGGCTCGTACTGGATGTGCCCCGAACACCATTCGGATTGGTGCCATCCGTCTTGGTCCGGGTGGGGTAGGTGCCGTCTGGGTGCAGTGTCCAGTGAAGTCGGTCAAAAAATTGGTCGACTTAGGCAGTGTTCTCGTGGGTTGGAGTTCGGCGCGGGTAACCGTGCTAGAGCTCCGACCCGCGAGATGTTTTAAGTGCATGGCGGTCGGGCATACCCGGCTGACGTGCACCAACTGCTTCGACTGCGATGGGCTATTTTGCCGCTGCGGTCAGGCTGGATACTGGACGGCATCGTGTTCTGCGGTGCCCCATTGCCCTGCGTGTGCGGAGGGCAATAGGCTGGCCAAGCACCGCATGGGATCTGGGGAGTGCAGACCCTCAGCATCGGCCCCAAATGGGCGGGACGGCCCATCGACCACGGCAGCTGCCGCTCCTAACACGACCCGACCGCCCGCCTGCGCGGAGGAAGAGACTATGTATACGGCCCATTAATGGCTATCGAAGCCATAAATTTTCTCCAAGCCAACCACA
This sequence comes from Lymantria dispar, assembly GCA_032191425.1. Taxonomy (NCBI): domain Eukaryota; kingdom Metazoa; phylum Arthropoda; class Insecta; order Lepidoptera; family Erebidae; genus Lymantria; species Lymantria dispar. The sequence goes on along the minus strand of CM063442.1, from coordinate 5,047,671 downwards.
ACCACGCCGCTGGCGCGCAAGACGTTTTCCTGCTAGTCATTGCGGAGTGGTTGATCAGAGTAGCCGTAGCTGTGGAGCCGTATTGCGTGCCTAACCGGCCCAATTAGTTGTGAAGCAGCGATGTCTCTGTGGCAATCGTCGCCTCCGATCTAAGTGATTAATGGCTACTGGCTAGGTATGGTATATGTATATTTTTACGTATTTAATATGCAGTACTTACCATTCATTTTTTGCAGTTAATTTGTGAATGATTCTAAACAAATAGAATAATCTATTGGAATGTCATACCAACAGTCTTACAAATTCGGTCTGTTTAGATGGGCATCTGTAATACCTAAATTGTCACTCGCATTCTCGTTTTACGGAAGACGTTTTATCGTGACATTTATCAGAAAATGTTTACAATTTATTGCGATTTATTCGGGTCCCACGTATGGTAATCGCTCGCTAATGTATCTATATATAAATACGTGAAGCAAAAATTTTGTACCCCTTTTACGAAAATTACGTGGATGGACAAATACGAAATTTAGCACAGTTGAAGTATTATAATGAGGAGAAGTGCATAAAATTGAAATTTCATATAATAATGGATTAGAACAGCTATACTCTAAGTGTGTTCCGCGGAACCCTAGGGTTCCGTGATACCTCTGTCGGGGTTCCGCAAGAATTTAGAAATAAAAAAATCAAAACACCTCTCTCTGGTCGCTCCGCGGCTGTGCGGACTCCGCGGCCGCGCGGAGACAAAACGCTATGAATGTTATTTATTTATTTATTTGTATTTGTATAAGCTTGTGTTACATTAGCTGGTACAATATCTCATAAGTTTGGTCTCAACAATTTTATACTTGTACAACGCGTTCGCTCTAAGTTTGCCGGTCTGTGGAATGCGCGTACCCTCCCCCACGTGACAACAAAACTTATAATGTGTCATAGTTTTACCCAAATATCTAACGTACACAACTTTTATTGTTACAATTAAATAAAAAATTTCGAACGTCATACACTCATACCTATCGCCAGCGGCAAACTTAAAACGAGCGGGTAGTATACTTGTAAGCGCTCAGTCTCTTTGATAAAAGCCGCCTCTGAATTAGACGCTATAGTTGTCAACTAGCGACTTTCGTCTCTAACTTCAAAGGATAAAGTCGATATTGTTTACAACGCTATTTTTAAATTTCTGTTTTTATTTTTGCTTTTTGTTTATCAAAGGTGCCGACTCGAGTATTTTTGAGAATATTTGAGATCGAGTCCAAGACTAAGTATAAAAGCGGCGATCGCGCGTTGGCGTCGTCGCGGGTTGAGAGCCCTCAGCGCTCACCCACCAGTCCGGGTAAAGTTGTCACAGCCATCTGAGGCTAACAACTAAGTCACACAAAAAAAAAAAAAAAAAAAAGTTGGCGTCGTCAGTTGATGATTAGCGTTCGTAGCGATAAGTTACTACCTACTTACAAGCTCGCTAGCGAGAAACTAGTGTTCATTGTTTTACTGCCTGCTGTATTCTGTTGTCTCAGTTTTATACATTTCTTCCCTGTAGGTTCTAAATTTAGTCTCTTATACGCAGTAACGATTGTGCATTATTTAAACCCCACTATCCTGACTTGTAACATTATAAATAAAGAAGAATGGAACGTTGGCTTAAAGGTGTTAAACGTGTTCCAACAACATCTTCTAATGACGCTGAATGTTCAAAAGCAATGCGCGCGGAGAATTTAGCAATCACCGATCCAGAAGATGATGCCACGAGTGCCACGACGTCAAGCTCGACGGTTTCAAAGACGAAAAAAAGGAAGTATGATGAATCTTATATCAGTTTCGGATTTGTTGATTCCAACGGCTCACCTCTCTGCATGCTCTGTAGTAAACTGCTTCCTAATAGTTCCATGGCACCTGCCAAATTGCGTCGACATTTAGAAACCGTACACCCCGAGACTAAAGACAAGAATAAAGAATATTTTGTTCGCAAAAAAGATCAGTTATTAGAAAGTCAAAAAAATATGATGCATGTAACACAAACTACCAACGAAAAGGCCACGGAGGCATCATACTTAGTTAGCTATCGCATTGCACAAGCAGGTGAAGCGCACACTATCGCTGAGAAATTAATAAAACCATGTGTATTAGACATAACAAAATGTATGCTTGATGAAAAATCTGCAAAGCATCTTTCTACTGTTCCGCTATCAAACGATACTGTTTCACGACGAATCCATGATCTGGCAAGCTACGTCAAACAAGAACTAGTTACACGTCTACAAAATACACGATTCGCTTTGCAAATGGACGAGTCGACTGATGTCGCTGGTTTGCCTATCCTGCTGGTTATTGTGAGATATCCATATAAAAGTTCTTTTGAAGAAGACATGCTTATGTGTTCATCGCTGCTTACAAACACTACCGGGGAAGAAATTTTTAATAAAATAAATATATTTTTTGAAGAACATAATCTCAGTTGGAACAATTGCATTGACATTTGTACAGATGGGGCCAAGGCGATGACAGGTAAAACAGCAGGAGCAGTGTCACGAATGAAAAATAAAGCGCCTAATTGTAGTTCCAGTCATTGTATTCTGCATAGACAAGCACTTGCGATGAAGCAAATGCCGTCTAATCTAAAATTAGTTATGGATGTAGCGGTAAAAATAATTAATTTTATCAAATCACGACCACTACAATCCCGATTGTTCTCATTATTGTGTGAAGATTATGGCAGCAAACATAAAACACTGCTGCTCCATACAGAAGTGCGATGGCTGTCTCGGGGAAAAACTTTAACAAGGCTATTTGAACTTAGAGCCGAGTTACAAATGTTTCTTTCAGCAGATACTTCTTTTAATTTGAAGGACCGTTTGTATGATAAAACTTGGTTGTTCCGATTGTCTTTTATGGCGGATATCTTTCAAAAACTTAACGAATTAAATTTATCGTTGCAAGGTAAACAGACAGTGTTTCAGGCCTATAATAAAATAACTGCTTTTAAAAGAAAATTAGATTTTTGGATCATTTGCATTGGTAAGAAAGAAATAGAAAGTTTTACGTTACTCAGTGAGTTTGTTAGCGAAAACGACTCAGAAATGTTTGAAGATAATGTGTTTGAAGAATTGGTCCAATATCTCAGTTCGATGCGCGCATCTTTTGAAAAGTATTTTCCCGAAGAACACAATACAAAAATTAAAGTGAACTCCTGGATTCATAATCCTTTTTTACCCAACTTGGAAAAGCCTGAAAACATGTCAAATGAGATATATGAATCTCTTTTAGAAATGTCATCAGACACAAGTATGGAGTCATTGTTCAAAACGACGCCTCTTAATGATTTTTGGTGCAGAATCCAAGATGAATATGCAATGCTTGGCCAAATGGCTCTGGATATTCTTCTCCCGTTCCCAACTACATATTTGTGCGAAACAGGATTCTCTACCTACGCAGCCACGAAAACAAAATATCGCAATAGACTGGACGTCGAAGCTGATATGAGACTCCAACTTTCTTCCATCAAACCTGATATCAAGCAATTGATGAAAAATAAAAAACAGTTTCATACCTCCCACTAGTTAGATTTTTTCTTTTTTAATGTTTTCTATTATTGTCCTTACCAAGTGGTGAAGTAAATAATAATTAGTAACTGATACATTGTACTTTTATTATGCTGATTAATATAGAATACACTTATAAAAATAATTGTTTTATTGTAGGGTTCCATCAAGTATTTTGCTTCCCAAAAGGGTTCCGTCATTTAAAAAGTTTGAGAACCACTGGATTAGAAACACATTAAATTCATTAAAAAAGGCATTACGCACACTACAACACAATCGCAACACACACACGTTTGTGTGAGTGTGTTGCGTAGCAACGCTTATACACTTTTGTTTACAGTTAAAATCTCTGGTCGAACTGAATGTCAATCAATCGTACTAGGGAATATGCATGATATTTTTTTATTTTTTTAAACGTTTCTACTAGTTATTACATTACTATAAATAAATATAACACATCCAAAATATAAACCATGACGCTAAAAAAATTTTTAAAAATCGCCATTATTTATGGGCGATGAAAACGCGACTACTTCGGCGCGCGTATTCTGTGACGTCAGAGTACTCGACACTCGTACAAGTTGCTAGGGCTGCCAACTAGGGCTGTTGATACTTTTATAGATATCGTTTTTCGACATATCGATATTTTACAATGTATCAATATCGGGGTTCGCTATATCGGAAAAATATCGATATATCGATAAAAATATCGATTTTTTTTATTATTATTACGATTATTAAATATATTATATCTTATTTACCTTGCAGCTTTTATTCCTCCGAGTTTAACAGACATTAAATCTGAATTAGACGCGAAATATGTTGCCATCATATACACGTCTATTTTAGGAAGATTATCTGACTATACTTTGACGAAACCGGTTTCAGTCATTGTAATAAGACTAATACTTGAACACAGAAAACTAATAACTTATTATGAAATAACTGGGTAACAATACAAAATAATTAGGGATGTGACTTGGAGGGAAAAAATCGATTTTGTAACTATCGATTTTTTGTTCTTTAAAATAAATCGATTGTAAAATAATCGATTAATTAAAAAAAACGATTGTAAAATAATCGATTAATTAAAAAAAAACGATTTTAAAATAATCGATTTTTTGTTCTCTAAAATAAATCGATGATAAAATAATCGATCGAATAATCGATTCTAAAGTAATCGATTTTTTTCTCCCAACAGGATTATGATGGCTTTTTTTTAGGAAATGTGAGCTTTATTTTCTAACATAGTATGATGAATTTTGATCGAATTTCAAATAATAAAAAAATCGATAAATAATCGACTATTATTATTTTGATAATCGATTCGAATCGATTGAGTAAAAATCAATTATTAATCGATTATTTTTTTGTAAAAATCGATTTTTATAAAATCGATTATTTTTTCACATCCCTAAAAATAATCACTAGAAACATACAAACAGCAACTTGATATCACAAGGTTCTCCTTCTATCCAAGGTTCAAGGAGGGCTGTTGATAAAATATCGATATGTTAAAATATAGATATTATTATTTAAAAATATCGATACTTAATACTGAACTTTTTTGGACGATAATAAAAAGTAGGTACGTATCGAGGGTCGATATTTATTTGAATAAATTTGGTGTTTTATCTTTTCTTCTAAAGTATCTATTCTACAAAATCACCGTAAACTTAATCTACTGTAGAAGCGCTGGCATGAAACTGATGATCAGTTATCACTTACTCCTAGAATTTGATAAAAAAAAGCTCGGCACGGCAACCCCGCAATGAACGAAGTTAAAGAGTGGTCATGGGGAAAATATCGAAATATCGATATTTTTTTCGTTATATCGAACTCCGATATTGATATATTTAAAAATATTGATATATCGAAAAACTATTTTTTCTTTTAATATAGACAGCCCTAACTAGAAGACTCGGGTGTCACGTGTTCAAAACGTGACATCATAGTACTCCAACCAATGCGGTGCGTTTCAGAAATTTTGCGCGCGAATCTCAATAAAGGCACTTTTTGATAATTAAATTTAATTATTAAATAATGATAAAATTAAAAAATAATTTTATAGGTATGTTTTTTAAACAATAAAGATTACAAATAAAAATAATTTGTTCATTTTGGAGTTTCGTGCATATTCCCTATTATGATGACAATGTCTAATAGACATTTGTACTTATTGGTTACTAGCAACCCGCCCTCGCTTCGCTTCGGTTTCAGGCGCTTAAACCCGCGTAGTTCCCGTTCCTGTGGGAATACCGGGATAAAATATAGCCTATGTTACTCCCTGATATTATAGCTTTCCATTGGTGAAAGAATTTTTGAAATCGGTTCGGTGGTTTAAGCGTGAAAGCGTTACAAACAAACAAACAAACAAACAAACATCCTTACTTTCGCATTTATAATATTAGTATGGATTATTGAAATACAGCTTGCTCAATATACAATTACACATAAATAAAATTAAAAGAAAATTGTGTAGCAGACAAATTAATTTAAAAATATTATGGCCGAATTTCGACCACTCAGCGACCACAAATTTTTATAAATAGCCTATCATATCAAATGCAAAATCAACAGACAATATGATATTCTGTCTTGCAGATCAAATGCAAAGTTACTTGGAATATAATATACATATTGCAGTAACCGACACTCCAATGCTTCACAACCTAGTAAAATGTTAAAGGATGGGAATTCTCGAGAATATCTCGTATGTACTTACAAGAGATTTACTTTATCTAATTTACACTCATCATCATTATCATTAGCTCATATACTCCCCACTGTCAAGCCCGAGCTTTCTTCAAAGCGTGAGGCAAATTGAGCTACTATAACCATGCTAGTTCGATGGTTTCTATTTCGGAGTTTCCTTCTCTTAAATAAATACTGTCTGCATATTATTAGTCTTCGTTTACGACACCAAAGGGTAGTTCGGATCGAGAGCCCTCGGCCCTCATCTACAGTTCAGGTAATGTCGTCATTGCTATCTGCAGCTAACTCCTGTGTAACGGAAAAAAAAAAGAAAAAGAAACTCCACGAAGACTATAACAATTTACAGTACAAAATTAATCATCATCGTCATCATCATCGCAGCCCACATACGTCACACTGTTGGGCTCGGGCTCCACAATGGGAGGTAATTTGACCTACTATACCATGCTGGTCAGACATGTTGGTATAAAGTTTCATTTCGAGTTTTCTTTCTCTTGCACAGATATTATGTGCATATTATATCCCATAGTCGTCTTGTACGACATCCACGGACAAGATAGGGAGTGGTGAATTGTATTCTTACTCCGTCACAACACGGACTACTTAGAATAGGTATATCTTGCTACAAATCAAAACACATAACATCTTCATAAATATTGTCTTTATTATTTCCTTCACAAGTAAAATGCTGTAATATTATAGTGTGGATGTTATAACAGAGAATCGTTACCCTTTGTGCAACAGTTTCAGAACAAATTCTAGGGGTAGGGTTTCAAAGGCACTATTTAGTACGCAGTTCGTTGCTGTAATGACAAAGCATAGTTTTTGTAAAGAGTATCAATGTTTTTAATGTATAATCTTACGTTTTTATCACCGAAGAGTCAAACACATACTGTTACATTTTTTTTTTCTTTACGGTTCAAATGGTTATGAGGTTTGTATGTAAGTAGAAATAAATAAAATTGATGTGTATGTCTGTCTTGCACTCACCCTATCTCGCTTGTGGATGTCGTAAAATGCGACTATATGATATAATATGCACATAACATCTGTGCAAGAGAAGGATAACTCGAAAAACCTTATACCAACATGTCTCACCAGCATGGTATAGTAGGTCAAATTCCCTCCACATTGTGGAGGAGGCCCGAGGCCAATAGTGGGACGTATGTGGGCTGCGATGATGATGATTCTAAAGTGAATTGTTATTCCCGCCGGATTGGCTACGGACGACAAGAAACTCGGCAACGATGGTCGGCCCAATGGCGACAGGGGAGGCAAACGGTGGGTCATGGAGCCGCGCTCTGCCCTTTCGTCACCCCGGACGTAACGGACGCCGTGTGCTGACCATAGCCCACCCACAAAAAATGTGAATTTTACAACGAAAAATAACTCCACGAACTATCTTATATGTAGTCCTGTGAATTTGAGAGTCTTTTTCTTCTTTTTTTTTTGTCTTGGCAATCAGCTACTAAGATGAGCCATTTTTGCCAGTGACGAGTTATAATTGTCTTTTCAAGTTATCAGTTTCTTCATGTCAGTAATGGTCCGTCAGTAAGTCAAAGTGTCGCCCTCAACAGTGTAATGGCCACTGTTAATGGTTATCTTCTGAGTATTTTGGTGAAAACAAAAAGGTGTGTATAGCAGTTTTATATCATATTCACTACACCTCAGCAGTTCTGCCGTTATATATTACATAAAATGCCATCAAGATAATAATCTTATATTCTTATATTCAATAGAATATAACACGTTAAAATACTAAGATATTGAATATAATATAAAAACACCACGTGACACTTCCAGATTCCCGCCAAAAAACTCTGAGAGCGTCTTAGTTACATGTAATAAATACTTTCGTATAGTGACGGAGAAAGGATACAATTCACCACCCCTCTCTCTTGTCCGTGGGTGTCATAAAAGATGACTAAGGGATATAATACGCATTTAACATCCATGCAAGAGATATTAAATTCGAAATAACCGTATGGTATAGTGTGCTCGTCTGACCAGCATGAAATAGTAGGTTAATTTCTCTTGTGTTGTGGTGGACGCTCATGTTCAGCAGTGGCACGTATATGAACTGAAATGATGATGAATAGGTATGTTCATTTCCCTATGTGATGACGGAATATGAATACAATATTTGTCACCCTTTGTGCTGTGTGGTAGCGGCTTCGAATACTACCAACCCTTGCTTTGCTCGTGGGTGTCGTAAAAGACGACTAAGAGCCCTAGATTGACCCGGACCAACTCCATCTGGTACCATTTGGGTCAACGATTACATTCCCAAGGAGGGTTGAGGTCAAGCAGGCGGCCGGTCATAAAAGTCATTGCCGAAACTTTTTGCAATATGTCACAACAGATGACATATTGCGTGGACCCCAAGTAATTGGGTTAAGATCAAGATGATGATGATGATGATGATTTGTCACCCTTTTAATTGCATTTCGTGGGAGTCATAGAAAATAGTTAAACCTTCCTTTTGGGAAACGTTTATGTATAACGCATTTACGGAGCAATTAAATTAAGACGGCAACAGCTAGCAGTTTTATGCTATTAAAGGGAAAATTTTAATATATCGCCTCAAACTTTTTCGTCCATCTATTGCATGTCGCGTGATGGTTGGCCGCGAAGTAGGCGTAAAGCGAAAGGCGCTCGACAGAGCAGCCGAGGCTAATATGGCGGCGTTCGCATCAGCTGACCGTGTAGTGTATAGACTATTAATTTTTGTGTCAGTGCTCTACGCTATTTGTTTGTTTTTATCAGTATTTAATGTAAATGTTGCTATGTTTTTTTTGTAATGCGTAAAAAAGTTTCACTTACCGTGGTTTCATAAAACCACACAATAATTTTGTTATAATAATCGCAACACAAGATATTATTTTAAATCGGAGTGTGATCATCTTAGCTTATACAAAGATCACTGCTGGGTCAAAGCCTCCTCCACAATAGGAGGGAAGTTGACCTACTATACCACGCTGGTCAGACTTGTTGAATAGGGAATTATTACTAGTTTCCTTCTCTTGCATACATGTTATATGAATATTAAAACCCTTCATCGTCTTTTACGACATCCACGGGTCAGATACCCACAGGCAAGACGGTGGTGGTGAATTATATACTTATACAGTCACCACTTGCCAAAAAGATTGAATGGAGAGCATAATACTGAGTAAATACTAATAAATATCAGCTGACCGTGAATATACATTTATTTATTTATTATTTATTTATTTACAAGCAATTATAATACCTTTACAGGACATTTAAGCTAATGCGATGTTATAAGTAAAATTATAAAATTAATAACAGTTATATATAGTAAGACAATAATATTATACAAATAATAAAATATAATATCAAAATATTAATCATAATTTAATATTATATTTTACCAAATAACATTTAACTAAATAATAAATTAAGAGATGTAATACATATTATAGTGCAATCCTGCAATCTCTGGAATGAACTACCTACTACTGTGTTTCCCGAGCGCTATGACATGTCCTTCTTTAAACGAGGTTTAAGAAGAGTATTTCCTTCACGGTAGGCAGCGGCCTGGCTGTGCCCCTGGTATTGCAAAGGTCCATGTGCAGCAGTTTCACTTACCATCAGGTGTGCTGCTTGCTCGTTTGCCACCGTTGGCAATAAAAAAAAACGTATGGCAATAAACGAATAATAAAATATAATATCAAAATATTAATCATAAGTTAAGATTATATTCTATCAAATAATATTTAACTAAATAATAAATTAAGACATGTAATACAATACAATATTATAAAACAATAAATTATAATATCAAAATATTAATTATAATTTAATATTATGTTTTATTAATTATAAGCCACGCACTTATATACAACGTCTGAGAATTCTCGCAAACTGCAGTTGTAAATATCCGTGGAATAGTGGACTGTATTTATTAGTCTGATAGCATGTACATATTGTGCCTAGTTTAATACAATAGTCACTGAAAATAAAATAATGTTTTTAAATTGACCTAAGCCTACTCTATCTGATGCTGTTTGGTTGACAATTACAATTCCACTCCTTGGAATTGTAATTGTCAACCAAACCAAGTTGACGTCAGAATAGCGACTGGCCATAAAACTATAACCGAAACTTTTGCAATATGTATAATAGAAGAATGGTACAGACCTTAAGTAACTAGGATAAGAGAAGGATGATGATGACCTATTGAGAAGTCAATTTGTCCAGTTTTCTTACATAAATATCCAGTGGTGATTCTATCAAGTTTTCTATAACTTCTGAAAATTGTAATAGCACCCTCTAGCGAGGAGTAGTAAAACTAATTACTATAACGTCAGCTGCCAGCTAATGGTCATAGTGTTAGTACTTAATCACTCTCTAGATGGCGTTATACAATGTTTTAAATCATAATGTAAAATTTGTGCGTATTTTTTAAATTATTAATAACAATTTTTTTTCTGTGTGGTGACGGAGTAAGATTACAAATCACCACTTCCTTTTTGTCCGTGGATGTCGTAAAAGACGACTAGGGGATGTAATACGCATATAACATCGAAGAGAAGGAAAACTGGAAATAAAATCTTATACCAACCTGTCTAACCAGCATGGTATAGGGAGGTCAGTGGAGGAAGGTATAGTGGAGGAGACTTGAGCCGAACAGTGGAACAGTGTAAGCTGAAATGATGGACAATGTATATTTAAAGAATATTTGAGTATAATCGTTATATACAGGTTCATTATTATGACAAAATATTATGAAACTCTTCCGTGTAATGACGGAGTAAGAATACAATTCACCACTCCCTATCTTGCCCGTGGATGTCGTAAAAGACGGTCTATGGGAAATAATATGCACATAACATCTGTGAAAGAGAAGGAAAACTCGAAATAAAACCCTACACCAACCTGTCTTGCCAGCATGGTATAGTAGGTCAATTTCCCTCCCATTGTGGAGGAGGCCCGAGCCCAACAGTGGGACATATGTGGGCTGCGATGATGATGATTATGAAACTATTTGTTATTAACATCAAAAAACAACATTTCGATAAGCGATTAGATAAATTTAAAAGTTTAAGATATAGTTTCTTTACAAGAGTGTTTAAATTTAAACGTAATTAACTTTTTTAAACTTAGTATTTTGCAATTTAACGGAAGCAATCAAGAAATGCAAATAGTACGGTATTGGTACTGACTTATTAACTGTAATACAAACTGTTTATTTCATCAAGATATACATATGTAAGTACTACGAATAAATTTGTATATCTCAGTGGCTTAATTAATGTTTGTCGATAGCATAAATATTAATTCTCTCGAAGTTATTGTTTCATGATTGACGGATGACAATTATCGTTGGTTGCAACTAGTCGTTGTTATAATGTTAAATTCAAGTTCTTTATTATGCATAAACCCCGAGAGGGACACTTACATAAGTACTAACTTGACACTTACATATGTAAGTGTCAAGTTAAAATAAACTACCACCGGATCGGAACGTGACTGCTACTGAGAAAATCCGGCAAGAAACTCGGCGAGCTTGTCTATTATTTTAATTATTTTTTTTTCTTAGAAGGAAAAAAATTGTGTACATGTTTTGTAAGAACTAGCTCCAGTGTCGAATTACAAGATACGTAATATAATTCAAACGATTATGGTTGGACCAGATCCTACAAGCGATACCCGATCACGAGTTAACTACTAGAGCAACCATCACTCACCTCAACCACTATGGAGGGAAGGGAGTTGAGTTGTTGTAAGATAATGAAATCATGAGTTAAATGAGGTATATTGTATTTTCATTCAATTGTAGAAATAAAATAATAAAACGTTACGGCCCATTGGTTCCGCGATATATAACTATTGTATGTATGGCCCAGGGTTCAATTTAGCCATAAAATATTTACAAGTGGCGTTTGACTTGATTTGTACTTAACAAAATATGCCCAGATTGAGGCTGAGACAGCTTCTCCTCAGCGGAGAATCTTTTACAATAGCCACAAACTAATTGCTCGTTAGTATTATAAGTAGGTACCTAATAAAAGAGACCGATAAACTAAGACCTTTCTTTATTTTTATGTCGATGAATAATAAAATATTATAATATGGATAGTGACTCTTAAATTAGATTTAAAACTCCTTCACAAGAAAGAAACTTTAGATCACATACCTCGTGACTGTTTTATCTATTCGTCGGTAGATGGCGCTGCGCTAATGTTATTATTATCTGTAGTAATAAACGTGTAATTTCTAACTGGACAGTAATGTTTAATTACTGTATACAGAATTTTTTAAAAGGTGTTATTAATGTTATAGCTACGTCAGTTCTTTTTCCTTAAACGGTGCAAATATTCTCCAACACTGCGAATAGTATAGAATTATGCTCGATAGATGGCAATAGACTTGCCACTTATTAACATACTAAACTTTATTATTTTATACGTGTTGTGACGACATAAGAATACCATATATACATAACCCACTCTCTCTTGTCACTGGGTATTATAATAGACGACTAAGGGATATGCAGATAATATCGCTGCCAGAGAAGGAGAACTGAAAATGAAGCTCTATGCCAATACGTCTGCTCAGCGAGGTGTCTATACACATCAATATATCTCCTATTAAGAGCATAGAATTACCAATTTTTCTGTGATTATGAGGCTAGGGCCCAGCAGTGGGAGAGATTTGACCTAAAATGATGATAATGACTGCTTTATTTTGGTAAGGTTCAACTGGGCCCATGATTTGGCTTCCGAGAAAAAGGCGAGCAAACATAGAATCTATATAAATAAACAAAATTGGAGTGTCTATTTGTAATATCAAAATAATAGGGCTTTTTCATGATCACATGACTAAAAACCAGTTTAAATCTTTATTGTCTCTCTTTGTTCCGGATAAATTTACAAAACAGCTGAACCGATACCGATAATATTTTACCTTTAAGAATAACTTAGATTATACTTTATCCCGGTCTTCCCACGGCAATATGCACTATGTGGGTGAAACTGGAATTTGCTAGTACTTCACACTGTAAATGTTGTTTAGAAGAAAAACTTAGATTCAAAGATATTTTTGATAAATTCACCATCATCGCCTCAGTCTACTATTTGTCCTAAAGCTCCCCCACAGTGGGAGGGAAATTGACCTACTGTACAACACGGATGTTTTAGTACCTATAGGATTTTATGTTCACTTTTCTTTGTTTTTCATTGATATCAACAGCATATTAATTATGTCTCTTATTGTTAGTCATTTTTACAACACCCATAGGTAAGAGATGGAAAAGTGAATTGTGTTCTTACTCCGTCACCACACGAAATTTAATAAGAAATAACATATAACTACTATTTCAACATATAAAATCCTCAAAAATCTTAAATGAACAAAATGTCACAAAATATTTCTGGTTATTCCATCATCGAGCGTCAAAGCATTCGTTACTTTCATCAATGTTGCCGACTGTTTATCAAAATTATCAGTATGTAAATATTTATCACTTATAGCCCACTGACTGACATAACGTAAGCCCACAATAATGCAAGGTTCTTGAACATTCATTTAAACAACGCAAATCCACCTTATTGCTATACAGGTAAAGCTTAAAATATAGTTAAAAAGATTGCTCGAAATTTGGTGATAAATTTAGTTTATCTCTGTCAGATTAGTAGGTTATGATGTCAAATGATGCACTTAATGCATTATAATGCCTGTGATTAATAAAATCTAGGTTTTAATTTAAGTGTTAGTCAAAATCTAGGACTTAATTTAAGTGGTAGCCACGTAGTACATTATCATAATTACCGTTTCTCAAGATGTATTTAAGCGAAATTTGGTTAATATGTCTTTTAGTGTGTAACTTGCGTCTGCGCTTTAACTAGTGATGCTCATTTCTTAAATACTGAGATTACCAGCAGAATAACATTACAGGTTTCTAGGAAAAAGACGATGCAATCTCACTTTCTTATATACATAATATATATAGACTTAAGTCTGGTTTGTAATTGGATACGAAAATATGTAACACGCCACGCGAGAGGCCTACATCCAGCAGTGGCCGGCGATAGACTGAAATGATGATGATGATGATTTTCGCATCATTTGCTTCGCTTGTTCCGTGTGGTGACGGAGTAAGAATACAAATCACTACTCCCTATCTTGCCCGTAGATATCGTAAAAGACAACTGAGGGATATAATACGCATATATCATCTATGCAAAAGAGAGACAACTCGAAATAAAACCCTATACCAACCTATCTGACCAGCTGTTATAGTAAGGTCAATTTTCCTTCTATTGTGGAGGATATGAGCTGAAATGATGAATGATGATTCGCTTCACACAATCGTGAATTTCGATGTGGTCAATTTAATATTATAAAAAGACACCCCTACGACGTTTACCACATGGGTTTTTGTTTTCGGGTGGGCTATGATCAGCATACACGCCGTCCGTTTCGTCCAGGCTGACGAAAGGGCGGCGCGCAGCCCCATAACCCTCCGTATTCCCTACCTTTCGCCATGGGGCCGACTGGTACCGAGTTCCTTGTCATCCGTGGCCAGCCTGGCGACCACCGTTATTTTCGGGTTACCGTTCAATCTTTAAATTTCTTAGAGAATGAGGAAGATTTCAAGACTTTCTTCTTTTTAAAGAACTGTTGGACACGCCCCATCACCTAACATTGATCGCTTTTACGATAGCAATAAGCATAGAAGGGGGTGAGCATTGTGCTCACACTTCGTCATCACATGAAAAAGATACTACGCACAGCGAAAAACTTAAATTCTTGAATCACATCCAAAATAAACATTACCGATAATATTTATCGTAGCCTAGATATAAAGTATGAAGCCCTTCAAATGTCGTCTCAGAGATTTATCGATAAATCTGGGCGTGACGTCACCGTATCAGATCGCACCTTCATACACGGTGATTGTAAACGACATGGAGCCTCAGTGTCTGTAAATAACACAATTAATATCATTTATCACATAACAACAATTATATTACAGGAATGTTTATAGTTATTTTAAAGTTAACAATAATAGCGTTGAGCATAAAAACTATGCATGGGTTGGTTACAACAAAAAAAAAAAATAAAGAAACTAGAAAAAGAAGGAACAAAATAATTAACAATAAGAATGATAAAAAATGAATGAATGATAAAACCTCTGGGCCAGTCGTTATCTCACCATGAGACTAACGCAAACCTCGGAGGAACATTATATGGCTCTCAAGTTATTTTGATATAAAAGAAAAAATGTATCACAAGATGTATAGCAAAGCCAATAAACCCCAGGGCAGCTTGTGGCGTGCTGAATGTGAGTGGCGACACTGCGGTCCTGAGTGCCCCAGAGAGTCGGCAAGGGCCTCGTATCCAGCTCGCCTTTAGTGGCTGGCTGGAGTGGAAACCGAAGAGTGCCCGCAGGATTCTCAACTCTGGCTTGCCTTAAACGGCTGATCAGAAAGGGGTCGCCAGAGCTATATGCTCGGGGGTGGAAGTGTCATTTTCAAGGGCATAACTACGGGGAAACCACTGCGATGGTGAAACCGGCGCCGCACCGCTGGACACCCCAAGCCACTTGCACCAATGTTGCCCTCCTGTTGCCCGTATGGCCTGTGTGCCTGTGGCGACTGTTTGGGGGGCCCATTCAGTGAGTTGGCGAGTCACCGTCTGCCAAAGTTCAAGATGATAAAGGTATTGAAGGCAGACGACAGTTTTCAATCAATAGTTTTTAGTTTAGCCAGTCCATCAAACCTCCAACCCCATAAACAGTTATTAGATACTATCATCACACAATAGTTTTACACCTACCGTTGGCAGTCCACGTGTGTTATGTGCAGACGTGGAGTGTCATCGGTAGATGTCCCATCCCATTTTTACATTAAATTTCTCCAAAGGCCTCTGCGTGTTGGATCCATATCCCCATGTAAGCCTTTCAAAGGACCGGGTATCTTCCCTTTTTGGGAGATAGCCGTGAATCGGAGATACAGAATGATAATAATATAAATAACATCAATGATATATATTTAATCGAGCTTATCGACGATATTAAACAATTATTATAAACGCTATTCTTGTCAAGCGGGTCCAGGATTGATGTTTTTGAAATGAGCATTTTTATGGGAACGCTTTAATATTGTGATCCGCAACATTTTTGTGTGACGAGAAGAGGTAGGATAAACTTTGTGTTAGGTAGAGTGTGTAAGTTAGTAGGGCGGATGGATCGGAGATTAGTCCGAAACCCACAGAGAAGCCGACAGCGATGGTAAACCATCGGGCTGGCCACCGAGCTCAAGGAACGAGTCCCAGTGTGCCATCCCAGACGGTAATAGCCCAGTGTGTCCATACTAAGGCGGTGAAAAAAAGACAAAGGTGGAAAAAGATAAAGCGGCAGAATCTCGCTTACTTTCTAGTATCAGAAGAGAACAACATTTACTCTTTTTGTTTTCATAATTTTACGTAAACAAGAGAATGATAAGCTCTAATATATGCTATTCAAAAATAATGATTAATTAAAATGTTTCTCAGTAATACAATTTACTTCTGTCGTGCGGCTTTACGACACAACCTGTCTTATTTTTGTTAAGTTACCCATGACAGAGTTGCTGATGAAGAGGCGGCGTGCGGTCTCGTAATCCATTGGTATCAAATTCTTGACGTCCGTGGCCGGGCACAGCTTATTATAAGGTTTCATTTGGACTTTCATACCCTTACAACGGTTTATCTGATTGCATTCCTTGTTCGTTTTTGTGCGATCACCCTCGGAAAAGGAAAGGTTGATGACCATTCTTTTCTTACCCCCTCACCATACGAATTGTTCAGTGCAGTGTTCATAAAATATGCCAGTTTTGGCAACATTAAGAAAATTTGTTTTATTATGAAAAGTGGCAACACTTTTCATAATTTTCTATTTCTTACTTTCTTTTCTGTCTTGTCTTGGGGCAGTGAATAAGTTATTTAAAGTTCTATAACACAATATATGAAATATTAAACTTGAAGTGATTTTCATTTCTAAGTGCTGCACGAATAAGAATTATCATTTCAATAAAATTTCAGACAGGATATTTTACCTAAATATCGTTATTGTTCCTCTTGTCACTATATTCAGTTGTGATCTCTCCGCTATCAATCATGCCACACATGTATTCAGTCGCATTGCGGCTCACATCAAAGGCGCGTAGCACGAATAAAAGTTTCGTTTTAAAACGTGGACGTAACAAATAATGTCACGTGACTATGAATACCATAATATATGAATACATCAGGACAAATCTCGTTACAATTTACGCATAAATAATTAAAAGATGGTAAACTAAGGTCTTCTGTGTAGTGACGCAGTAATTCACCATCCACTCTCTTGCCCGTGGGTATCGCAAAAACCGACGAGGGATTAAATATGCATATAATCTATGCAAGAGAAGGAAAACTCTAAATAAAACCCTATAGTAACACGTTTCACCAGCGTGGTATAGTAGTAGTAGTTAATTTCCCTCTTATTGTGAAGGAAGCTCAGGCCCAGCAGTGGGATGTATATGAGCTGAAATGAAAAGTAAGGTAAGTTAAATCAGAAGGCGTTTGGCCTCCTCGTCTTTTAGTTGAATCTAAAAATATGACCATATTAGTAATCAGCTTATATCGGACTAATTATAAATATGTATCTAAATAATATTGTAAATGTGAAAGTTTGTAAATAGATTTAGATGTTTGGATGTTTGTTACTCGTTACGCGTAAACCGTTGACCAGATTTGGATGAAAATTGGTACATAAATAGAGCATTCCCCGAGATAACACAAGAGATACTTTTTATTCCCGTCATGAGTTCTCTTGGGACGAGAATCCAACTTTGGGTAAGTTACTTTAAACGAGGTTTAAGAAGAGCATTTACTTCACGGTAGGCAACGGCCTGGCTGTGCCCCTGGTATTACAAAGGTCCATGTGCGGTAGTATCACTTACCATCAGGTGTGCTGCCTGCTCGTTTGTCACCATCGGCAATAAAAAAAAAAGTTAATTTTTATGCGGGTGCAGCCGCTGATCGAAGCTAATTTTTAATTAATTAATCTCTTTTTATTAACTTAATTGGTGTGGTTAACTTAATTGATCCCGTGTGGTGCCGGAGTAAGAATACAGTTCACCACTTGCTCGTAGATGTCATAAAAAGACGACTAAGGGAAATAATATGCATATAACATCTGTGCAAGAGAAGGAAAACTCGAAATTAAACCCTGTACCAACATGTCTGACCAGCATGGTATGGTAGGTCAAAATCCCTCCTATTGTGAGGGAGGCCCAAGCTCAACAGTGGGATATATGTGGGCTGCGATGATGATGATAATGAACTTAATTGGATCAAGCAACTTCCATCCATTTATCCATCAGTTGATAGACGTCCCCTGTTCTATTTGAAAAGACACAATTAAGTGTTATTTGTGTCTATAAATAATATGGATGAATCTTATGATACATATGAAGTTTCACATCCTGCACCACTAGTAGGTATCAGCAAAATACAAAGCATCTGAAATATAGAGGAAAAGTAAAAATGTTACCATTATTTTTAAATTATTTGTAATTTCATTACTGTTGTGTTGGGACGAATTAAGAATATCATGTTTTATATTCCAATGGTTATAATAAAATTAATTAAGGGATGTAACAAAATAACATTGAAGATAACCCCATCAGGTCAGCTTGTTATAGATAAGCTAATTTCTCTCATTTGAAGAAAGTTTGTACCTAACAAAGGGACGTATGTAGGTATATGAGGGGAGGTGAGGAAAAATTTTTGAATATTTACTATATTAAGTGTAAAATTGATTTCTGATCTTTATGTAAGTACTAGCAGCGCCCTGCGGTTTCACCCACAGTTCCTCTTCCCGTGGAAATATCGGGATAAATTATAGCCTATGCCTGTTATTAACACGCTTTTATTAGTTTCACCTGTATGTATGTATGCTTGTTTGTAACCGACTCCTTTGGGCTCGATTTTGTCCTACTTTGAACGAGCAGATTTAATTCAAACTTTGCACACCTGTCAAAGACTGATGACAATGCAATAATTCGATTAAAATATCCGATTATTCTTATTAAATTCGCCAGGATTCATCAATTTCTTTCCGCATCCTTTGCATGAGAGTAAGAGAGATAGGACTAGTGCGCGTCGCGAACTACGCATGTGTTAGCTATAAACGTCCGCTACGCTCGAATATTTTATCTAAATTGAAGTATTTGTTCGTTGTTTAAGCTATTATAATATAAAACATGTTAATTTTGATACCTAATTCTAGAATATTGGTTTATATTTTTAGATAACTATTATATTAATAACTATTATACTATATTATCGTAAGTAAGTGGCTCAATAATGACTTCCGGCAATATTTAAAAAAGATGTCGCTCTTTTGTATACATTTCCGGCAGGCGGTACTTCCTTTGTGTGGCAATGTGTGGTTTTAAGAAATAAGAGAAGACGGTCGCCATTCTACGTTACTGTATTTTCAAAATTGTGTTCTATATTGATTAATAGCGAATTGTCAACAACCAAATTGTAAATCATCAATAGAGAATTGTATCCTGCATTATGCAGAGAATAAATAAAAGTTTATCAAGCACGTTTATATTTCAATTGGCAAATTGTAACAATTCCGAAGCTGGGATAACACCAAGGAATTCAGGTGTATCATACCACCTTGGTGTGAACGTATGAGGTATGTAATCATCTTATAATCAACTTTATTCTACGTTTGTTATGGTATAGTGTTGTATAAATGTTACCAAGTAACACTTACGATCTTACATATACGGCTAGTTTGAATACATACATTTTAATTTGTCAACCGACCTTATTATTGTTTTGTAATTTAATTGATAATTTCATAAGCGAGTAAATGGTTGACTCATATTTGTGTAAGTTGATATAACTTTCACACAATGGACGCCCTTGCGTGCCAGCTTCCTACGTAATAAATATTTAGTGTGACATATCCTGTAAAATATTTGCACGTAAATAATTATTAGAACGATTAAAATATTTTACTTTTAATATTATCCGTTAAGTCTGGGTTCACCATAAGAATGTGAAATACATATCATCTCTGGTTATCGTAACAATTTTAAAATATTGTTCATCTTTCGCTAACAAATTCGTTACAATAGGTATTGTAAAAAGAAAAGGTGTTAATTAAATAAAACTACTAACTCGGGCACATTTCTTTTTCTTTTCTCATATTACTGGTTTTATTTAAAACAATGAAAAGCTTAGGTGTTGCATAACCACTGTGGTTATGTAGTTTCTCAATAATGCAATTTCGTTTGTATTAAAATACTGATTGCTATGTTTTGGCGGGAAAAGATACTCGTTGTTTGAATTTCAAATCCAGGACATTGGACAATAGATTGAAAAATATATTGAGTGAGGATGCCGAGTAACCGGTCCACAAGTAGGCGAAGGCCTATTGGACGGCATTTGAGCCCTGATTTTGGAAAAGCCTTGAGACGCAGCCGACCCCGAACGCGAGACGATGTTTCGAGGCACGGAAATAGTACGCCAATAACACGTTACGCCGAAGATCATAATGCTAAACAAAAAGGATCGAGAATATCACCCGAATGGACCAGTCCTATGAAAAGCGTAGATATAAGTCAGTACTAACACCGCCTTTGCAGGGTCAGGTATCGTTTATGTCATCAAAGGATAAAATAGATTGAAACCGTAGAGAGTGTAGACTCTACACTGTAGAGGTACTAGGCAGAGGCGTGACAAAGTTCAGACTACCCGTGATGCGAGCGTTGTAAGGTCACGTAGCCCAGTCCAAACGCAGATTGACAGGGAGTCTTCACCTGTGACGCCGCAGCCTTCATCTGTTGATACAGTGAATTCTGAATTACTGAAATGTCTTAAGGAGTCTTTGCAACTTATCACAGCTGTAAATACACAGAGTAGAGAAAGGTTCACTAACAGTAGTGCCAGAATTTGATCCTAAATCAAAAAACCAAACGATTGTTACATAATTAAATAAAGTTAAAGAATGCTCTGAAATTTACGGTTGGGATAGTAAGCAAACTGCGCACTATGCCTTCCCAAAGTTAGTTGGCACTGCAAGAAGGTGGTACGAGGGACAACCTTCTATATTACTTACATGGGAAGAATGGACAGATAAACTTAAATGTGCATTTCTAACGTACGAGAATTATGGTCACTTGCTCACGGAAATGTTAGGGAAAAGGGCAAAGTTTGGTGATGATTTGGAAGAGTATTATTATGATACGAGGGGTGATCCAAAAGTAATGATAATCAGTTATTTCTAGTGCACACAAAAATACAAAAAAATTTCAGTCACTTGCTCAGTTACCCACTAGTTCAGGAAAAAAAAATCATATAAATAGGCCACAATTCCCGGGAGCTACATTCATTTGAATACGGACTGTCAAGGAGTGAACATCAAAATGGAAAAACACGAAATCAGAGCTGTCATTAAATACCTCTGCTTGAAAAAAATGTCTACCAAAGACATACACAGCGACTTGGTGGAAACATTAGGGGACTCTTCTCCTCCATATTCCACAGTTGCACGCTGGGCTAAGGAGTTTAAGCTGGGAAGAACATCGACGGAAGACGAACACCGCGAAGGACGCCCATCGACGTCCCTCACTGAAGAAAATGTGAAAAAAGTTGAAGAAGTTGTATTGGAAGATCGAAGAGTGACTATCAGGCATGTAGCTGAGGTCACAGGGATCTCATATGGCAGCATTCAAAGAATCCTTGCGAACGAATTGCATATGAGAAAGGTCTCCGCGCGTTGGGTACCGAAAATGTTAAACGACGAGCAAAAGAAGAAACGAGTCGACATGTCAAGAGCAAATCTCGAAAAGTTCCAGGCAGACAAGGACAATTTTTTGTCACGTTTTGTGACCATGGACGAGACCTGGATCCACCATTTTGATCCTGAAACAAAACAACAATCGATGACATGGAAACGATCCGATGAACCGACGCCGAAGAAATTCAAAGTGTCAAGCTCAGCAGGGAAGGTTATGGCGTCTGTTTTTTGGGACGCTGAAGGAATAATCATGGTGGACTACTTGGAAAAGGGGGCCACTATTACAGGCTCCTACTATGCAGAACAAATAAGAAGATTGCGGGAGGCTATTAAGGAGAAAAGGCGAGGCAAACTGCGGGCTGGAGTGTTGTTCCATCAAGACAACGCACCTGTTCACAAAGCTGCAATTGCCATGGCTGGCATTCAGGAAGCGGGCTTTGAGTTGGTGGAACACCCCCCCTATTCACCAGATCTAGCCCCCAGTGACTTCTATCTCTTTCCACGACTCAAGGAACACCTCCGAGGCAAGAAATTTGATGATGATAGCGACGTGATGGCCGCGGTTGAGGACTTTTTTGAGAGTCAAGATAAAGATTTTTTTTGTAAGGGAATTTTAGGTTTAGAAAAGAGATGGACTAAATGTATAGACTTGCTAGGAGACTATGTTGAGAAATAAATATATTTTTTTATTTTATTCATTGTGTTTATTATTGATTATCATTACTTTTGGATCACCCCTCGTAAATTGATAGCCTTGAATAGATGTGGTATAGTAGGTAGGAACGCAAATGATTGTATTGTGTATGGAATTGGGGACAGGTCAGTTCGGTACGGAGCGGAGGCAGTAGGTTTTGAAAATGTTGATAAGTTATTAGGTTACTTAAGGAGTGTGAAGCGCATGGAGTGCAAATGCCGAAATTAAGACATTATGAGTAGATGATAGCATGTTAAGAGTAGACAATAAGTTCATAAAAAGTGTGAGTATTAATAATGTTCGATTGACAGGATACGTAGATTTTGGTAGCCATTGTACTTTAATAAAAGAATCTGTTATAAAAGTGTTGTGCCGCGAGAAAAATGGCCCTCTTTAAAATAAATTGCCCTCTTTAAGAGGATTCGGTAATACATATGTAAATGCATTAGGCAAAACAGAGGTTTCATTAGTAATTGACAATGTTACAATTCTTGTTGAGACGATAATCGTCCCTGATAATTATTTGAGTTACGATTTGCTCATTGGCCAAACTGCAACAGAACAATCCCACATATGGGTGATCAAATCCGATAAAAATTTGATGAATACCGATAAACAAATAATAGATAATATACGGCTTGTCCTAAGATCACTTATGGCCGTCACGGCTGACGGTTGTATAACTTTGAAAGTATTCACTGATACAAATTTTAGTGGCTTCATTTTTGTTGAAAATGGTTATCGTCCTAACTACAACATAGAGATTGGTATTCACAAGATTAAAAATGGTAATTGCTATTGAAATATTCTAAATTATGATAACAAAGTGATTCAATTTAAATTAAAAAACTAAAAAACACGCTTTTATAGAAAATTCAACTAAAAATGGAAAATAAATTATAGTTTAAAAAAAATAAAAAATGACGCTTTTATAGAAAATCTAACTAAAAAATAAAAAATAAAATTTGATAAATTTAGATTAAGAATAGTGTAAATGAAAAATAAATGTTTATTATTGTAAAAAAGCGTGGGGTGCATAGTGTCAATAGTTATAAACATTTAATGGCAGATATGAGAAGGATCACTTTGAAAATATCTTAAAAAGCACTTTAAACGACGTCTAACCGTTTGAAGTGGATCAAAATCAAATCCACTGGAGTCGGTTACATACAATCAAACGTACAAGTGAAGACACTGCACCTCACGCTTTTTTACAATAATAAACATTTATTTTTCATTTACACTATTCTTAATCTAAATTTATCAAATTTTATTTTTTATTTTTTAGTTCGATTTTCTATAAAAGCGTGATTTTTTATTTTTTTTAAACTATAATTTATTTGGATATGTAAGCTATATTATTTCATTAAATCCATTCAGTACTTTTTGCGTGAAACAGCAGTTTGTATGTGGGGATGAGCAGCATCCTCACATACAAACTTTCGCATTTATAATATTAGTAAGGATTTTACATATTAAATAATGCGATGACTTGCCCAATACTTTAAACTTATTAACATTCATAGTCACCAATAAATACAAAAGGCACAGAAGCAGTATTAGTACAAAATTACTAAGAACTAGTTTTAGTACAAAATTATTAAGATTGTCCACCGAATACTAAATTTGTGCACACCACAAAATGTTTAACACTTATGCCACAAGTCATAAATGAAAATGCATTGTTACATCACGCATGTTATGATTGGACTGACTGTACATACTCATACTCTATAAATAATGCACCATGCGTCCTGACTCACTGTGACCTTGGGCACAATGTTATGCTTTATTTTGTAACCTACTTTTGTATTTCTTTGAAATTGCATGACATGTTTACTTTGCTATATTTTTTTTGTATTACGCTGGGTTCTTGACAATTTCTTGGTGCCCACAAAATCGCTCTGTAGTGGCTTCGAATACTACTAACCCTTATACTGATCCTGGCTGTCGTAAAAGACGACAAAAGCCTTTAAACCGATCTTGGTTAGCAATAATATTCCTAAGAACGGTTAGGCTTGACGTCTCTAAAACTACTGTCTAATCTATTGCCGACGCAATAAAACCCCAAGTAATTGGCGGAACAAAAGGATGATAATGAGCTATAAATGGCTTGGTTGGTCAGATGTCTGAGTAGTAGCAATAATATTGATCATTAGGTGAATAATATTGATCAAAAGAGAGTGAAAAGTCCAAAGTAACCATACGGTAGTCAAGGAACTAGTCGTGCCTTGATATTGTTGAAGTCCATGAGCAGCAGTCATTTATCTTCAGGTAGGCAGCTTGCTCGTCTAACACCGATGGCATTATAAAAATGAGCAATATTTTAATATAAAAATATTAACAATCCTACGAGCTTTTTTATTCCCAATAGTACTCAGTCCGGCTTTCTAATGAAATCAATTACACTGAAATATAATTGCCCACGAAGCGATTGACATCTGATCTCCACAGTCCAGAAGGATAACGATATTTTAGGATTAGATCAAATGTCAGAATATTTGAGAGCACCGACTTCCTAATTTATTGGGTCACAGATTTTCAACATAGCTGGTATCGATGGCTTAAATAACTTTCTGAGGCATGTATTACCAAGAATATTTTATTGGGGCAGAAAAAGAGAAAGATAAAGATTACGTAATATCCAACCTGAAACATGAATGAAAAAAATTACTAAGATTCTGTAAATCTAATCGACGTACTGATATTATTAATGTTAAAAGGGGAACAACTCCGTATTGTGTTGGAATCAGTTACTTAACCAATATCATACACCGATTGGCCGTTGCAACCCACGAGTGTCGATCATACAATTGTAAATTAAAATCTTTATTGCCATATGAAAATAGACTACTACAAACTAGAAACCTAACTTTCTGAGGATGTTTGCGTGCGGTGGGTTTTGGTTATGCCCTTAGTATAACCGAAACACGCTTAGGGCGCTCTCGCTCACTGAACGAAGTGCAATAACAAATTGCTACTATTCAGACGTCGATTTTCTGATAGAGTGTAGTACAGCCTTGGATGGACCGGTCCGTGGCTGTAGACAGGCGACTGTCAATAGTTTGGGCCTACCACATAAGATATATTTGAAACATTTTGTCCTTGCGTGAAAATGTTTAAAGAATCGGGCAATTAAACCACAAATACAAACGCAATATAGCTCATAAAAATAGTTATTTTTTAGATTTCAAATCTATCTATCAAGTTTTGTTTGCATCGTCCACATGACGACTGTATAAGATTATCATCATTTAGTATGCGTCTTATTGTTGGGCTTGAGTCTTCACTATGATAAGAAGTCAATTAAGCCACTGTACCATGCTAGTCAGATGCCTTTATTTCAAGTGTTCCTTTTCTCTTTGAGAGTCATCTTTTTACGACATCCAGGGGCAGGATAAAATGTGGTAAATTTTATTCTGCCGTCACCATATGGATAGAGATAGAATGTCTCTAAAGACAAGAATATACTTACCTCTAACCCGTTACGTGCCTATAGAAAAAAAATGGCTTAGAGATTACCAGAATAATGGGCAGCAGCATTCTCTTAGGAAAAGTAAAACACTATTGCGATTTTCAATCCGCTTTCCAAGTATAGCGACTATGACAATATCCTCTCCAATGAACGAACGCACCATATGGCATTCTATAGGGCAAGCACACGTTCACCAATAGACCGCGAACGCCTGAATCAGGATTATGATTCGACTCTTCCATATAATATATAATATACGGTCTAGGAATAAAAAAGTAGCCCACCTCTCTCATATAGCATAAGACTTTATTACCGATTTTTTATTGTCTTTATGTGTTTAAATATTACTTGCATATGTAATATGTAGTGTCCGATCGAAATTTCGGTTTCGGTTTCAACCCAGTTTCGGCTAAAAAACGCATTTCGGCTTAGTTTCGATTTGGGCTGATAATTGAGTCGAAAATGCGGCCGAAACCGAAACGAAATTAGTGAGTTTTCGCGCTTTACTAGGACATGCTTGGTGCACGAGGTGCAAGAGATGAAATGTCATTTTACTGTGCTCATAGTCATCTCACAGTTTAGTTCTTTCGTTTGTGTCTGCGCGTCGCGAAATTCGCAGTTTGGGGCAATCACTTGAAAACATAAATATTTTATTTCACTATTTAAGTGTATATATAGTTCATAAATTATCGAGAATATTTTTGTCTGCATTTTTTTAGAAACAAGACAAACACAAGATTGGCTTATCACCTATACTAGATTTATTATTAATCGAAATTATTTTGTACTTATAGTTAAGTTCTGTAAGTTTCATTGCATATTTATATTAGTAAAGAGTAAAACTGACTGATTATGATAGACAATTTATTTTTGTGCTCACAATAATATTGACCTTAAAATTTTCAGTTCAATTTTTATTTTTAAGTACCGGTTTCAGCCGAAATTGAGACTGAAGCCGAAATTCGGTTTCGGTATCGGCCGTAAAAAGTAGTTTCGGCCAGACACTAATAATATGGCATAAGCTATTTTCTAAGCTTCGTTTTACTACACCCGCTGGGAAAGAAAGAGGTGATAACACATTATATTCCTAATTTACCTACGCGAACGAAACGAACGAGGCTCAGGTTTCATTTCGAGTCTTCCTTCTCTTGCATGAGTGTTCTTGTTATATGCATATTATATCTCTTAGTCGTCTTTTATCGTGGGTATCGCCACGGGCAAGATAGGGAGTGCTGAATTGTGTTCTTACTCCGTCACCACACGGAAAATTGCCAATAAAATTCTAGAAATATACTGTGATCGAAATTGAAACCGTCCTACGTCGTGTTTGTGCGAAATGTTTATTCAAAGTGATGAAATCAGAAGTTTACTGCGGGTGTAATTATAGAAATACATGTTGGTTTAATACAGTTTACGTAATTTTCATAAGAATTGATGTTTATGACTTAACTTTCAGTAATGAATAATGACTAAATATGAATACAATTCACTACACACTTTCTTGCCCGTAGGTGTCATAGCGACAATTAAGGGATATGGCTCTATGCCAATGTGTCTAAACAGCGTCATATACCTAGTAGGTCAGTTTCGTTGTGCTGTATTTTCATTGATTTCATTCTACCAACAATTCTACCTTTCACGCCTATTCACCCATGTGGCGGCGGGATGAGAAAAAGTCTCATCTCATATTTTGATAGAAGGGTTGGTAGTATTCCTAGCTAGCAGAAGAGTATTTATGCATAAGTTGAAGACGGATACATTTTTTATTCCTAATAAACTTTTCTTTCTTGCTTTCTCCTCATACAAACTTGACCGTTGCGTTTCATCCACTTTACAGTTGAATTTCGTAAAATTCTTTCCCAGAAGTATTTAGAATGATTATGGTAAAGACGACGTATAGGACGCAACTAGGTGGACCGATGACCTGGTGAAAGTTGCTAGGCGTCGTTGGATGCAGGCGATACAGGACCGTACTCTGTGGCGTAACATGAAGGAAGCCCACGTCCAGCAGTGGACGGCATTAGGCTTAAACAATGATGATGATTGTAAATAAAACTACTTTTACGGATTATATCGCGTTTGTATTTGATTTATGATTATTTATGATTTATGATTGATATAATCCGTAAAAGTAGTTTTATTTACAATGTGTAGTGCTCGCGTAAACATCAGATATCAATGATGATGATGATTGTAAAGAAACTTCCAAGTCATCAAAAACAAAAAGAAATGGATTTGTTGCTTTAAAACGTATGGTTTAGGCGCAAAAATCTATAGAAAAATAGTTATTCCGTTACACCGTTTTACCAACATACCACTCGACACCGTAGCAGGGTTCATCCATTTTACCTGGAAACGTTATGCTTTTCAACTATACGTTTCCAGAAATTTTATTATCGACGTACAAATAGGCTCTGGAATGAACCACCTGCTACTGTGTTTCCCGAGCGCCGTATCACTTGCCATCAGGTGCACTGCTTGTTCTTTTGCCATCATCGGCAACAGTATAGGTACATGCGCCAAAGCAGATATTCAAAGTCTAACAAAATAACCTCAGGGGTTTTTGTCGTCCGTCGGGCCCACCACTAATGACAAGTCACCCTGCTCCGGTGGTCGGCCCAACGACGAAGGCGACGTGGGTACGGGTGGGTTATGGGTCCGCGCGCCGTCCTTTCGTCGCCCCGGACGGAATGGATCGCGTGTGCGCTTACCATAACCCATCCATAAAAAAAGAGGTTTTTGGCGTAATTTCAGGTGATTTAATGAATCAGAGAGCAGAAGACGCGAAAGCACTGGTCCAGCACACATGGTTAGGATATCAGGGGTCATCAAAGTAGTGCTTTTGCAAATTCAATAAAATCCTATCCACAATCAAAAAATGTTGGTTTTGCAGTATTTGGATGCAAATTCAATAGAATATTTTGTCAAAGATTGTCTCAAAAAGTTAAGGTATGACAGATGCCGGACTATCTTAATGTGATGCCGAGAGAAGGGGGTGAATTATATCCTTACTTCGTCACCATACGAAATAATGAAATCACTATAAAAGGAGAAAAGCCGATTCCAAAACCTACATCAATCTCTCTCCTCTACATGGTGTCAATTTCATTCCCCTTGTGGAGGAAGACTGCGCCCTACTTTATATAGGCTGGTGGGGCATGACCAAGTGGAATGTTTTCTAGTAATTTTTTAAATGAAAATATCAAGTGGTTCAGTAATTATTGTTATTTATAAAATAAAATTTATAACAAAAAAGATCTGATTCCGGCCAGGATCGAACTGGCGGCCTTCTGCGTGTAAAGCAGATGTGATAACCACTACACCACGGAACCCGTTGAACCTGTGGTTCTTATTTATCTTCATATTT
Organism: Lymantria dispar; assembly: GCA_032191425.1. Classification (NCBI taxonomy): domain Eukaryota; kingdom Metazoa; phylum Arthropoda; class Insecta; order Lepidoptera; family Erebidae; genus Lymantria; species Lymantria dispar. The sequence goes on along the minus strand of CM063442.1, from coordinate 5,018,070 downwards.
AAAAACTTTTCGTATAATTTTAATTATAGTTGCGTAAATGACGAATATTAAATAGTAATTTATTACACATATGCTTCTTATCTTTTGAAATCGAAATAGCTAAACAAATTTTAATTAATTATGGTTGTAAAATATAATCAATTGCGTTTACGCAATGATTTCTAATATTTACACGAGTTTTACATTTAAAATTACTATTTTACGGGTTTATCCCGTTTATATTCGATATATGTATTTTTCAGTTTCATTCCGTGACCATAAATGCTGCCAATCCGTAAAAAATATTTAAGTTTCATTTCAAATAGAAAGATTTAGATAAATCTAATATAATTTTTATGGAATGCTATTTTAGCCTAGCCGAGGCCGCGGGTTACGTGACCGGGGATTAGTCCATCACCCGCCGAGAGGCCGACCGCGTGAGGAAAGACCGACGTCCTCCCAGAGGGGGGGACGTCGGTCGATGGGAGGGTACCCCAATAGGGGGTATTCCGTCGGGCCGACCACTGATGTCAAGTAACCCTGCTCCGGTGGTCGGCCCAACGACGAAGGCGACGTGGTTTTCGGGTGGGTTGCGGGAGTTGCGTGCTTAAGCCCCTCTGTCGCCCCGGACGGAGTGGTGCGGAGGGGCGCCGACCGCAGCCCACCCATAAAAAAAAAATGGATTGCTATTTTGGAGTAGTGACATTAACTTGCGACCTTGTAGTTCTAGGTAACAGTCTTGCGTTGGACAAAAAGTAGTAAAAAGTGTATGTGACCTAAGTAATACAACTTTTACTTTTCTTCTTCGCCTTACAAACGTCCGAAATGGCAAAGAAATTTACCTACTGTATCACACTGGTCATACATACTACTTGGTAGGTATAAAATAATAATAGTGCCGTACCTATTTACTCTACATTGTTATTTCAGCTAATATTTATATATACACATACATACAAGCGCGCATGCACGACACGCACGCACACACACACGCACGTATGCACACACGCACGCACACGTTTTTTTTTTTGGGGTGGGCTACAGTCAGCGCACTCGCCGCCCGGCTCCGTCCAGGGCGACAGAGACGCGCGGCACCGTAACCCACCCGTGGCACGTCGCCTTCGTTGTTGGGCCGACCACCAGTGCAGGGTGACTTGCCTTCAGTGGTCGGCCCGATGGAATACCCCTGTGGAGTACCCTCTCCTCGACCGAAGTCCTCCCTTCTGGGGCATCGGTCGCAATCGCGCGCGCATGCACGCTTTGCACATGCATACACACACACATGGCCACAGATACATACACTTATATACATATATGCGTATATATGAATCTTGCAGTAATGTTATCTGCCATACTTTGTACCTCTTATTTCTCTTGACAGGCTATGGTCCAATAGCACTCCGCCTAAATAGTCCGGGACAGGGGACGGGAAGTCACGCAGCCCAATAACCTGATGATGTCTATTGCCATTTGGGATAACCACTGTTATGGATGCCTTGACATCTGTGGCCATCCAGACAAGTTACTCTTTCAACATCACCCGGATGCGAATAAAGTGCTGGGACGTCGCTCTCACATAGTTGCTTTATTGCAAGGTGACGGATTTATCCCGTCCACCCGCAAACTGGGCTATTTACAATTACTGTCGGTTATTGAAAGGGGTTATGACATATATTCTTACTCTATTACCAAACTAAATATTTATCACACTTTTTTTTATCTGACATTCCAGATAAATATTGTGAGTGTATTGCAGCCGAACAGACGGCTGGACGCCTGCGTATTTCCATACATCTGGCTGAAATACATAATTCACGCAAAAACTTGCATACAATATCTATAATTTCCAAGTATTTTATGATATCAATTTATAATAAAGATAAATATACAAATATATGTAAACATTTCGATGTTGCCGAGTGGTTTTTTTTTAATTTTAAATAGTATCTATCATACAATTCCAAGAATATCTTTGATCATTTTCGATATGTAAAAATATTATTTATTCGTCTAATAGCCGATCGATAAACCTCCTCAAATAACGCATTTTGAAATCATCGCGTTTGGCACTGGATCGGCAATTGTATTTGATAGAGAAGATTTGATTGAAAAGATTAGGACCTCGAGATTGTCTTACTTAGTAAGGACATGTAATGAGGAGGGATGAAAGGCATATGATAAAAGTCAAAGAAGACTATCGTACGACGCAAGAATGGTGGGCAATTCAAAAAAAGATGGGGTGGTTTGTGAAAGAGGATATTATATGTATGAAAGGAGTGAATGTGAATGTTAATAGGCGTTTATAGAACGAAGATAAGGTATATTAAAGTTTATATTAGGTTCACATGCGGTGACGCGATAATAATGCAAGGTATCACTATCCTTTCCTTTCCCGTCAGCATCTCATCATCAACATCATATATTGGTATAGGATTTTAATTCGACATCGCCTACTTTTGCTTAGGTAACAACCTATAGCTACGCTATATCCCTTAGTCGTCCTTTACTACATCGACAGCCACAATAGAGAGTGGTGAACTCTTTCTTACTCCGTCACTCCGCCGCTGCAGGAACTCCAGTCTGTCCGTGAGATTGGGATCACCGACTATTCTAACAGCACTTCTTTGCAGCGAGTAAAGAGGGTCTAGCTGGTATGTAGGTACGCTTGCCCGGAGATGTTAGCGGTACTCCATGCGGTGACGAACCTGTGCTTTGTTCAGCATAAGTCATTGCCTCGGTCTGAATCAACTACAAATTTTTCCAAAACAGAACTTTTCTCGATAGTTCGACGCCCAAGATTCGCAATACTCTCGGAAATTTGCAGAGTTACTTTTTGGAATTACCTATTGGAATTAATTATTAAGATAAACAACGTCGGGGAGAGCATGAATCTTACGGTACACCAGTATTAATAGTCGTGTGTTCGGAGTAGCGACCATTGACGACGACTTTAAGGCTCCTATCATCCAGAAAGTTGACGAACCATTTATCAGTACGTTCCCGACAGAAAAGTAAAAACCGACTGAAGAATCACAAAAATAATGGGCAAGAGCACTCTTTAACGAAAATTAATTATACCGACTACAATTGATAATCCGTTTTACAAGCGTAGCGAAAATGAAATTATTCTCTTGGGGATTCCCATGTTCAGCAGTGCAAATTGATCGATTGATGGATAGTGATAGATAGAGATATCGTACAATTTAAGACCGCACTCGCTCTAGTCTTTCTACTTAAAAACAAACATATATTAATCATTGCTAAATGATTTTAAGTTTTTATTTTAAACTATATTATTTTGATTTTATATTTTTATGTAAATACATGTGTGGTCCGAGCTAACCCAGACCGTTTCTTTAGATCTCGTGGGCGTCCATGACTAATGGTCGATAGCCACTTCTTTAATAATTAAATAATATTTTTATGTGATCTATTTGCCAAGAGATAGATATAATCTAATATTATGAACATTTTTATTAAGAATACGTTAATCATTTTAGAAAATTATTTTATTGCAATATAACTTTTAAAGATATATTAAGGGAAGTCCAAAAATGGCATCAGTGGTAAAGAAGATTAGGAGCGGGCGATTGTCTTGGTATAGACATGTGATGAGGAGTGACAAAAGGCATGTGACGAGGAGGGTTGTCAATATGTTTGTGTATGGACGTAAGAATCGTGGGAGACCTAAAAGGAGATGGATGGATTCTGTGAATGCAGATATATGTATAAAAGTAGTGAGTGCAAATGTGACGGATGACAGGTGCCTATGGAAGGTTAAATAAAACATGTTGTGTCAACCGCAATTAGCGTTGGATGAAGGGAGGCAAATGATGATAACTTTTAAAAATATCAAAAGCAAAAGACCACGTTTTCAAAAATAAATATTGTAGATGTCCAACTAATATTGAACAACTTACAAAGTAAACCACACAATGTACTTCAACATACCTTCGTTATCATAGTACTCATAGGTCTGTTGTGTCATTTTGCAAACATATCCAATGAACGATGGCCTGACCCAAATAACTTAAACTCAAATTAAAAATGTTGACTTGGTTAATAGTAGTGACTTAGCGTTTATAATGTATATGATAGTTTTTAAACAAATTTATTTTATTCATCATCATCATCATTTCAGCTCATGTACGTCCCACTGTTGGGCTCGAGCCTCCTCCACAATAGCAGGGAATTTGACCTTAATATACCATGCTGGTCAGATAGGTTGGTATAGGATTTTATTTCGAGTTTTCCCTCTCTTGTATAGATGTTAGATGCATATTATATCCCTCAGTCGTCTTTTTATGACATCCACGGGTAAGATAGGGAGTGGTGAATTGTATTCTTACTCCGTCACCACACGGATTTTATTACATTTTATATATTTAATGTTTAATAATTATAAAACGAGATAATGAGCATTTTTTTTTCATTTAGAGTCATTTTCTTTTTACACTGGTAATAAATTTGTATCAAAATGTAGTTCAAAATTTAATAATTAATTGAGAGTTCCGGCAGGATTATGGAAGTATCATATCACGCTCTTGAATCGTATTCATTTTCTTTTAGTATTATATTGAATAATTTTGCTGATATTTTATGTAATATAATACAGTAGGGATGCTGAAGTGTTGTGAATTTGATATAATAGTGGTTTACGTACGTACGCTAATTCCCAGAAAAATATAATTTGGTATTCAGCGCTCAATTAATGGTAGCGACGTGACTTATTGACGGACGGACAAATAAGCTACTCAATATGAAGAAGTCTCAAATGACATGTGAAGAAAATTGGTTAAGAGTTGGCTGTATGGGCTTTGGCTTCTTTGCCTGTCTGAATGGACAGAAACAAAAAAAAAACAATTCTGTAGCGGGATACAAATCTCTTTAACAACGATAATGTTCAACAGAACGTGAGACATAGTCCTACCGTAAGTACCCGTGAACGTTTTTTTTAAATTTAACGTCGGGATATCAAAAATCAAATACAAACGCGATAAAATCCGTAAAAATAGTTTTATTTATAATGTCACCAGAAACTAATTTATATGTTAATATAAATTCAGATTTAGTTGGACCTCACGAATCAGTCAGATCACGGGACTAAGAAATCTTTCTAAGTCTGGATCTAATTTGTGTACGTTATTTATATATTTGTGAATTCTCACGCAACTCTAGATTATAATTTTACCCTTGCCTAGTAAGTAGAAATCAAACTAGTGGTAGGCCAAACTATAGACAGTTATTTATCTACAGTCGTGAGTCGGTCCGTCCGGGGTAGTAGTAGTACACTCTCGCAGAAAATCGACGTCCGAGTGGTAGCAATTTTTTACTGTGCTTCGTTCGGAGAGCGAGAGAGCCGGCAGACCAACTTGTGAGGTTCCGTGATACCTTTAGTATCACCGAACCTCATTGCACGCATTCACACTCCCTTCACTTTCTTCACGATAGGCAGCGGCCTTATAAAAGTCCATGAGCGGCAGCAACACTTACCATCAGGTGTAATGTTTGTTCGTTTGCCACCGTTTGCAATAAAAAAACAACACAAACACGGTTTGTACCACCACAACCTACCGTATTATTTTGCCAATAGGCTGTTGATACTAATTCTTTAACCTCGTGGGCGTTATTGGAATTTCAGCCAATATTTAGAAGTCCTATTGGGCATAGACCTGGGCCAACTTCATCTTATGACATCTGATCAGTAATTACATTTCCAAGGAGAGTTGACGCTAGACAGACTGTCGATCATAAAACTATTGTCAAAACTATTTGCGATGGGAGAGGAGTATATATTACATATTATAATGGAAGATATATATGTGTACTCCATATCCCTTGCTGAGTTTCTTGTCGGATCTTCTCAGTGCGGTCGCGTTCCAATCCGGTGGTAATGTTAAGGAAAAATGTAAAAAATGACAATATGTACTTACATAGGAGCACTTGCTCCTGCGAAGTTTATACATAATAAATGATTTAAATTAGAATATATTTAAATTTGAACCGATATAGTCTATCATAAAAGCAATTTCTGCTCATAAAGTTTTATATTTTGATCACATTATGTGGCATTGAACGAAAATTTCCCGAAAAAAATTATTCAACATCTGGTAAATTTTTATCAAAGTATTTGGGTCGCATCCATCCATCGTCCGAATGAAATTGTTTGTTATATGACACAAAACTAGTGATACATTGTGTGACAGTTATAACGTTTGTTTGCATTATATGTTGTCAGTATAATAATGAAGATAGATATGATGACTGTTCCTTAGCAAATGTTGTGAGCCGTGTTTTATATACTAACTAGCAGACCCGGCCACGCGTTGCTGTGGCTAATGTTTTTGTTATATTACATTTTATTAAACTATTTAAGTAGAACTGTAGGCGAACATTTGTCATGGAGGTCGTCATATTTTTTTACAAATGGCATCTATGTAAAAAAGCAAGTTAAAATCGTATATGACACGTTTGTAAGTTTGACATAGCAGTGCCATCTATTAATTAATTACTCAATCCAGTCAACAGATATCGCTATCTGTTAAAATCGTTTGGAGTTAACAGATAATTGTGAATGTCAAATAATAGACATATAATTTGCAATAAAATAATTTTGCGACTATAAATTAAGATGTAAGCCGTCCTATCTTTCAAGTTGGATCAAACTGCACACGGTGTGCATATTTGATTAAAATCCGTTAAGTAGTTTAGGAGTCCATCGCGGACAAGCAACGTGACACGTAATTTATATATATTAAGATTAAACTCAAAGAAAATGACACATTATGTTCGTTCGAGAGAAGAGAGAATTTAAAAAGTTTAACATCTAGACATTATACGCAATCAAGGTTCTCGTAATTGAAACTTAAGGGATATAATCGTCATGATCATCATTAAAATAGATTATATACGTCCCGCTGTTGCGGTCGAACCTCCTCTACAATGGGAGGTAAATTAACCTACTATACCATGTTCATCAGACGGGTTAATATGGGGTTTCATTTCGAGTTTTCCTTCTCTTGCATAGATGTTATCTTTTAGTTCTCAAAGACGATTAAAAGATTATGAGCAGATAAGAGGCAGAGAGAGGGTGGTGAATTTTATTCTTACCCCGTTACCACACGGAAGGTGATTAAATTCTAACTTTTGGAAATAAAATGGTTTACTCATCGATAAATTTTCAACATTTGACTTTATTTACAGCGGTTTAACGAAGTTCTGTGTTTAACCTCTGCTCGGTTTTAAGTCGTAAAGCATTCGCTTGATCCAGCTGTCTATCTACATACGTCCACTGTTAAATGTAAACCTTCCCAAGGTTAGATAATACCATAAAGGTCGTGCTTACCCCGCCTGGATCAGGGATTGCTCTTACAAGTATAAGTTTCCCATGAGGGTGCGCTTCCCTAGACGGTTTTAACTATTCCCACGAGAAATCAAGAACTATTAAGACATTATATTTCCAATTCATTACCACACAGGATTCTACTCATAAAAGTGAGGTGTGTGGTGACGGAGTAAGAATATAATATACCAACATCTTGCCCGTGGGTGTCGTAAAAGACGACTAAGGGATATGCGGCAAAAGGCGACATTATGGTCACGTGGCAATATGTGACGTCACCTTTTAATAAATAAAACTAAAGATATTGTGTGCAAAACTCAATTTCGCGAATTCAAGTTATGAATACCAAAATCAAAAGGCTGTACTGTGCCTTGTTTCGGGAACACTTTTATGAAAACGCCTACTAAGTTCTTTATTCATCTACCGGTCGAAACAGAAATTGGAAATAAGTGGTTGAATCTTGTTCGAACAAAGCAAAATCAAACTTATTTTTTGGAAAGAACATTTTGATGTAAATAATAAACCATTCAGGACCTACAGCAGAAATATTTACAGTTAAATGATTCTATTAAATAAACAACCTTTAATGAGGTTATCTAAGTAAATAATATTTCTCTTGAAGATCTGATAACAAAGAGATAGTTTTTGTTTATTAATTACTTTAGCATTGTAAATTACTACATTGTAACTTTAAAATAAATATACTCACAAGTTTTTCATTCCTGTATTCAAAAGAACAAAAATCAAATTGGATTTTTGCTATCAAAATATTCAATCACCATGTGGGCATCATTTTAATATCGCCCTTTTCAAATCCTTTCTCCATTATTTATACAATTTTAAGGCTTACAATTATTAAATAATCATAACACAACTTTTTTGCACAATCGTCAAGAGATCACATAAAGTTTTATGATAACAATGCTGGAAAAAGTGTCAATTGTGTTTATTTATTGAACGATGACGTCACGGTTTCCGATTTTCGTTTACAATCAAGTCACCCACAGATAAAAATATTAATTTTTGCAATGTAATAATACTTAGAATCATAAAATATTTTTCCATATTTGGATCGTTTTAGACTGTCTATCAATAATTTAATATCATTATTATATATTCAACTTTTTTTTAACATATTGTCAACTCGCGTATTAATTCTTGAGCTGCATCCCAGATGCACTCCCAGACGAAATAACATACATATATGTATATATGAAACAGGCTGTATAAGGTGTGAAAAAGCTTGCTCGTCTGTTGTAAATGAATTTTATTTTTACTACCCTCTTTAAAAGAAAATGAAAATATGCCTTCTATTATTAAGATATGTTGATTGTTAATGTTTCTTACTTATTTTTAATTCTCGATTGTCAATTAAGTTAGGTTTATGTATTGGTAAAATGTAACGTAAGTACTACTATCATAAGACTCGTTTATTGTCCTCGTTGTTTGAATGCGAGTACCTATACAACCTTAAAAACGTTTAAAGGTACAATAACAATCAATATGCATTTTCATTTTTGTGAATTAAATAAATTAAAAACAAAAATACGTCGAGCCTACAGACTAAGACTTATTGTAGTTTTTTTTTTTATTGCTGTTGGTGACAAACGAGCAAACAGCACAGCTAATGGTAAGTGATACTGCCGCTGATGGACCTGTGAAGAGAGTGTGAACGCGTACTATGAGTTTCAGTAATACTAAAAGCATCGCCAAAATCCAACACACGCAAACACCTTCAGAAATTTGGCTTGCCGGCTCCCTCGCTCACCAAATGAAGTACAGTAACAAATTGCTACTATTCAGTCGTCGATTTTCTGCGGAAATGTGTTGCGGGAACCTTAAGCCCCCACTACACGTCGGCAGATGCGTCCGCAGATGTCATCGGCGGATGCGTCCGCGGACATGTAGAGGGGGCGATTTGCTCGTCTGTGGTAGGTATTTGACGTCCGCAGATGCAACCGGCATTCATCCGTTAGTTGTCGGTTTTTGTAACAGGAATCAAAGGGTTTCAACGCCAGCGCTGAGTGTTGCGTCCACACGTCTGACGACGCATCAGTGTTCATCGGGAAGCGGATGAGAATGCACGCGTGATTTCTGCAGTAATTTTTCGTTCTTTCTTTTTTACTTGCTCGTTAAAATGGCTAACGCGAGCACTGACAAAACATTCAAATTCCTGGAGCTGTATCAAGCAGAAATTCGAACAAAATTATCAAGTTCTCGGGATGGCTCTGCATATAATATATGTAGTTCTAAAAGCTAGTTATCCACGCTATTCCTGCGAAAAAGAAATGGCGTCCAGGAGGATGTGTTAAAAAAAATTGCAATAAATCATCATCTTCATAATTTCAGCCCATATACGTCCCACTGTTGGGCTCGGGCCTCCTCCATAATGGAAGGGTATTTGACCTACTACACCACGCTGGTCAGACGTGTCGGTATAGGTTGGTATAGGGTTTTTTTTCGAGTTTTCCTTCTCTCGCATAGATGTTATATGCGTTTTATATCCCTTAGTCGTCTCGTACGATCACCCACGGGTAAGAATGAATATGTGGGGGATGGTAGTGGAAATGATTTTTTTTCCACATTATTCGGTTTCTATGTATGCTGATTACAGCGTCCACCACGTTCCTCTTCTCCATTTTTTTTAATAACTACTGCGGTGGACACTTAAATAGTACTAAAAGGTCCTAAATAAATAAATAGCTGCAACAGCTACGGTCTCAATATCCATTTCGCGTACGTACGTTTTGCGTCCGTCAAGAGTCAATACAGACTGATCGACCTACAGACGTGTGGACGGCGCACAGAGATCCATTCGCGGATGCATCTGACGACGTCTGCGGACGCATCTGCCGACGTGTAGTGGGGGCTTTTGACAGACCGGCCTGCGGCTGTAGACAGAAGCCTGTTGCTAGTGTCGTCCTACCACATATTAAAGTGATTTTGACTACACAGATGGCACAATGCTTAAGCTACCGACTTGCCGTGCCAGTGTCCTGGATTCGTATCCCACGCAGGACAACACTTGTGCGATTCACAAATTATTGTTCTGAGTCTGGAAGTAATTTGTGTCCGTTAATTATATGTTTGCAAACTCCCCCGGAATACAAAGATTATTTCTTTCGTGCAGGGTGTTGTCTAGTAAAAAAAAGTTGATGCACTGTTTCTAGTTTATCCATTTATGTAGTAGTCACTAGCACTTAGCGCGCTTAGCGCTGTAATTCAACCCATCAATTCTAAATGGCAATCATTCTTAAGTAGATTTATTAATGTTTTAATTACGATGCTAATTACTCCTTGCCTTATTAAAATATTTTTATAATACTAATTATAATTAATTTATAAATGTACTTGTTATATACATATATATTTATAGTATGCGCAATAGACGCAAATGTCCTTGACAAAGGTGTTTTATTAATCTGATAAGATCTAACACATTGACGTAATATTTGATATGTAGGTACATATACCTTCCCGAGGTCATTCTTATCGACTCGTCGCCGAATTTAGTAAATTTGTATGGTGTAATAAGTGTTTTGCATATTATCAATGCATGATTTGAAACGTATTACCAAAGGTGCTACTTTCACCTGCTATGTTGTCGTTTTTCCCTGTTTTCTTTAGTGTAATTCAGGGCAGTGACAGCTCTTCAAAGATTTAAGGTTTATTTTCTTACGGATATCCGTATGGTGATAGACTACGGTTCACCAATCCCTGTCTTGCCCGATGGTAAAATATGATGAAAAATGATATTACATGCACGTAACATCTATGAACAAAAAGACGAAATAAAACTCTGTTCTAACCTGTCTGACCAGCGTGGTATAGTTTGTTAATATCCTTCCTATTATGGAGGAGGCTCAAGCTCAGCAGTGGAATGTATATGAATTGAGATGATAATGATTTATAGCCTGAGTCAAACGATGTCAGTATTGATTACTTTTATTTTTAAATTTTTCAAACAGTAGTTATAATGATGTTTTGTATTTTGTTGTTAATGATGATTTGTACGGATATTTCTTTTAACTCTCACTCCTCCGCGTAGCTTAATGCAGTAAGGCATTTAGAATTCACCGCTACCAAACTAACAGTACCTATAAATCTCCAGAAATTTTCAGAGCATCTTTAGATTAACTAAAGATGCTCTGAAAATTTTAACAAAGTCGGTTTCGTCGTTTTCGTATATATCATCATCATCATCGCAGCCCACATACGTCCCACTGTTGAGCTCGGGCCTCCTCCACAATGGGAGGGAATTTAACCTACTATACCATGCTGGTCAGACATGTTGGTATAGGGTTTAATTTCAAGTTTTCCTTCTCTTGCACAGATCTTATGTCCAAATTATGTCCCTTAGTTGTCTTTTACGACATTCATGGGCAAGATAGGGAGTGGTGAATTGTAGTCTTCTCCGTCACCACACAGAAATTTTTGGTAGATATAGGGCACTTTATCATAGCGAAGATTATCAGCAACAAAGCTTCTTCAATATGTTCTTTTATAGCCTTTCTTAACTAGGATACATAAATATAAGCATATTTCATAAAACCCTTTATCTTTCGTACATTAAAATTATTAACCAATACATTTACCTGTCACTTTAACTTGCAGGCATCATCAGTCAAGGGCCGGCTTAAGGAGACTTATATAATTTGCGAGTCCTCTGAAAAACGAGCTTTAATTAAAATTGTGATCAATCTCAGTTAGATAAGATACGGTTAAAAAGTTAAAAAATATACCAGTTTTAATTTTTTTTCTTTGGACAACAATCATAAGAAATAAATGCCTGAGTCGCGGGAGACTTTATAGACATTCAATTAACAGACACAAATTGCACCTGGACTCAAAACAATAATATGTGGATCGGGCAAAAAATGTTCTGTGTTGGGATTGAATCATTAAACCCTTAAAAAGAGCACCAACTAATACATTATTTTAACTGAATCAGACTGTACAAATGCCTATGTGATGTAAGTAGCAATATAACGTGCCGAATGTCATAATTTTCATTCTCAACAGCGTCCTTCGTGACATATGCAACTCTAAGCTAGTAGCTTACCTTAGTGGGGTTCTATATCAAAAGTGTTAAAAGGTCTGAGTATTAGCAATTTGTTACTGCGCTTCGTTTGGTGAGCGAGAGAGCCGGAAGCCCAACTTTCTGAGGGTAATTGCGTGTGGAGGGTTTTGGTGGTGCCCTTGGTATCACCGAGCCTCAATGCACGCATTCACACTCCCTTCGCTTTCTTCGCGGTAGGCAACGGCCTTGTAAAGGTCCATGAGCGGCAGCAACACTTACCATCAGGTGTACTGTTTGCTGGTTTGCCACCGTTTGCAATAAAAAAAAAAAGGTCCAAAGATTTTATAATAGAAAAGTGTTTAAATGGAATAAAAAAAATGGTTATAAGTTATTACTTATACTAGGAGAATTAGCACCTAGGAGCTAAGATCAACAAACAATTCAAATCAAATTACACTTTTCTTGCTTTTTTGTTCAACCAGCTTATTTATCAAATCATCCGTAGCCGGAGACGAGTTCAGTGTTTCTAAATTTTATACAATAATGACTTCATATACAATAATAACTAGTCTGGCAGCCGTCCCTGTCTCATACTTTCGAAGTCTCTGTAGCATAGGAGGCCCGTATTATTGCTACGGCTCATATGATAGTAGCTACGCTCTAATTTGAGCTATAATACCATAGATAGAAATATTTGGAATTACTTTACGAGATGTATTCCGAGTTCAAGCTACGAAGGTCCCCATAGAAATGATTATAACTGGCATAATAACATGACTGCACCGATGGCGTAGTGGTTAGAATACTGATCTACCTTACCAGTAATAAGGGTTCGATTGCCACGAGCGAGCTAAAATTATTTTTTTTTATTTCTAGTTGTACTTTGTGCCTGTTAATGTTTGTGATTTATTCGTGAAGTCCACCGCAATCACCTTTTCTTTTAAGACAACTTACACTAAGAAAACACTAAGAGAAATGTTTTTTGGTAGGACCATACTGTCGACAGTTGTCTGTTTACAGACGCGGGCCAGTCCATCGGAGGTAGTACCACACTGTCGTAGAAATTAGAGGTCTGAGTAGTAGCACGTTGTTAATGCATATGTGATGGGTTTCGATGATGCTTTTAGTAACACCGAACCTCATTACATGTAATCATACTCCCTTCAATTTCTTTCCGCCAACGGCAATAAAAAAAAAACATTAATTTCATTGCGAGCAACTTTACAATCATACAGTTAACGAAAATAAATTAAACCCAGACAATGTATTTTCTTACGTCAATACAAGGATTACTCCCAAGCGCCGGGTGTTGTTTGAAAAAAATGCTTCGAACCGAATGAGAGATTGTATCCACCAGATAGACTTCCTAGGCAATACTGTAAAGGTTGCAGGTAGCACCGATCCATTCAATATGGCGGTCTCGTAAAGAGACCTGAACGTACCTTATTAGGCTGACGGATGGATAGACATAGATGATTAAGCGTGAACAGAAACTTATCATTATCACAGTTCATATCCCACTGCTGGACTCGAGTCTCTTCCACAAAGGGAGGAAAGTACCTTCTATATTGTGCTAGTCAGACGGATTCCTATAGTTTTATTTCGAATTTACCTTCTTTTTCATAAATGTTATTTGCATTTTATAATCCCATAGTCCACTCCCTGTCTTGCCCGTGGATGACATAAAAGACGACTAAGGGATATAATATGAATATAACATCTATCTAAGAGATGGCAAACTCGATACAAAACCCTATACCAACCTGTCTGACCAGCATGGTAGGGTCAATTTCTCTTCCATAGTGGAGGAGGCCCGAGCACAACAGTGGGCTAAGATGGATCCCTTAGTTGTCTTTTATTGACATTCACAGACAAAAAGGGGGAGGGTGAATAGTATTCTTATTTCATCACTACACGGAAAACGGATAGATATAACACCTTTATCAATCGAGGATAATGACCTATCCACAAACTGAAGTAGGTTATCTATCCATCTTGTTGACTGTTTATAGCTTAGTTTGATACGATTTGATGAATAAAGTGCATTATATAAATATTCTTATGCTTGTTTTCGATAACGAAACCTTAATTTTAGATAATAACTAAAGCAAATTGATACGTAACGTCAACGTTGTTTTATGTATATCACTTTCGGAGAATAGTCCATCACCCTCAAAGAGGTTGTCCGCGTAAGGGCAACGGCTCAGTGAGACGTCGGGGAGGGAGGGTACCTAAAAGGATAACCCGCTGAGCTGACCACGGATGTCATGGACTCGGTACCAGTGGGCGACTAAGGAGAGTGAATACGGTGAGCTATGGTACCGCGCGGCGTCGATTCTTCATCAGTGATCAGCAGTATTGCTGAGGCGGCGCTCTCACGCAGTCAGCCACTGCGCAGGTGGCGGACTAATCCCCGGTCTGTCCACCTGTGAAAATAATAACATCTATACCAATAAATAAAATTGGAGCGTCTGTTTGTAATGTCAAAATAATAGGCATTTTTCATGCTCACACGGTTATTTGCACTACACCTATGCCTAAAATACAGATTAAAAAATTTTTGTCTGTCTGTCTGTTTGTTCCGGGTAATCTTCAAAACGGCTGGATCGATTTCAAAAATTCTTTCACTAATGGAAAGCTATAATATCAGGGCGTAAACTAGGCTATATTTTATCCCGGTATTCCCACGGGAACGGGAACTATGCGGGTAAAACGACTAAAACCGAAGCGAAGCGAGGGCGGGTTGCTAGTCCTATAATAAAGAACAAATTCATATGAGTCCTTTTTTGTTTTTTTTTGGGTGGGTGCGGTCGGCGCACTCCTCGCACCACTCCGTTCGGGGTGACAGAGGGGCGTAAGCAGGCAAACCCGCAACCCTCCCGAACACGACTGACGACAAATAACCCTGCTCCGGTGGTCGGTCCAACGAAGAAGGCGACGTGGTGTTCGGGTGGGTTGCGTGCGGGTGTGCGTGCTTACGCCCCTCTGTCGCGCCAGACGGAGTGGTGCGAGGAGTGCGCCGACCGCAGCCCACCCCAAAAAAAAAAAAAGGTATGCCATGCTGGTTAGAAGGGTTAGTGTAGGGAATTTATTTCGAACTTTCCTTCTCTTGCATACGTGTTAATTGCATATCCATTAATTGTCTTTTACGACACTCACGGGCAAGGTAGGGAGTAGTTGTAGGAATAGTAAGATGGAGTGGGACTTTGTACTAAGGAAATAATCCTTGTATTGTGTGGGACTTTACAAACATGTAACTGATGGATAGAAATTACATTCGGATTCAAAACTATTGTTTTGAATGTGATACGTGGATCGCACAGTATTGTCCTACGTGTGATTCGAATCGCCGATACTGGCAAGTATTATTATATTTCTAGATCAGTATTATTATATTTTTTATTTGGCAATAACAACCGTGTGATGACGGAGTAAGAATACAAATCACCACTCCCTATCTTGCCCGTGGATATCGTAAAAGACGACTAAGGGATATAATACGCATATAACATATATGCAAGAGAAGGCAAACTCGAAATAAAATTCTATTCCAACCTGTCAGACCAGCAGGGTATTGTAAGGTCAATGTCCCTCTTATTGTGGAGGAGGCTCGAGCCTAACAGTGGAACGCATATGAGCTTAAATGATGATGAATAACAAATATTACATATTTGTAAATACCAAAATTATTTCACCGAATAATATGCATATTTGCACTTCTTTCTGCTCATTTCCTTTTGTTATCTTATATAAATTCTTTTAATGAGATGCAATAAATGTTTTTATCAAAAAGTGGTTTTACAACTTCAACTTATGAATATTTTATTATTATATTATTTGCCGAATGGTGACAGAGTAAGAATACAGTTCGCCACCCCTTTCTTATCTATGGGTATCGTAAAAGACGATTAAGGGATATGATGTGCATATAACATGTATGCAAGTGTAGGAAAACTCAAAACTAAATTCTGTCCCAACACATCTAACCACCATGGTATAATAGGTCAATTTTCCTCCCATAGTGGCGGAGGCCCGAGCCCAACAGTGGGACGTATATATGCTAAGATGATGATGATGATCATTTTGCAGTTATTTTTATACCCAAATGTAGATAAAATACCATTTATTCATCATTGCCGCTTATATACGTCCTACTGCTGGGGTGGAGCCTCCTCCGTTATAGGATATTAATCTACTATATCACGCTGGTTAGACGGGTTGGTATAGGGTTTTATTTCGAGTACAGTACAGAATAGCTGCATATGACTCTCCATATTGAGAGCTTTTTATAGGTCAAATAGAGTGTAAATTGGCATAGAATAATATTTAGTCGCCGAGGGCAAGGGTAGTTGGTAACGCGATTATTGAGGTTGATGATCATTATGTTTACCTAGGACAAACAGTCCAGTTAGATAGATCCAATTTCGAGAAAGAGGTCAGCTGACGAATCCAAGTCCGTTGGGCAGCGTTCGGGAAACTTGGGGTGCTACGCCAGAAACCTCCGCGTGGTGTACCCTGGGCACGAGCGACAATTCCTTGGACTGCTCTCTGGAATTGTTGCTCGTGGCAAATATCTGGCCCAAGGGGGGGCCCAGTTTTTGGGATGCCCCAAATTCGCTCCATGCCCTCTAATTGTAGAGGGTTATTGGACGCGAAAATTCGACGGGCCCAGTCACTCATTCGTTTGAGGACCGGGCAGGCATTTGCCAACCGCGACAAATCGTAGACCTGATGCTTGCTTCGGGACATTTGTCTTGAGGCTTAGATTCAGGAGCGAGGGTCTTGGCTTTACCGCCTGGACCGCGAGGAAGAAAACCTCTATAAAATAATCACCCAGAATCCTAAGTTCTGGCGCGCGGCGAGAGGATGCATGGCTGATGGGTTGTTCAGTCGTTAGCGCGCCCCCAGCCAGGGTACCTGCGGACCCCCTGTGTTGGGTGAAAAATGTACGCTTGCCCGGGTATCGGGATCTCTGCCCGGGTGGACCGTTATTTCTCCCTTACTCGTGGGAACAAGATGGAAAACTCACAACAAACAACACATTTAGAAAGGAGGGGTGAAACGCCCGATGACACCACCAAGAACGGGAATTCTATTAGTTCCCACATCACAGCCCTGCCAAGCTACCGAAAAACTGGCACAGAGGAAGGAGAGGCCTCATCCGACTGCAGCTCGGCTGCTAGTCCGGCACTTGAGGCCTCAAGATCAGGCAAGGGGCCGGCGACACTCGTGGCTCCTAAGAAAAGAAAGAAGCGTAAGAATATGGGGACGGGGAAGGCCACGAGTGTCAAGAGGCGCGAGTTGGCCAGGCAGGAGCGGCTGGCTAGAGAGGCTGCTGCTGTCGCTCCGACCGTTGACGAGGGCGGCAGTACTGCCGCGGAGCCGTCGGACACCGAGAGCGGCAGCACGTCGGCTGCTGAGGCCGCCGCTGGGTCATCCCAGTCTCCGGCGTCGGCCCTGACGGCGGCCCTAGCGGCCAGGGAGGAGGTCCTCCCCTCGCAGGTGCGAAAGCGCCCCCTGAACATGGGTGGCAGCTCGGAGTCTGCCTCCGAGGGGAGTGGCATCATGCCTCATTCTTCATGCCTCCTCCCAAAGTGCCGGCCTCTCGCAGGGGACGAGGGGGCGCAATAGTGATGGCAAGGTCGGCGACGCCATCACCGGCCGGCGCAGTACGGGGGACTGAGGCCCAGAAGCGGGCGAATGAGGCGGCCGCCGCGAGGATGATGAGGGTGTTGTCAAACATCCCTCCTACCAAAACGGCGGCTGCAGAGTCCGCTGTAGGTGACGAACCCCGAGCTGCCAATGTGGCCACCCTGCAGGCCGAAAACATCCGCCTTAGTGGTGAGATCTCAGGCTTGCAGGAGAAAAGCAAGGCGCTACAAAAAGAGCTGTCGGCGGTGCAGAAGGCGAACCGCGAGCTGGCCAAACAAATGGCTGACTTGCGGAGCCAGGTAACGCAGCTGGTGAAAACCGCGCCGCCGACAAGCGCCGGCCCTGCCGCCACCCTCGCCGTCCCCGTTGCGCCAACTCGCGCTGCAGTGAGCCCTAAGAGGACCCAGCCGGCCGAAGCGGTCCCGCTGCCCGCAGTGGACGGCGTGCCGGACCTGACCATGCGCGCCATAGTGGAGGTTGTGGGCAAAATGCTCGACGCGCGCATGGCGGCTCTGGAGGAGAGACTGTCTCTGCCTCCGGAGCCCCGTCTCCGGCCGCCGCTTGCTGCGGACAGGTCGAAGGTCGTGGCGTCAGCCCCTGCCGCGCTACCCTGCCAGGGCGGGCGCGTAGGGAGTTACGCTGCGGCCGTCGCTGGACCGAAGGGCCCGCCGCCAAGAAGAGGGTGGCACCGGCTCCTGCCAAGACTGGACCTAAGCCGCTGCCGGCAACTGCACCGTCGGCGGTGGCCACCGCAGCCGCGACCGCGACTGCTGCGCCTAGCAACCCCGTTGCCCCCGAAGAGGGTTGGCAGACGGCTGAGCGCAGCTGAAAAAGTCGCGGCCAGAAGAAGAGAGCGGAGGCCAAAAGCGCCGCCAAAGCCTCCGCTCCCAAGGCAGGAGCCGGTAACAAAAGGTCGCGCAGGAGGCTCCGGCCGCCGAAGTCAGCCGCGGTGGTGATCACTGTGCTGCCTGAGGTGGCCGAGAACGGCCTCAGGTATGAGGCCGTCTTACGTCGCGCCTGGCGGGAGCTTGACGTCTCCGATTTAGGAGGCGTCGAAGCTAGGACCCGCAAGGCCCGGACAGGGGCTCGAATTTTAGAGTTCCCTGGGGCCGAGGGCGCCAAGACGGCCGATAGCATGGCCGCCAAGCTGAGGGGTTTGTTTGCTGCGGAGGATGGCGTCAAAATCGCCAGACCCGTCAAGTGTGCGGAACTGCGGGTCGCGGGTCTGGACGACTCCGTGACGGTCGATGATATACGGGAGGCCATCGTCTCGAAAACCGGATGTCCCGTGGACACCGTCCGAATTGGCGCTATCCGCCCTGGTCCGGGCGGCGTCGGTGCTGCCTGGGTGCAGTGCCCGGTGGAGTCGGCCAAGCAATTAGCCGTCTCAGGCAGGCTCCTCGTGGGCTGGAGCTCGGCGCGGGTGACCGTGTTGGAGTCCCAGCCTGCGAGGTACTACAAGTGCATGGCGGTCGGACACACTCGGCCGACATGCACTAACTGCTTTGACTGCAGCGACCTTTATTTCCGCTGCGGTCAACCCGGGCATAAGGCGGCATCGTGCGCCGCCACTCCCCACTGCCCCACTTGTGCGGCGGGCAATAGGCCCACCAAGCACCGCATGGGGGGCAAGGAGTGCAAACCCCCGGCTTCGGCCCCAAAGGGGCGGAGCGGCCTGACGACCCCGGCCGCTCCCGCCCCTAGCGCGACCCAATCGCCCGCCAGCGTGGAGGAGGTGATGGATACGGCCCACTAATGGCGACCGAATCCTACCACCTCCTGCAGGCCAACCTCAACCACGCCGCCGAGGCACAGGACGTTTTCCTGCAAGCCATGGCGGAGTGGTTGATCAGTGCAGCCGTAGCCGCAGAGCCGTACTTGGTGCCATACCGGTCCAATTGGCTGGGCAGCAGTGACGGCTCTGTGGCAATCGTCGCCTCCACGTCGTGGCATTCCCCGCCTTTGTTGCTCAAGGACAGGGGCGATGGGTATGTCGCGGCGGAATGGGGAGAGGTTACGCTATTTGGTGTTTACTTCTCCCCTAACAGGAGCGCGACGGATTTCGGGGCCTTCCTCACACTCTGGAGGACTACAACGCCAAGTCCACGGCGTGGGGGTCCCCCAGGACGAATGACCGCTGGCGGGCGGTCGAAGAGTGGGCAGCGGCACTGGGCCTCTGTTTGCTGAACAGGGGCTCGGTGCAAACGTGCGTGCGGCAGCAGGGCGGGTCGATAGTGGACTTGTCGTTCGCTAGCCCTAATGTCGCAGCACGTGTGAGGAGCTGGTGCGTCCAGGAGGAGGTTGAGACCCTATCTGACCACCGATACATCCGGATAGAGGTCTCCCGGACCCTCCTGCAGCCCGGCAGGGGTCACACAGCGGACGGAGCTCCCGCGTTTCCGCGGTGGGCTGTGAGTCGATTAGATCGGGACCTGTTGGCGGAGGCAGCCATCGTTCAGTCGTGGCTGTCCTCACCGCCCCAGGCGGACGGGGTGGATGCCGAGGCTGGCCGCATCCGCTGTGCGTTAACGCAGATCTGCGATGCGGCCATGCCCCGTGTGCGGCGTCTGCCCCCGAAGAGTGCGGTCCCCTGGTGGTCCCGAGAATTGGCGGACCTTCGGGCCGCGTGCATACGTGCCCGGAGGGCCTACACCCGCAGCCGAGCGCGCCACCGCGACGCTGAGCGGGAGGGCCAGCTGTACGAGGCTTACCGCAGTGCGCGGACGTGCGGGGACGTTGTGCGAACGCCCATGACGTGCGGTGTCCCACAGGGGTCGGTTCTGGGTCCGACCCTGTCGACCTACCTAGAAATGGTTTTTAGCGATCAAATTCATAGTAGGGAGGTAGGTAACTAAAATAGAGATAGAGTAGTTAAAGCAGAGAACTTAACATTATTATTCAGATCTCCAAACAGTGTGCAAAATTGCTCAATGAATTGGAAAGTAGACAGCCAGAAAATTCATAGCAGATTCGTTAAGCGTTATCAACTTGTCATTTATAAAAGGAACACTGAAAAAAAACAAACGTGAAACAGTTTCAACATGATGAAGTATTCGAACGAATTAAAAGTATTATCAGTATTTGATACAATATAGAGATATTTCATACAATAAGATACTAATCAAGTGCTAAAAATAATTAAACTTAAATATTATGTATGTTTCAAGTAAATAAAATAGACTGTACTTTCACTTTTGTTTATTTTGAAACTACTTAGGTGTACCTAAGACAATTACTTGACCATGTTTACATTGTGCAATATTTTTAATGTACTGGAATTGAATTACCTCACAATAAACAGCTGATCAACAAACAGTCTGAAGTGAAAAACGTTTTTATACATTTGTTTCATGAATTGGTAGCTGAGGTAAGCCAGTTAGTCGATGTTCCCCAGTCGACAGTATACCGTCGCGAAGTAAGCACGCTCGATCCTAACACACACCGGCCGGCACATCTTAATCAAATTCGCGAACGACAATCGAACACAGTTTCCTAGTTTTTCAACTAAATAATCGTGTTTTAGTGTTGGTGCTGTGTTTTTCGCTGACCTCGACTATTACTAAGGTAATATTTTTCTTATAAATAAAGCATTTTATACATTAAGTTACCAGCAAGAATATCGAAATAAATAACATTATAATATGTAAAATGGTTGCCAGATGAATTATTACATCTTTTTGAGCAATTTTGAAGATATTTTAAGTGATCATTTTAGTAGAAAATAACTAAAAAAACATTACCCAAAGGCGTTAAGTCATATTTCTGATAACGCTAATTAGAAACAGTTTTATGTCTGATTAAGTATTTTAGGAATATATAACGTTTAAATTCACGCTTCAATGAATTAATATCGATCACTTGCATATTTATTTTAATTATTCGTGGTCATAATGCACATTGTAATGAGTAATTGCAGTTTTTTTTATAGAGCAGTAATTACGGCTATTAATACAATTATAATAACTAGCAACACAGCGAAAGTGTATACTGTAGTAATAATTAAATTTAAGCCTGAATGTGTAAATTGTAATTTAAGAAAAGGACAAATAAGCATTAGTTATTTAAGAATATGACATCCACGTGTACGTACACCTAAATAGCGTAGTCACTAAGAATTCGAAAGATATTTTTTTATCTTACGAATTTAATACGCTAACCTAATATCCATAAATGTAGATGTGAAGTAGAATTTAATATGCCCGCACGGATGGCGTTAGTGTTTAAGAACTAAGATACCGACTCACCATACCAAGCGTCGTGGTTTCGATTCCCATAAAGGGCAATACTTTCTATCCACAAAATATGTTCCCGAATCTGGTGTAATTTGTGTCCCTTTATCTGTTACAGATAAATAAAATTGAATTGTCTGTTTGTGATGTCAAAATAGATTTTTTTTTTATGTTCACACGGTTATTTGCCCGATATCTATACCTAAAAATCAGATTCTTTTTTGTCTGTTTTTTTTTGCTTTTAATCTTCAATACGATTTTGATAATATTTTACTACCAGGTAACTGTGTATATAAGGAGTAACTTAGGCTATATTTCCTCTTAGAAAACCCTATAAAATTTTGCTCCGCCCGGGACTCAAACTCGAGGTCTATTTTAGGAGATATTGCAGATTTAAAATGCGGCGCTAAAGCGGCTGGCTGTGGAGCGCAGTGAGAGCAGGTCGGGCGGTTTATAAAGTCTCTCGCATTACAAGGATCCTCAGGGCAAATTATTGTATTAAAAAAATGGACAGGTAGTTTCCTATGGTAGCTTAATTGCTTAATACGGTTGAATAGGGTCTTCAAAAGATTGAGGGACAATCAAATCCGTGGTTATCCCATTTTCTTATTAAAATACCTAAACCAAAAACTTTAACAACATAACTTGTTAAAATATCAAGAATATATTAATGTTATGATTAAAATTAACTTATTATAAAAAAAATGTAAATAGAAAGTAAATTTCCTAACGATCAATAAAGCAAATCTCCGTATAGTGACGGAGTAAGAATAGGATGCATCACCACCACTTTACCCTTGATTCCGTACAAGAGTAAAGAAAAATAAACTAAAGGATATGATATACAGATAATATCTATGCAAGAGAAGGGAAACTCGACATAAAATCCTATCCAACACGTCTGACCAGCGTGGTATAGTAGGTAATTTCCCTCCCATTATAGAAGAGGCCCGAGTGCAACCGTGGGACTTATTTGGGCGGAGATAATTATTATGATTAAAGCGATAATTGATAATATTGGGTTATTTTTGCTGATGGACCATGCCCAGGACAATACACGTATGGAGTCAAACTAGTAGCAGTTTGGGTACATTACTTAGTAACCTACCCGCCGGTTTCAACTTTTGGACTCGTATTTCTTGAAAGACATCCTAGCGTCTTATCAGACGTCATATTTAGACGGTTAGAGCGGCAATGGATTGCGGAATAGGCTAACGTGGAGGCTGGCCTTTTTTTTTGCGATGTGGAAAATGCATTTACGCATACCCATTGCCAGTGATGGCAAGGGGGTATGTAGGACTCGCTGACGTGGTATGGTTTAATACGTCAGAATACCTACTAAAAACCACAGCGGCTCCGCGTCTTCGCCTTTTGTGGAACGTCAAAGATTCGCCTTTTGGGCATACGACTCTAACGTCCCGGCAGTTAGCTTAATACGCACGTCTTGGGTCAATCATGCCTGGGAGAAAAGGAGTGCGTAGCCTCTCTTCCTCCTCCCCAGACGTTGCCTCCGCGGTGGATCAGCATGGGCATCCGCCTCACGTGCCCGACCGACTGCCTCCTTTTACGCTATAACGTCTTAGCAAAAGGAGGACCCGACTTAGTTCTGCCAACCATCATAGGAGAATATCCATTCAAATGATTGTGTAAGTTTTGTGACGCTATGCTTACCCAACCAAACCAACGGGGATGCCTCGTATCTTTGGTACATTCCCAGTAATGGTAGTTCGGGGGTGCTTTCTTACTTAGTATCGTGTGGTTTTTATTTCCCGATATAAACGTACCGCGATAATACTGGCATAATACTGAAGAATAGGATATAATACAGCTACTGCATCCATTCACCAAGTCTCTCCAGCCTTGTTGAGAATGAAATTGCAAGAGATGTTTTCAAATGCCTATAGAATTGTCTTGTTTTTAAACTTAAAATAATTTTTAAAAAAATTTCATTTTTCTTAAAAAAATTTCATAAAGTAATTACAAATAATCTTATCAATTATATACTTAAATTGCGAGATCAAATAGACAAATAACAGAAATGTGTCGCCGTCGTAGTATGGCGCTTAAATAATTAATTAGATATTGATGTGTCATTTTTTCTTGTATTTAGTCACGCTTTTATTACAGTTATTCACACGATACCTATGCCTAAAATCCAGTTTAAAAAAATTCTGCCTGTTTGTGACTGATTTCTATAATATTTTACTACCCACTAGCTGTCTATATAAGGAGAAACGTAGTCTATATTTTCTATATCCTATAAAATTTCCCTAGTCCGAGATTCGAATCCGAGGCCATACCGAATCGAAGCGAAGCGAGTCGCTAGTGTATTATAAAACATAGCTCACATAAAAATCGATGATGATTATAAACACATATAAAAGAACACCAAGCTTCGCAGTTAAAACAGCGAAATTGACTGATTAAAAATTATATTTTCGAAGAACGACAAGAATCGTATGCTTAAAAGTTGAGTATAAAACGATAGAAGTGAGCAAAACGACTCACGAGGTTATCAAAAATGTACGCTTGCTAATATTTTTAATGTTTATTTTTTTACGCAATGCTTTTAGATTAGTATCGTCCTTGGCATTGTATTCTTTATTGGTACGGTTTATTTAAAGAACCCGACTTTTTATTTCAATCTTGCATAACTTTCAATGTTCTTTAAACCATATATAAGCATATGGGGGTTAGTAGCTTGGGGATTCGTTGATAAATTTATTTTTTTACTGACGTTATTTGCCACTATGTTATGGTTCGTTGCTTCGCTTCTCACGTTGACCAATTATTATTACAATTTACATTTGTATCTTTCCATGTGGCGACGGAGCAAGCAAACAATTCACCATTCCCTTTCTTGCTCGTGGATGTCGTAAAAGACGATTATGGAAATATGCAGATAACTTCTATGGAATAGAAGGAAAACTCGACATTAAACTCTATAGACTCTATACCAACATGTCTGACCAGCGTGTTATAGTAGGTCAAATTTCCTCTCATGAAGGAGGAGGCCCAAGTCTAACAGCGGACATATGTGGTCTGAAATGATGATGATGGAGAGACGGAAAACTCGAAATAAAACCCTATGCCATTGCCGTATATTAGGCCATATATTAGATTAATTTCACTCCCATTGCGGATAGGAAGAGATCCAAGCTCAACACGACTTATGTAGGCTGGAATGAAACGATGAGATGATAAGTGGGGGATTCGTTGATAATTTCTTTAATGCTGTTTTTTGCAACTATGTTATGATTCGTTGGTTGGCTTCTCACGTTGACCAATTATTTTTCCAATATACATTTGTAGATTTTATAAACATAACTTATGCTCAGATTTATTACAATCTTTTGATTGTAATGAATTTGAGTGCAATTGGTTTCCTCGATCCAAAGATCAGTGTGATTTTGTGCTTCAAAAAAGGTCTCTTTCATTAGATATTGTCCGAATTAACAATCATAAATATATACAAAGAATTTTTAGTATATATTGCCTATGCTCCTTTCAGCTCATATAAGTCCTACTGCGGAGCTCGAGCTTCCTCTGAAATAGGGAATTGACCTACATACCTATACCGCACTGATTAGACGTGTTGTTATAGGTGAGTTCTTCCATTTTGTTAAAATGATACTTCTTTTAGCGCGATAGGCAAAAATGATACGAGTTAATTTTTACCATGCGCGCGCACGTGTCGCCACGAAAAACCCACACCCTGAAGTTAGCTAGTCAACATTTTTTTACGATGTGTACCGTCACAAATGTCTACTAGATAATGCGTTATAATAAAACTTTCAAAGTATTAAATACCTTTTTCTATTATTATTGTCGTTCTTTCTACAAACGTAGGATAACGCAAAGAATAAAATTTGAAAAAGATTTTTATCTTGTTACGCCAGAAGTATAACTCTTACATTCTTACATAAATACACAATATCTGGTTGACCGAGCTTCGCTCGGTATATTTTTGTTGTATTTTTGTTGAATTTATTTAGATATATATTAATAAAAAATGAAAATATCAAAAATTACAAAAAAAGAATAATAATAACATCGAGATTCGATCCCACGCTGTTTGAATGCTAAAACAAAACAAAAAAAAACTGGACAACTTCTCAACTGAGCTATCGCCACTCTTGACGTTGATGGCGAAATTTGAATCCATATTCTATTGAGATTTTATGTCATTGTATTGATTAGCTACTCGTTTAAAGATATAAGACATACTATAATTATTGCTGGTGGTGACAGACTAGTAAACAACACGCCTAACGCTAAGTGATACTACCACTAACGGACCTTTCCTAGGCTACTGTCTACCTGAAAAAGTGAAGTGAGTCTTTCTTACATATTACATCCTTTAGTCGCCTTTTACGACACCTATGAGTAGGATAGTGTGGTGAATTGTATTTTTATTCCTACACCGCACGAATATATACACACACCAGTACCACCATACATACACCAGTAACGATACATTTATTAATCATATTTTAATGTGACATTTGCTGAATCAGTATAAGCATTTTTATTTTGTTACGTAATTAGCATTAATATTTTAAATATCAAATGCACTTAGTGTTCAATTATATTAATTTATGCTGGAATCTGGTGAAGGTAGGGTTGTTGTTTGATGCAGGCGGCACAGGACCACATTTGTGACGAAACATGAGGGGGGTCTACGTCCAGCAGTAGACGGTAATAAGCTGAATGATGATGATAATACTAGAATCCCTGTATAGTGACGGATTAAGAAAACAATTCACCATTCATTTTGTAAGAATACATTCTCTGGGTGTCGCAAAAAATGACTAAGGAATATAATATGCAGATAACATCAATACAATTGTAAGAAAACTCGAAATAAAACCCTACACCAACATGTCTGACCAGCGTGGTACAGTATATTAATTTCAATTCTATCTTGGAGTAGGCTCGAGCACAGTTCACGCTGCTGAGTTTTCTGTCTGCAGCCAGAACTGGATCTGGTCTATATAGAGCTGGTCTTCGACACCCACGAGTAATGTAAGGTAGTATTCTTAGGTGCTACCAGACAGCACCACAGACAAGTGCTAATTTAAAAAAAAAATCTGCCACCGAATCGGAACATTATGCTATCAATTCTAAATCTCATTTAATAGCCACTATAAAGCATTTCACGAAACAATTACACATTTTGGCAGAACGGGGCTTGCTTTATGAGTAAACTGGCATAATATTTCGGTCGACTTTAAATGCAAAATTCAGCTGTCATAACAGTAAACTGACTAACAGTCTGTGCATACCTCGCCGATGTTTATCATTTTTGCTAAATTTTAATACATTTGTACAAGATTTTTTTGGACTTTAAATTTATGTTTCATCTAAGTTTATTAAACTTTATAAAATCCACAGACCACTTGCATTCTTATAAATAAAACTACCTTTACGGATTTTATCACGTTTATATTTGATTTTACATTTTTTCATTTGATGGTACATAGAGCGTATATCAAGTGAATGGTCATACTGGACGAAGTGACTCGGACACTCTTACCGTGGTATATGCTTTTTTTTTGGGGTGGGTTGCGGTCGGCGCGCTTCCGCACCACTCCGTCCGGGGCGACAGAGGGGCTTAAGCACGCAACTTCCGCAACCCACCCGAACACCACGTCGCCTTCGTCGTTGGGACGACCACTGGAGCAGGGTTACTTGTCATCAGTGGCCGGCACGACGGAATACCCCCTACCCGGGGTACCCTCCCATCGACCGACGTCCCCCCTTCGACCGACGTCCCCCCTACCGTGGTATATGCTGGCATTACACTGGTAAGCGTGATGATAAAGTGATAATAATCATTCATATAGATATTTTGGCTAGATATTGTTGATAATTTTCTGTATGGTGATAGAACAGGAATACAATTCTTTCTTATCTTGCCCGTGGGTTTTGTAAAAGACGATTAAGGGATGTAATATGCGGATAAAATTGATGTGGGTAAAGGTTAACTCGAAATAATACCCTATACTAATCAATCTATCCAATGTGGTATAGTAGCTGATTTTCTCTTTTCTTAAGGAGGAAAAACTACTTTCTCTCGTACGATGTAGCAAAAATTTTCGCGTGGTGACGGAGTAAGAATACAATTCACCACCTCTTCTCTTACCCGTGGGTGTCGTATAAGACGACTAAGGGACAAAAATATGCAGAAAAGATCATTGCAAGGGAGGGTATAGGTATTCGACATAAAACCTTATACCAACTCGTGTAACTAGTATGTTATAGTAGGTCAATTTACCTTCCGTTGTGGGGGAGGCTCGAGCTCAGCAGTGAGACATGTATGAGCTGTGATGATGATGATTATGGAGGAGACTTAAGTCCAATAATGGATGTTATTTGAGCTGTTATAATAATGATGATAAATACAAATAATTATTATTAATCACACATGAGCTTGTATTATTTTTATATTAATCTCATTATACAGTCTAAATTTAGAAATTATAATATTATTATGTATCTCAGATGTCAATTCATTCGGCGTGAATTTAAATTAGATTATTCTAATTTAAAAGATAATTATTAGTTTTAAATGTTGCTCTACTTCTAGAAATCTAAAGCTAATATTAATTGGTCATTGGTCATGCTCACTGAATAAGGTTCTGCTTGCGGTAGCTATATGGGGCGGGTCGCTCCCTTCCCTCTAATTTGGTTGAGGAGAGTGATGGCTGCCCTAGTAGTTAACTCGTGATC
Source organism: Lymantria dispar (assembly GCA_032191425.1). Lineage (NCBI taxonomy): Eukaryota > Metazoa > Arthropoda > Insecta > Lepidoptera > Erebidae > Lymantria > Lymantria dispar. Next base: position 4,989,116 of record CM063442.1, on the reverse strand, counting down.
GGGTGCTGCTTGTGGGATCTGGTCCAGCCATATTTTCTTCCTTTCTTTATGCTTAATTTTTTTTTGTCTTGTATTAAATCTTGAAAATTTATACATATATACAATTTCGAAGGGCATCACACTGGAGCTAATACCATATATGTTGTACGAAGCATAATATTATGTATATTAAAAGGATTAAGAAGAAAGAGTGGTAGGACCACACTGTCGACAATTATCTGTCTACAGCCGCGGGCCGGTCCGTCCGGGGCAGTACCACGCTCTCGCAGAAAATCGATGTCTGAGTAGTAGCAATTTGTTACTGCGCTTCGTTCGGTGAGCGAGAGAGCCGGCAGCCCAACTTTCTGAGGGTGTTTGCGTGTGGAGGGTTTTGGTGGTGCCCTGGGTATCAACAAGCCTCAATTCACGCATTCACACTCCCTTCATTTTTTCGCGGTAGGCAGCGGCCTTGTAAGGGTCCATGAGCGGCAGCAACACTTACCGTCAGGTGTACTGTTTGCTAGTTTGCCAGCGTTAGCAATAAAAAAAAAAAAAAAAAAAAAAATTACTGCCCGCTGAGTTTCTTGACGGATCTTCACAGTTTGTGGCCGCGTTCCGATCCGGTGGTAGATTATTGTATTGTATTCAAACGTGTAATTTGACAATATGTAAGTGCCCTTAAGGGGCCTATGCAAAATAAATGATTTGATTTCATTTGATAATTATATATAATTTCATTGTCATCCCTTCTTCCTCGATGAGGGCCAAGGTACAAAAATATTTCAACGATAACATAGTATTGTCGTCTATTCAGATGGTTTTTTGACTACGCGCTTGACAAATTCCTAACCCAAAATCGTTAAGACTTGAGATGCGAGTTTCAGACTTATCGATTGACAATCAAGCTTATGTCATTAATTTAACGAGAGAGAGATATTTTCTTTCATACATATCTTAAACATTCCTAGCTTACTCCAAAATGTTATCGAATTTGGCCAATAATTCTATAATATTCATAGAGATGGATGTTACGGATTTTTAATTCAATTGTTTCTTGCAATGATGTGAGCTGTATATCCTTCTTACAACACTTTTATCAAAGTAAATAAGTACTACTAGGAATACATTATATTCTTACTCACTATAAAAACGCTGACATAATCCTAAGTAATACAATAGTACTTCATTCTTGTAAATATTTTACACTTGTTTTTAAAACATAATAGAGCTATAAACGGTTTTAATGTATGTGATGCATCAATTTTCTCACTTATATTTCGTTTCATACAATGTGTATGATGTCATGTATTATGTATTGTCGTTTTGTATGTAAATACGTATTCTAGTGTAAACATTATGTTATCTACAATACGAGTACAGTTCTATTTGAACAATGCTCCGTTTCAGACTAGTTTAATATCTTTTAAGTATGGGATCATCGAATTGTTTTTTCAGTATTCTTGCCGTGTAAATTATAAACTATGATTATAATGTATTATGATTATTGCTCGTATAAGTTGACTAAGGAAGCCTTCTTTAACATCATATAAAATTCTAGTCTAAAATTTATACATTTAACATTTTGTTTCAGCACCAGTCATTCCCCTCATATTCTAAGCTCTACGTACTTATTAATTATGAAAGTTCATTTTTGTATTTATCACATAAATTTTTTCGAAATGATTGTTCGAACTCCATTTAGAAGATTGTTTTCTTATCTAATGATGAAAATAAGTAAATACATCAAAACGAACGTTTTCATGAAAAATAACCAATTTAAAACTTATATTTGAATAGGCCATCTAAAGATAACTTGTACACTTTAAACTATTGTCGGTAATATTAAGAAAAATTATCAAAATCGGTTTACCCAATCGAAAGTGCTGAGGTAACAAACATTAAAAAAAAAAAAAACAGACGAATTGAGAACCTCCTCCTTTTTGAAGTCGGTTAAAAATAACGTTTAATCGATTAACGCATCCTAATAGAAGTTATGATTTTAATAAATCTTGCGTAGTAATCGTAGCCCAATATCTGGAAGTAAATGTAAATACGAATTGTATAACGGTGCAAAGTATTTGCGTTGCCTAGTATATCTATATTTTACTTGAATACATGAATTTAAATAAAATTACCGTGTTATCATTGTATGATTTGGCTAAAATAGCGTAGTGTCATGTTTTTTTTCGTATAAAGCTAAAATATTTATCAAGTTATATCAGCGATTACATTAGATATAATGGCAGAGCATCAGGTGTTACCCAGTACGCTTATATTTAGATAGATCAGATTGTCATTGAATCTTGTTTCAAGTTTTTTTTCTCGGGATATTGTGGCGTTAATTTATTTTTTCTTCCATGTGACGGAATATACTGTGTGGTGCCGACTTGAGAATAGTACCACCCCATCTCTTCCTGTGGGTGTCGTCAAGGCGACTAAAGGATCCTTATACCAGAGAACGGGCAGCAGCGTTATTCTGTGTACTCCAACTTACTGCGATCGCCAATCCGCCTGGCAAGCGTGGTGATTATGCCAATTCCCTCAGGATAGGTTCCCTTGGGGAGATTCATGCCCAGCAGTGGGACACTTTATGGGTTGACATGATGACCATCCCTTACTTGCCCGTAAAAGTCTTAAAATTCAACTAAAGGTCACACTGGAAAGGGGCCAGCAGCTCTTATTTGGGGAATGCATAATACCTCAATCATCGTCCGTACATGTCGATCACGGCACTGTCCTTTCTTTTGTGAAGAAGGAGGGATTGAGACATCCTAGAAGGCCAGAAGGAGGAATATGATGATGATGATGATGATAAATTTTCTTAATATCTTGCAGGTGCAAACTGGCAATGTTGCTGTATTTTTTTAGTGTGTTATTATTGACGATGTTCATAATAATTTGAAGTATATTGTAAAGAAAATTGACTTGCCGAGTTGTTTAAGGTAATGTTACTTAGCCTCGATAATATTTCGATCTGCTTGGTCGCCGTTCCGCTACGGTCTCTCATGCTTATTTAAAACTATTTAGCCGTTACTATATTCAAATCTCTATATCTCTAGCTAGCTTACCCGTGCAACCTCGTCTGCTTTACATAAGAGAAAGAGAAAGAAGTAGCGCACGCAACGGAAGGTTTCTATTATCCGCTTTTGCAATATTTTTCATCAATGCTCTGCTTCGGATAGTAGTAGCGTGATCTTATAAAGCCTATAGTCTTTCGCTATAAACAGACTTTACTATACTAAATACTAAACTATTTTTTTCTATTTGAACCAGGAGTTCCTAAGATTAGCACGTTTAACCAAATAAATTCATTAGTCATATATTATTAGTCTTAAAAGAAACTGAAAGTATCATAACCCTCTCATGGATTTTACTTTTATTGTAATCCATATACATTCCAGAGTATGGTTATTTTTATCCCAGAGTGTATGGGCTTCAATAATAGAAGTAAAGGATTTTATGTAAATACTATGTTCCCCTGGCCGGCTAGGGATGATATTTACAGGTTTCTTATCCTTATAGTGTTTTTTAAGTTCTTCTCGACATCGCGGCAAATTGGTGACAATATCACCTTCATTCATTCATTCTTCATTTATTTACTTGCGTCCCTTTTTTGTTTTTTTGAAGTGAAACTTCTTTGCGCACATGAGGGTAATTTTTTTACGGATGAAACGCAATTTAGCGTCACGAATATGTGCAGTGTTTTTGTCGAAGAAGAGGGAGAGAGCGATTGAGACCGATTGAGAGAGAGTGAGAAAGGGCGAACATAACACAAAGCACAGCCATGAGGCGGGATTAGGGAGCAAACGAGCTCGATCATTCGAGGTTTTTTTTTGTTTATTTTTTTTCTTTTTTTTAATACTGATAAAAACACATGGAACCAAAGAAATTTCACTTCTGACATGCGTACTTAGTACTCACGCTATTTTTTTTACTCACCCACGAGAAAGGAAGGCTGGTTACGTAATATTCTTATTTCTTCACCACACGTAGGCACTGCTTACGTATTATTACAAAATAATTTAATATAATCATAAAATACTAAATATGGAATATAATTTGAAATAGCCATTTGTTTTTTTTTACATTGCCGCCAAAATTCTTTACTTTTAACTTCATAATCATCATCATCTCAGCCCATATACGTCCCACTGTTGGGCTCGGGCCTCCTCCATAACTTCATAATAGCGAACTTAAATTTATGATATTGTCATTTAAAAAACAGACATTATGTTTTTTTTTAATATAATTGGATTACAAAAATGTTTTTATCATCCAATATAATCAGCTAACAAATTAAATTCCTTTGAGGTCATTTTCAGAAATAGAATCCAAAATGGCTGCAGGAATTCCAAGAAGCTTTATTAAAATTTAATAATATTTTAACACAGCACTTGCCTTGCAAGGTATTGTTTAAATTCCGAAGCACAGTTTCTAAGAATCGATTCAATGTATTTGCATAAGGTTTATATTAAACTTGTACCCATTTATAGTTTATTTAACAAGCAACAGCTTCGTTAGGGTAGGTTTATTTGGGGACGTCGGTCGATGGGAGGGTACCCCAATAGGGGGTATTCCGTCGGGCCGACCACTGACGACAAGTTAACGCTGCTCTAGTGATCGGCCCAACGACGAAGGCGACGTGGTTTTCGGGTGGATCGCCGGAGTTGAGTTCGCCCCTCTGTCGCCCCGGACGGAGTGGTGCGGAGGCGCGCCGACCGCGGCCCACCCACGAAAAAAAAAAAAAAGAAAAAAAAGGGTAGGTTTATTTAGTCTGTGAAATAAAAAATACAGTGGTATATAATGTAGTGGTATATAATAAGGTAGGTATATAATGTATATGTTCAAATAAAATACAAAAAAAGGTTTCTCTCACCGTTACAGACTTTAAAACTATCCCGTCGATGTGTCCTAAACCAGTTTCATAAGCCAATAATGTGAAGATGGATTTTAGACTACTCACTAAAATAATACATGCACTAGCTCATGTCGGGCCGACCACTGATGTCAAGTCACCCTGTTCCGGTGGTCGGTCCAACGACGAAGGCGACGTGTCACTGGTGGGTTACGGATGTGCGTGCTTACGCCCCTCTGTCGCCCCGGACGGTGTGGTGCGAGGAGTACGCCGACCGTAACCCACCCCAAAAAAAAATGTACTAGCTCTTACTCGTTAAATGGCTCTGTGATCGATTTCAACTAATTCTTCCTACATATACACTACGCTAGTCAGACGAATGGGCTAAGGATTTTGGGTACAGTATTCCTTCTCTGCCATCGATGTTGTTTGTATGCTATATTCCTTTGTGGTCTTTTATGACACATACGAGCAAGAAATGAAGTGGTTAATTGTATTTCTATAAAGTTTATTTATTTATTTATTTATTAGGGACAAAAAACAGTTATATATTACAGTAATAAACTTATTATACTGATATAATTAAAATAACGTATATATAACCAGCACCTCTGTCCACGGCTTAACAAAAAATAGTGGTACAAAAAAAAAAAACTACACGGAGCAACACGGACTATTTGCTCCGAAAATGAAACAAAGAAAACAAAACTTAAAAAAAAACCTTAAAGCTGAGATAAAAAAGGAACAATAAAGAAATATTTAGAAAAAAATAATAAGTTAATTAAAGTTAAAAAAAGATAAATAAGGAAACGAAATTTAATAATTATCCTTCAGTGCAAGATTAACTTTTTTTTTAAATTGTAGATGGGACTCAGCAAAAATATCAATAGCTGAGAAGTTTGTGTTATAAGTTTCGATTAGACGGCGTAGAGGCGCCCGCACACCGGCATTGGTTCTGCACTTAACGGTATGAAACAAACGCGGTGCTCGCGCAGCCCTACGCTTTGTTCTAGGTACTATATAACAAAGTTTGCCTGTAAGGTCAATACAATCATAATTATTATTGCAGAGGCCATGCAATACCATAATGCTCAACAATGTGCGCCTGGATTCTAAGCTTAGAATATCATACTTTCTTAAGAGTTCTGCATACGGTAGTCTATTCTGAAAACATTTATAATGTAATGTGCGTAAAAATTTCTTCTGTACCATTTCTATGTGGTGTGCATATTTAGCATAGAAAGGATTCCAAATTGAAACAGCGTATTCAAGTTGTGAGCGTATTAATGTTTTATATAAAAATAATAGAGTAGAAGGTTTTTTAAAATCGATAGAGGATCGCATTACGAAACATCCGGAAGGCTTTACTAATAATATTATTTATGTGTATGTCAAGATGTAGTTCAGAATCTAGCGTAATACCAAGATCGCGTACAAAGCTAACTGATTCTAAAATAACGCCATTTAGGCAATAATTAAAGTTCTGCCGGGTCTTATTTTTAGTAAAAGAGATTGAATTACATTTGGAAATATTGAGTTGAAGCTTATTGTGCAGGCAGTATTCCGAAAATCTATTCAGATCCTCTTGAAGTAAAAAGCAATCCTGTATACTTTGGCAAGATCTGAAAATTTTAATATCGTCTGCGTACATTAAGAATTTTGAATTAAGAAAACAAGATTTGACATTATTGATAAAGATGATAAACAAAAGAGGGCCTAAAACCGAGCCTTGAGGTACACCAGACTCTACAAAAAAGCAGTCAGGCTCAAAACCATTGACCACAATGATTTGAGTTCTCTTGTGGATATAGGATGCAAACCATCTCAGCAAACTGCCTCTGATGCCGTTGAATGCTATCCTGTCCAAAAGTAATTTATAAAGTTGAATACTTATACATAACGCACGTGCTCATATGGACCCTGTTTTATAAATAAAATAAAAATACAATATGCGCGTCTTTATCACACAGGGGGGAAGTCCATCCGTCCATCCCTTCACCAAAAGTGATAACAGGCAACTTAATATAGCAAGTCGCAAATCGGCACGAGTGTCTTGCGACAGTACGCACTTGACTGTTGACATATTTTTACTGAGCTTTACTGCCGCCGCGTTGCCGTTCCACAGTATTCAATTACTTTTAGTCGCTCTTAAAGCCGTTTTACTTATAAACCTAAGGCTTAACCCTCAGCTGTTTGTTCTATTACGAGTATCATATATTATGTATTTCAATTGCAATATAAAATCTAGAATAAAGCGAAACATTATGTATGTCAACACGATCATGAAATGCGTGGGTTAATTTATTTGACGAATATATTTTCTTATATTTATTATATTGTAAATTTTATCGACCATTAAACCTAAACGACATTTATTATTTATGTAATTCATTAATAAACTTAAGTTTATCAATCACAATTTGCATAAATACTACTGACGTAACTTTTGAGTGTTGGGAAGAAGTTTTTGAGTGGTGGCCATGAAGCAGACGATTCGGCGTAGGTAGGTCCAAAGATAGACATATGATTTAATCTCAATGCCTGGGGTTCGATTGATGCAAGCGGCACAGTAACGCTTTATATTTCGTAGAATAAATAATGATGCAATATTGACTGTCTTTTTAAAATGCACCTATTGTTACTTCAAAGCATAAGCGGCGAAAGTAATTGATGTTGTTAGGTGAGAGCTACTTACTCTCAATTGTTTTGATGATATTTCAGCTACTTTCATGGGCAAATAGGTATACATATTGTATTCCTAACTCGTAACCACACGAGCAATGATACAATATTCGCGATTATTATTTCTAGCTATTACCACTATCTTCGGAATGGTGTTCTTTCAAAGCTTATTTGCAAAATCATCGTCTGAAGCGCCCTTTTATTGGATGCATGTAATTTTTAATTTGTAAAACATGATAAGGGTAGCAATATGTGCAGCTAATGTTGTCGACCATCGCTATGACGGTGCTCGGTCAAAATCTGGGACGCGGTCGTCGCCTTCTGCGAGGCAGGCACGGTACGAGGTGGGTGTTCAAATTTAATAATAAAATGTTGGTACTTAACCTATACAAGCAAAGCTTCTGGCACAGCTAGTCATAAGAAGTGTTGTGTTGTTTTTGAATTATTATTGGTGCTCGGTTAGAAAAGACAGCTACGTCACGTATCGGACAGTACAATATTGTGACATTTGCTCAGATAAATCGCTTGTTGGCAATGACACAAGAATCCGTTGTGAAGATTGCATCATATTTATGTAGTGAAACTAATCACACTTTAGATCGACATGGCTAAATAGCTAGAAATTGTCACGTAAAGAATAATTACATGCAAGTTTATATTGTACTAGACTGTAATCTGTGACGATATGTAACATAACCTGAGTTCACTTTTAGAAGTCTGTAGCCATTTAGAAATATTTTAAATGAAACTATTTTTACGAATTTTATAGCTCCAAACGAAACGCCTTTCCGTAACCCTGAAAAATGTTCCAAACATCGGGACAACAAAAATCTAATACAAACGTGACAAAATCCGTACTTATACATAGATTTATTAAAAATGTATAATAGCTACATAAACATCGGATATTTAGAAATAATTTACATAATTAAGAAATACTAGAGACGATTTATTACCATAAATTGCAACTTATATCTTATGCGCGTGGTGACGGTGTAACAATACTTATTCACCACCTCCTCTCTTACCTGTGGCTGTCGTAAAAGACGACTAAGGGATACGCCTATAATATCTACGCAAAAGAAGGAAAATTTGACATAAAACCCTATACGAACTCGTCTGGTCTGACAGCGTGATCCTACTATATAAATCCAGGTGGATAGAAGTGAGGTTCGAGCTCAGTAGTGGGAAGTATAGCAGAAAAGTATATGCAAATAATCTAAAGTGTAAACTTTATGGAGGTTAGATATGACTACGTCTTGGAAAAAAATATCTTCTATACCAATAAATAAAATTGGAGTGTCTGTTTGTAATGTCAAAATAATAGGCTTTTTTCATGCTCACACGGTTATTTGCACTATACATATGCCTAAAATATACTTTATATTTTTTTTGTCTGTCTGTCTGTCTGTTTGTTCCGGGTAATCTTCAAAACGGCTGGACCGATTTCAAAAATTCTTTCACCAAAGGAAAGCTATAATATCAGGGCGTAACCTAGGCTACATTTTATTCCGGTATTCCTACGGGAACGAGCACTACGCAGGAAAGACGACTGAAACAGGAGCGAAGCGAGGGCGGGTTGCTAGTACCGAATATGATTGAACTTTTATGATTGAAAATTTAATAAAATCCTTTTTAGTGGTAAGCTACGCTGACAGCTTTCCGCTTGCAAAAATTACTCAGTATTTTTTGCGAGTGCCGGCGCTGTGAGAGACAGAGCTAAACTTCGAAGCACTCTTGACTTGTCACCTCTTCCTGCCTTCATAACATTTGCTTAAATATGAACCGTAGGCAACCACTTAGCTGTGCTTCTGTTATTACTGAAGTCCATGAGTTACCCCTTGCCATTAGCTTGCCCTACAGCCAAAGACAATGAAATTTAGATTACATTAGAATTCAATATCATGAAAAATAACAGAAGTTAGAAATAGGAGGATGATAAACCATTTCGAGAAAGGTTTGACATTTAACTGAACATAAATAACAAATAGCTTATTTCTAGCTCTCACAACTCTCTAATCGTGTTTGCGGTCACGTCAGGCTAGTGTGAAAGTGATTTATATCCTTCTCTGAGCGACTAGGTTCACGGCACTAATCACGTTTATATCTAAAAGGAAACTATTGCTACGGGTAAGAAAAATAGGTGTTAGAAAATTTCAAACTACAATATCAATGACATCAGAAGCTAAATAATTTGTTCATGGTCTCATCATCGCAGCCTACATATACTACTGCTGGGCTCGAACCTCCTCCACTAAAGGAGTAAAATTTATCTACTATACCATGCCGTCATCCACGCTGTTATCCGTGTGGTGACGGAGTAAGAATACAAATCACCACTTCCTATCTTGCCCGTGGATGTCGCAAAAGACAACTAAGGGATATAATACACATATAATATTCTGAGCAAGAGGAAAAATCGATATAAAACCCTATATCAACCTATCTACCTGCGCCTGATGCCGCCCTAGCCGAGGCCGCGGGTGACCGAACCGGGGAATTTAGTCCGTCATCCGCAGAGAGGCTGACCGCGCGACGCCGACCGACGTCCCAGGACGGGGACGTCGAAGTGTACCCGAAAGGGTATTCCGTCGGGCCGACCACTGACGACAAGTCACCCTGCTCCAGTGGTCGGCCCAACGACGAAGATGACGTGGGTACGGGTGGATTATGGGCCCGCGCGCTGTCCTTTCGTCACCCCGGACGGAATGGACCGCGTGCGCGCATACCATAGCCCACCCATAAAAAAAAATATCAACCTATTTGACCAGCATATAGTAAGATCAATTTCTCTCCTATTGTGGAGGCGGCTCGAGCTCAACAGTGGGACGTATATGAGCTGAAATGATGATGATGATGATGTCCATATACCAAACTATACTATATATTCAAATTATAATAAGAGCAAATTCCATAAGTGGATCATATTTTCATGAATGATATCGATTCAATATCGCAATGCGCTTGTCAATTAGTACAGTTGGTCGTTATTTAAAAGCGACTTATCTCGACAAGTTATCTCCTGTATCGGTTCGGTTCGGCAATAAGCAAGGCATTCAGATAAGCGTATCGTATCGGTCATTGAAATTTTCTATTCGTTGTTGTTATTTTTTTATTTGCCATAAACAAGCATTTTTTTAAGGTTTATGCTGTACTAGCTTTTGCCCGCGGCTTCGCCCGCGTAAAAGTTGGCTTGCATATTTCTTTCTATTGTGTTATTGTGGTGACGGAGTAAGAATACAATTCACCATTCCCTATCTTGCTCGTAGATGTCGTATAAGACGACTATGGGATATATACACATAACATCTATGCAAGAGAAGGAAAACTCGAAAAATGAAACCCTATAGATATCTGACCAGCATGGTATAGTAGGTCAAATGCCCTCCCATTATGGGGGAGGCCCGAGTCCAAGAGTGGGAAGTACGTGGGCTGCGATGATGATGATGATGATATTTCTTAATTTAAGAAATACTCTATCTGTGTGTCAATTTTCATCCAAATCTGGTCAACAGTTTACGCGTGATCGAGTAAGAAAGGTCCAAATAACTTCACAAATTTTTATATTTGAATATTACTTCCACCCTTGTAGTTTAAATTCACGTGGAAACACGTTGATAAATATGGCCATCCTTAGTCGCTGATAATAACATTATCCATGATAGGTTTCCATTGGTGAAAAAGAATAATATTGATCAAACAAACGTTGTTTCACCCACGTAGACTCCATTCCCATGCGAATGCCGAGATAAAAATTGCCTATGTTACTCGCTGATATTATAAGTCTACATAGGTGGAAAAAAAAATTGTACTAACAAATCCCACACAAATATCCAAGATAAAAATTGTCTATGTTACTCGCTGATAACGTAGATTCCTATTGTTGAAAGAATTTTAAAAATTGGTAAACATCCACCGGTTTCTCTCGCAGTTCTCGTTCCGGGCAAACACCAGGATGAAAATAGCCTTTATTTGTTATTCGCTGATAATGTAGATTTTCATTCGTAAATTAATTTTTATATCCATTAAATGTCCGTGATTTCACCCGCATTGTGCCCGGACCCGTAGGAATATTGGGATAAAAAAATAGCCTAAATAATGCATCATCATTTCGTCTCATATACGTCCCACTGCTGGGCTCGTGCCTCCTCCATAGTAGGAGGGAAATTAACCTTACTATACCATGCTGGTCATGCAGGTTGGTATAGGGTTTTGTTTCGAGTTTTCCATCTCTTGCATAGATGTCATATGCGTAATATATCCCTGAATTATCTCTTACGACACCCATGGGTAAGAGAGGAGGTGGTGAATTGTATTCTTACTCCGTCACCACACGGAATAAAACCTAAATATGTTACACGCTTAAAATTAGCTTTCCGTTAGTGAAATAATTTTAAAGTCGATTAAATTCTCACAGTTGCTCCAGCCACACCGGGATAAAATATAGCCTTGGATAAAATATAGCCTAAGTTATTCCTTATGTAAGGCTTGGTAGACCTGGTGGTAAAGTATTATCAGTATCGGTCCAGCCGTTTTGAAGATTACCCGTATCGAATAGACAGACAAAAAAATTGAGCCGTTTTTAGGGTTTCGTACCCAAAGGGTAAAAACGGGACCCTATAACTAAAACTTCGCTGTCTGTCTGTCCATCTGTCTGTCACCAAGCTGTATCTCAAGGACCGCAATAGCTAGACAGTTGAATTTTTTACAAATTTATGCATTTCTGTTGCCGCTATAACAATAAATATTAAAAACAAAATAAAATAAATATTTAAGGGGACTCCTATACAACAAACCCAATTTTCCCCTTTTTTATAGATAATGGTACGGAACCCTTCGTGCGTGACCACGACTCGCACTTGGCCGGTTTTTTAGACGTAGGTATCGTGCAAATAATTGTGTGAGCATAAATAAAACCTATTAGTTTGACTATTATTTTGACAACAAATAGACGCTTCAAATTTGTTTATTTCTAAAGATAGAAAATTGGATTAATATCTTGATTTTAACTTACTGTCTGGTAGCGGCTAGGAATATTATAACACTTTCATTGTTTGTGGGTGTCGCAAAATACTACTAAGACAAAGATTTACATTGACCTGGACCAATTGGTGATGCCATCTAGCCAGCTATGTCGTCTGGCAGGCAGCTGGTCATAAAATGTTGCTAAAAGAACTTTTGCAATATATCTACGATGGCAGAGGACCAAATACATATTGCGTCGATCCAAAGTAATCTTGATAAGCGAGCATTAAAAAAATTAATGGGGTAACCCAAGAAAGCCGATCATGTACTAAAATGATCGTTCCTAGGCTCAGTGATATCGGTTATACGCTTTTCACCTCCTTAGGGGTAAAATTACAAAAACTCTTTTTTAGTGAGCACTTTCCCCAAGAAAGAGAACTTTGTACAAAATTTCACGTTTCTAGTAGGGATGTGACTTGGAGGGCAAATAATCGATTTTTTAAATAATCGATTTTTTGTTCTTCAAAATAAATCGATTATAAAATAATCGATTAATTAAAAATAAATAATCGATTATAAAATAATCGATTTTTCCCAACAGGATTATGATTTTTTTTTTTGGAAATGTGAGCTTCATCTTCTAATATAGTATGAAATACTACACGCAGTATTGTTATTACCTTCTTTTTTTAGGAAAATCGATTGAATTATAAAAATAATCGATTCTCTATTATTTTGATAATCGATTGTAAAAATCGATTATTACAAAAAAATCGATTAATAATCGATTATTATAAAAATCGATTATTTTTTCACATCCCTAGTTTCTAGGCCTAATGATTTCGGATATACATTTTTGACCCCCATAGAGATTGAATTTCAAAAACTAATTTCTTAGAGCTCATTTACAACAAAAGAAAGAGAATCGCACAATACAGAGAACTACGTAGTTTTACGTTCCTAGCCCCAATAGTTTCGGCTATACGATTTTCACCCCCTTAAGGGGTGATTTTCGCTCGCTGCTCGTGTACCCCAAGAAATACAACGGTGTAAAAAAAATTACGTTTCTAGGCCCTGTGGTTTCGGCTTTATGCTTTTTTGTCTTTTAGGGGTTAAATTTCATCCCCATATAAATGAAATTTCCAAAACGCTAAAATAAATATTTATTTATATATTATCAAGTGCCTTAATACAAAGATTCATGGTTTTATCATCGAAAATGATAAATTTGCATATTAAATGTCATCCCCTATTTCAACCCCTTATACCCATTTTTTCGCGATTTCTTTGCTAGAGCTCGTGTACCCTAAGAAATTCTACGGTGTAAAAAAATAAATTACGTTTCTAGGTGCAGTGGTTTCGGCTTTATGCTTTTTTGTCTTTTAGGGGTTGAAATTCATCCCCATATAAATGAAATTTCCAAAACGCTCGAACAAATATTTATGTATACATTATCAAGTGCCTTAATACAAGATTCTATCATCGAAAATGACGAATTTCCATACAAAATGTCATCCCCTATTTCAACCCCTTATACCCATTTTTTCACGATAAAAAGTAGCCTATGTCCTTTCTCAAGCTTTAGTCCATCTCTGTACCAAATTTCATCAAATCGGTTCAGTGGTTTAGACGTGAAAACGTAACAGACAGACAGACAGAGTTACTTTCGCATTTATAATATTAGTAAGGATTATTAGGTGCCTGAATACAAAGATTCGTGGTTCTATCATCGAAAATGACGAATTGCCATACAAAATGTCATCCCCTATTTCAACCCCTTATACCCAATTTTTTGCGATGAAAAGTAGCCTATATCCTTTCTCAAGCTTTAGTCCATCTCTGTACCAAATTTCATCAAAATCGGTTAAGTGGTTTCGACGTGAAAGGCTATATGCTTTTCAACCCCTTAAGGGAGTGAATTTCTAAAAATCTTTTGCTAGTACTTGTGCACCCCAAGAAATACGATGGTGAAAAAAAAACGTTTCTAGGTCCAGTGGTTTCGGCTGTATGCTTTTGATATTTTAGGGGTTGAATTTCATCCCCATGTAAGTGAAACTACCAAAACGCTAGAACGAATATTTATTTATTTATTATCAGGAGCCTTAATACAAAGATTCACGGTTTTATTATCGAAAATAACGAATTTCCATACAAAATGTCATCCCCTATTTCAACCCCGTATACCCATTTTTTTGCAATAAAAAGTAGCCTATGTTCTTTCTCAAGCTTTAGTCCATCTCTGTACCAAATTTCATCAAAATCGGTTTAGTCGTGAAAGACTATATGCTTTTCACCCCCTTAAGGGGGTGAATTTCCAAAAATCCTTTGCTAGTGCTCGTGCACCCCAAGAAATACGATGGTGTAAAAAAAATACGTTTCTAGGCCCAGTGGTTTCGGCTGTATGCTTTTTGGTATTTTAGGGGTTGAAATTCATCCCCATGTAAATGAAATTTCCAAAACGCTTGAACCAATATTTATTTATTATCAGGTACCTTAATACAAAGATTCGTGGTTCTATCATCGAAAATGACGAATTTCCATACAAAATGTCATCCCCTATTTCAACCCCTTATACCCATTTTTTCGCAATAAAAAGTAGGCTATGTTCTTTCTCAAGCTTTAGTCCATCTCTGTACCAAATTTCATCAAAATCGGTTTAGACGTGAAAGACTATATGCTTTTCACCCCCTTAAGGGGGTGAATTTCCAAAAATCCTTTGCTAGTGCTCGTGCACCCTAAAAGATACGATGGTGTAAAAAAAAAATACGTTTCTAGGCCCAGTGGTTTCGGCTGTATGCTTTTTGGTATTTTAGGGGTTGAATTTCATCCCCATGTAAATGAAATTTCCAAAACGCTTGAACGAATATTTATTTATTTATTATCAGGTACCTTAATACAAAAATTCGTGGTTCTATCATCGAAAATGACGAATTTCCATACAAAATGTCATCCCCTATTTCAACCCCTTATACCCATTTTTTCGCAATAAAAAGTAGCCTATGTCCTTTCTCAAGCTTTAGTCCATCTCTGTACCAAATTTCATCAAAATCGGTCCAGTGGTTTAGACGTGAAAGCGTAGCAGACAGACAGACAGACAGACAGACAGAGTTACTTTCGCATTTATAATATTAGTAAGGATTGTCAACATGAAAATTTTATTGCACGATGATAATTTAAGTTTATATTTCAATGGGTCTCATTAATAGTACAAAATGGTACTTTTTCCTGGATTTTCATGTACAGTTAGTAAAATTTTGCTTGATCACTTTAATCTTTGAGTATTTCTCGCGAAATTGCAACAGCAAGCTGGAACTTTAGAACTGGTTCCGGTTAGCGGTAATGGGCTTTCTCTAAGCGGAACTAAAGATTGGGTTAAGGAGTGCGTAGGTTTACAGGTCTGCTTATCCCTTCATGTATAAAAGTTGACTACACCGATGGCGTAGTGGTTAAAATACCGACCGACTACCGTACCAGTATTTTGGGCTCGAATTCTACGCGGGGCAACACTTTGCGTAATGCACAAATTGTTGTTCTAGGTCTGGGTGTCATTTGTGCCCGTTAGTTATATGTTTGTAAAGTTCGCCGCAACACTAGGATTATCTCCTAAGTGCAGGGTATTTATTGTCTTTAAAAAAAAGTGTGTTGATATTAACCCTTATGTGAGTGACGAGGTACCCGGGTACCTTTAGCATTTTCAAATTTTAAAAAAGTATGTTTTACGACCTGTAGATATCTGTGATTACCTGAGAGCTCTTAAATATTTATAAATTATATGTTTTCTTATGTTTTGACGCAGTGAACTATTTACAATGGTTTGTGGAAATCAAAACATATTTTAAACTCACAAAAGAGTGACAAGGTACCCGGGTACCTCTTTGGTGTTTTGTATGACTATGATAAAAGTACCTATATAATTTCGTATATGATTGACAAGTTATTGCATGTTCATCACAAATTCGTTTTCTGCAAGCTTGTTGTGTATTTCTTTACTTGTGTTTGAGTTCGCTGTATATGTAGCAACTTCAAACGACTACAATACGCCCTGTAGAACCTCCTCTAGTCTGACTTATAGAAGTTATATTAGCAGGAAGAAACCAGTTTGTTTTTCTTACCGTTACAACTAGTGTAAGATTCCACAAATTCAAGGAATGATACGAGGTAGTTACATTCAGTCCTGAATTTTTATATTTAGCCATGAGATCTATTACACATTACACAACATTTGTTTGACGAGTGCCATCACTTGACTTTCTTATGTATATTTGTCCATCTAGGGGGTAGGAATTATTAGAATCACGAGCCTGGGATAATTTTATGTCATCATTTCAGGTTTTGATGGCATGTATTGATTTACTCAATTTCTAGTCCACCCACGATATCCATATAGCTTTGCGTCAACGGTAATACTAATATGTATGAAGCTTGTAGATTTTATTCAAATTTGAAATGAACATAGTCCAAATATCTCCTATAGCGGCTGCTTTATCAACTAACAAATATTCAGGGCGCGATACATCATTATCAAACATTGTGGTGTGGATCAGATGGCACCACATCCCATCTTTTGCTATAAGAATATTTTCGAACGATTCCACTTCAAAACTCGCATGGGAATCGTGAGAATCAATCTCATTTTCGAATTCAGCTTCTTGCTCAACATCCGAAATTTCCAATCCATCCTCTTCAACTAAAGGAATATAATCATGTTCATTATCAAACGCAGCAAACTCACCTTTATCACTAGAAGATTTTGCTAATATCGCTAGTAATTTTGTTGAATTATATCTTCGAACATGTGACGTTTGTATAAAAGTACTTGTTCCAATATTCATAATGAAATAATTATAAAGTCACAAAATAATATATAAATCATCATTTCAGTCCATACATGTTCCACTGTTGAGCCTCCATCGTCCTCTTCCATTATGGGAAGGAAATTGACCTACTATACCATGCAAGTTAGATGTATTGATTTAGGGATTTGTTTGGAGTTTTCCTATCCTTGCATAGATATTAAATGCTTATATATCTCTTAATCATCTTTTACAACACCCACGGGCAATTGTGGGTGTGATGTACTGAATTCTTACTCCGTCACCACACGAAAAGAATATAAATAAGCTCCTGCAATACAAACAAACGTACAACCTGTATAAAGGTACCAAGGTACCTTATATTATATCCCTTACTCGTCTTTTACGACACCCATGGGCATGAGAGGGGTGTGGAGAATTGTATTCTTACTCTGTCACCATACGAAAAGAATATAAATCTCATACAATACAAACAAACATATAAACTGTATGAAGGTACCCGGGTACCACATCACTCTAGTGTTTTATTTGTCACTCACTTAAGGGTTAATATAAAAAAAATATCTTTTTATCGTTATTTAATAGTTTTAAGTATTAAGACGCTAAGCGTGTCGCTAATGATAAATAGTTGATAACCTCCTCATATTTTGTAAATAGGTGTTTGAGCATATGATTGTGTAATATTATTATTTATAAGTTTAAAATTTACTGTACAGATACTCGTAACATAGTAATTTAAGTGGCGACCTCTGTTTAGGAGTGTAGATGCCCAAATATATATATTTACTAGCATTTGCCCGCGGCTTCGCCCGCGTAAAATTTACTTGAATATTGAACTATTATCGCAAAGAATATTATCGGCATAAAAAGTATTACATTTCTTAATTTAAGAAATACTCTATCTACGTATCAATTTTCATCCAAATCTGCTCAAGAGTTTAAGCGTGATTGAGTAACAAACATCCAAATATCTTCACAAACTTTCACATTTGAATATTACTTCCAGCCTTATAGTTCAGATTCCCGTGGAAATACGATGATAAATATGCCTTTCCTTAGTCTCTGATAACGTAATTTTCCATTGGTGAAAAAAAATTATATCAATCAAACACCCGCAGTTTCATTCACGTAGACCCCATTTTCATGCCAATACCGAGATAAAAAATGCCTGTTACTCGCTGATATTATAAATTTACATGGGTGAAAAAAAAAAAATAAATCCCAGAAATATCAGAGATAAAAATTGCCTATGTTACTCGCTGATAACATCAGTAGGATTCCATTGGTGAAAGAATTTTAAAAATTGGTCGTCATCCCCCGATTTAGTTCTCGTTCCCGGGCAAATACTGGGATGAAAATAGCCTTTATATGGTATTCACTGATAATATAGCTTTTCATTAGTGAATTAATTTTTAAAACCATTAAATTCCCGTGATTTCACCGGCATTGTACCCGATCCCGTAGGAATATCAGGCTAAAAATAGCTTAAATATGTTACTGGCTTAAAAATAGCTTTCCATTAGTGAAATAATTTTAAAATCGACCTAATTCTCAAGGTTGCTCCAGCCACACCGGGATAAAATATAGCCTGGGATAAAATATAGTCTTAAGTTATTCCTTATGTACGCCTGGTAAACCTGATGGCAAAATGTAATCAATATGGGTCCAGGCATTTTGATGATTAACTGTAACGAATAGACAGACAGACAAAAAAATTTGGACCGTATTATGTGAGCATAAATAAAACCTATTATTTTGATAGACAAACAGACGCTTCAAATTTATTTATTTGTAGAGATAGAAAATTGGAATAATATCTTGATTGTAACTTACTGTCTGGTAGCTGCTAGAAATATTACCACGCTTTCATTGTTCGTGGGTGTCGCAAAATACTACTAAGACAAAGATTTACATCAACCTGGACCAATTGGTGATGCCGTCTGGCCAACAATGTCGTCCGCCAGGTCATAAAATGTTGCTAGAACCTTTGCAATATATCTACGATGGCAGAAGAGTGCCTTCATATCGCGTCAATCTAAAGTAATTAGGATAAGCGCAAAATAATGATGATATATCATTGGCTGGGTGTCTTCAACTATATGCGTTTTATCCTTTTGGGGCAGCCCAAAATTGTTTCTTAGTGAGTGCTTACCCCAAATAACCGATCGGTATACAAAATTTCACATTCTTAGGCCCAGTATCTTTGGCTATACACTTTCACCCTCTTAGGGATTGAATTTCCAAAAATTCTTTGTTAGAGCTCGCTTATCCTTGCCAAAAATTTTTTCATAGTGCTTGGTAAGTGAGCACTAAGAATATCTTGGGGTAATCCAAGAAAGCCGACCGTGTACTAAAATGATCCTTCGTAGGCTCAGTGATTTCGGTTAAACGCTGTTCACCCCCTTAGGGCTAAAATTGCAAAAATCTCTCTTTCACCAAGAAAAGCAACTTTATACAAAATTCCATGTTTCTAGGCCTAATGATTTCGGCTATATATTTTGCACCCCTTTAGGAGTTGATTTTAATAAAATAATTTCTTAGAACTCACTTACAACAAAAGAAAGAGTATTGCATATAAAGTTTTACGTTCCTAGCACTAATAGTTTAGTCTATACGCTTTTCACCCCCTTCAGGGGGTGATTTTCCAAAAATCCTTTGCTAGTGCTCGTATACCCCAAGAAATAAGACGATGTAAAAAGAAAATACTTTCCCCTATTTCAACCCCTTATACCTATTTTTTCGCGATAAAAAGTAGCCTTATATCTTTTCTCAAGCTTTAGTACATATCTGTACCAAATTTAATCAAAATTGGTTAAGTGGTTTCGACGTGAAAGGCTATATGCTTTTCAACCCCTTAAGAGGGTGAATTGCCAAAAATCCTTTGCTAGTGCTCGTGAACCCCAAGAAATACGATGGTGTAAAAAAATACGTTTCTAGGCCTAGTGGTTTCGGCTGTATGCTTTTTGATATTTTAGGGGTTGAATTTCATCCTTATGTAAATGGAATTTCCAAAACGCTTGAGCGAATATTTATTTATTTATTATTAGGTGCCTGAATACAAAGATTCGTGGTTCTATCATCGAAAATGACGAATTTCCATACAAAATGTCATCCCCTATTTCAACCCCTTATACCCAATTTTTTGCGACGAAAAGTAGCCTATATCCTTTCTCAAGCTTTAGTCCATCTCTGTACCAAATTTCATCAAAATCGGTTAAGTGGTTTCGACGTGAAAGGCTATATGCTTTTCAACCCCTTAAGGGAGTGAATTTCTAAAAATCTTTTGCTAGTACTTGTGCACCCCAAGAAATACGATGGTGAAAAAAAAAACGTTTCTAGGCCCAGTGGTTTCGGCTGTATGCTTTTTGATATTTTAGGGGTTGAATTTCATCCTTATGTAAATGGAATTTCCAAAACGCTTGAGCGAATATTTATTTATTTATTATTAGGTGCCTGAATACAAAGATTCGTGGTTCTATCATCGAAAATGACGAATTTCCATACAAAATGTCATCCCCTATTTCAACCCCTTATACCCAATTTTTTGCGACGAAAAGTAGCCTATATCCTTTCTCAAGCTTTAGTCCATCTCTGTACCAAATTTCATCAAAATCGGTTAAGTGGTTTCGACGTGAAAGGCTATATGCTTTTCAACCCCTTAAGGGAGTGAATTTCTAAAAATCTTTTGCTAGTACTTGTGCACCCCAAGAAATACGATGGTGAAAAAAAAAACGTTTCTAGGCCCAGTGGTTTCGGCTGTATGCTTTTGATATTTTAGGGGTTGAATTTCATCCCCATGTAAGTGAAACTACCAAAACGCTAGAACGAATATTTATTTATTTATTATCAGGAGCCTTAATACAAAGATTCACGGTTCTATCATCGAAAATAACGAATTTCCATACAAAATGTCATCCCCTATTTCAACCCCATATACCTATTTTTTCGCAATAAAAAGTAGCCTATGTTCTTTCTCAAGCTTTAGTCCATCTCTGTACCAAATTTCATCAAAATTGGTTTAGACGTGAAAGACTATATGCTTTTCACCCCCTTAAGGGGGTGAATTTCCAAAAATCCTTTGCTAGTGCTCGTGCACCCCAAGAAATACGATGGTGTAAAAAAAAAATACGTTTCTAGGCCCAGTGGTTTCGGCTGTATGCTTTTTGGTATTTTAGGGGTTGAATTTCATCCTCATGTAAATGAAATTTCCAAAACGGTTGAACCAATATTTATTTATTATCAGGTACCTTAATACAAAGATTCGTGGTTCTATCATCGAAAATGACGAATTTCCATACAAAATTTCATCCCCTATTTCAACCCCTTATACTCATTTTTTCGCAATAAAAAGTAGCCTATGTTCTTTCTCAAGCTTTAGTCCATCTCTGTACCAAATTTCATCAAAATCGGTTTAGACGTGCAAGACTATATGCTTTTCACCCCCTTAAGGGGGTGAATTTCCAAAAATCCTTTGCTAGTGCTCGTGCACCCCAAGAAATACGATGGTGTAAAAAAAAATACGTTTCTAGGCCCAGTGGTTTCGGCTGTATGCTTTTTGGTATTTTAGGGGTTGAATTTCATCCCCATGTAAATGAAATTTCCAAAATGCTTAAACGAATATTTATTTATTTATTATCAGGTACCTTAATACAAAAATTCGTGGTTCTATCATCGAAAATGACGAATTTCCATACAAAATGTCATCCCCTATTTCAACCCCTTATACCCATTTTTTCGCAATAAAAAGTAGCCTATGTCCTTTGTCAAGCTTTAGTCCATCTCTGTACCAAATTTTATCAAAATCGGTCCAGTGGTTTAGACGTGAAAGCGTAGCAGACAGACAGACAGACAGACAGACAGACAGACAGACAGACAGACAGACAGACAGACAGACAGACAGACAGACAGAGTTACTTTGGCATTTATAATATTAGTAAGGATTTTGTTGCAAACGGTGGCAAACGAGAAAACAGTATCTACACCTCATAGTAAGGGTTGCTGTCGATCATGAACCTTTGCAGTATCAAGGCCACAGCTAGGCCGCTGCCTACCCGAAGAAAGTGAAAAGAGCGTGAATACGTGCAATAAGATTCAGTGATACTAAAGGCATTACTAAAACTCACTATACGGGAACACCCTCAGAAATTTAGGCTTTCGGCTCTCTCGATAATTACAATAATATATAAATACAATAAGTTGATATTAAATAAAAAAATATTTCCGTGTGGTGACGGAGTAAGAATACAATTCACCACTCCCTATCTTGCCCGTGGATGGTCGTACAAGACGACTAAGGGATATAATGTGCACATAAGATCTGTGTAAGAGAAGGAAAACTCGAAATGAAACCCTATACCAACATGTCTGACCAGCATGGTATAGCAGGTCAAATTCCCTCCCATTGTGGATGAGGCTCGATCCCAACAGTGAGACGTATATGGGCTGAGATGATGAAAAAATATTGGTTCATGTGCCTGCGATTTAAATATTAAAAATCTTTAAATTGCAAAGTGAGAGCCAGCTGTAGATTAAAAAAAGATAAAGAAGAAATTAATTTCTAACTCAATATAGTTAGAAATATTTTTGTATTTGTTTTAAATCACTTGACAGGTCTGACATTTTAATTATTTTAAACAGTGTCATAACGATTATCATATTTCAAACCTTTTGAGCATCCATTTTAGAAATAGAAATTTGTTATTAATGGAAAACCAAGGAAGCTTAGCGGATAGATCATTTGACTTGGATTCTAAGAAGATACGTCTATTAGTCCTTTTCTAATTAAAAATTACTGTAAATAAGAATTTACAAAATGACCTTAAAAGGATCCTATCGTCCGAATCACTCAATCGTTATGAAAAGATAATTTGTAGTGGTGACTACATATTCTTTGACATAGAGTAAGATGGCCTTCGCTCAGATGTACTGACAACCTAGTCAAAGTCACAGGTAATCGTTAGTAATCTATGGGGAAGAGCCTATTATGGATTATATCTTTGCAACTGGACTTTTATTTATTTTTAGATCTTCGACCATTTATGAAATGAAAATATGTAGTTTACGAGTTGCAAAGTTATGTCTAATAGTATAATTCCTGGGGAAGTTTGCTTGTCTTTAAAATAGATTACTTTTACTTTTTAGATAGAGTAAATTAAAAATCTTCGAAATATCTACACAGTTAATGATAATTGTTTATTACACATTACAAGGACGCCAAAGAAATGAGGGCAAGGTAGCAAATTTCTTGGTATAACTCAAAAATATAATTCTATTGTCAGATTGTAGCCTTCAAATCATTTGGACTTTAGCAGTGGATTTAATTAATAACGACCTTGGTTATAGCGACGGCAGACTTTTGTTCCTTGAATTTATAACATACTTTCCTAAGAAATTCATTCGGCAATAGCAACTTTGGATTGAGCTTCAGTTTCTGGTATCGACTTGTTGTTATGAACCAAAGGCATAAAGAATATAAAAATATAAGTTTTTTATCCTAAATTTATATTTACAGATAATCAGATATGTTTGCTTTATTTGTAGGTAGGAGTAATTTTCAATATGTGAATATTGCTTTTATCCATGTGGTGACAGAGTAAGAATACAATTCACCACCCTCTTACCCATGGGTGTCGTAAAAGGCGACTAAGGGATATCTTGTGCATATAACAACTGTGAAAGAGAAGAAAAACTCGAAATAAAACCCTATACCAACCAACCCGCCTGACCAGCGCGGTATAGTAGGCCAATTTCCTTCCCAAGATGGGGGAGACTCGAGTCCAGTAATGGGACATATATGAGTTGTGATTACTAAGCACTGTTCGTCATGAACAGTGCTTAGTAATCTTATGAATATCTTAGACGTCATCCAGACACAATTAAAAATATTTTTCATGTGTTAAGTTTAGTAAACTTTCAACTATTAATAAAACAGATGACGATTTTGGTGATGAATTGAATAATTTCCCATCGGCGCACCTTGCAATATTATCAAGTTATCACTACTAGTTGTTAATTAAATTATTGAGTTTGTGCTTCAAACATAAGAAAAAGAAAAAAAGGATGATATAACGTTTGACATGAGATTCCGAGTCATACATAGATGCATTATGCGCTGTGAAAAAGCTAAAAACAGTCTCTGTCTGGAGATAATTCTTTGTTTGGTGAAGGCAACAATCATTAAAATATTAAAGAAATTATGAAAATGGAATACAATTTTAAATAAAACTACTTTACGGATTTTATCGCGTTTGTATTTGATTTTTGATTACCCGACGTTTCGAACACTTTACAGCGTTCATGGTCACGGGTGGACTAAGATGTATCACGTCCAATAAGTCATCGTTACTGTAGAAAATTTATAATTATCTACCCGATACAGAAATTAGTTATTAAATATTCTTTCTTTCTTGCCGGATCTTTCTCAGTGTGACCGTGTTCCGATCCAGTGGTAGTATACTAGATTATTAATTAGTTTTTTAAATATAATTACTATTAATTTTAATGTTTAACTATTACTAACCATAAACAATATAATTTTTTCATATAGAATCATTTTCTTCTTACACTGGCAATAAATTTTGTATCAAAATGTGGGTCAATATTTAATAACTAATTTCTGTATCGGGTAGATAATTATAAATTTTCTGCAGTAACGATGACTTGTTGGACGTGAGACATCTTAGTCCACCCGTGACCATGAACGCTGTAAAGTGTTCGAAACGTCGGGTAATCAAAAATCAAATACAAACGCGATAAAATCCGTAAAGTAGTTTTATTTAAAATGTATAATACTCGCGTAAACATCAGAAATGGAATACAATTTACAAGAGTATACAAAAACTAAACTTAAACAATGCACTATAATACATTTCATTCATTTCATTTATTCAATAACACTCTTGTATAACAGATTTTTGATAAATATTTACAAGACTTTCTGCTATTTCGGACATAGACATATATGAGGCCGTGCCTCATATAGCAACGGCACTAAAGTGGTCTTACGTCGTTATAATTCGAGCATATAAATCCACTATATTTCTAAGAAATATATTTAGATAATTTTCACGATAACACAAAATTCTGGTAATTTGCTTCATGCCAAGGTTTTAAATTGATTAGCATGGCATAGTTATTGAAAATGTATATCGACAAGGTGAAGATTAATCGCATATGCGTGGTTGCCCTAATTTAACTATCGATTTGTATAATACATGGAATCTAGCTAATTTCTCTAATGAGGAGCATAATTATAATTTTTCCCCGTGGTAAAAATTAAAATCGATTGAGGGATGTACACAAATAACTTCTCTGCTATAGAAGAAATACTAACACCTTCTGCCAACCCGACTAACAATTGTTCTCTTCTAGAAGAAAGGGCTCAATAGATTGATGTAAATAATGATGAAGGATGAAATGAATAATTAATTTACCCATCGATCCATCAGACTTTCAAAATCCACTCTTGGAAATGAAGCTCCGTAATAGATACAAAATCATAATTGGCACGCTATATCTTAGCTCATATGAGCTAATGGGATATATATATATATATATATATATATATATCCCATTGCTGGGCTTGGATCTCCAATAAAATAAGAGGGTCATTGATCTACTACCTATACCACGCCGAGGCTTTATATCAAATTTTCACTTCTTTGGCATTGAAGTTATCTGCATATTAAATCCCTTGCTCGTCTCTTACGACATCCAAGGTTAAGAAAGGGAGTAGTGAATTGTATTCTTATTTCGTCACCATGCTGAACAATGGGTGGCGTGACCCTCACGCTTGGGCTTGTTGTTATCAATTTCTCATGAGAGTAATGCTGGCCGTTCTACTGGTGATCCATCTGCTGGTTTGTGTCATGCTTAGTGAAAAGGTTGATTGCGGCAACTACGTGGAGTGGGGCTCTTCCTCCAACAAATTTAAGGAGAGTGATGGTTGCTGTAACAGTTAATTCATGATCAAGTGCCACTTGTGGAATTCGATCTAGCCATAATTTTTCTTTTTGTGCCATATTTAAAAAAAAAAGTACAAAATATCCTGGTTCGAATGTCATCACAATTCGGATTTAATATTTACTAAACAAACACGTTGTATTCAAGTTAATTTAAATACGGGAATTTTAAAATCTCAAGCCAGCTGAGTTTACTGCCGTATCTTCTCAGCCTGCAGCCATGTTCCGATCCAGTGGTAGATTATTAGGTTAATGGCATAAAAAAAGTAAAATTTGTTATATTTAATGGAGCTTATACGTAATAAATGAATTGATTTGCGACCTCAATGAAAAAATAAAGATCGACGACACATAGAATTCTTAATCAGTCACTCGTCAACGAAACAAAAACTTCATTCATCAATGCAAGAATGTAGTTAATTCATTACTTTTAAATATTTGAACTGTTGAAAGATTGAGCTTTATTTTTTTTTATTTATTTTTTTATATTCGACTAACATTTACTTGCTGTGACAACAGTGGATTGTTTGTCACAGTCTTTGGCAATTCATTGAAGCGTAGGTGACCGGTCCGTTCGGCCGTGAACTATTCGTTCCATTGACTACTCTATAACGGGTAACTTAAACGCTTCGATTATAGTTTTTGGGGGACGTCAAATGGATTAGAAATGTTTTGTGATTTAACCATTATCAGAAAAAAAAGGCTGTCTCTAGTTTAACGTGATAACACACAACATTGAGACAACTTGCATGCTCTTATAAATTAAAATGAATTATTATCACTGAATTATCATTTGGGCAGTGCAGCGCCGTGAACTCGTCGCAATCATCGGTGCCGACCTGACGCTGCCGGCCATCGCTAGGGCGATGGTCGACAGCGTCGGGAATTGGGACGCGGTCGCAGCCTTCTGCGAGACAGTGATCTCGCAGAAGGAGGCGGCGGATCGTCTGCGCGTGGAGCGCAGCCTCGATGAGGAGATCCGCCGCCGGCGACTGGGGCGGCGCAGGCGCAACTACCTGCGCCTCATGCCGCCCTAGCCGAGGCCGCGGGTGACGTGACCGGGGATTAGTCCGTCACCCGCCGAGAGGCCGACCGCGTGAGGAAAGACCGACGTCCTCCCCGAGGGCGGGACGTCGGTCGATGGGAGGGTACCCCACGTAGGGGGTATTCCGTCGGGCCGACCACTGACGACAAGTAAACCTGCTCCGGTGGTCGGCCCAATGACGAAGGCGAGGTGGTTTTCGGGTGGGTTGCGGGAGTTGCGTGCTTAAGCCCCTCTGTCGCCCCGGACGGAGTGGTGCGGAGGCGCGCCGACCGCAGCCCACCCACAAAAAAAAAAATCACTGAATTATCATTATTTTGAATTATACAAAGAAGGAGTTAATTGAAAATTTATTCATTTTCGATAACTTTATTTGCACTCGTTAATTCAAATATTTTTTTGAAGAGAGATAGATGCGTCACAAGATTTAACGCTCGTGCCATACGCCCAAAAGTGATGAACGTAAGTTCGTGACAGAAAAAGCTCCGTGTGTTGATGTAGTAAGCCCCCCTTTTTCCCTCTTGAGTGTCGGACAATATGTAGATAACATCTGAAGCAAGAAAAGGAAAACTGGAAATGAAACCCTATGCCAACCCGACCAACGTGAATTAGTAGGTCTAATTCCCTTCCATTGCGGAGGTGAGCCCAGCAGTGGGACGTATATGATCTGTTATAATGATAATAATGAACAGTAAAATCGTTGGACTCTATCTGGTATTGAACCTGCTTTACCTTTTTTTGTATATTGCGAAGCACGTAAACAATACAAAACTGAACAGTTACTGTCTATAAAACATCATTTGCCGGCCAGTGCACGCAATTGGATTCAAGCATCTCAACGAGTGATGTAACTACAAATTGTTGTTCAAGTATAAATAGTAGTTCATTCAGCTTTATTGTAAAATTATTTAAATTAATTCATGAACAATTTGCATGCGTAATTAAATACGTGTTTATTGACCAAAAAGCGTTCAAGAAGGGATTTAGCAACTTTCTGTAATATTTATACCAGTAGAGTACCGATTCCAACTATATATAACCTTGGAACGAATTATACACATTACTTTTAAGTGATCCATTAGCATTTTAATTGAAATAATCTGCTAAATGATTTGTATAAATTTCTTTAAATATTTATAGTGTTTAGCAATGAAAGTCTTGTTCGTTAAGAAGCTAACAATAAATAGGAGTTGGTAGTATATGTATCTCTATCTATCTAATATCTTTAAACGAGCAATTCTTGTATATATATATATATATATATATATATATATTCAGGATCTCGAAAACGGCTCCAACGATTTTGTTGAAACTTGGCATACTAGAGGATTCGGGTCCAAAACATCGATTTAGCTAGGTTTTATTTATAGAAAATGTTGTTTTGTCCGTGTTTTTAGCAAAATAAACAATGACATTAAATTTTAAAAGAATATAAATTCATTTCGATGGCAACGTCATGAGTTACGATAGCTCAGATGGGCAGGTGACAGGTTTTAATTTTGGTATTTTTTCAATCAAACAGCGTCGGTTCGAATCTCGGTGTTATTATTCTCTTTTTGTAATTTTTTATATATTTTTCATCATTTTTTTTTTATTTTTTAGTAATATATATCTAAATAAATTCGATAAAAATATGCCGAGCGAAGCTCGGTCAACCAGATATTACCCGTTTAATTAATTACTCGGTAATTCTTTTGGTTTTTTTTATGTGACTCCCACGGGAACGTGAGGGATAGTGACACAGTATGCTTTTTATCTGTCACCATACAGGAATTCCTACATATTTAATGAATTGTAATAAAATACAATTATTATCATCATTTATGCCGATCGCCTGCCACTGCTGGACGTAGGCCTCCCTCATGTTTCTATACAAAGTGCGGTCCTATGCCACCTGTATATAACAAAATACAATAATGCGTATTAATGCATCAATTATGTATTCTAATAAGAAGAGATGAAAGCAGAAGTTGCTCAGTACAAAAATTCAAGATAATTTAGAAAATGGTAGAAATATGTATGTGGTTTCATCGTTTATAAGGATTCCACTTCTGAACTATCATCCTTTTTTAAGTATCTAGCGTATCAGGAAGTTAGTTTAAAATCAATTACAAAATTCCACCCGAACAAACATACAAGAAAGCGAGTTATTGAAAAAAAATTGATAGAGTATCCTGGTAAAAACTATGAGTCAGCCTTTATTGCTATTCGCCTATTCCTCATGCACTTTGCCAGTAGAAAGCAAATCGTCTCATTTGCAGCCAGGCCGTATTAAATGACGTAATTGTGACGCCATCTATCCAAAATCATGGCGGCCCCGTTAGCTGTCAAATATAATATTAATTTATGTGCCTTTGCGACATACAGAGTTAGACGAAACTCATTGATGACTCGCATTGAAGGTCTGTTTGCTTAATGTAAGATTTTATGTTATTACAAATTGGACATTTTATCATTTATAACCTCCTTCTGGTGGCGGAATAAGAATATAATTTACTTAGAATAATAACGTATAGAAGGTAAGTCCGCGCACAAAAAAATGAAGCATTTTAATTGGAGCCTAATGGAGCTTACGCCGGAACCGTTCCGTAATGTAAAGGTATTACTGTACTGTACATACGTACGCAACTCTTAAAAAATTAATAGGTAATTATGACGGTTTGTGCATTCAAATGGTGTCACAACATATTTGAAAAACATAAAAAGGTTTTTAACATTACTTTCAAAAGTATTTCGACGATTTATGTTAATAAAAACAAAATTTGATTTCAGAATTCGTATAGTGGTGTGCGTGTGTAGGTACGTGTGGAATCGCCTGCGTGCATGTAGTATTTTTTGCTTCATGTTCGCTCGAAGTACCGACACTATCCTTCTATACATTATTATTCTAAGATAATACCTACCGTGGGTGTGTTAAAAGACGACTAAGGGATTTAATATGCGGCCGACCACTGATGACAAGTAACCCTGCTCCGGTGGTCGGCCCAACAACGAAGGCGATGTGGTGTTCGGGTGGGTCGCAGGTGTGCGTGCTTACGCCCCTCTGTCGCTCCGGACGGAGTGGTGCGAGGAGCGTGCCGACCGCAACCCACACCAAAAAAAAAGAGGGATTTAATATGCAAATTACATCTATGCAAAATTTTTGTAATGCATTTTTTTTGGATGCTGAATTCAATCAGTAACTTTTTTTGAACATGAAGCTAATTTCTGATATTTACGCGACTGTTGCCGTTCTTGGTTAAAGCATCGCTGACGTTATTTGGTGGGATAGGAAAAAGTGAGAAGTTTATCGAAGGTTGACCGCGCGAGGGTGACAACCCGGCAACATTTTGTTTGTTGCCTGGGTGGCGAGAGAGGACGGGACCCCAAAGGGTTACCGAGTCGCAAAAATGGAGACTTTCTTTAAATGGCGAACTTTTCCAACACCGGTTGCCAGTGTTCTTCGCAATCGTCAATGTCATAGCAACTGCTAAGGTAATAAAAATTGTGGCATCGTGAATGTTATTCATCTCAATCTTACTGCCTAGCTTGAGCCTCCTCCATAATAGGAATAAAAATAACCACTGTATCATGCTGGCCGGTAGGTTTGTATAGGGTATTATTTCAAATTTTCCTCGTTGATGTTATCACCATATACTATCTGTTAGTCATCTTTACTACACCCATAGGTAAGGAAGGAGATGGTGAGCTATATTCTTACTCCATGTTAGAAATCCATCCATCCATCAGCCTACAGACGTCCACTGCTGGACATAGGCCTCCCCACGAGAATGCCACTCGGAACGGTCCTGCGCCACTTGCATCCAACGGTTCCCTGCGACTTTGAGAATGTCGTCAGTACACCTAGTGGGGGGGTCATCCTACGCTAGGCCGTTCGATTCGTGGTCGCCACTCAAGAACCTTTCTTCTCCAACGGTTGTCGGTTCGACGAGCGATGTGGCCTGCCCATTGCCATTTCAATGTTGAAATATCTATATTATAATATAGAAATATCTATATTATAATATTTGAAAATAAAATAAGAAATAGGTGTAATCCACGCAAATGTCGTTACCAATACAGCTTGAATTGGATAATTTGAAGCACATCTGCTTTGGCCAGATGTCAACACCCACATTTAGGACAAATAGCCTACCACTGGGTGTAATATTGCTGTTTGTATTGTAACATTATATGAGATTGTTAGAATTAATGTGGGGCATTCTTATTTGTATAGGGGCTTCATTGTGCGCAAGTGTTAGTGTTAAGTTACTTCCACTACGTTTGATAGTCGCCGTTTTGACGGTGCGAAGCGAAATGTTTCCGGTTCGATTGAGATTATTTTATGAATATGACAGATATTTGATTCGTGAATTATATATTGTGTAGTTATTCTAATATTATGAATAAGAATGTTAGTTTGTATGTTACGTTTATACGACTTAAATATTCAACAGTTCGTATTGAAATTTTACATATATGTTGTCAGGAATAAAGAATAAGCTGCAAAGAAGGATAGATGAAAAGAAAAAAAATATTGTCCTTAAACTTAATAAAAAAAATAAAGATAATCAAAGAAAATAACTTCTTAAATTAAAATCATTTCTTATATAAAATAATAAAATTTTAACGAGGAACCACAAAAGGTGTGTGGCTTAGCCCGTACCACTTCCCCTTAAAGAAAAAGCGCTGGTATCCTGCCAACACTTGGCATATACATTTTAAACATAATCATCAAAATTTAGCTAGTATGTGACTCTGCATGCATGCGTGTGCGTGTATGTTTGTATATGTGTGAAAGCAAAAATTACTGTTTTTTAAGGATGAAAAATTAATGTATGATGAAATCTACATTAATGCAAGAATAGCCACAGCCAAAGCTAGAATAATTAATAAAAATATTCCCACTGCGACAACTTAATTAAGCATAAGAAATTTATTAACTTTTTACATTGCAAGATTACGAGAAAATTATAAGAGCAAATTTTTCTCAATTTGATTGTGTAACCATGAGCTATAATTAAGATGGTTTAAGTATACAATGTCAACACCCCCTCCCCCCAACTTTCTCATGAAAGTTGTCAATATCGGCCGAGGAATGACTAGAAGAATGGTCAACTGCTTTTTTCTAGGAAACTTAATCTACCAACCGAGATCAGCCGCTTACCAAATGGAGCAATTATGGTATTCCCTTCTTGGGGAGACATAGAGCCGAGCTGAAAATGATATTCGTAATGATGTAGTTTTTCGTGCGGTGACAGAGTAAGAATACAATTCTTCACTCCCTATCCTACCCGTGGATGTTGTAAAAGACGACTAAGGGATAAAATACGCATTTAACATTTTTGCAAGAGAAGGTTAGCTCGAAATAAAACCCTATACCGACCTGTCTGACCAGCATGGTATAGGTCAATTTCCCTCCTATTGTGAAGGAGGCTCGAGCTCAACAGCGGGACGTATATGAGCTGAAATGATGATAATGATGACGATAATGTAGTAGGCTAATTTCCTTCATTTGGTGGAGTAGCGTATCCAGTAATATGTTGAAAACTTAAACATCATGGATAATCAAGACGGCAGACGTATCAGAAGCACTTAAATAATCATTAAACCATAATTTAAACTTATCAACTCAAGCTCTGACTCTTATGACTTGACAGTATCCCCAATAATGTCGACCGTTTCCCCAAATCAGTTACATAAATCATAATTACATTTATCATATAGTTTCCTCACCGAGTCAATATAGTGTCGCATCATCAATTGACTTGTATTTACCCAACACAATTGCTATTACTCGGAAATTCAATTGAAGAAATCGAGCGCATGGGATGCTTTGATATCTAGAAGATGATTGAGTAATCTATAAATGTATAGATACATATATAATGGAATTGGTTCAGTGACTCATCAACGGTGAGCCAAAATTATTGTAACTAGAAATATCTCAAACTTTGAAGGTAGTTCTCTTCTATGATCATCTGAGCTTATAGAACTCGCAATGCTGAGTTTGGGCCTCGCAATGGAAGGGAAATTAACCTAATATTCCATGCTAGGCAGACATGTTAGAATTACTATTATAATTTTTTCTTCTCATCTTAATCTTTAGCACTTATTAAAATACCTATCAAATGCATATTTAAATCATCGTTATCCGCATTTCAGATCTTCTCCCCTTTCTCTTTCACATCAACATTGCAAGATAAGATTTTTTTTTAAATAAAACGTGATGCCGTCCTCCGTCTGACATATTATGCAAATTTTTCTCTCTCTTGGCCACCTATATTGCCCGTGGGTCTCGTAAAACACGACTAAAAGATTATTATTTACAAATATATTAATATCTATGCAAGAGAAGGAAGACTCAATGTAAAAAGCCCTTTACTCCCTTGTCTGGCCAGCGTGATGTGCGTGTGTAGGTCGATTTCTCTACCATTATGGTGTAGACTCGAGCCTGGGCTCTAGTGGGATGTACTTATATAATAATGATGAGGATGACATAATGATATGGACCGTAAAATTCGTAAAAAAAGTATGTAGTTCCTAATTATCTTAATAATATAGATAAAGTATTTTTTGCAAAAAAAGAAACTGCCTTCAATAATGTAGACAATGTTTTTTGTTTAGATTTTTGTTGATATTCCAAAAACCTGCTGTCTGATTTCGATAAAATGTTCATGGGACCGTTTGGGAAGTATACCCTTTCCAACAAAAAAAAAATCAAAATCGGTTTATAAACGACAAAGTTATCCGCGAACAAACATAAAAAAGCATATATAGGGTCGAATTGAGAAACCTCCTTCTTTTTTAAAGTCGATTAAAAAGCATGTAGATTTAAATTTATCTTTAAAACAAGCGATAGTTAATATGAGAATATGCAAATATCTTCGAAAGTTCATATCTCCTGGGTTCGAACTGGAAACCTTATAGCATTATACTATCCGCCTCCACAAAGCATCCATGCATATTATTATAGGAAGTCCGGAAATCCAAAAAGTTCGTCACAGATGAATGCGGACAGTCAAATATTTGTCCCAAATGAAGAGCGTCCAATAACGATCACGCTTGGCTGGATAGGAACCAATGACCAGCAGACTGAGACGGGCAGTTATAATGCTCACAATTAAAGTGTTTATGTTCAGAATGACGTTAAAATGAGAATAACGCTGAGATCATGCCGTAATTAGAATATACGTACATTATGTTACTAAATTTATCGCTACGGAACGCGTTTTTGGCTTATGTAAACCATTTTCAAAAGATTCAGAAATTTAATTGTTATTACTATATAATTCGTTATTTTTTACTTTTGTAATCAATTCTACTATTCAAAGAAATGGACAATTTCAGAAAAATAGTATAAGTTTTGAAAATAGTTCGTAGTTTTTGTATTATATTGTCTCAGCTCATATAGGTACCAGTGCTGGGCTCGAGCCTGGTCCAAAATATGAGGGAAAATGACCTACTGTAGATTGGTCAATCGTGCTGGGTACAGGGTTTCCTTTCGAGTTTTAATTCTTTTGCTTTAATTATATGCATATTACATCTCTTTGTTGTCTCTTAGGATATAGTTGGTACAGTAGGTTAATTTCTCCTCCAACTCGAGCCTCTTCCTAGAGTTGCAGAGATGTGAGCTAAATATAATGACATTTATATAGTTTTAACCTCATCATAGGTTGAATAAAAGCTTAGTGGTAGTACACGTACTACCTTAGCCAGATGATAATAGACTTTCAGTGGAATTCTCAGCCCGTTACAAAACCGTGATAAGCCAGCTTATATCCTTATTATCAATCACTCACATTGAAGTTGATAAATAAATTTCGGCACGAGTCTCAAATAACTTTATTCTCTATTTTGGCTAGAAAAGCCACCCCTCAACAAATTAACCACGAGTTTTATTCACGCTGACAAATGCATTGAAGATTATTTGTCGCCAAATGTTGCTAATGTTAACAACAGGGTGATAAATTATTCCGAGGGGATGAAACCCCTAACACATGTCAATGCATAAATTATCGTTTCGCTTCTTATTAGGGGTTGTATATAATTTGACACGCCATTTTTTTACTTTATTTTCGACGCCTTATTTTTATATGTATTCGCATAGTGACAGAATAAGAATAAAAGAAATTAACGCCCCTTTTTTCCTGTTTGTGGCGTTTGAAACTGATTAAATGATTTATGCTGATAAAATCTCGAAAAGAAAATACTATTTTAGCTAATTGGTTGGGTCTATTTTCTAATTATGGAAATGGTTTATGCACAATAGTGGAATGTAAATGAGTGGTAAAAAATCATGACATTATTTTTCCCTTGGAAATGCGTGTATCCCACAGCGAATCTAGATAGGCTTATGGATGGGTTATTTGTAAGATAGATATTTTTAATATATGTACACAATTCAGTAATATATCAATTTAATATATCTTGTAGTTTTTTCAGCGTTAGCAAAGAAAATGCCGAAACCTTAGAATAATAACGTATAGAAGGTAAGTTCATGCACAAAAGTGAAGCATTTCAATTGGAGCGTAATGAAGCTTACGCCGGAACCGTTTCATAGTGTACAAGGTCACTGTACTACACGTTCGTACGCAACTCTTAAAAAATAAAGATAATACGTAATTATGACGGTATGTGCATTCAAATGGTGTCACAACACATTTGAAAAGCATAAAAAGTATAATAACATTACTTTTAAAAGTATTCCGACGATTTATGATAATAAAAACAAAATTTGATTTCATAATTTGTATAGTGGTGTGCGTGTGTATGTGTGTAATCTCTTCCACGCATGTTGTTCATTGTTTGCTTCATATTTTTGATGGCTTACGTATGGACACTATCCTTCTATATGTTATTATTCTAAGGCCGAAACATTATTTTTGTGTTTTCTGTAAAACTAGCAAGAATGTACGTATCTACGTACCTATAAGCCATCCGAAAAAAAAATCTAATTTGAATAATAGTAAATTCTTAAATAGTAAATAAATGTGTAGTTTAGAAGATCAAAATGTACAGATAGCGGCAAGTGATCTGAATTCTTGAAATAATACCAAAACATTCAGACTCCACGTCATTATGTGTCACTATTTCAAGTTAATGACAGTTTCGAAGTAAGAAAAATTAGGAAGTGAAATAGTATACGTTGTAATATTATTATAAGTTGTAAGCGATATCTCTTCACGACGTTTCATAATTTGAATGCAGATTTAGAATAGTCGTTTATTTTTTTAAGGAATTTAATGGCATAGCTATGGAGACCTTTATGCCAAGTCTTCATTTATGATAAATATTACTTCATTTAAAGTCTATTGTCCATCAGGAAGAAAATTTTAAATCGAAAAAGAGTTTAATTAGGCGTTGGTCAAACAATTGACAGTTTGAAATTTTGTTAGAATATTAAAATACGTAAACACGATTAAATGACATTCTATTCTTCTTCGATATGATATTCTACTTCAGCACTTTCTTTGCGTTATATTACATGAAATGACGACAAAATATAGTAATTATAAATATTTTTTTTTCTTGCGGTCGGCGCGGTCCTCGCGCCACTCCGTCCGGGGCGACAGATGGGCGTAAGCACGCACACCCGCAACCCACCCACGTGCACGTCGCCTTTGTCGTTGGGCCGACCACCGGAGCAGGGTTACTTGTCATCAGTGGTCGGCCCGAAATTATAAATATCTGTAATAACGATGACTTGTTGGACGTGAGACATCTTAATCCGCCCGTGACCATGAACGCTGCAAAGTGTTCGAAACGTCGGGCAATCAAAAACGCGATAAATCCGTAAAGTAGTATTATTTAAAACTAGCAACCTGCCCTCGCCTCGCTTCGGTTTCAGTCGTCTTACACGCGTTGTTCCCGTTTCCGTGGGAATACTGGGATAAATTAATATAGCCTATGGTACTCCCTGATATTATAACTTTCCATTGGTGAAAGAATTTTCAAAATCAGTCCAGTAGTTTCGGAGCCTATTCAATGTAAATAAGCAAACAAACAAATCTTTCCTCTTTATAATATTAGTATAGATGTGTAATACTTGCGTAAACATCAGGTATCATTCGTATTAGTAGTTTAGTCATTCTTACTGAAAAGATATTTGTTTGGGTTACCTCCGTGGAATTGTTTCTCCCTTCCAACCAACGTGATTAAAGGGAGTGATGCCTGCTTTAGTAGGTAATTAATTCGTGATCAATTGTTGCCTGTGGGATTTAGTCCAGCCATAATAAACTTAATACGTACAGATTATATCATTATCATCATCGTCACAACAGCTAATATACGTCTGCCTGTTGGGCTCAAACCTCCTCCACAATGGGCGGAAACATGACCCATTACATCACGGCGGTAAGACGAGTTGGTGTAAGGTTCTTTCGAGTTTCCCTTTTCTTGCACTGATCTTATTTATATGCATATTACACATCTCTTAGTCATCTTTTACAATACCCACGGGTAAGAAATGGGGTTGGGAACTGTTGGCTCTGTCACCACACAGAAAATTGTATATACCTTCCTAAATGAAGTGACTTAAAAATTAACGAGTTTCTTGCCGTAACTTCTCAGCTTGTAACTGCATTTGGATTCGGTGGTAGATCATTAGATTTCAAACAATAAGAAATTGACAATATGTCACCCTCATGGCTTTAAATGATTTGACTTTCAAGTGAAGCAAAAGACGACTCATGGTAATTTGAAACTTGTTATGCCTGCCTTAAACAATTGTAAACAAGCTTGAGTATACGTAACTACTTACAGCCATGTGAGCGAGACTTCAGGTGCAGTTAATACTTAAATAATAATATGTTCATTGTGTAGAGGAAATACGAGGTCGGATTACTTATTGTGCGTGAAGTTTACATATAACTACTGTGGTAAGTAGTAAGAAATATTACACGCCGACATAAGATTGCTTATAGCGCCCGTAGTAATAAAGAAAAATTTAGTTTTAGAATTTTTTTATTGCCAATGGTGGCAAACGAGCAAGCAGCACACCTGATGGTAAGTTCTACTGCATATGGACTTTTATAATAGCAGGGGCACAGCTAGGCCATTGTTTATTGTAAAGAAAATACTCTTCTTAAACTTCGTTTTAAAGAAGGACATGTCATATCGCTCGAAAAGCACAGCAGCAGGTAGTTAATTCTAGAGTCTGCGCGTACGTCGAAGAAATGATCGCTGGAAACGTACAGTTGAAGATCATAACGTTTCCAGATGAAATGGATGACCTCTGCTATGGTGTCGTACGTTTGTTGAGTGGTACGTTTTTAAAACGGTGACGATGGTACTAAGTCAAATAGTTCCTCAGAGCAGTACCCATGAAGGGTCGGTGAAAGTGATAGCTTCTATTAGACGTTTTAGGCGAATTTTAAATGAATAGTGTATAAAGATTTAGCATGTAGACATGCCCCATGTAACTAGTATGACATATACGTACATGAGTATCTAATCTAATATCTTTAAACGAGCAATTCTTGTATAATCTCGGCAACGGCTCCCACGACTTCCATGAAATTTATTATGTTGATGATTTAAAGTTTTCCTTCTCTTACATATATATGTGTACTATCTTTATATATAAACGATGTTGATGAAATTTTTTGTGCATGTTCAAGGGGATTTGAGAATGGTTTAGATTCACAATTGGATCCGGTAGGTGGCGCTGCTGTCGATTTCAAGCAGATTTCCTTTTACGGTTTTTAGATTTGAACAGAACAACGTCTTTGGGATCAGCTAGTATTATATAAATCTTCACTAAACTAGAATAAAATTTATAATTATAAAAAAATTAGGTATCTGAATGACAATTTTATAGTTTGTCTTTCACTTTCGCAATACATTCAGAGACGGAGAAGGCAGGTGCAACGCAATCTTATCATGTACATTGTAAATGTTTAGACCACAGTAATAAGATATGTAAGTCCGTTATATAATTAAATACATATACAACTGATACCTTTAAACGAGCAACTTTTTTATATTTTTATATGCAAGATCTCAGCAACGGCTTCAACGATACAGTGCAATTTAGTATACGAGTAATTGCGGTGAGGTTTCATTTGTAGAAATGTGTGTTAACAGCGATAATATACGGCACAGAAACATGGTCTCTAAATGTTGGCCTCATAAAAAGGCTCAATGTCTCTCAACGAGTCATGGAGAGGCCTATGCTCGGTATTTCTCTACATGATAAAATCTGGAATACGAAAATCCGTAGAACGGGTGTAACCGACATAGCCCGCAGAATTAGCTTGTTGAAATGGCAATGAACAGGCTACATCGCTCGTCGAACG
This sequence comes from Lymantria dispar, assembly GCA_032191425.1. Taxonomy (NCBI): domain Eukaryota; kingdom Metazoa; phylum Arthropoda; class Insecta; order Lepidoptera; family Erebidae; genus Lymantria; species Lymantria dispar. Next base: position 4,949,541 of record CM063442.1, on the reverse strand, counting down.
ACCGACCACGTATCAGACGACGCGACGCAGCGTAGAATGACCCCTTACTAGGTGGACTGACGACATTTTGAAAGTCGTAGGGAACCGTTGGATGCAAGTGGTATAGGAACGTTCCGAATGGCATTCTTGGGGGAAGCCTGTATCTAACAATGGCCGATGAATGGATGGATGGAGAATCAAGCAGTCAATTAGTCCACACAGACCTAGTATCGTACTAGGTCGTATTATTCTCTTTGCAATTTCATTTTTATTCTTTCATCAATTATTTTTATAATTTATCGGAAATATTTTATAAAATACTGAGTTAAGTTCGCTCATCCAGATATTATTATTAACAGCTAACATTGTTGGGATGAAACGCTGTTGTGTGGAAATAAAAAAAATGAAATATAAATATATTAAAAATGAGATATATAATAATTGCTCTTTTTTATAAAATTTTACTGAAACTGAAAAGTTGGACTCTGAATGCACTAATGTTAACTGCTGACGTACCAAAAACGGTAATTGCTGTATTGGGAATTATTAATGTCACGCAACGACGTGTGTGTTCAAACGAAATAGTACCAGCAAATCTGCTGGCACAGCTAATATGACCTTAATAGCAGAGGATTGAATGACAATATTGATGATACACCTTTCCGTGTGTTGCTAAACTAAAAATACTATTTGCCACAGTTGCAATAATTGTGATTGTAGTAAAAGACTGCTAAGCGATAGGTATAAGCAGATAATATCATTATACGAAAAGAAACTCGAAACAAAACCTAAAATTGATATTTTATTGTAATCTCAGTTCATTTATATCCCAACTGCTGGGTTCGACCCTACTGTATAATGGGAGGAACATTGACCGACTTATACCACGCTGGTTAGGCGGTTTAGTATACGCTTTGATTTTAAGTTTTTCTTCACTTGCATATCGATTTTTTTTTTGTGTGTGACTTAGTTGTTAGCCTCAGATAGCTGTGACAACTTTACCCGGACTGGTGGGTGAGCGCTGAGGGCTCTCAACCCGTTTAAAGTTAAGCGACCGATCCCGAGGGTCCGCACCCCCTGTGGGGTGCGGACCTCAGCTCGGGGGGTCGCTGGCAAAGTGGGCACTCCCACGTTTATGATTTTACCGCGGCACGATTTCCGTCCCCGACGGCGGGGACGGTATCGTGGATATTTATTTGTCAAGGCCTCGCGGGCTGTGTATGTCTCAGTCTGGGCGAGAGTAATAATATCGTCGGGTTCGTCGAGTATTAGTCGCGGTTGTTTAATCGCAGAAATTTTAGAGGGGATGTAAGAAGCCGCCCTTACCACTAATGGGTTCGGGTGTGTCACGGCAGAGTCAAAGTTGCGGCGGGAGCACTGTTTCATGAATTGCCTGATTTTCGGCAAGCCAAGATCTATGTGAAGATCCACATTGCGCATGTACCACGGTGCTCCCGTCGCTCGGCGCATTAACCTATTCTGTAATGCCTGTAGCCGATGTAGTCTGTGTGGCTTCGCTTGTGTGAACACTACACTAGCATACGTCATGATAGGACGTATACAAGCGGTGTATAATCTAACTTTATTACGGAGAGATAGCTTAGACTTGGCGTGTACTAAGCTGTGTAACCATCCTAGCACTAGGGCTGCGCGCGCGCGGACTCGCTCTATGTGAGGACCGAAGGTCAGTCGTCTGTCCAAGGTCACACCTAGATATTTGACCTCCCTTGTCCAGGGGATAGGTTGGTCGAACATTGCATATCGATGATAGTTATCTGCGTATTTTATGCGTTAGCCGTCTTTTACAATACTCACGGGCAAAGGAGGGGGTAGTGAATTGTATTTTTACTCGGTCACTATAAGGAAAACTCTGTCACTACACGGGATGAGAATATACATAGACAATTTAAAGGTAATAATATAAAATATATCATTATTGTCCTTCCTATTGTGGAGGAGGATCGAGCCCAACAGCTGGACATATATGAGCGAAATGAAATGATAATGAACGATGATCCTTATTTGTAGAATTGTATTATACTTAAGCATATTTTTTACGCCAGAACCGACCGCTAAATTAACGGTTTCGTTACTTTTTGCGTCAGAATGAGACACTTGCCAAAATAGGTAAAATATGAAATTAAATGCTAAATAGAATAAGAACACGTTAAAAGTCTTGCAGGAATAGCTAATAATATGAATTTACTACCTAAAAAAACCACACATCCCTATCGGTATAACAAATGAACATTTATGCTCTGTTTGCAAAAAAAAGAACATTTTTGTACGGCTAGGGGCATCGAGACAGACAACCTGAATACGGAACGGTTACGTTAATTATACTGTAGAAAACAACGACATGACAACTTTATAAGAACCAATGGGTATGCGATGTGAGCTCTCAATCTCATTATTAGTTCCTATCGTTTGGTAGCCTCCATACTTATTATTTTTAAAGGCGACTAGATTTATTTATGAAACGACATAAGTACTCATTAGACAAAGCGATACTAGAGCAGGGGTAGCTGATCGTGAAAGTGTAAGAATTCTCCACTTCCTATCTTGCTCGTGGTTGTCGTAAAAGACGACTAAGGGATATACGCATATAACATCTATGCAAGAAAAGGAAAACTCGAAATAGAATCCTATAGCAACATGTCTGACTAGCATCGTATAATAAGGTCAATTTCCCTCCTATTGCGGAGGCTCGAGCCCAACAGTGGGACGTATACTAGTTGAAATGATAATGGTGATGAAATTAAACAAACTTTTTTATATTAATTAATGTTAAATACAAAAATAATATATTACAGTTAAGGCGATATAAATGCCATGACATTAACAAAGGCAAATATAACATCAATCATGTTTATATAATAATCCACAACAAAAAAATACTTTTTTATATATGACATAATAACGACCGATAAGATTAATTAGTTCCGGTTGATGTTAAAAAAACCACATCAAGCTTTTTCACATACAACTTCAAGTTTAAAAAGGAAATTTTAAGACCGCGAAATCACCATTCTACGCCTTGAACCACTATTTTCTGCTTTTTTAAGACAGCTCATTCTAACCACAATCCGAAATCGTTACAAAATCCTTTTCAACTTTTAACTATAAAAGTGCCTGTGCTTTTTGGCGGCAAATTTGATTAACTTGATATAAACAAATTTGCCGCCAAAAGTATCTGCGGTACAAATTTAAAGTTTTGGCAAAAATAGCTCGGTGGGTAAACAGGCCTAGGCCACAATACCGTAATACCAAGCCTCGGTCACGACGCCATTATTTTCTTATCCAATAAAACATCAAAGCTACAGGGTTGCTGACATGATCTTTTCGGACTTTTTGATTGCTTCCTGTGTTCGATTTTGAAATTCTGTAGTGTTTCATGCTTTTTGTTCTGTATTTATTTTTAAAATAAATAATGTTGTTTACCCTTCAAAACTTCTGTTAAGTTATTTTAACATTCGCTAATAATAAGAATTATTATCTATATATATAACAGGAGAAGCTGACTGACTGCAAGCCTCCTCCACAAAAGGAGGGAATTTGACCTACTATACCATGCTGGTCAGATATGTTGGTATAGGGTTTCATTTCGAATTTTCCTTCTCTTGCACAGATGTTATGTGCATATTATATCCCTTAGGCGTCTTTTACGACATCCATGGGCTAAATAGAGAGTGGTGAACTCTAATCTTACTCCATGACCACACGGAAAATATAAATATGTATATAATAGTAATTAGCTATTTATGATATAAACATGCAATTTAAATTATATTAGAATGGTGAACGTATGTTTTTAAAGCATAAGGTATATAATACCACATTAATTTTCGCGCCAAGATTTCGAATATTGGACAATATAGGTTCTATAATAATAATAAACTGATTAAAAAAAATAACTAAACTATGCAAAAAGGAGTGGATTCAATCTTGATGAGGTTTGCCATTCAATATTTATTTATGGAATTAAACGCGGCAAAATTATTCCAATAATAAAATTAATTTGGAATAGTTAATGAGCATGAATGAGACTGCACAGACAAACATATTTCATTAATTCTTTAGAGTTATTTATGTTCAAATATGTGTTAGTAGATCAAACTTTGATATTTTATATGACGCTTCGCTTATCGTTATTTTTAAAAGAATTTCATTAACATTTTGAATTTAGAATGAAAAATGTGTTTTTATATTCCGTTGATTTGTGAGTTTTATTTTTGTCTGAAGCATTGACACCTATGACTACACAATATATTAAGCCATTAAAAATGACAGTACCAAAAAATAATTTAGAAACAGCTGTTGTAATCTCATCAAATTAATTAAGGAAGTGAATAACCGTTTTATTATTACTTTAGGCCTTTTTTACTTACATAACAATTAAAACTGTACCATCTATCTTTTTCACTTTACATCTAATATATTTGCAACTTACCTCCTTCATAATTCAAATGGTCGTAAACTTGGCTTCCTTTATCATCAGCCGTACATACTTTATCTAAAGGGTTGCGTTTCCAATAGCTATTTATTATCTTTCCGTGTGGTGATGAAGTAAGAATACAGTTCACCAACCCCTCTCTTGCACGTGGATGTGCAAAAAGATGACTAAGGGATACGATGCGCAGTTAATGTTTATGCAAGAGAAGGAAAACTCGACATAAAACTCTATGCCAATACGTCTGAATAGCGCGGTGTGTTCGGTCAATTTCCCTTCCATTGTGGAGGAGCCCAACCGTGGGACTTATATGGGCTGAGATAACGATGATGATTTATCCTCTTATATTCCTTATTCTCCCTTTATTATGTTCCTTAATGCTTCTATACGACTGCTAAAGAAAAGAGAATAAGATAAGGAATAGCAGTTTTATTCCGTACACACTTTCATCAGTCTATCGATGTCACTTTGAGACATTGATCTCTCACAAAGGGTATTATAATATTATAATCAGCACGTTTGGTTTTTAAGATAACAATCACAATTATCGTTAAGAATTTCTCTTCGAGAATTTTGCAACCTATCCTTCTGGTGATATATTTAAAAATATTAATTTTAAATATGATAAGAAATGCACTAAAACGTTATTTTCTTTTCAGGTAAACACAACCTTATAGTCTTATACAATACTTGTAAGTACAAGCGAGTAACTTGCGCGAGTCACGAATACGAGGTACCAAAGTCGGTAAAAATTGCATATATACTTACATGGACTATATTTTTTATTTCCAATATATTACTTACTAGCAAATTCAAGCAGTTTCATCCACGTTTTTCACCCGCGTATTTTTCGTTTCCATGTGAATACGGGTACAGGATATGCTGCTCGCTGATTATGTGGCTTTTCATTGGTTAGGGATTTTAAAATCATTATAACCTGTTAACTTTTTCTCTAAATATAATTGCTTCATTTTGTAATAAAGAGTTTACCCCATTATATATACAATATGTCACCAGTCCACGCTTTGGCGGGAGTTATCAAAACTCGAGTAGTCACTAGGAAAATGGGCAACAGTACTTTAAAAACTTTTAGAAAAATTATTACACCAACCGATCCACAAATGACCTGCAAGCTTTGTGATTATCTGATTATTGGGGAGGCCTAAATCCAATAATGGATAGGATGGATGATGGATGATATTTTTATTAGAAGATCATACTCCAAAGTTTTGAAGTATGCTATAAATGCTATAAATGTAATTGCAATGTCAATAAACCATTATGATGTTTGATAACTCGCGCTAGGCACATAATTAATCAGTAATTCTGTCACAGCTGCGACGCTATTGGCACTTAGTTTATAAGTCCATCAACTAAATTCTAACATAGGAGGTTTAGTAATAGATTCTTAAAACTTACATTCATATTTTCATCTCTTTATATCATCATCGCAGCTCACATACGACCCACCGTTGGGCTCGGGCCTCCTCCACAATGGAAGGGAATTTGATCGATTATACCATGCCGGTCAGATATGTTAGTATAGGGTTTTATTCCAAGTTTTCCTTCTCTTACATAGATATTATGTGCACCTTATGTCCTTTAGTCATCTTTTACGACATCCACGGGTAAGATAGTGGTGAATTGTATTCTTACTCTGTCACCACACGGTTTTTATATCTGTGACCATCATCTTTATACCTGTGAATTGATTAATAAATACTTATTATTCCTTTAATAAATTCCTATAATAAATACTTATTTCCATCTATGCAAGAGAAGAAAAAACTTGAAATGAACGTGAAATATCAGCGTGGTATAGCAGGTTAATTTCTCTTCTATTATGGAGGAGGCTCGAGCCCAACAGTGGGACGTATATGAGCTGAAATGATGATTACTCGCATAAACATCAGAAATCGTTATATTATTTATCACTTAAAGCTCTTTTTATTGTTTAGCTTTTTTTTAAGATAAGATCCCGTACTAAGGAAATACTCCTTGTCCACTTCCCCACATTTGAAAGGTTTAGTCTAGTAGGTTAGCTAGGCGACTTGATATATATTTATATTCCAAGTTTACTTCTTTTACCAGGCATTAGCATCAATGCCTAACGCTTACGTTCTTATTTTTACTGCATAATAGATTATCTATATTGCTTCTATAAATAACCGGCGAATTAATAAATTTTGTGATTTCTATTAACACTATTGTTTTTTTTATCTATCTAGTTGAAGAAATCAATACAAAAATAGTTTGTTGCAATTTTTCATCTATATATGAAATACTTAATTATAGATAAGTCATTTCACATGGTAATTTTTATTATAGGCTAACTAAATTAATGATGCTCTGCTCAGCTCGAGAAATAAACAGAGACCTTTAGTCCGACCCCTGTCAGCAATGGCATAATTATAGCAGTAAATTTATGACGGAATCAAATTTCTTAGCATATAATTAATGAAGTGACCCAGCTATGCGTTCTCACTTCTCAACATTCTCTTCGTCTTCTCTCATTCTCAACGTTGCTTGAAAGTTGAGAACCGTATAAAAAAAGCTTTTTATCGTCCTGAATATGTTAGTGTCAATAAAGATTAACGTTGCTTTCTTTGCTAATGGCTCCGCTGACGTCATTTCTCTCTTTATGTGGTACGAACATATGTACAGTGGTAGGATTAAGAGTGGTAGGACCACACTGTCGACAGTTATCTGTCTACAGCCGCGGGCCGGTCCGTCCGGGCAAGTCTCGCAGAAAATCGACGTCTGAGTAGTAGCAATTTGTTACTGCGCTTCGTTCGGTGAGCGAGAGAGCCGGAAGCCCAACTTTCTGAGGGTGTTTGTGTGTGGAGGGTTTTGGTAGTGCCCTTGGTATCACCGAACCTCAATGCACGCATTCACACTTCCTTCACTTTCTTCGCGGTAGGCAGCGACCCTGTAAAGGTCCATGAGCGGCAGCAACACTTACCATCAGGTGTACTGTTTGCTCATTTGCCACCGTTTGCAATAAAAAAAAAAAACATATATCCCTAGATACTTATTAATAAACTAGCAACCCGCCCTCGCTTCGCTTCGGTTTCAGTCTTTCCTTCGTAGGAAAAATATAGGCTAGGTTACTCCTTGATATTATAGCTTTCCATTGGTGAAAGAATTTTTGAAATCGGTCCAGCTGTTTTGAGGAGTACCCGGAACAAACAGACAGACAAACAAAAAAAATGTAAAGTGTATTTTAGGCATATGTATAGTGCAAATAACCGTGTGAGCATGAAAAAAGCCTATTGTTTTGACATTACAAACAGACACTCCAATTTTATTTATTGGTATAGAAGAATGAAACTGAAAATTAATATAAATATTTTTATAACTACATATGTAATTATATTAAAAAAATATTTATAACCAGTGTGTGTTACCAACGATGACAATACGACACTGAAACATGGTCTCTAAATGTCAGCCTCATAAAAAGGCTCAAAGTCGCTCAACGTGCTGTGATAAGGCCTATGCTCGGTATTTATCTACGTGAATTAGCACGTTGAAATTGTAATGGGCAGGTCACGATGCTCGTCAAACTGATAACCGTTGTGGAAGAAATGTTCTCGGGTGGCGGCCACGATTCGGATGACGACGTAGCGTTGTACGACCCCCTACTAGTTGAACTGACGACATTTTAAAAGCCGCAGGCAACTGGCAAGAGTGGTAGGACCACACTGTTGACAGTTATCTGTCTACAGCCACGGGCCGGTCCGTCCGGGGTAGTACCACACTCTCGCAGAAAATCGACGTCTGAGTAGTAGCAATTAGTTACTGCGCTTCGTTCGGTGAGCGAGAGAGCCGGCAGCCCAACTTTCTGAGGGTGTTTGCGTGTGGAGGGTTTTAGTATCACCGAGTCTTAATGCACTCATTCACACTCCCTTAATTTTCTTCACGGTAGGCAGCGGCCTTGTAAAGGTCCATGAGCGGCAGCAACACTTACCATCAGGTGTACTGTTTGCTCGTTTGCCACCGTTTGTAATAAAAAAAGAAAAAAAAACTGTTGGATGCAAGTGGCACAGGATCGTTCTGAGTGGCATTCTAGTGGGGAGGCCTATATCTAGTAGTGGACATTTATACGTTGATTGATGGATGGATGGAATGAAATAATATTTTCATAGTTCATCACATAATACACAACATTAAAATTTACAAACTTAATATCTTCATAATAATATTTACAAGCGTGTTCGTATTCATAACATCTATTGTTATGAATACAAACTCTTTGAATGAAAACAGTACGTAGAAAACATTCATCCAATTAAAGATATTAGATTAATCGCGAGGCGATGACCTAAAAACTGTCTCGACGGTCCTTAACTAAATGCAGTTATAGTCCGAAGGTTAAACTCATTGTCCACCATGAATAAACGAAAATGGCGGCTTTTATTACTGCAATAAAATAAAATGCAACCCCAAGGCTAGGTGAGATCATTCCGCGAAAATTAATTGTGAAAGTTGTGCGTGTATCATACCACAAGCGGTAGCGGGATGTGTAACAGGGAACATTTAATGTTCTAAACAGTTACTTAGGTTTAGAGACATCAATGTTAGTGAAAGTAAGATATTAATGAAGTTCTATTAGGTTAGAAAGATATCAATGAAATTTCATTGATATAAATCTCTCTAATAACGATGACTTATTGGACGTGAGACATCTTAGCCCGCCAGTGACCATGAACGTCGAAAAGTATTCGAAAGTTCGATCAGTCAAAAATCAAATACAAACGCGATAAAATCCGCAAAAATGGTTTTATTTATAATGTGTAATACTCGTGTAAACATCAGAAATCATTAGGTTAAATGCTAATTAAAAAATGTGACTAACCTAACCACTGCAATAGGATATGGTCAAGACGAAAATCATTTAGAATAGCTGTCATTTTTATACACGTAATTGTTTTCATAATAATTAAATATATCGATTATAACCCAGTCGAATTGTTGATTGGACCTAGGAAAAATTATAAGTAGAATTTTTCCTTCGGAATTCGTTAGGGGGGGTCATTGGGAGTCTACATTTCGGTTTTCGAATTCCCGGTGGTTTTGCGTTTGCCGCCATCTTGATTTTAAGGGTGGTTTTATGTTTTATAAATAACTCGTTTATTTTCAATTTTACACGAAAAATGGTTAATACCAAAGCTGTTCATAATTAAATTTTCTACAATTTTTGTTCTCATCATTTTTTCCGTAGGATCGATATTTCTCGATTCACACCCTGGGCTAATTATTATATTGTTCCTTGTGGTGAAGAATACAATTTACCACCCCGTCCCACCTCTTGCCCGTTGGTATTGTAAAATACAACTAAACTAAGGAATATAATATGCAGATGAAATCTGTGTAAAGGGTGAAAAACAAAAAGGCCTATATCAACTCGTTTGACCGACACGGTAGGTCAATGTATCGCCTATTGTAGAAGGTGTGGTGACATTCCGTGTGATGACAAAATAAGTATTATCAGACCTGTTATTACTATATTAACAGGTCCGACCAGTGTGGTATAGTAGGTCAATTTCCCTCATATTGTGGAGGAGGCTCGAGCCCAGCAGTGGGTAGTGTATGAGCTGAAATGCATGAATGAATGAATTGCTAATCGGTCTGGCTAGCGTGACTATTATGTTATTTTTCCTTTAAAAAAATCCAATAGTAAATGTCGACAGATGAATAGATGAATGTGACAGATAGTTCAATTAATTCAAATTTCTAGAAATAGGTCAACCGGTCAACTGAATTTTGATGAATCATAGACATAGTTTGTTTAGAAATATATTCGCTCACATATAAGATAAAAATGGGTCTAATCTTATGCATTGTGGCATCCTAGTCACGTATGTCCTAAATAATGTCGCAGCTGTTAGATTTACGAGCGCACATCCACGCTCCCGTTTCATTCCAATGTGACATGTACACACTATGTTCATTCATATGGCAAGGCTATCGCGAGAATTTAATTAAAATTGCCGTAAAATATAGCACAGTAGGTATAAAGCGACACACTTTTGTATTACGAAATATTTATCCTTTTCAAAATTTATTTGCGTGGGATTTTCGTACTTTATGTGGGAATTCATCTAAGTTTCACATGTTCAAGATTTTACTGCGTATTATATTATTTAGTCAGTGGACCCTGTGGTGATGGATTAAGAATACAATTCGCCACTCCCTATCTTGCCCATGGATGTCGTAAATGCAATGCAAGAGAAGAAAAAATCGAAACAAAACTCTATACCAACCTATCAGACCAGCATGACATAGTAAGGTCAATTTCCCTCCTATTTTTGAGAAGCCCAGCAGTAGAACGTATATAAGTAGAGATGATAGCATTTGGTAGAATGAAGATAATTTACTGTTATTCAAAGAAAGTTATTATTATTTTAAGGTTCGATTATTGATATGACACATCACTGTATATGACAAATGCTATATGGTAGCGGCTACGAATACTACCAACCCTTACATTACTTGTGAGTGTCTTAAAAGACGACTAGGAGTTTTACACAGCCCTGGGCGAACTTCAACTGATTCTGTCTTATCAACAATGCGTTCCCAAGGAGTGTTAACGTCAGGCAGGTCATTAAACTATTGGCATTAACTTTGGTAATATGTAAGATGGAAGCAGCGCACATATTGCGTCGACCCCAAGTATGGGATAATGATGATAATCTGCTATTGAATAAGACTTTTCATCATAATCTCGCCGCTCGCAGAGAGCTTGGTATAGGGATAACGCTTTTAAAGAGTGCATATTCTACGTTGAAGAATTATGAAAGAAGAGTACCTACATATTGAGTCAACCCCAAGGATTTAGTATAAGAGTAATGTGATGATTATAATGATGATCTACGTGACATTTTCTGGTACAAAATAATATTTGTAATACAATTGTTATTTAATTTTATCTCTATCAAGTTACCTTGAAAATTTAAATTTTATTTTAATTCTTCTTACTTTTGTTTGCTTAATTAATCCATCTAGTAAGCTAAGTTTTGTGTTTAATTTGTTTAAGTGTTTAACTCGACGAACTTAAAATACTTTATAATATGAACGTTAAATGCTTAGAGCGTAGAAATTGTCTTTCAAACTGAGTATCTCTCGAGTAACGTCAAAAGGCAAAAGGATTTCCAATACAAATTTTGCCTTATAATCATAGAAGATTATGTTATTTTCATTATTCTTTTTCCTATTTCTTTATTTTATTTAATATAATAAAAAGGTTTTTATTTAGAATTTTAACACACAAATTGACACCGATAGGTTCGATATAATTCCAGCCTTTACGGGTTGCTTAACCCGCCAGAAGCCTCAGGCTTCAATTAAAACTTCTAGTACCTCGGACCAAATTTTGTACGTGCTTTGTTAACAGCTAAGAACTTTTACCGATACCCATATTTTTTTACTAAAGAATAAACTATCTGGAAAGTTTGCAATACTTTTTCTTGTAAATCTTGAAGGTAATATTCCTAAAATTGCTGGGTTTAAGCCAGAAAAGTAAGTAATATTAAAAAAAAAAATAAGTCACATCTGTTCTTCACGTTTTGATAGAGATTTAAACTTAACGATAACATCAATCTTACTACCAAATCAACCTACCAAATTAATAGCTATTCCTAATGTAGTTTCTAGATTCGTTATCTTAACATCATATAAAACACTTGATAATAGAAAAATAATTATAATAGTTTAAAAACCTAAAAAGTGTCCTTGGATGAATAACCTTGGATGAGATGGTTAGTTCTCAGGTTTCCTCTCCGAATTTTGTATCTTTTCAAGGTCAGAATTTATCTTATTCAAACTTATCCGAGAAATAGGTGATTGGCGCGCCTGGTGATTTCGCTTCTTGGTTACGGCACAAAGACATTACCGGATATCGGACACTAAAAAAATTGCTAACCCTGAGAATCCTGGTGATCTGTTTAAAATATCAAATTGTCATCGATCCTCGATAAGTATTTTTTTTAGTAGACTATGGTCCGGCCGCTCGCCTTCCGTCCCATCCGGGGTGACAAAAGGGGTCGCCGCACGACCTCATATCCCGTCGTATTGCCTCCCCTTCGTTATTGGGCCCACCACTGGTACCAAATCCTTATATTCCGTTGTCAGCCCGACAGTCTTCGACAAGTATGCCATATTTGAAGTCAATCTGATGTTTTGAAGGGAATCAAGATTATGTTCATAGTTTCCGTTAAATAGGCCCATACTAACATACGTATGAAGCTAATAAAAGCGTGTTAAAAACTAAAGGATCCCACGTTCTTTGTCATAAAATCAACTTTAAAATCGAAATACTAAATACTTTAACGGTAAAATACTAATGAATATTAAAACCGGGTACAGCGTGACATTTTTATTTAACTTATACAAATTTTACATCGACAATGGATGTGCATCTGTGTCAACATGATTCCTTAGACAAAAATTCGTGAGCTAACACAGGGACAAAGAGGAAATGCTATGTAAATAACTATAGTGTGGAGAACATGGCCTGCATGTTTAAGGATTTAGAATTGTATTTATGGATCGGTGGTTTAAGATGACAGTGTTTCCAACTATTTTGGGAGTATAATTGAAAAAAATATAATACCCTTTACTAAGGCAACAATCATTATATTGTGAGAGACTTCTCAAACATTTCCGTATGGTGACGGCGTAGGAATACAATTCACCACCCCCTATAACTAAAGGATAACTTTTTTTTTGTGTGTACTGCTGTTTGTCGCAGATGGCCTTGACAGCTTGACGCCGACTATGGGTGAGCGCTGAGGGCTCTCAACCCGGAGAAGGTATGCTAAGCGACATCGCCCAAGGGCTCCCCGTGTGGGGAACGGACCTCGGCTTAGGGCGTCGCTGGAAGCAAAGTGGGCGTGCCCACGTTTTGATTCGTGACTTGCACGGCGCGGTTTCGCGAGGGCGGAACCGCGGGTATTTAGTATTTACGTGTTAAGGCCTCGCGGGCCGTGTAGGCTCTAAGTTGAGCGAGTGTGATATTGTTGTCCTCTTCGTCGAGGACGTGACGAGGACCTCGGATGGAGGAGATTTTGGAGGGCCTATAGGAAGCCGCCCCAACCACTAGTTGGTTGGGGTGTGTCATGGCAGAGTCAAAGTAGCTCCAATAGCACCGTTTCATAAACTGCCTGATGGTCGGCAGTTCGAGGTCGATGTGAAGATCGATAAGGGATAACTATTACATGCAGATGATATATATCCAAGAAAAGACAAACTAGCCTACCCTATACCAACACGTCTGACCAGCGTCGTGTTGTGAGTCAATTTGCCTTTTTATTATGGAGGAGGCTTGAACCCACTAGTGGGATATATACGACGGCTTCCTCGTTACTTGTAATGCTAGTAGAAGTCACTATACAGAGGACACAGTATAGGTTTACTACAATAGAATACCTTCTAAAAACAATAGAGGACGCGGTATCCCTGCTGATTGTGGGATACCACGCTGTTCACATGTGTTAGTATAGGGTTTTTTCGAGCTTTACTTTCTCATAAAGAGATTTGAATAAATAACAATCTGCTATTCATCAGACATAGCACCAAGAATTAGCACGCTTAACGTGGCAATGTGCAGGCCACATCGCTCGACGAACCGACAATCGCTGGGGGAGAAGGGGTTCTCGAGTGGTGATCACGTATCGGACGACGCAGTGTAGGACGCCCCCCACTAGGTGGACCGACGACCTGGTGAAAGTTGTTGGGCGTCGTTGGATGCAGACGGCACAGAACCGCACTTTGTGGCGTAAGATGAGGGAAGTCTACGTCCATTAGTGGACGGCGATAGGCTGAAATGATGATGATGATGATGATTCATCCACTGTCTTTTATGACTATTGATAAGGATGCAATAATCCTATATTTATTTTAGTAAGAATGGTTATTTGTCTCGCCAAAGTCATTTAACCAAGGCCTAACAATAAACTACCACCTGTTTTGTATAAAACCCATTGTTTCCTCCCACGTTTTGTTGGTGTATACTACTAATTGTTTCCTACGCATATAATTTAAATCTAACCTTGAAATTACGTCAAATATTATTTAACACCTTTCAAGGAGATTGTCAAAATGTCTCTCTATTTGAAATAATATCTTGACTCATATCAAAATTTGTGACAAGCGCATTATGTCATAAAAGTATTTTTATTTATAAACTATCTGTGCCAGCAACTTCGATAGCGTGTATTAATGATATATTTAATGTTATTATTTAATTTGAAAATCCGTAGCAATTATAATAATATTTTATAACATCCGTAACACATCAATCACTATTTCCTGTTATCAAAACAGTTGCAATGACAACTGTGATTGCATAGAAATCTTGATACGCGATATCCCATTAATACCAAATTCTACTTGATTTACTAAAATTTATAGATATAGCTCATTGTGGATCCTATACACACTGTAAAAACTAGCGCAGCAACTTTATTTTTCATGAAAACGCGGTCATAACGTCTTCTTCTAGATGAAATTGCATTTTCAAATCAACTAGGAACTTCTTCCTATATACACATATTTTTTCAATATCTATCCCTCCATTTAGGAGGAGTTAAGGCACACACGCGCAGAGAAGAATGACATACATATATATATAAATACAGATTCGCGTCATACACATTTTTATAGTTATAGTTTGGTGAATTAATTTGCATACCTATCGTAATGATTACGTAAAATCAAAATCTATCTTTATGAATATGTATGAAACGAAATCTTTCAATGTTATGACGTTAAATGTAATTCGTGCATTACAACAGAACCAATGGATGCACGTAACACAGGATTATTGACCGAGAGTGACGTGTTGTCCTATTATACCACGCTGGTCAGGCGTATTGGTACAGGTTTTTATTTAGAATTTTCCTTCTCTTCTATAAGCGTTGTATGCATATTATAATCTCTTAGTCGTCTTTTATAACACCCACGGACAATATAGGGGATGGTGAATTGTATTCTTATTCCGTTACCATGCGGGGAAAAATACACTATACTCAGTGCCAGATAACGTGGCAAAAGACGACCTTCACCTACCTTCACCACGATATCTTAAAATGCAAAAAAAAAGTAAGCCGTCGCTCAGGACGCCTGGCAGATGTGAAACATCGAAACTATTTTGTACGAGTAGAGACACAGTATCGAATATAAAGTATCGATACTGAACTCATGAGTAGTATCAAAAGATAAGTAACGTACTGATTAAAGTATCTAGTACTCTTACTTACTTTATCTTTAGGTATCGAGTACTTTTCTTTCAATACCGATACATTGCATTCGATACTTTTAGTCAATAAGTATTTTTTAGCAGGTATCGTATCGAATAAATTATCCATTTTAAAATTGACTTTACTGCTTATATTTATGGTAACGTTATTTAGTACAAAAGTAATTAAACTTCCAAAATGTAGCTTTGAAATACTTTCATCCGTTCACAGACGTTGCACGATAGGTGCAATTTATAAACCAGAAATAGCGGCATCTATCGAGCTATGCAGCATCGAGCACGAAGTGCGCGATTTAGGTAACATAAATAGTGGCATCTATCGAGCTAACGACCAACTCTCAGACCAATATATTGAATATTTAATAAAGAAACCTTTAATCCTGTAATGATAATAAGACAAGCTATTTAAATTATTTTAGCGTTATTGGTCCTTGCAATTTTACAAATTGCAAAGTTTACATATTTTAAATGAAATCTGACTGTTTTAAGTGAGTCAAAATCCAATTCCTAAGAAATCGGTGACATACAAGGAAATAAATATATAAAAATACAGCTGAAACTAATAAAAGCCTATAAAAACGGTTACCCATTTTTCGTAGCTGAAAGTAAACTAAATCCCATACCTACTGATATATTTATATTATGAAGTTATTATACATTAATTTATAAAACAAGTAAATATGCATAAAAGAACAGATTACGTCAGGAACTAGTATGGCATAAAGTATTAATAAAACATGGCGATTTTTTCCAGTAAAAGATAATTTTTATTCAATAAACATTTATTTTCATTATAGGTAACAATTTACTTTGGGTTCACTAGATGGCGTTGTACAAAATTTTGAATCGCATCATGGTTTCGTTACAAATTTAGATATGTATATGCAGATATTTATTTAACAGTAAATTAAGACCGCAAGGCGTGGCGTCAAATCGCCACGTGACGATCGTGGTCACCCTCGCCTATAGATGTTTCACATCAAAAAAATTATCGCTTACCATACAAATCTATCGAAAAGTTGTATCGCAAAATTCTCTCGGTAGATGCCTACCAGGAAGCAACATTACAAACAGCACAATCCAAAATTTTACGAAATCTAGTAAAATTACCATAGAAAATATATGATTTTAATGTCCTATAATCATGTATTTCATTGCTTTAAAATACCAGATTAACCCCATTTCATTATTTTATAAATAATATCATTGATAACAATGCCAAATTACTTTCAATGTCTGAAAATCAAAAGTTTTTAAGTAACATTTAAATTAAAGTACCGAGAATATTTATATAAATTCAATATAATATAGATCCCTATTATTAAATACGTAATTAGCTTCGAAGAATTATGTAACGCCCAAAAAATGCCAAGTTTTAAGTTATGACACATTTCTTTCAACTCATTTTACCGTCAGGTGTAATAAACCTAAAGGATCGCACAAGTAGATGCAAGATTTTAGGTTATGTGTATCAAACATAAAATCTTTTCTTAACTGATTTTAGCGTCAGGTGTACGAGATCAATGGCGTCGTGTGGCCCAGTCGCCATTTTGTTTGACATTCCGTGTGGAGCACGTAAAAGATATTGAAAAAAAAATTATGGGCCTCGATGACAGTATATATCGAAAGATTGATGCATTCATAATTCATGTATCAGACAGCAGTGATAGTAACAGTAGTGCAAGTGACAGTTCAGAACTATAGATTTTTGTAAAGTCATAAATAAATTATTTTAGTATATTATTTTACCTCACCTTACTGTTTATGCTGTGTGGTAGCGGCATCGAATACTACCAACCCTTGCTTTGCTCGTGGGTGTCGTAAAAGACGACTAAGAGCCCTAGATTGACCCGGACCAACTCCATCTGGTACCATTTGGGTCAACGATTACATTCCCAAGGAGGGTTGACGTCAGGCAGGCGGCCGGTCATAAAAGTCATTGCCGAAACTTTTTGCAATATGTCAAAACAGATGACATATTGCGTCGACCCCAAGGAATTGGGATAAGAGCAAGATGATGATGATTTTACCTCACCTTAGGTATTTAACAAAAAGTTAGCCTTAAGATAGGTTAGCTATCAGTTCATGCTAGGGCAGTGGTAAGGTAGGTAACGTGTACGTATGCTTTATTATTGTACGTGTAGGTGTTTAATAATTTCTTAATTAAAATTCTAAACAAATTACACGCAGACAAATGTTTGTAACCTCTGTACGGTCTAGACACCTTCACCACGATATTACAACGATAAGACGATTTGTATGGAAAGCGATAGAATTAGCGATAAATTACTTGGATTTGATGATATCGTGGTGAAGGTCACCAAATCACCTCTTTTGCCATGCTATTTGACAAACACTATAGTAACATCAGGGTTTTACAAGCGCGTGAACAATTTTTTTGTAAAAAGTAGTCTTAATTTCATTTACAAAAATATATGAAGTATGAGTAATTTTAATCATTCGTAGCTGTAATTGTATAATTACTCCTATCCATGCATTTATTAAAGTTAATTATATGCCTAAAGCCATTCGTTTAAACGTGTATTTTTTTTGCAAAAGCCGTAATTGTCTTTCATCTATCTATCAAACATATTGTCTATGTTTTTATTACATCAAGAAGCTATTTTATTCTGCCCAAACACTTGTGTCGCGGGAGTCGATATACATACAATTGAATGCACATATGGCGTAGTGGTTGTCATGTCATGTCAATGTCGTGGGTTCGATTTCACACAAGACGATCTACAAATTTTTACGCCGAGTCTGGGAGTAATTTGGGTCCGTTAAATATGTTTGTAAAGTCTCTCGTAATACAAGTATCTCTTAAAAATCATTAAAAACAATTAAATAAAACTGAAAAAAAAAAACAATCATTTGTAGATAGAAAGAATCGACGATTAATTTATAATGTATAGATAAACTATCTGATCCAATAGACTTTGTTCTATTCAAATAAAATAACAGGAATTCTCCTTGAAATCCAGAGCGTCACCTACCGCGTCCAGTTGTGAATATAAACCACTCGAATCCCCTGTGTGTTCAACACACAAAAAAATTCATCAACATCGGTCCAGACGTTTGAGAAGAATTCAGTGACACACACGTACACAAGAAATATTATTAAGATATTAATTTAGTAAATTAAAAAGATCAAATTTAGCTCGCTCGTTTTGTATAGTTCTACGTAAAAGCTATTGTAAAAAAAATATTGTCATTATCAGTATTCTGTCACCATAAACGCTTAATATTATCCCTTGTTTATGAACAAAAGATGTATGTCAGGGTATTGTAGGTGTGTCAAAATGCCACTAGTGTACTAATTAGTTTCGAGGTGACGAACCACTTGACAGTTTCTCAAAGCGGTGAAAGTGACATGTTACGTCACTGTCAAACTCACCTTTGTTGATGTTAACTTTGCTGTTCCTGTCAAATTGTGGACATAATTATGTCATTCTCCCCAGTAACTTAGGATTAGAATCTTTTTAAATTTATGAACATTTAATATCTATGGTAATTCTATGGACTAATTAAATGATTGATAATAATTTCTGCTGTTTAAGCAAGCATTACACATTAAAATAAAACATTTTTTTATTGGGATTTTTCACTTTTGCATTTGATTTTGAATTTCCCGACGTTTCGCATATAGGAAGAGGACTTCCGTGACCATGAACGCTGAATAGTAAATAGTTTTATTTATAATTAATTGATTTTCATTGCATTCAATATCAGATTTTTTTTTAAAGTCGAATGCAAAATCGAAATCGTAGGAGATTCGTTGTATTTTCTGTCATTCTGGTATAAAATATTAGGTCTTCAGGCAAATAATGTCGATATAATTCACCGGTCACGCGTGACTTGTCCATAAAAAACCAGCAAAATTGGTTAATACTTATTAGGTGAATAGTTTTATTATTGGAAGGAAAAAATCTCGATAGCAAAAAGCAGCATAATACGTAATAATTACTTCAGAAAACTATAAGTTTTTATATAAACTAAACTTCAAAAGCATAGAAAGTGTATCACACTCTTGAAATACCCATGTACATACACATTTTTATTTTCATTATAAACTTACAAAAGTTAGGCTGTGCGAATCTTACGTTACTCGTGGGTGTCGTAAACGGCGACTAATAGCTTTACATAGAACTAGGCCCACTCCATCTAAAGCCGTCTGGTCAACAATTGCATTACCAAAGAGGGTAGACGTCAGGGAGGTCATAAAACTATAGCCAATAATAACCTTGATATGATTTTAAATAAAACTACTTTACGGATTTTATCGCGTTTGTATTTGATTTTTGATTGCCCGACGTTTCGAACACTTTGCAGCGTTCATGGTCCCGGGGGACTAAGATGTCTCACGTCCAACAAGTCATCGTTATTGCAGAAAATTTATAATTATCTACCCGATACATAAAATAGTTATTAACTATTGACCCACATTTTGATACAAATTTATTGCTAGTGCAAGAAGAAAATGATTCTATATGATGAAATTAACTTGTATATGGTTAGTAATTATTTAACATTAAAATTAATAGTAATTATATTTAAAAAAACTAACAATCTAGTATACTACCACCGGATCGGAACAGGGCCACACTAAGAAAGATCCGGCAAGAACTTGGAATATGAACTATGAAAGAAGAATACATATTGAGTCGACTGCAAGTAATTGGGATAAGATTGCTCGACGATGATATAAACTGAAAAATATTTCAAATTCGTCATGATTTTATTTCGTGGATATAAAATATTAACTCAGAATAATTTATAATTGGAACGCTAACTGCCACCGATGACAGTTAAATTTTAAAATTGAATAATTGTATCAACATGGCGACGTTAATAGCGTAATGCACGATTTATGTCGTCTAAACAAAATAATGTATTACTGAGATATATTTTTAATTCAATGATAGAAATTATACTATAGGTATATAGTGTATCAGCTTTTGCTCTTTGCTCTCCGTTCTTCATTTTTAGGGTTCCGTACTCAAAGGGTAAAAACGGGACCCTATTACTAAGACTTCGCTGTTTGTCCGTCCCTCTGTCTGTTATCAGGCTGTATCTCAAGAACCGCGATAGCTAAACAGTTGAAATTTTTACATAATATTTATTTCTGTTGCTGCTATAACAACAAATACTTAACAAAATAAAATAAATGTCTAAGAGATTATACGTCTAAGAGAGAGAGACAACTAACGCGATTTTTAAAGATAATGGTACGAAACCCTACGTGCGCGACTCCGACTTGCACTTAGCCGGTTTTCTCTTCTCGTGGGAGTGGTATAATTTACCGAGACAAAAACAGTCTATATTATAAGAAGACTTAGTGAAATATATTTTAGAATCTGATTGAAAGTTCCAAAGACTCATCATCATCACAACTCATATATGTCCCACTGCTGGGCTCAAGTCTTCTCCACTATGGGAGGCAAATTTACCTACTATACCACGCTGGTATGTTGGTATAGGATTTTATTTCGAGTTTTCCTTCTCTAGCATTGATGTTATCTGCATATTATAATCCATTTTATACGACACCCAGGAAATGAAATGAGGTAATAATATCCTTACGCCGTCACCACACATAAAACAAATATATCTAGTAAATATAAAGAAATCAAATATAAAGTTGATCTTTTCTAATTGGATCATCTTAATCATCTCAGCTCATATAGGAGCCATTTTTGGGCACAAGTCTTTTTTTTCTCTACTTTTCTCTCCAAAATAGAAGGGAAATTGAACATGTGGTAGAGTAGGGCAATTTCTCTTCTGTTGTGGAGGAGGCTCGAGCCCAGCAATGAGACTTATTTCAGCTGAGATGATGATGATTAGTGTTGGTATTTATAACTACATATAAATTAGCTTACTTATATTCTAGTTTCACAAGATATAAAAATATACAGAGAATTTACTTCCAAGTAATTTCTTTATTTTAGAGAGAGAGAATTTCTTTATAATATTACTATAAGAAGATTAAACTTCATAAGTTTGAATGTATGTATTCGATATATCATTCAGCTGAATTAGGTAGTCTGCGAAAACCTAGAGTGAAATGTTTCACACATCCGGTGCATACTAGTCAACACCGGATGTGTGAAATTTATGATAATTACGATATTTATTCAAGTATTTTAGCTTTATATAGTGAAAAACACTCAAAATGATTTAAATGGCCAGTTCCTATTTCATGTCGTGACTTCAACTCCCACGCAAAACAATATTTTGTTAAATCAACAAATATTTGTTTCGAGTGTGAGTATTATTTGTATCAGATGGTTTCCTTTTTTATTGCAAACGGTGGCAAACGAGCATACAGTACACCTAATGGTAAGTGATGCTGCCGCTTATAGACCTTTGCTAAGCCGCTGCCTACCGTGAAGAAAGTGAAGGGAGTGTGAATGCGTGCAATTAGGTTCTGTGATGCTAAACGGGACAAAACCCATCATACGCAAACACCTTCAGAAAGTTTGGCTTTCGACTCTCTCACTCACTGAACGAAACACAGTAACAAATTGCTACTATTCAGACGTCGATTTTCTGCTCAGTGGATCGCCCTGCAGCTGTAGATAGGCTCGACCTGATGTTACCGGACCATCGCCAGGACGATGCTCAACAGCGTCAGGAACTGAGACGCGGTGGCAGCCTTGTGCGGGGCAGTGATCTTGCAGAAGGAGGCGGCGGGTCGCACGCGCAAAGAGCGCAGCCTTGAAGAAGCGACCCGCCGCCGGCGACTGGGGTGGCGTAGGCGCGACTATCTGCGCCTCATGCCGCCCTAGCTGAGGCCGCGGGTGACGTGACCGGGGAATTAGTCCATCACCCGCCGAAAGGTCGACCGCGTGAGGAAAGACCGACGTCCTCCCCGAGGGGGGGACGTCGGTTGATGGGAGGGTACCGCACTAGGGGGTATTCCGTCGGACCGACCACTGATGACAAGTAACCCTGCTCCGGTGGTCGATTCAACGACGAAGGCG
Source organism: Lymantria dispar (assembly GCA_032191425.1). NCBI lineage: Eukaryota > Metazoa > Arthropoda > Insecta > Lepidoptera > Erebidae > Lymantria > Lymantria dispar. Next base: position 4,926,869 of record CM063442.1, on the reverse strand, counting down.
ACGTGGTGTTCGAGTGGGTTGCGGGTGTGCGTGCTTACGCCCCTCTATCGCCCCGGACGGAGTGGTGCGACCACATTCCACTCCAAAAAAAAAAAATGCTGTAGAAAAGCAACTGTCAACAGTGTGGTCCTATCACTATAAGTATGACGTATTCTATTCTCTTTCAAGAAATATTCATGCATTCTCCAAATATGTATGTATATAATAATATATAATTAATATTAATATATAATAACTATGTGCATTTATGCCACGTTTACGGATTGATTTAATAATTACAGTTGTATACGAGGCACAGCTGCCTACGTGTGGTCCATGACCCAAAAATGACGTCATTATGTCTCGTCCTGTTTTAATATACAGTTTCGTAGCTTGTTTAGCGTTTTAAACCCAGTTTTTGTACATTGTACATAAAACAATTTTACTGAGTTTACGTTTTTACATAGATATTTACCCGCTACAAAAATTTGTTATTAAATTTTGACCCACATTTTGGTACAAATTTATTGCGCCAGAAAAGAAAAAAAATGTTTCTATATGAAGAAAATTATATTTTTTACTAGCAACCCGCCTTCGCTTCGCTTCGGTTTCAGTGGCCTTACCCGTGTGGTTCGCAATCCCGTGGGAATACCAGGATAAAATATAGCCTAAGTTAATCCCTGATGTTATAGCTTTCCATTGGTGAAAGAATTTTTGAAATCGGTCCAGCCGTTGTGAAGATTACCATGATTATTTACATATGTATAGTGCCAAATAACCGTGTGAGCATGAAAAGTCTATTATTTTGACATTACAAACAGACACTCCAATTTTATTTATTGGTATAGATGGTTAGGTATTATTAAATTTGTAGTAATTATATATGCATAACATGACCTACTATTTGATATTGATATATGACCTATATGACCTACTATTTCACGCTGTTCAATGGTGTTGGAATGGGGGTTTATATCGAGTTTTCATTCTCTTGCATCGATGTTATATTCAATTCAAATTATTTATTATGTACATACATATAAACCCTGCACTTAAATATTGCCATTTTTTACATTTTAATTTAAATTACTAGCGGATCGGAACGCGTCCGCACTGAAAAGATCCGACAAGAAACTCAGTGGGATTGTCTTTTTTTTAATTAATTTACTAGTTTTTTTTTTAAATGAAATTACAACAACATGCCTATTAATAGCTGCAGTGTGATGCCTTTTGAACCATCATATAGTTATTAAATATAATGAAAAATTACCATGGCTGGATCAGATCCCGCAAGCGGCACCCGATCACGAGTTAACCATTAGCACAGCCATCACTCCCCCCAACCACAATGGAGGGAAGGGAGTGACCCGTTCATCGTAGCTACCGCAAGCAGACCCTTCAGTGAGCATGACCAATACCATTTGCCACATACAAAAATCATAAATCAAATAACAAATTCGTTTGACAAAACACGCTACGCTTTACAATTAGGTATAATAGCTATAGCTTTACAATTATAATAGCTATTATATTTAATCCCTGAGTCGTCTTTTACGACACCCATGGCAAAAGAGAAGGGATGATGAATTATATAAACTCATTTGCAAAAAAAACGGGCACCTAAGCAATGAACCATTTCAAATGTTAATATTTCTTTGTTTGATAATTATAGGTAGTTTTATCCACACAATTTGCTAAATTAATAAGAAAATAATCGTTTTCATCAGTATTTCATAAAATTTAGATACAATTTATGGGAAATAATGCTAAACCTCGCTAGTAGTGTATATTCGCTAGTAGTGCATATGCTCATGAAGTAAAAATAAAAAAGTTTTTTTGTTTGTTTTTCTTTAATAAAGTAAAAGCAGATAAATGTTTAGTATCGAGTGTGACCCCCTCTAGCTAAAATCACAGCTTGAATTCGTCTGGGCATGCTAGCGAGTATATCCCGGATACTTGCTTGCGGAATACGTTCCCACTCCGCAGTAATCACATTCTTCAGCTCTCTGATGGTCTGCGGAGCCGGGTGTACTGATCTCACACGCCGTTTCAGAACGTCCCAGACATGCTCTATGGGATTGAGGTCGGGACTTCGAGCTGGCCAATCCAAACGACGAATGCCGACCTCTTGCACATACGCATTAACATCGCGGGATCGGTGGGCGCGAGCATTGTCGTCCATAAAAATCGAGTCTTCACCTAGAGCGGCCAATGCGGGTTGTGCATGAGAAATTAGAACTTCCGTTATGTATCGATGCCCAGTCAGTGAGCCGTTTTCAATGAAGACTAACTCTGTACGATCCATTGAATTTATTCCTGCCCAAAACATAACAGAGCCCCCACCATAAGGTGTGATTTCTTCGAAACATGCCTCTGCAAAGCGTTCTCCTTGTCTTCTTAGCACTCGCCGACGTCGATCTTCACCGAACAGAGATATCCTGGCTTCATCAGAGAACAAAACCCTATTCCAATCGTCTTGAGTCCATGATTCACAATTTCTAGCGAACCTAAGCCTGTGAACTCTGTGCTCACGGAGTAATTTGGGGCCGCGGGCCGGGCGGTGACTGCGTATATTGGCAGCGAGAAGCCTCCTCCTGACCGTCCATAGACTAATATGCACATTTCTTACTTCTTGGAGGTTGTTCTTAAGATCCACATACGAAGATTTGCGATTTCTCAATGCGCGACTCACAAGAAAACGATCATCCCGTGGTTGGGTACATGGTTTTCTTCCAGAACCAGGCCTTCTCTCGACGGAACCAGTCTCCTGATATCGCTGCCAGGTCCTTTGGACTGTCGAGCGACTAACATTTAGCCTCCTAGCCACGAAACATTGGCTGCAACCCTCTTCAAGCAGCGCGATAATTTTGGTAGCTTTTACCACTTTATCTACCATTTTTGATACAGCCAAACAGCATTAAATAAAGCTTTGACAGTCAAGGATATGAAATTAATCGATAAAAATTGAATAAAAGTTATGAAAGTCGATGTTAACTTCTGGAACTTCGCGCCAAAAATGTAGGATAAAAAGGGGTTTCTGTAAAAATGAACATCAAATGAAAAATTGAATTTAGAACGTACTTTTTTAAATACCACAGCATTTTTAAAACCGGCCAGTAACGTGTACAAACGATTGAAACCTTTTTGGTATTGTATCTTTTTAAATATGAATGAAAATCAAAACCGCCCGTTTTTTTTGCAAATGAGTTTATATTATTCTTACTCCGTCACCACACGGGAAAAATAATATACCCTAAAAATAATTCTTAAATTGCTGCAACAACAATTTGTGATTCGCCTAGATTCGATTTGATTGTCCTAAACGGGTATCAAACCCGAAACACTTGGCACGATAGATCGGTATCGTAAACATCTGTGCAATCAGATTACAAATTCTTATTTATAATCCAATCAAAGATATTATTTGAATAAAAGATCAATCAGACGCTTACATTTTCTCACTGCCTCCCAAGATGTTTCTCAATTATACAGTAACACAAATACATCTGGTTTTCTTCCTGGATGACGGACTAAATAAAACATTTCAATCCGGCCAGAATAAATATTTTTTTGCGGGCCGAAGACACCTGTCGTATTCTCATTTATCTTTCAATTTCACCTTCGGACATAGGCTGTTTTTGCTTTTCTTTATTTGATGCTTCAGTTATGTTCTTAATTAACTAATAGTGTTTTGTTTTAATTTTATTTTGGTATAGATAAAGATTTCTTTTTCAAATATTTTTACTAAATCTATTACTAACGAACTCGACAGACGTTATGCTGTAAAGAAGCAAAAAAAAAAAAACGATAAGGGCTTCATACAAATGTGTACAGCAAAATAAATGTTTTTTGTTCATATCAAGCGTGACCACGATGCCATCAATTTCATTTATTTATATTTTCAAACCATTCCAGGACCCATTTAACTCAAAATTAAACCCTATTTTTTTTTTGGGGTTGGGTTACGGTCGGCGCAATCCTCGCACCACTCCGTCCAGGGCGACAGAGGGGCGTAAGCACCCGTAACCCACTCGCGACACGTCGCCTTTGTCGTTGGACCGACCATCAGTCGTCATTGACGTCAGTGGTCGGCCCGACGGAATACCACGAGGGAGTACCATCTCCCTTAGACGTCCCCTACAGGGACACCGATCGCCGTCGCGAGGCTAACCTCTCTGCGGGTGCCCGGACTAAATCCCCGGTTCGGTTACCCGCAGCCTCTGCAACGTGGTATATTAGATCAATTTTGTTCCTATCATGAAATAGGCTCGATCTAACAATTGGACATATATGAGCAGAGATGGTGATGAATACTTATATAAAAAAATATGCTTTAGGTTTTCTTGAAAAATCGTTCTTTATGTCAATAATGATAAAATGCAACAGAATGTACGTGGTTAGTATAAAAATGATGTAACTTGTAAATAATTTATACTTATTTAAATAACATTTAACTCAAATGACATCATATCGTCATGAATATTTATTTATGTGGTATAAAAATGCCAACAATATAAATTAAATATCTTAGCGGAATTTCTGACTTCCAACATAAAACCTCATTAGCACATAAATTTAAAATAAAAACAATTGTAAATAAATTAGAATTATATTAAGACCATATTAGGTGAATAATTTATGTACTGCTCCTTGAAGTAATCCGATGCTGTGTATAATCATATTTCATTCTATCTGGATTCTTTTACGAATTATTAAACTATTGGCATTCTTAGCAAGGAATTTATAACCAAGATTCTTCATGGGTCAGGCTTATCTTCCTTTGTCATCGCTGCTTTTAACATAATATAGGAATATTCTTTTATTTTTGAAATGAATACTTCTGTAGGTAGGATGGAGAATAAAACTTCATGTAGGTAAGTCATCATCGACATGGTCATCTTGTGACGTGTTAAGGCTAACACTATAGCTATGTCAATATTACTTTATCTGTGCTGATGTAAATGGTTTTAATTGTAAATTAATTTATGATCAAACAATTTGAATATCTAAAAATAGCAACTGTTTGTTTATAGTTTTAACTTTTCACTTCTGTCGGCTGTCTTTATGAGTACTTTCTGCTCTTTTTAGGGTTCCGTACCCAAAAGTTAAAAACGGTACCCTATTATTAAGACTTCGCTGTCTATTCGTTCATAGCTAGATAGTAGAAACTTTAACAAATTATGTATTTTTATTGCCGCTATAACAACATAATATATACTTAAACAAAATAAAATAAATATTTAAGTGGGGCTCTCATACAACAAAAGCTATTTTTGCCAACAGTCAACAAATGAAGAAGAATGATGATGATGAAGACAAATGTCAACAGGTGGACACTTCAAATATTCACACAATACTTAGTTATATTTTTAATTTAATATAAAAATTAAAATAAAATAAATATTTATGGCCCGTACCCATAAAAAAACTCCATTTTTAGCCTATTTTTTATAGATAATCGTAAAGAACCCTTTGTCCTCGAATCCGACTTGCACTTAGCCGGGTTTTTAATCTATACCAATAAATAAAATTGAAGTGTCTGTTTGTAATGTCAAAATAATAGGCTTTTTCATGCTCACACGGTTATTTGCATGACACCTATGCCTAAAATAGCAATTAAAAATTTTTTGTCTGTCTGTCTGTTTGTACCGGGTAATCTTCAAAACGGCTGGACCGATTTCAAAAATTCTTTCACCAATGTAAAGCTATAATATCAGGGCGTAAACTAGGCTATATTTTATCCCGGTATTCCCACGGGAACGGGAACTACGCGGCTAAAACGACTATAACCTATAACCGAAGCGAAGCGAGGGGGGATTGCTAGTTATCTATAGAATCAATTCTTTACCCGTCAAAAAGAAACAACTCTATGCCTAACTTAAGCATCGAAGCAGAGTTCCACGTGCAAGTAACACTCAATGTACCATAGACTAAATAATATTATAACAAATTTTTAAAACTCGCAGCTGTCTATTTATCCATTCCATTTTACTTAAAGGCAAACAAAACTAGTTTTTGTTTTGTTTTAAATATTTGTCACGCTTTCACACTTCAACTACTCGAGCGTTTAACGTGAAATTTTGCATACGCGAGTGTCTAAAAATGAATTTCACCAACATACCTATTACAACACAGTATCACGCTATTACATTTATTATCGTTATTGTTAAATGCATCGCGACTTTCTGTAATACTGATTATTAAGATTAATTATCATTCATTCCAGCTTATACATGTGCAACTGTTAAGGTCGAGCCTCCTCCACAATAAAAGGGAAATTGACCTACTATACCACCCTGTTTGGACGTGATGGTAGAGTTTCATTTCGAGTTTTCCTTCTGTTACATAGATATTATATGCATATTTAATCCCTTAGTCGTCTTTTACGACATCCACGGGTAATTCTATGGTTATTAATATCATGCAAGAGAAGGAAATCTTGAAATAACACCCTATCTGACCAGCGTGGCATAGTAGGTCAATTCCTCTTTAATTGTGAAGGAGCCTCGAACTTTATAGTGAAACGTATGTGAGCTGTTATGATGATCCGCATATTATATCCCTTAGTCGTCATTTACGACCCACGAGTGAAAGGGGGCGTTATATATATTTGAATTATATTCTTTCTCTATCAATAACAATAAATCCGTAAATAACAATACAACATTACTACAACACTATTACAACACTTAATACAACACCAATACAACACTAATGATAAATTTAATCCGTAAAAGAACGGGTGTAACTGATATAGTCCTAAGAATTAACCCGTTGTGCCACAACGTGCCATTGCTAAAGAGGCACACCACATCGCGCGCCAATATATTTGCTGCAATATTGTTACTGCCCAACGGTGAATATTTACGGACTGAAAGCTGGATGACAACACTAATACAACACTAACGCAACACTAATACAAAACTAACGCAACACTAATACAACACTAACACCGCACTAATACAACACTAACGCAACACTAACACCGCACTAACGCAACACCCATACAGCACTAACACAATAATACAGTATGTAACCTAATTGACTGATAATCTGGCCTTGTTTTACAGATACATCTAAGGCGTTTTATTTATTACAGTTCGTATTACAGAATGCCATATAATTCACAATGGATCGCCTGAGTTAAGGTGTGTATTGTCGTGACCAGAATGCATGGTCAATGTATGCGAGAATTGCAGTAATATAAGTTTTATCTCATTATTGACTTTACCTGTATACGAGTACAGTTATTTAAATCGTACTATTAAAAAAATGGTTGTCTGTAAAGTCGGTATAAGTACTATAGTTTAATGTAATAACGGCATAAGAAATATTGATAAAAAATTTAATACTTTTATGAATTGAATTACTATCACTAAATTATCTTTATTTTGTATAATACGAACAAGCCAAGGAATTAAATTGAAAAATACAGTTTCTTCGATAAATTAACATTTATTTATACTCGTTAATTCAAATATTATTTTTACTTAAATTATATAAATTAACTAGCTGACACAACAGACGTTGTTCTGTTGAAATAAAGCGCCACCTACCGGGTCCAATTGTGAATCTAAACCATTCTCGAATCCCCTTGAACATGCATAAAAAATTGCATTAATATCGGTCCAGCCGTTTAGAAGGAGTTCAGTGACATACACACGTACACAAGAAATTTATATATAAAGATAAGAAACAATGTGCTATTAAAAATTTATTAACAACCTAGTATTGGTTGTCTGTAAAGCGTCACAAGTCGAACGTTTAGGCCGATCGTGTTTCTCTATCACTTATTCCGCTCTCTCGCTTCTATACTCGCTCGACTCAGGCGGAACGTAACAATGAGTCATGATTTATCCTGCGTACCATGTAGCCGGCCTTCATCGATTTATAAGACGTTCATCATCGCAGCCCACATACCTACGTCCCACTGTTTGACTCGGGCCTCCTCCACAATAGGAGCGCATTTGACCTACTATACCATGCTGTTCAGACATGTTGGTATAGGTTTTCATTTCGAATTTTCCTTCTCTTACACAGATGTTATGTGCATATTATATCCTTTAGTCGTCTTTTACGACATCCACGGGCAAGATAGGGCACTCCCTGTCTTGCCCGTGGATGTCGTGCCGTCACCACTGTGAATTGTATTCTTACTCCGTCACCACAGAGATATTAGATTATAAGACGTTATCACGTTAAAAATATATTCAAAATCGTAATTCTATATAATTAACTTCATGTTCACCGAGGTATATTTACACCAGGAATAACTATTAATTACTAAGTATCAATATGTACGCTATCAATATAACCAATCTGTCTGACAAAGGTAGCATAATATGTTAATTACCCTATGGAGGAGGTAGGAGCCCAGCAGTGGAAGATATATGAGTTAAGAAGGTCATGATCAGTATACACTTATTAGATCAGTCAAACATTTCACCATGTGATAACAAAATGAGTGACTGTGTTAATGGTGGAGTGTTCTAAGTACTCGCACGCCAAATGTTCGAGGCCGAGCACGGCGGACAAGGAACTCGGTACCGGTGGTTGGCTCAACGACGAAGGCGATGTGCTACGGTGGGTTATGGGACCGCGCGTCGCCCCTCTGTCGCCCCGGACGGAGCCGGTCGGCGGATGCGCTGGCCCGCCCCAAAAAAAAAAAATGTTCTTTGTGTTGTCTACGAATGAGTGTTTCTTGTCTGGATGTAAATTCTGCTCAATAATTGTTCATTTGTAAAGTCAGCTAAGCAGTGATTTATTCAATTTAAAAAAAAATGCATAAAATTCGCTATTTTTTATTTCATTTTCTATTATCAAGACAAAGTATTCGTGCACTGAGATCAAGAATAAATAAAAATTGTTAAAGAAAAATAAAAGTGTTGACATTGCAGTATATTAAGGTAGTTTTATTTGTCAATTTCAAATTTTATCTCAGCATGATGTAAATTTATGCTTGCAATCTTTTTCTACAACAATGACTTACACGCGTACGATGTTCTTTTTTCAAATGTATTTTTTATCAAAATCGTTACGTGTTTTTTATTAAAAAACATTTGGTAGATGTTTTTTTGGCAAATGACTCGTTTTGTAACCGCATCGCGTAACAGATGCTTGTTAAAATGACAAAAGATTGTTTTTATTGGCAACGCACGTGCTTCCGAGAATCTATTTTACAACAAAGGTTTTCTTTAAACTTTGCCATTTTTAATTTATTAACCGTACTCGCGCATTAAAATTTATAGATTATTTTTATCTTTGGTTTACTATTTTAAAAAGTAATTCAGTCACGTCTGTCTATGGTTTATTAAGACTCAAAAATACTAGATCTTTTATCTAACATATAGATGCTTCAGTAAGAAACCATATATGTATAGTGAATTATTGTCATCATTAATGTCATCATTATTTAGCATATAATATGTACGAATATATCAATCACAGACTGTTAAGTTTTGAATTTGTATTCAAAGGTCAGTGTTGTCAGATTTTCTACCAAGTAATTCCTAGTATTAAATTTTTAGTCTTGCAATTTTTTATTTACAATCCATTATCTTTCTTATCTGCAGGCATCGCAAAAGATGACTAAACTCTTATTCGTATTATATGTAAACAAAATCACTGCAAAAGAAGAAAACTTCAATATAAAACCCTCTACGAATCGAAGCCTTTGATCTACAATAAGATAAGTACATCAAATGCGGAAGGCATTTATATATTGCGGAGGGCCCGTTTCAAAAGTTCTACTTTTGAATCCGGTGGATTAAAAAAGAAAAATAGTGGCAATAATGCATTTAGTAGACCTTTAACAATGTGACACTTATAATAATACTAGCTTTTGCCCGCGGCTTCGCCCACGTTAAAATTAACTTGCATATTGAACTATTATCGCAAAGAATATTATCGGCATAAAAAGTATTCTATTTCTTAATTTAAGAAATACTCTATCTATGTGTCCATTTTCAACCAAAGCTGCTCAACAGTTTACGCGTGATTGAGTAACAAACATCCAAATATCTTCACAAACTTTCACATTTGAATATTACTTCCAGACTTGTAGTTCAGATTCCCGTGGAAATACGATGATAAATATGTTTTTCCTTAGTCCCTGATAATGTAGCTTTCCATTGGTGAAAAAAAATTATATCGATCAAATTCCCGCAGTTTCACCTACGTAGACCTCATTCCCATGCGAATGCCGAGATAAAAAATGCCTATGTGACTCACAACACAAAAACAAAAAAAATTTAACCGTTTTTAGTTATAGGTATTGTACAAATAATTGTGTGCATAAATAAAACCTATTATTTTGATAGACAAACAGACGCTTCAAATTTATTTATTTGTAGAGACAAAATTGACTTAATATCTCGACTTACTGTCTGTAGCGGCTAGGAATATTACAACGCTTTCATTGTTTGTGGGGTGTCCCAAAATATTACTAAGACAAAGATTTACATCGATCTGGACCAATTGGTGATGCCGTCTGGCCAACAATGTCGTCCGTCAGGCAGCCGGTCATAAAATGTTGCTAGAACCTTTGCGATATATCTACGATGGGAGAAGAGTACCTACATATTGCGTCGATCTAAAGTAATTAGGATAAGAATAAGATAATGATGATATCTAGGCTGGGTGTCTTCGACTATATGCGTTTCACCCTTTTAGGCCTGCCTAAAATTATTCCTTAGTGCGCTTACCCCAAAAAACAGATCGGTATACAAAATTTCACACATCTTTGGCTATATACTTTTCACCCTCTTAGGGGTTGAATTTCTTTGTTAGTACTCATCATCATCATCTCAGCCCATATACGTCCCGCTGTTGGGCTCGGGCCTCCTCCATAATGGAAGGGTAATTGACCTACTATACCACGCTGGTCAGACATGTTGGTATAGGGTTTTATTTTGAGTTTTCCTTCTCTCGCATAGATGTTATATGCGTTTTATATCCCTTAGTCGTCTCGTACGATCACCCACGGGTAAGATAGGGGGTGGTGAATTGTATTCTTACTCCGTCACCACACGGATAATGTTAGTAATCGCTTATCCCAAAACAGAACTTTCACGTTCCTAGGACCATTATTTTAGGTTATACACTTTTCATGCCCTTAGGGGTGAGACTGCCAGAAGTTCTTTCATAGTGCTTGGTAAGCGAGCACTAAGAAAAAAATCTTGGGGTAATCCAAGAGAGCCGACCGTGTACTAAAATGACCGTTCCTCAGCTCACTGATTTCGAATAAACGCTTTTCACCCCCTTAGGGGTAAAATTGCAAAAAAACTTTTTTAGTGAGCACTTTCCCCAAGAAAGACAACTTCATACAAAGGTTTCTAGGCCTAATGATTTCAGCTATATTTTCACCCCCTTAGGGGTTAAGGTTCAAAAAATAATTTCTTAGAGCTCACATACAACAAAAGAAAGTGAATTGCATACAAAGTTTTACGTGCCTGGCCCCAATAGTTTCGTCTATACGCTTTTCACCTCCTTAAGGGGGTGATTTTCCAAAAATTCTTTGCTAGTCCGTGTACCCCAAGAAATACGACTGTGTAAAAAAAAATACGTTTCTCGGCCCAGTGGTTTCGGCTGTATGCTTTGTGGTCTTTTAGGGGTTGAATTTCATCCCCATGTAAGTGAAATTTCCAAAACGCTAGAACGAATATTTATTTATTTATTATCAAGTGCCTTAATTCAAAGATTCATGGTTCTATCATCAAAAATGACGAAATTCCATACAAAATGTCATCCCCCTATACCTATAACCCCTTATACCCATTTTTTCGCGGTAAAAAGTAGCCTATGTCCTTTCTCAACCTTTATTCCATCTCTTTACCAAATTTCATCAAAATTGGCTCAGTGGTTTAGACGTGAAAGCGTAGCAGACAGACAGACAGACAGACAGACAGAAAGACAGAAAGACAGACAGACAGACAGACAGACAGAGTCACTTTCGCATTTATAATATTAGTAAGGATTGAACTATAGTGGTAAGGCCACATTAAGGGCAGTTTTCTACTTGTAATAATACAGTACCAAATTCTGGCAAGAAGTTGATAGCAGCGACTTAACTGTTGTCCATAAGCGACATTTGCCACTAACCAATAAAAGGTTGAATTGTTTGATTAGGCATAGATATCATATAAATAACCGCGTGATAATGAACGTATTATTTTGACATTACAAACAGACACTTCGATTTTATTTATTTGTAATAATTTACAGTTTTCAGCGTTCATGATTACGGGCGGAATGTACGTAACGTTAAGCAATCAATAATCAAATACAAACGCGATAAAATCCGTAAAAATGGTTTAATTTATAATGTGTAATACTCGCGTAAACATCAGAAATCATCATGAAAAATATGTTCTGATTTATAGTATTAATTAAAGTGTCTGTGTGTTCTAACGTATACACGTAAGAAGTTATACTTCTTTGGTGTAATAAGATAAAACTAAAATATTTCTAAAAATGTTATCTTTCTCGTTATCTTAAGATTGTAGAAAAAACGACGCTAATAATAGAAAAAAAAAGTCTTGTGGTGACGGAGTAAGAATGTTCCGTGTGGTGACGGAGTAAGAATACAATTCACCACTCCCTATCTTGCTCGTGGATGTCGTAAAAGACGACGATGGGGTATAATATCCACATAACATCTGTGCAAGGAAAACTCGAAATGAAACCTTATACAAACATATCTGACCAGCATGGTATAGTAGGTCAAATTCCCTCCCAATGTGGAGGAGGCCCGAGCCCAACAGTGAGATGTATGTAGGCTGCGATGATTATAACGCATTATGTAGTTGACTTTTGTGACGGTGTGTGCGCGCATTGTAAAAATTTACTCTCATAATTTTTCCTTAACGCGCCAAACGAAGTTGTACTTCAAAAGTTACATTTCACCAAATTTGATTACGCAATAACATGTTACTTAATTTAGGAATTACAAAGTCTAAATTGATCATAAATTTAATAGATGACTTGTACTATACAATTGAGCTTATATCATCTGCCATTAATACCAAATTAAAGCCAAGAATTAAACGCTCATTTAACTGATTAGACAAAATCTGATACCGCTAGACTTAATTTATAACTACTAAGCTTTAAGTGCTGTAAAATGATGACTAAGTATGGATGAATGATATATATATTTTAATGATAAGAGACTTCTTAATATGCAATCAGATGTGTGCTAAACTATAAATCTACCAAGATTTATTTCTAATTAAAAGATATATTATATATTGCATATAATAAACGTAAAACTGTGTCAAAGCAATTGTCTTGATGCTACCATGAAAAAAATAAGCATGTGTTTAAATATTTAAAATTTGATACGCTCGGCTTTGATTTTCAATATGATGGCGGAGTAAGAATATAGTTCACCACCCCTTCTTTTACCCGTGGGTGTCGTAAAAGACTACTAAGGGATATGATATGTAGAAATATCTATGCAAGAGAAGGTAAATTTGACATAAAACCCTATTTTTTTTTTGGGATGGGCTACGGTCGGTGCACTCCTCGTCCGCTCCGTCCGGGGCAACAGAGGGACGTAAGCACATACACCCGTAACCCACCCGTAAGACCCGTCGCCTTCGTTGTTGGGCCGACCACCGGAGCAGGTGACTTGACGTCAGTGGTCAACATAAAACCCTATACCAAGACGTCTGAATTGTGCAGTATAGTGGATCAATTTCATTTCGATGGGGGAGGAGGCCCAAGCCCAGTAGTGAGACTTATATGGGCTGAGATGATGATGATATGCTCGGCTGTTAATAAATACTAAATTTCGAACGACAAATTTATCAATTCATGTATTGGAACTTGCCAATTAGGCCAGAGTGGGTGTACGGTTTACAACCAAATTGTGACTCGTATTATGTCTTTATGGAAGATATTTTACACGCCATCTATCAATTTATGGCAATTAATTTACTATACCGCGCTAATCTGATCTATTAGCATGGATATTATTTCGAGTTTTGCATTAATGATATCCGCAGATTATAGGTATCGCTTAATCGTCTTTTTCGATACTCACGGACAAGAAAGCAGAGTAGTGGATAGTATTGTTACTCCGTCACCGTACGGAAAACATGTCGTCGTCGTCGTTTCAACTTATAAACATCCCCTTGGTGGGCTCGAGCCTCCTCCGCAATAGAAGGGAAATTGACCTTCTATACCACGTGAATTAGACGTTTCTACGTTTGTAATTATATAGGGTTTTATTCGCTTATTTCTTAGTTACCTTTTAAGACATCCACGGGCAAAATATGGAGTGCTGAATGCTATTCTTACTCCTTCACCACACGGAAAACATTTATTTGTAGTAATTTAGATTTTTTACATCTATATAATAATTTAATGTGCAATGCTAAGTTATATAAATCATAAAATTACACAAAAATCACTAATAAAATTTTCATGAATACAGGAATATAGTTCAATATATCAGAATAATACATACCTATATTCTTTATAATAAGACAAGCGATGTTGCAAACGTAAGTTTTAAATAATCCGAAATCTTTTTAAAAAAAATATATATGTAGTACCTTTTTCATTGATACTTTACATGCGCCTGTAGCCGTACAGTCTGGCTATTTGACATTTAAACATGCGTCTGCGTGCACAGACGACGAAGTTAATGACACAATTTAAACATACGGTCAAGGTGTGGTACTTTTCTTGGGTTGGGTAAATGCAGTTTACACGTTAAGTACAACTTTATTTAATTAGACCACGAAAAGTATACATAATACTTTCAATAATTATATAGTACAGTGCGAGACTTCGTACAAAATTATAATTAAATTTTATAGGAAATGATTATTATACGATTTTAAATCAAATATAATAAAAAATTACGTCATTGTCTAAAGGAACGAAAAAACTATCGTTTGCCTTAAATGGTACGGCATAAATGAGGGGTATAAAACCAAAACGCCAATGTCCCCTAAAAAATTAAAATAAAAAAAAATCTTATAGGACAATAATTGGTAACAGTTTAAAATAAACGTGTATATTTTATTTAATAATTTATTTTCCAATATCATTCTCCAAATCCAATTGAAATACTAAGACTTTGATAAAATAATATCACATCGGTGACTAAGCATCCGACAGAGCACGAAGAATTAACACGCTTTTTTTTTTTTGGGAGTGGATTGCGATCGGCGCGCTCTCGCAACCCTCCGTCCGGGGCGACAGAGGGGCGTAAGGAATACCCCCTACGCGGGGTACCCTCCCATCGACCGACGTCCCCCCCCTCGGGGAGGACGTCGGCCTTTCCTCACGCGGTCGGCCTCTCGGCGGGTGGTGGACTAATTCCCCGGTCACGTCACCCGCGGCCTTGGCTAGGGCGGCATGAGGCGCAAGAATTAACACGCTGAAGTGGCAATGGCAGGCCACATCGCCTGACGAACCGACAACCGCTTGGGAAGAAAGGTTCTCGAGTGGCGACCACGTAACGAACGACGCAGTGTAGGATGCCCCCCACTAGGTGGCCCGACCACCTGGTGAAAGTTGCTGGGCGTCGATCGATCCAGCAGCGGACAGTAATAGGCTGAAATGATGATGATGGTATGACTATGTATCTAACGGATAGACAGTGGCGATTTTTCTTTTATACCCCTCGATATTACTCTCAGTGGTCTCTAGGTTTGTATACACAAAAAAGCTTTATATTACTTTAGTTATTAACATATGTATGTACATTATAAATACACCAATGTAATTCTATCACATAAATGCCGTAGTTATTCTTAACCTTAAAGACCTATGTTTTATCCTAAAAGATATCTTAAAAGATACAATATAGATTCTCAAAATACAAGCCAAGCAGCTGCCTAAAATATGCTAATAAGTTATTGTTGAGACAGATACGTAGTATATTTCGTAATAAATTGGGCACCAACCTTGTCACCATTATCCATTATCGATATCCAGGACATCTGGTCACCTTGTATGTGCTCCATATGTAAAACGTGTATGAAGAAGCTTATTAATAACATAACTAGAGATATTTTAGCACTTGATAATAAATAATGGTGTCACTACATCATTATCATCATCTCAGCCCATATACGTACTGTTCGGCTTAGGCCTGCTGGAAATTGATCTAATATGCTGCTATGTGCCTTTATTTCATGTTTTCCATTGTGCGGTAATAACTAATAAGCGACGCCAGAGAAAAAAATAACGAGGAAAAAAACAAATGAATTACTGTTTTCAAAACTCAAATGTATCAGCTAAATGAATTTATAAATTTGAATTTGGAATTCTTAACCAAAGAGGATATATTTCAGATCAAAGTGGTCAGTACGACAAAACGCTAATTTCATATGTAAGGACCTAATAATACATATTTGAAAATATGCTTTCTTATTTTGTGTCGTTAAATTAAGTAATATTTTCTTCTTTTATTACGTTGATTTACAAAAAGGTGTCGTATATTAACGTAATATGATGATACTAAAATTAAATCTCCCTTCAGACTTTTTTTGTTCAGAATCATTAGTATTAAATAATAGTTTCATAAGATTAAATTCAATATTCTTAGGAGTTAACAGTTAATATGTTTTGTAATAATTACCTTGTAAACATTAAATTATATGTTCTAAAGTCTATTCTCTTAAGAAATAAATATCTCATTACCAAGTTTATTAAATTTGGTAATGAGATATTAGAATAGGTCGTACAGGAAATAAACTTATTCTACCTTTACATGGTAAATTCTGCAAGAATAAGTATTCATTATCATATACAATAAATCTTCTATTCAATAAATTACGCAGACGTCCTTGGTGTTTGCAAGAAAATGGTAGGCAACGGTATTAGGTATAACACATAGAATTTTAAACATTAGCTTCTATTTCGCAATCGCGTACGAAATTCAAATTTATAGTTTATCTGGAAGTAACCTACTTTCAAATTAATTCAATGCACGTTTAGTGTCGTCAATATGGATTGTGTGGTCTTTTCCCAAATACATCATCGCGGTGATTATAATGCTAGTTGCTGTATCAAAAAGCCCTGAATAACGATGCTAAAATTTGTAATGTAGGAGCTGTGGTGAATGGTGAAGTCACCGCTTCGATAAGTTATTCCATAATGCAGGGTGCAACGGAAAAAATACATTAAAACATCTTAGTCACAGTGTTACTGACTCATAACTCACGGATTGACACTGTATTACGAAAGCGAATTATAATTCTGCATGCAAAACTGTATCGAACAAGACTTGAATTAAAAAAAATATACTTTCAGTGACTCAAATCGTTTTGAAATATGAATGAGTCATATTGAAGTTGGATTTAAATGATTGTCGCTTCCACCGATATTTATATTTCCTTTTTAAACTAAGCAACATCTCTCACTAAGGGATATATCCCTGTATGGGGATGTTATCTATACCAATAAATAAAATTGGAATGTCTGTTTGTAATGTCAAAATAATAGGCTTTTTTCATGCTCTCACGATTATTTGCACTATACATATGCCTAAAATACACATTATATTTTTTTGTCTGTCTGTCTGTCTGTTTGTGCCGGGTAATCTTCAAAACGGCTGGACCGATTTCAAAATTTCTTTCACCAATGGAAAGTTATAATATCAGGGAGTAACATAGGCTATATTTTATCCCGGTATTCCCACGGGCATGGGAACTACGGGGATAAGGCGACAGAAACCGAAGCGAAGCGAGGGCGGGTTGCTAGTATTCAAATTTAATCTGTCTGTCTGTAACTGAATTACTAGTTCATTCATTATTTCAGCTCATATGTGTATGCTCCACTGTTAGGCTCGAGCCTCCTCCAAGCCTCCTTTATATCAAAAGGGAATCATTCCCAATAGGGGATCCCAAAGGAAAGATTTCTTATAAAAGAAATAAATGATATGAATTTTAAATATAATGGTTGGTCAAGCCAATATTACTCAGACATTTGATTAATCTATAGAAAATTGCAGAAACACTTTAGGAATTTTTGCTTACACACGGATGATTCAGGGCCCTTGTAGGTTGAGGGCTCCATATTATTGAAACTCCTGATATGGCCATAGCTACGCCCCTACATATTAACTACTTAAATTACGTAATTAAAAAAAATCTCGCCTGGATATGGCACAACTACTTACTTTTCCCTTGAAGACATAAACATGAAAAAAATGGGTATCTCTTCTCGTACACTTATAACGCCAATTTAGATCAACAGCCTGCCCGCCAAGCGGCGATTGTAAGACGGATATTCCGTCTTATAGTCTATATCTTCCGCCGTGCGGGCCATTGATGTGAAAAATTTGGTACAAATGGTGGCCCAATATTCCAATAGCAATGGGAGGGATACGGTGGGTTATGGGTCTCCATGCCGCCTTTTCGTTGCCCCGGATGAAAGTGACAGCGTTCATATAATGCAAAAAAGGGGCTGACTATGTCCAATAGTAAAAGCCTGCAAAAAAGAGGTTAACTATGTCCAACAGTGAACGTCGATAGGCTCACTCTCTTCGTTAAACGTTTACGTTGAATTAATTTGAAATTTTGCATCTTTATCGAAGACCAATATCAATGCAATAAATTAAGTAGTATGTTGTTATATATATATATAAAACAGTCTTAGTTTCTGCACTTCACGTAAAGCTTTTCATCGTGTGATTTCTTGAGTATTTACTTTTTAATCGACTTCAAAAAAAGGAGGAGGTTCCCAATTCGTCGGCATATTTTTTTTTATGTATGTTCACCGATTACTCAAAGACGCCTGGACCGATTTGCAAAATTCTTTTTTTGTTTGATAGGGAATACTTCCCAGGCGGTCCCATAGTCATCAGGTCATGATCTGATGATGGTATCCTTGAGAAATTGGTGTAATTCTTAAAATTTTATAGGGAATTTTAACGTTTTTCTTATACTTAGTAAAGTTTTTTGCTTTTTAGTTTACCGTTTGAAGTCGGTTTTCTTTTTGTTAAAAATTAGTTTATTTTAATTCTTTTTAACTAAATAATATATGTGATGAATTTTTTATCATCACAGCTCATATACGTCCCACTACTGTGCTCATCCTCCTCCATATTGCCAGGGAAATTGCCTACTATACCACGCTTAGGCAGGTTGGTATAGGGTTTTATATCTAGTTTTCCTTCCCTTGCATTGTTAGTCGTTTTTTACGACACTCACGGGCAAGATAGGGGGTGGTGAATTGTATTCTTACTCCGGCATCTTTTTAGGCATAGTATTTTGCAAATAACAGTGTCAGAATGAAAAAAGTCCGTTATTTTGACATTACAAAGAGGCACTTCAATTTTATTTGTTTATATAGATGTTTTTTTATCGCTTTCAAGTTATTTGATGCACATATTAAGTAGAATCCGATGTCGGTAACTTTATCATTTTCTATTTCTCAAATTCGTTCATTTGATACCTATATTATTGAGGCGTGATTAGAAAAATGTAACTGACCATCTTGAAACCGGGATCGTATTTCATTTAGATATTATTAATTTTATCATTTCCTAAGAATTCATTCGATCAATTTTTTAGGCATGTATAAATTGTTACTAAGACCTATCACTACACTGTTGTGACGGATATATTGATTGCATAAGTGTACGGGAGATAGGAGTTTCTCCTGTCCAAGTTTACCATTAATACTGAAATCACTTTTTTAAATTATTTGCTAAGTTTTGTCCCGAATTTAAAAAGGTTATAAATATCAAAAGGCTTGTAAATACAATGTACTCCATGATCTTAAAGTGACAATCATATTGAACAACTTTATCGCTTTTTATTTTTCATAACCTATCATTAACAGACTTCAAAAAGGAAGAAGGTTCTCAACCCATCGGCATGTTTATATTTTTGACCACTGACGACAAGTCACCCTGCTCCGGTGGTCGGTCCAACGAGGAAGGCGACGTGTCACGGGTGGGTTACGGGTGTGCGTGCTTACGCCCCATTGATAAAGGATGGTATTATTAGGTATTAAATTAATTGAAACATCATAAATATTACGAATAATATATTGTTTAGAACTTGAACACATAATTTTGATATACATGTAAAATGACTTGATTTTAACATTGTAACATTATATATTCAGAAGGGTTGAAATGGAAATATTAAT
Organism: Lymantria dispar; assembly: GCA_032191425.1. Classification (NCBI taxonomy): domain Eukaryota; kingdom Metazoa; phylum Arthropoda; class Insecta; order Lepidoptera; family Erebidae; genus Lymantria; species Lymantria dispar. The sequence goes on along the minus strand of CM063442.1, from coordinate 4,906,772 downwards.
ATCTGACATATTAAACACATCGTTTGAGAAGTTACCGTCGAAATACTTACCCCAAGCAACCCGCAAATTTGGGTACATAATACAACAAAAGGTTATATAACGGTTTGCATATTATGTACATATGTACATGTCCTCAGACTTCAAAATTAACTATAGCTGTAAAAATACTTAAACTTTGTTCGATATCACAAGTTCAATTTTTACTAGGCTAATTATTGTTTCTCTTGTCCGAATGAAAAAGCCGACCAAGGGACAAACTTAAGTAACATTTCAATTGATGTTACCTAGAGAAAGAAAACTCGATATAAAAGCTTATATCAACAGGTCTGACCGGCGAGGAATAGTAGGTCAATTCTCACATTGTGGAGGAGGAGTAGGAGAGGCTTAGATGAATTACAAATACGAATATAAATTTGTTTGTTACGCTTTCACATGGAACTACTAAACTGACTGAAAAACTATACTAGCAGCGAATAACATAGGCTATATTTTATCCCCGCATTCCCACGGGAACGGAAACTACGCGGGAATTTGCTAGTCTATACCAATAAATAAAATTGGAGTGTCTGTTTATAATGTCAAAATAATAGGCTTTTTTCGTGCTCACACGGTTATTTGCACGACACCTATGCCTAAAATAGTTATTAAAAAAATTTTGTCTGTCTGTCTGTCTGTTTGTTCCGGGTAATCTTCAAAACGGCAGGACCGATTTCAAAAATTATTTCACCAATAGAAATCTATAATATCAGGGCGTAAACTAGGCTATATTTTATCCCGGTATTCCCATGGGAACGGGAACTACGCGGGTAAAACGACTATAACCGAAGCGAAGCGAGGGTAAGTTGCTAGTAAAACATAAATCTAGAAAAAAAACATAGGAATACATTTCAATTAATTTTGACTGCGTGCTTAAGATACCAGAGAATGTCATATTCAGCATAAGACAGATGTAATTGGATTACGGATCAAAGTTCAAATCGTGATCATCAAATGACTGGCAGTTAGCAGCTGTTTAATCACTGATATGTCCACGGGGCATATCACAGCATAGACTTATGATAATATTAATGTATTTGCACTGCTATCTATGATCGTTCATATCGTTTCTCATCTTTATATTACACATCGGTTAGCCTACTTCGCTTAATGTCTCCCGCTTTGCATAGATGGAATAGGTATCTTTCCAACTCCTCCTGTTTTTTAATACGCTTTTTTATTCATCTATACCAATAAATAAAATTGGAGTGTCTGTTTGTAATGTCAAAATAATAGGCGTTTTTCATGCTCACACGATTATATGCACTATACATATGCCTAAAAATCACTTTATATTTTGTTTTGTCTGTCTGTCTGTTTGTTCCGGGTAATCTTCAAAACGGCTGGACCGATTTAAAAAATTCTTTCACCAATGGAAAGCTATAATATCAGGGAGTAAATTAGGCTATACTTTATCCCGGTATTCCCACGGGAACGGGAACTACGTTGATAAGACGACAGAAACCGAAGCGCAGCGAGGGCGGGTTGCTAGTCTATACCAATAAATAAAATTGGAGTGTCTGTTTGTAATGTCAAAATAATAGGCTTTTTGCATGCTCACACGGTTATTTGCACGACACGTATGCCTAAAATACAAATTAAAAATTTTTGTCTGTCTGTCTGTCTGTTTGTTCCGGGTAATCTTCAAAACGGCTGGACCGATTCCAAAAATTCTTTCACCAATGGAAAGATATAATATCAGGGCGTACACTAGGCTATATTTTATCCTGGTATTCCCACGGGAACGGGTACTACGCAGGTAAAACGACTAAAACCGAAGCGAAGCGAGGGCGGGTTGCTAGTTTCTAATAAAATTTGTTGCGTGTTCCAAGACAATTAAAAGCGTTTCCCGGGACTTGTTGAGGGTCAAACCTCAGTGTCTTATACGAAGACCATTATGGATCCTGACTTACAAGAATTGTAGTGATGGTAATGTGTGGTGGTAGAAAAGGAAAACTTGAAATAAAACCCTATACCAACACGTCTGGCCAGCGTGGTATAGTGAGTCAATTACCCTTCCATAATGTAGGAGGCCCGAGCCCAACAGTGGGACGTATATTTTTTTTTTTTTTTTTTTATTGCAAGTAGTGGCAAACGAGCAAACAGTACACCTGATGGTAAGTGTTGCTGCCACTCATGGACCTTTACAAGGCCGCTGCCTACCGGGAAGAAAGTGAAGGGAGTGTGAATGCGTGCATTTAGGCTCGGTGATAACAAAGGCACCACCAAAATCCTCCACAGGCAAACACCCTCAGTATATGGGCTGAGATGATGAATGTGTGGTGGTATTAGTCCCATATAAAAAAACAGATCGATACTTTTTAGGCGGTGTTTCAGTTCAGCTCATATACTGTTGTCCTATTGTTGGGCTCAAGCTTCCTTTACAATAAAGCCGATGGCGATGAAATACGTTAGATTATGGAGCCGCATGCTGCACCTCCGTCGCCCTGGACGGGTTCGCCGGAGACTAAAAAAACAAAAGGAGTCGTAAAAGCTAGCTGATGGTTCAGTAGGAAGAACGGCAGCAGCACACTCCTGGGAAACTTATAACATCAGTTGTGATTGCTAACACATTCCACTTTTACGGAGTTCAATGCCCAGCTGTGGATTTCAATAGGCTTGTTGATGGGTAGAATAGATATAGATTCACATAATACGTAATTAAGATACCGATCTAGCATGCCAGTTGGCGCAGATTTGATGCCTATGCAGAACAGTACTTTGTGCGATCCAGAAATTATTGTTCTAAGTTTGGGTGTAGTTTGTATCCGTTTATTATGTTTATAAAGTCCATATTTCAAAGATAATTTTGTTATAGCCTTTAGAAAAATAGAGGAGTTTATTGTGCACTTTAGACGCGCCCTCGCTTCGCCTTTGCCTCCGTATTTAAAAATTCGATATCACCTAGGACATTATGGTATGCGATTGCAGTTTATGAGATCACAGGTTCGGTTCTAGGACCGGACAAAAAATTTTAATAGGGTTTTCTGAGAGAATAAATATTCTAAGTTACTCCTTGTGTTTACAGCTATCCCAAAAATCAGTGCAGCCGTTTTGAAGTTTATCCGAAACAAACAGGCAGACATAAAATGTTTAAACCAGTATTTAAGCATATGTATCGTGCAAAAAATCGTATAAGCAAGAAAACACCTCCTACTATTTTAGTTCACCCCTTTGTAAATAAAGAACGTGACATTAAAAATACATGAAACCGCAATTAAAACACGCACTGTTATGTTTCCAATCAAAATATAAATAGGTTCCCTCCATTTCCGCGGCCGCCTGAAGTGTTTTATTAATAATTACTGTTCGACCCAAATACGATGTGTATGGTTGCATTATTGCAACCGGTGATGTAATCCGTGCATAGATGCATTCCTCTTCCTAGTAATGGGATACTGTGGACACCTTGTGTACACATTAAAGAGATGTACGCTTTGATCTTGAGAATCAAAATTAGCGTGACTACAACAAGAAAATCAACATGAAAAAAACAGATATAAGAAGTTTTTACGACACCCATTAGCAAAAGGGACTTGGTGAATTATGTTCTTAGTCCATCATCACACGAAAATATCAATAACTATAAATAAATAAATATTTTTTGAAATAAATTAAAAGAGATGGCATCCCTGCAGTGGTACTAAAGACGTGCGCCCCTGAATTGACTCCCATCCTCACGCGCCTATACCGACTTTCCTACGCTACTAATATGGTTCCGTCTTCGTGGAAGGTAGCCCATGTCCACCCGATCCCTAAAATGGGAGACCGGTCTGACCCATCGAATTACAGGCCAATTGCCATAACATCCTTGCTCTCCAAGATAATGGAGAAGGTTATAAACCGCCAGCTTCTGCAGTACCTTGAGGATCGCCAGCTGATCAGTGATCGTCAATACGGCTTTTGTCATGGTCGGTCGGCTGGTGATCTTCTTGTGTACCTCACTCACCGTTGGGCAAAGATCTTGGAGGGCAAGGGTGAGGCGCTGGCGTTCAGCCTACATATCGCAAAGGCGTTCGACAGGGTCTGGCACAGGGCACTTCTATCGAAGCTACCATCATACGAAATCCCCGAGGGACTCTGTAATTGGATCGCCAGCTTTTTGGATGGTCGGAGTATAAAAGTCGTCGTAGATGGCTCCTGCTCCACCATTAATGCTGGTATACCACAAGGCTCGGTGCTCTCTCCGACGTTGTTTATCCTGCATATCAATGACATGCTCTCTATCGTCTCTATGAGAGTTTGCGTTGTTATGCGGATGACAGCACGGCTGATGAGCGGTACACCGAGCAACGGAATATCCCTCGGAGTACTCGGGAAAGAAGGGTTCAACTTGTGTCTGAAGTCGAGCCCTCTCTGGGGCGGGCCTCGGAATGGGGTGAACGGAACTTAGTCCAGTTCAATCCCACTAAGATACAAGTTTGCGCGTTCACTGCAAAGAAGGACCCCTTTGTCATGGTGCCACAGTTCCAAGGAGTAACTCTCCCAAATTCTGAGAGTATTGGGATTCTCGGCGTCGAAATATCGAGCAAAGTCCAGTTTGGGAGTCATTTGGAGGACAAAGCCAAATTGGCAAGCAAAAAGTTGGGCGTCCTGAATAGAGCCAGGCGATACTTCACACCGAGACAGCGTCTTGTGCTATACAAAGCACAAGTTCGTCCTCATGTGGAGTACTGCGCGCATCTCTGGGCAGGTGCGCCCAAATATCAGCTAGACCCACTTGATTCCCTGCAAAGACGGGCTGTTCGAATCGTCGGGGATCCCAATCTTACGGACAGATTGGAGTCGCTGGAGCAGCGGAGAGACTTTGGGTCACTCTGTGTACTCTACCGACTCTTTCACGGGGAGTGCTACGAGGAACTGTTTGACTTGGTACCACCGTCACCATTCTACCAACGTACCTGGTTCATCCATTTCACCTGGAAACGTTATGGTCTTCAACTCTACGTTTCCAGCGATCATTTCTCCCACGTACGTGCAAGCTCTGGAATGAACTACCTGCTGCTTGTTTCCCGAGCGCTATGACATGTCCTTCTCTAAACGAGGTTTAAGAAGAGTATTTCCTTCACGGTAGGCAACGGCCTGGCTGTGCCCCTGGTATTGCAAAGGTGCGGCAGCATCAGTTACCATCAGGTGTGCTGCTTGCTCGTTTGCCATCGTTAGCAATAAAAAAAAGATATAATACCGGTTCCACACCGCGGTTTCTTCTCTAACATCCATTTGCAAAATAATATAATTTTTACCCTAACTATCACCAAATTCAATAAATTGAATTTAAAATCACCTACCACATAATAATGATATATTTTTCTTAACACTTAACTACTCTATAATCTGAACTGACGCATGCTAATCATATTTAAATCATCCATCAATCAAATGTACGTTAAACTTGACATAATGATGTCATACTATCAGTCAGATGAATGAACAAGTTCGTTCACGATCTCAATCTCTACATTCATTCATTAACTTAAAGTCATTGATAAATTTATGCTAAATAAGGTCAAGTTTTTATATTTATCGGGTTAATTAGATTTTCTTCTTGATAAAAATAATTTAGTTGGGAGGGTCTCACAGGGTCAATAATGTTTATAATTTATTCAATATGATTATGTCAAATGTCAAAAAACAACTCTTATTATATTTTAATTGCCTTATATAGGTATGGTTCGTTATAATAGTTTTTTATTATGCTTTAAGTTTTTGGGTGTGCGATTATGTCATTGTTTTCTTAAAAAATAAATAATAATGATTAAAATAGATATTATTTAAAGTCATACTTTTGTAACTAAAATATTTAGGTACAAAGATAAAAAGTAATCAATTTGGCTGTAGTTTGTCTTGGTTATTATGGCGCTTTACCTATAATTACTATTAAAATACTTTTAAATTAGCTCAAATTTTGTGTATGCACGTCAGTGTGTACCTATGAGATTAAAAAAGCCTAACCCTGAACATATGGTGGTTGATGACGAATGAAATTAGCTCGAGTACCTGACGAGAATCTAACACTTTCTCCCACCCCTGGGCTTAAGCGTGATATCTTCGCTCTCTTTGTTCAGAGAGCTTCTTTACCGGGTTGAGAGCCCTCAGCGCTCACCCATAGTTCGGGCAAAACTGTGAAAGCGATCTGCGGCTCACAGCTATACACACACAAAACAAAATCAGAGAGCTTCTCCTTTTTGCAATAGGTTGCGCATAATACGTTCGTTGACCAAATGTTTGTCTTCATTTAAGGATGACCGATTAAGTAGTCGAAAGTTAAATAGGTAAGCAAGAAACAAACTGACCCTTGCATTGATAATATTAGTTAGGATTGAATTGAATACCGACGGCAGAGGACTCGGGGCCGGTGGTGAGCCTAAATAGTGGCAGAGCGATACATAAAGCAGGACGTAGGCCTGCATGCCTTCGGTCCGGATGGATTGGGTAATGTATGCTAAGACAAAAAAGAGGACTGAATTTGATCCTACACTAATAATACAAATTCTACATAAAATCAAATCAATCTATCTACTAACATATAATATTATACCACCCACCAAATATAGCCAAATGTAACAAACACTTTAATATAACCCACCTACTATAAAATTATAAACGCAAAAGTTTGTGAGTATGTTTGTTGCCCTTTGACGCAAAAACTGCTGATTGGATTTTGATGAAACTACACAAGAACATAGCTTATCTATTAGAATAACACATAGGCTATAATTTATCCTGATATTTCCACGGGAATGGGAACTATGCTGGTAAAACTGCAGGGTGCTGTCAGTATTAATATATTTCTGCGTAGATATTTTATTAAGATATAGATATATCTCAAGATGCGTCCACTTACAAAAAGGATCTTGAGATACTTTGAAATATTTCGATATTTTCTTTGATCCGGCACATTTTTATACTTCAGTTGAAATTTTTGCTCGAGTGCCGAGATATTACAGGATTCAAATAATCTTTGAAGTCTTTGAATATTTGCTTGATGATGCTTGGATATTTTATTTTTATAACGACCTTGCTAATTATCCATATTTTCAAAATAAAACAAGTAATAAAAATATAATTGCAATCCAAATTACTTATATCAAGCTATTTAGAGAGGCTCTAACGCAAATTTTGCCTAAAAGTTATTATTTATTTTATTTCAGGTACGATTATAATTACTAAAATATGAGGGCCTAGGACAGAATGCATTTGTGAGTACATATATTCCTTATCATCATCTCAGCCTGTATACATCCCACTGCTAGGCTTTAGCCTTCTCCACAATGGGAAGGAAAATTACCTATTATACCACGCTGGTCAGACGTGTTGGTATATTTTTTATTACGGGTTACCCTTAGTGCATATATTAATTATCTCTAAAAGATCCGTGCGAATAATTCGTACCCATTTGTAGATTAGAGCCACGGTAGTGACGTTCTTCTGCCTGTAGAGCGTCCACAGTATCACATCATTGCAGAAAATCGATATTTGAGTAGCAGAAATTCGATATTACTCTTCGTTCTTTCTACCTCAAGTATTGCAGAGTGTCGCTTACTACTTATCATCAGAAAGCAGCTTATTATTCTTTCGTCGCCCCGGTCGAAAAAGGATGTGATGTGTTCAGACCATAGATTGCAAAGAAAGGGGGAAACATAAGGTGTCACATTGTTCCCTTTTCCAAACCCAAACCATACAAAATATAAAATGTAGTATTATTATAAATAAAACTACGGAATTTTACGTGTTCTTATTTGATTTATAATTGCCCGACGTTTCGAACACTTTACAGCGTTCATGGTCACTTATTACATATTAGTCCACCCGTGACCGTCGGGCATTCATGAATCAAATACAAACGCGATAAAATCCGTAGTTTTATTTATAATGTATAATACTCGCGTAAACATCAGAGATCATTATGTAGAATTATATTATTTTATACATATGTATAGCACATGCACAAAATTTAATCGTATGAATGGCAAAATATAACTCGTTTTATTTACACATTTAAATTGATACAGTTAACCGATACCTTTCTCCTTACCTTACAATTTAAACCTGCTTTATTATTGGAAAACGCAATTAAGTTCACCCTTTAGGCTTATCGATTTAACCCGAGCATATTATGAAAGTGCCATTGGCATTCGCCAGTTTTATCTCTTATGCCTTTAATGTGTTGAATTTCTTACGATATTTGGAGCATTGAATGTACTTGATTACTTTCACCGAGCAAGTGGAATCAAATTCTGTAATTCTAGATTGAAAATAATTGAAGGAGTCAGATTAAATTCTTAAGATTTAGACGAATAAAGCTGGTTCAATTGTTATTAATAAATTGGTTATCGAAGTTAAATTCTCTCTGTGTGGTAAGGAAACAAGAATACAATCAGATAAGGGGTTAGTGAAGCACTGTACAGCTTTTTTTTTAAGGGGCATTAAATTTTCATTTAAAGACTACACCCTGGACTAAGGAAATAATCCTTATATAGCGAAGAATTTTATAAATATATAACTAACGGAAACAAATTACATCCAGACTCAGGACAAAAATTCGTGGATTGCACAAAATGTTGTTGAACGAATTTCGACCGTCGCCCCGGAAATAATCTGGATATGACTCTGAAGGGATTTCATTACCGACTTGCCGTGTGCCTCTAGAAGTCATCTGCTGCAGTCTTGTCGTTCTTTAGTAGTTTGAAAGCTTTTCTATATTCTAAACAAGCTGATTATCAGGCACCTTTATAAGTATAAATATTTAGTTAGGTCTAAAGAATTCTTCTATAGATCTGTCTCTCATCATGTTTGGAATAACATATAAAAAGCCTTTATAAGCAGTTAACTATTTACACAATCATGTAGCAATTCAATGAAATATCACGTCATTTTTGCCTCAACAAATTATATAAATAAGTGATGTCATAAGTGCTTAAAGTTGCTTATCTATACCAATAAATAAAATTGGAGTGTCTGTTTGTAATGTCAAAATAATAGGCTCTTTTCATGCTCACACGGTTATTTGCACGAAACCTATGCCTAAAATAGCAATTAAAAAATTTTTGTCTGTCTGTCTGTTTGTTCCGGGTAATCTTCAAAACGGCTGGACCGATTTCAAAAATTCTTTCACCAATGGAAAGCTATAATATCAGGGCGTAAACTAGGCTATATTTTATCCCGGTATTCCCACGGGGACGGTAACTACGCGGGTAAAACGACTATAACCTATAACTGAAGCGAAGCGAGGGCGGGTTGCTAGTTTTTACTAAATCTAAGAATAATTATTTAAATTATATTTATGGTACAACCACCTATTTGTTAGGATCGGATTAGGATCTATACACTTTTTTTAAATCCATTGGGAGCAAATGAGCGAACAGCACACCTGCTCGGAAGTCATACTGCCGCTCAAGTGAAGGGAGTGTTCAGTGATACTAAAGGCGTCACTAAAACCCACCACACGCAAATACCCTCAGAAAGTTGGGCTTGCGGCTCTCATGACCACCAAACTAAACGCAATAACAAATAGTTATTACTCATACGTCGATTTTCTGCGAGAGTGTGGTACTCCGGACGGATTAGCGCGTGGCTGTAGACAGACGAATTGTTGCAACTTGCAAAGAAAAAAAACCAAAAGCTCATTTGCCGGAAGGTGTTAGCTTGTGGTGGGTTTTGGCGACGCCTTTAGTATTGCTGAACCTCATTGCACGAATTCGCAAACCCTTCACTTTCTTCACGGTAAACAATGGTCTAATAGAAGTCAATAAGCAGCAGTATGACTTACCATTAGATTTACTGTTTGTTCATTTACCGCCAACAGCATTAAAAAAAATTGCCTTCTCTAATCGTTTTTACCGTGTGGTGACGGTTTAAGAATACAATTCACCACTCCCTATCTTGCCCGTGGATGTTGTAAAAGACGACTAGACTAAGGGATATAATATGCACATAAGATCTGTGCAAGAGAAGGAAAACTCGAAATGAAACTCTATACCAACATGTCTAACCAGCACTGTATAGTAGGTTAAAATCACTTCCATTGTGGAGGAGGCCCGAGCCCAACAGTGGGACATATGTAAGCTGCGATGATGATGATGATAAACGTTTTGATCAATGCAGTAGGTATAGAGTTTTATTCCTAGTATTCCTTATCATATTTCCTCAATAAGACGCAAAAGATTTTTTTAGATTAGTTAATCATTTATTAAACCTCGAGATAGGAAAGGACGAAGAGAAATTGTATTACTCAGTCTTATAATAAAATGTTTAACCGTTGTAGATATAGTCAATATACGATATGATTATCATCGCTAGTTATTTTTCTATGTGCACTTCAGTTCGATAAAAAAACACATTTGAGCGTTCATGGTTACGCGAGGATCTCCCAAGACCATGAACGTTGTAAAGTTTTCGATATATCAGGTAAGATAAAATCAAATACAAACACAATGAAATTGGTTAAAAAGTTTTATTTCGTGTTTTTATTTTTATCTTCGTTTTATTTATGGGCATACATAAAAGTTAATTTTCCGTGTGGTGATGGAGTAAGAATACAATTCGCCACCAGCTCTCTTGCCGTATAAGACTACTAAGAGATTAAATATGCATAACATCCATGCAAGAGAATTAAACCCTGTACCAACCAGCGTAGTATAGTACGTCAATTTTTCCACCATGGTCATCCGCCACATGTGGCTCGAGCCCAGCAGTGGGAGCTTTATCAGCTGTAACGATTATGATGATAATGAAGAAAAATCAAATACAAATGCAACAAAATTCGTTAAAAAATGTCATAAATGGAGATAAAGGTTACTTGATCGGTAACGTGGAGAAGTCGCCAGATAGATCCTTGCAATGCGCGGTAGCGTCATTATTTCGGGTGACTGGACCGGGGATTTAGTCCGTACACCCGCGGAGAGGTTAGCCTCGCGACGGCAATCGGCGTCACGGTAAGGGACGTCGATAGGAGAGGGTACTCCCTCGGGATATTCCGTCGGGCCGACCACTGAATTCAAAGAACTCTGCATCGATGGTCAGCCCAACGACGAAGGCGACGTGCTATCGGGTGGGTTACGAGGCCGCGCGCCGCCCAACTGTCGCCCCCCCGGACGGCGGATGCGCTGATCGTAGGCCGCCCCAACAAAAAACCTCAATAGCAGTGGTATTCATTTTTTAAGCGATAGTAAATGATAGCTACAAACATCTTTTGTGAGATACAAAGTGATAATCTATTTATACATTTAAATTTTCTGAAAGCCCTTTTGATATAAGTTTTGACTCATGCCCGCTTCCAACATTTGTAAAACCAATATATAATATCAATATTCAAACAAAGTATTTCTTCATTTTTCAACTATACTTACGTAATCAATCTCTTTGACGTCAAGGAAAACTCATCAATCTCATAATCAATTTTATTGAAGACTAATGATTTATGTATCAGTTTACCCAAAGGAAGCACTATTTTTAGAATGTTACTGTTTTTCAGTAACTACTTATGTAATACAAGTAGGGATGTGACTTGGAGGGAAAATAATCGATTTTTTGTTCTTTAAAATAAATCGATTATAAAATAATCGATTAATTTAAAATAAATAATCGATTATAAAATAATCGATTTTCTCCCAACTTATTATGATGACCTTTTTTTTAGGATATGTGAGCTTTATTTTCTAATATAGTATGAAACACTGCACGCAGTATCATGATGACTTTTTTTCGGAAATATGGCAGTGAAATAATCGATTAATTTCGATCTAATTTCGAATAATAAATCGATTAATATAAAAATCGATTATTTTTTCACATCCCTAAATACAAGGTACATTATAGATACAAATTATTTTTATTACATGTTTTAAATCGTCATTATCTTCTTAGCTCATATACTTCCCCACTGATGCGTTTTAGACTCCTCCACAATGGGAGGAAAATTGACTTACTGTACCGCACTGGTCACACATGTTGGTATAGGGTTTTGTTTCGAGTGTTATTTCTATGGAATAAATCTTATATACAAATAATCCCTTAGTCATCTTTTACGTTACTCACGGATAAGATAGAGGTGGTGAATTAGTTTGACTGCTTCACCAGATAAAATGAAAGCTCAAAATGAGAACTCAGTTTTTTTTAAGTCGATTACAAATATTTCTATTTGAGATATACAATTATTAAGTAATTTTTTTATTGCTTTTGGTGGCAAACGAGCAAATAGTACACCCAATGGTAAGTGTTACTGCCGCACATAGACCTTTGCTAAGCCACTGCCTACCGTGAAAAAAGTAAAGGGAGTGTGAATGCGTGTGTTACTAAAGGCATCACCAAAACCCACCACACGCAAATACACTCAGAAAATCGGACTTCCGGCTCTCGCTCACCTAACGAAATGCAGTAACAAATTGCTACTCCTCAATCGTCGATTTTCTGTGAAAGCGTGGTACTACCCCGGACAGACCGACCCGAAGCTGTAGACAGAAGACTTGTTGCCAGTATGGTCCTACTACATAAAAAAAAAATATAATATGAGTAACTGTTTACAGAGAGCTTTATTGTAACAAAGAACATTCTTCGAATAATTTACATAGAGACCCCTCGGGGAGGTCCTTTCATTGCAAACTAATTTGAACTATATAATGCTATTTCAATGCACCGCACGTACCTACTATAGTTCTATGAATAAGAACATGTTTTAGACAACATCCTGGCTTGCAATTAGACTAACGGAGCCACAGGTCGTTGAACATGTAACTGTAATGCAGAGTAATGTTCATCCATCCTTCGATGTAAATATGGGCGGTCTTTTGATGAATATAAAAGCCTGTTAGTGCTAGATGAATGTCGCTAGGCGGGTATAGTGGAACAAAAAATATGTTTAGATCATTATTGGCACGTGCGAAATATTCGTTATTTATATTTATAGGATCTGTAATATATGTATAATTTATCTTTATCTTTTTATAATTACTTTATATTTATCATTCCGAATAAAAATACTGTTAATTATTCATAGTTCATAATGATTTCTGACGTTTACGCCAACGTTGTAACTAAAATCATGTTACGGATTTAATCGTGTTTGTATTTGATTTTTGCCCGACGTTTCGAACACTTTACAGCGTCCATGGTCGCGGGTAGATTAAGATGTCTGACGTCGAGTAAGTCGTTGTTATTACAGAGATTTATAATTATCTACCCGCTATAGAAAATTAGTTACTAAATTTTAACACAGATTTCGAATCAAATATAATCGCCTTAAAATCTTTTAAGTAGTTTTATTTACAATATTCATAGTTCTTTAAATACGATGGATGTATCTGGGAATCAGATTTTTGTAACACTTTATTTTTAACAAAGATAACACAATATTGTCATTATCCTTGGTGTGACAGAGTAAGAATATAATTCACCACCTCATTTCTTACTCGAGGGTGTCGTAAAAGATGACTATGGGATATAATATATGCATATAACAAGAGACAGAAAACTGGATACAAAACCCTAGGTCGACACGTCTGACCAGAGTGGTTACTAAGTAAATTTTCCGTCCATGGTGGAGAAAACGTGAGTCCAACAGTGGGACGTATATGGATGGAGATGATGAGATGATTATAATGACGAGCACGTGCGTATTTCTTTATATTTGGTTCTGATTCTAGGGTTGATAGGTTTTTGCGAAATCTAGGTGACCTAGGTCCAGTTAAAATGTTATTGAAATGATTGATATTTACGCAATATCATAGTACTAGTTTGCCGTCTAGTGATTAAGGAATAAACCAGTTCACTACCCCATTGTTTGCTAGTGGGTGTGGTAAAAATAGACGTCATAATTTTTCCCAACAAGAATTTTACAAAACGAAAATTTGTTGGTTGAATTGGTGAAATAATTAAATTAAACAAAAAATAACATCTTTTTATTTACAGTTTTTATAGCTGCAAATAAAAAATATGTACCTAATAGGTTTTAGCCGTTTAAAATTTTAAATGGTGTGCCATTATGTAAATCTACTTTTTTTTTTAATATATCTACAAGGTTTAGAGCGAACGGGTAGTTTGCATACAGATTACTTCGAAGATCAATAAACCACGAAGAATTTAAAAAACTAGAATCCTCTGTATTTATAGCTCGTGGCACAAAAATATAATATATTATATTAAAGTACAGTTAATACCTTACCATATGGTGACGCAGTAAGAATACAATTCGCCACCCCTTTTTTGCGCGTGAGGATTGTGAAATATTCCGTGTGGTGACGGAGTAAGAATACGATTGACCACTCCCTATCTTGCCCGTGGATGTCGTAAAAGACGGCTATGGGATATAATATGCACATAACATCTGTGCAAGAGAAGGAAAACTCGAAATAAAACCCTATACCAACATGTCGGACCAGCATGGTATAGTAGGTCAAATTCCCTCCCATTGTGGAGGAGACCCGAACCCAACAGTGGGATGCATGTGGGCTGCGACGATAATGATTGTGAAAGATGACTTAAGAATGTCATATGCAGATAAATGCTAGAGAAGTAAAACTCCATATGAAAGTCTATGGCAACATGTCTAACCAGTATGGTGTAGTAGGTAAAATTCCCTCCCAAAGTAGAGGAGACCAGAACCAAACAGAGAGACGTATATGAATGGACGTTGAAATAATGAAATTTAAAGGCGATGGGATAATAATACAATCGTCTCCACTCCTTACTTGTCCGTGGGAATCGTTGCTTTAGGTCTCATAAGAAGAGTAAGCATCATTCTCTTCTGATAAAAATATAACAACCTCACTGCAGTCTCTAACCCGCCCGCCTATTTTCTTATTTGTTGGTGTGGTCGTGCTACGACTATAATATACGGTAATTATTATGAATGTACTTTGATAACCAGTCGACAATTTTTAAGTTATTTTTTTAGTTTTATACAATTGCTTACAGACAAGAATAAATGCAGAAAATCGATCAGTTTCAATTCTAGATTTTGTACGTTTAAATAAAAAGTAACTGTTGAGTGATAATTGTGTCCACATGAAGGCATTTTAACTTTTATTTTTTGTGTATCTATAACTATTAGCCGCAGTGGCTTTAACAACTTAACTCGGACTATGGGTGAGCGCTGAGAGCTCTCAACCCGGTAAATTTTTGATATCAAGTTCCTGTTATTTAACCCGCTAGGCGGTGATCGTAGTCATGTGGTTCGTTTAATTAGCAGAGAAGAGTAAGGGAGTAAATTATGACTTACGTCGGTCTTACGCCATCACAGATGATTTGCGTGATATCTGACTCTGGTCAGACCATTACTTGTCAAAAAAGGGTGTGTACACTCAAAACACAAATTTAAGCCAGTAAGGATATACGTGTTCGATCTGAGGATAAATCATCAACATATCTCATAGGTATACCTTGCTGGGTTCGAGCCTCCCCCACAATGGGAGGGAACCTGACCCAGTACATCACGCTGGTTAGACGGGTTGATACAGGGTGTTATTTCGAGTTTTCCTTCTCTGGCGTAGATGTTGTATGCATATTATAACCCTTAAGACGTTTTTAAGACACTCACGGGTAGGGGGGTGGTGAATTATCTTCTTACTCCGTCACCACACGGAAAATAAACGCTAGATAAATAGCAGTTACGTTTAACAAACATGACATCATAGACTAAATCTATTGTGTTGACGGCGACATTGAAATCATAATGTCATCAAGATAAACCAAATCTAGTTAATTCATAAAATGGAATGCAAGATAAAGTTGTCGCGAATGCAAAATACTACCGATGGACCGGTTTTTTCATGCAAAATTATTTGAATAAAAAACAATGTTAGCTACATAATTAATGCACGGTCAATCGTAGCTCGGGTCATGGCCAAATTTTATTAAACATTTTCATATTCTATATGGATACAAATTTAAATTTATCATTAAACATAATAATCATAATAATTATTATATAGCTTTCTGTGTAGTCACTCCTTGACAGCATACAATTCGCCACACTGGGTTGAGAGCCCTCAGCGCTCACCAATAGTTTGCGTCAAGCTGTCAAAGCCATCTGCGGCTAACAGTTATACACCCCACAAAAAAAAAACGATTCACCACCCCTCGACTAAGTGATATACCTAATATGTAGATAACTTTTATGCAAAAGATGAAAAACTCTAAATTAAACTCTTTTTTTCGCGTGCCTTCTTTAAGCCCACCTCTGTCAGAAGACATGGAGTAGCTATGCCGAGGTTCGAATATTTGTCAGCGCTATTAGCAGCTAAACCGCACACTGTTCCTGCCTGCTGTTGATCCCAGCAGTAGAACATATATGAGCTGAGATGATGAATTATTATATAAACTTGATTATTATTTAATGACGATCATGTGTTAAAAATAAAATTTGTTACCATACTCTAATATTTTATTAATGTCTACTTTGCCCTGGAAGTTTCGAGAACTACCACAAGGATTATTATTATTATTAGAAGAATTGGTAGCGATACTCTTGAAAAGCTTATAACATGAACTGTGGTCGCCAATCTGTCTACAGAATGTAGTGATTAGTGTGGTGATTATAGAATTACATAACCTGTCTGACTAGGGTCGTATAGCAGATTAATTTCTCTACCTGTCTGAGAGAAATCTGAGCCCAATAGTAGAACGTATATGGATGACGTAAATGATGGAGAAAGACATTGTCTTTCTCGTTTAGGTCTTGCTATATAGGGTTTCTTGGGATAAAAATACAAAATTTATCACGCTTTCAGTCCGTGATAATACGTAAAAATTGATTTATTTTAATGTTTGGTTTTAACATCTATCGGCACGAGAGATATAGTGATATTGCAAGGAATATAATAATATAGTGACATTGACATAACTACAGATATAGTGTTAGAGAATTTACTGCCCAACGAAACCCGCCCATAGACATTTTTATTCCAAAAAAAAAAGTCGATAACATTCCATAGGATTTGATAAACATTATATAAAACCAAAACGTTTTTCTTTAACCTTATCTAGTATTTGAATCTAGTGCTTCGTGATTTGAAGAAGCAGAAATGCTTTATACAAAAAAACTCGCTATAATAACTAAAATGTTTCGGTCGTTGTATGCGTGACTACACCAATAAAACAACAGCTTCGTACATGGGGGATCCTCAATTATCTTAACGGCTGTACGTTTAAGTGATGTTATCTTACTTGCTCTTTAATTTTGTGTGACGGCTGCTAATAAGTAGCTAATGGGATTTATAACGTCACGTATTAAGCGCCACGTGTGGGTTTAACCTAAAAGACGGACTTATAGCATTACATTGACCTGGGCCAACTCCGTCTGGTCAATAATTACATTGCCAAGGAGGAGGAGGATCGACGTCCACGCAGGCGACCGATCATACAACTATGGCCATACGCAACATGTTCGAAGGAAGAGGAGTACATAATGCTTTGACCCCACATGACATATATAAGAAAATATATTCTCAAAGATAAGTTAATCTTAAGCAATTAAATAGACACCATAGAAGTCATTAATAAGATTTTTCATCTGATCTTTCACAGTCATCATCCTGACGCATAATCTCTATAAAGTTTGAATTATAGTAAAGAATGCTTGAAACATTTTGTTAGATTAAGCATAATTGACATGTTTTTCGACGACTCTTAAGAAAAGCATTTTCTTGATCCAGCTGGGCTCCTGGTATTGCAAAGGTGCGGCAGTATCACTTACGGTATGCTGCTTGCTGGTTTGACACCTAAACAAAAAAAAAATAGATATCGTAAAGGATGCAATAATTTTTTCAAGAGAATGCGCCGCCTTCGGTCCAGTGGTCCGTAAAAATGTTCTTACGACCCCCAAGGGAAATTGAAAAATAGTGATAAATTATATTCCTAAGCCTCTTAACTAGTCACCCTTAGAATAATAACGTATAGAAGGGAAGTCCGCGCACAGAAAATGAAGCATTTCAACTGAAGCCTAATGGAGCTTACGCCGGAACCGTTCCGTAATATACAAGGTCACTATACTGTACGTACGTACGCAACTCTTAAATAATAAATAGGTAATTATGACGATTTGTGCATTCAAATGGTGTCACAACACATTTGAAAAACATAAAAACGTTTTTAACATTACTTTTGAAAGTATTTCGATGATTTATGTTAATAAAAACAAAATTTGAATTCATAATTTATATAGTGGTGTGCGTGTGTACGTGTGTAATCGTCTGCGCGCATGTAGTATTTTTAGATTTATGTTTCGATCGTTCGAAGTACCGACACTATCTTTCTATACGTTACTATTCTAAGTAGTCACCATAAGGGCTAACAAACAGTAAGAATTGTTATCTAAAGCATCATTATGATTTATACAAAGTTGGTAAATTTGTTCTAAAATAAATTTGACTTGTGTGGGTGTTCCAACCGTGTGGTCTTCGGAACCGCTCTGTCACATTTGTGGGTGTCGTATATAAGAGTTAATGGAACAGCGAGATTCGCCTCCAGCAAAAGTTGATAGCGTCAGACAATATACAGCTATATCAAATTTCAAACGTATAATTTAATAAGATGGGCAATAAATGAAGACTTCACAAACATAATTATACAGATGTCAAGCGTACCTAGTCGTCGTAGGATGTAGTATATTTTATATAGTGTTATGAGGTCAAGTTACACTTCAGACAATCTTTTTCTATATCCACAAGCATTTTTTCTAGTCCCAGTACATTTCGTGTTTGTTCATTCTGAGTTTTCTTGTGGTGATAGAGTAAAAATACAATTCACCACTCCCTCTCATGCCCCTGAGTATTGATGACTATATTTTTTGTTTAACTATAGTTGTTAGCCGCAGGTGGTTATGACAACTTTACTCGGACCGTTGCGTGAGCGCTAAGGGTTCTCAACTCGAAAAATAAGACTAAGAGATTAAATATGCATATAACATCTATGCAAGAGAAGAAAAATTCGAAATAAAACCCTATACTGACCCGTCTGACCAGCGTGGTATAGTAGGTCAATTTCCCTCTTATAATGAAGAAGGCTGAAGGTCAATAACGGGACATATATGAGCTGAGATGAATTTCGAGTTTATAAAGTTGCCCGCGATACAAAATCTTATTCCTTATTGCAGAGCTTTGTCTAAAAAAACGTAATCTATATTATACTAATACTAGCTGACCCGGCGAACTTCGTACCGCCATAATTTTTTTCATAAATATATTTTCTAAATTTCCGAAAATATAGTCTCTAATGGAAGATTTATCTCCATTACAGCTTTGTCGAGAAAGATTCGATCGTCTTAGTCACGGCATTGTAATAATGATCAAAGAGAATCCAAATTACTCATTATTGATTTCTGACAAAATTATAATTATGAAATTTACAACCATACTTAACTGTAGACAAAATTACGTTTAGCTGTCATTTGCTTTTTGTTATTACATATCAAACGCGTTTTTTTATGCTACGTTTCATAGTGACTTTTGTTCTCTTTGACATTTTATGTCACGTCACATGGAAACGCGATCGAACGGGATAAAAAATTTATTGGCGAAATCTTGTAAACACCATTAAAAAAAACGGGATAAAAAGTATCCTATGTCCGTCTCCTGGTTCTAAGCTACTTCCCCACCAATTTTCAGTCAAATCCATACAGTCGTTCTTGAGTTATAAATGTAGTAACTAACACGACTTTCTTATATAGATATAAAGCCGAAGAGTTGAAAACAAAAGCTGAAGAGTTAAAAACAAACATGTTTGAACGCGCTAATCTCAGCAACTAGCGGTCCAATTTGAAAAATTCTTTCAATGTTAGTTAGCCCATTTATCGTAATATATCATCACGCTAAGACCAACAGAAGGGGAGCACCAATGAAGAATGTTTCAAAATCGGGGTTTATTTTTCCTTTTAAGAACTTCCGCTGCGTAAACGGCTAAATTTTCGCAAAAATCATGTGTGACAGAATAATATTATTAAAAAATATTTTCACCTTCTACGTAAACAAAGTCTTAGGTCAAAGTAAGCGCTAGCCCAAAGTATCTATATCACGCGGACGAAGTCGCGAGCAGAAGCTAGTGGAAAATAAACATTTTACGCAATTTTACTAAAGAATGAGATATTCTTCAGTTAGATTCAATAGCTGTAATCTATTACGATGCATTCATTATATTTTATACAAATAAAAGGTTTGCTTTATGAATAGCGTTCCTACCTCCCGTAAAGCTTTTGCGTAGAGAACTTTCAATGAGCTTTCAATCATGTTTATAGCTATTAATAATGCCAGTGGTTGCTGTGCGGATGTTGTAGACACCTACCTGTACATAGCTAACTGCATGAATGGTCCTTCATAAATAATATATATTACTGTTTTATTTTATTAACTGGACATTAAATTATACAGAAAAAGAATAGCAGGTTGTGAAGTTATTTATAAATGTACAATTTTATTGGTGTATAATTGAACTGCAAGAATGGCGAAATGGTTAATATATCGACATACCGCCCGGTGTTGTTGGTTCAATCCCAGGCAGGATAATACTTTGTGCGATCGGCAAATTGTTGTTCTAAATCTAGGTATAACTTGTTTTGCAAGGCAAGAAAAATTTAAAAAAATGTTATGACACTGTTTTTTTTTAACTTAGTAAGATTTTGGACCGTAGTATATTCAATCTCCGTCCCTTTATGGAGGAGCCAGTCTAGTGAGGCAGAGTAGTACTGAAAGGTCGCTTACTAAGGCAAATGCTCTACTAATTAGTCCAAACTAACTACCCTTGGCTTTAAGTAATAGCAAGAGGATCGCTAAATCTGCAAGACGGTGTATAATCTTAATTAAAACGACGAGAGAAATTGGTTCGTCCAATTTATCGTGTCAAAAATTAACTTGATTGAAAATATAAATGATACGAAAACGATTTAAGGTGAAATTTAATTACGAAATATAATATATTTTCGATATCGTCGTTTCAAATAATTTACTAAAATAAACAAAGTTTAGGTTTATAGTCCGTGTGATGATGGAGTAAGAATACAGATATCGTAAAAGATGGCTAAGGGATTATAATAACATCTATACAGGAGAAGGCAAACTCGAAAGAATGGCATTCTCGTGGGGAGGCCTATGTCCAGCAGTGGACATTTACGAACTGATGAATGGATCGGGGGTTTTTTTTTGTTTTTTTTTTTACGGGTACGGCAACTCTGTTGTTTCTAGGACTACAATACGTACATTAATTGACCTACTATGCCTCACTGGTTAGATATGTTAGTACAAGATATTATTTCAAGTTTGTCTTCTATTTCTATTATCTGTATATTATCTCCCTTAGTCGCCTTGTACACACAAGGGCAAAAAGGTGGAGTAGTAAATTGCATTCCTACTCTGTTAATACATGTATAGCACATGGCTTTTGATATATATTCCATGATTGTATCTAAAAAAATACTATCTATACCAATAAATAAAATTGGAGTGTCTGTTTGTAATGTCAAAATAATAGGCTTTTTTCATGCTCACACGGTTATTTGCACTATACATATGCCTAAAATAGACTTTATAATTTTTTGACTGTCTGTCTGTTTATTCCAGGTAATCTTCAAAACGGCTGGACCGATTTCAATAATTCTTTCACCAATGGAAAGCTATAATATCAGGGAGTAACCTAGGCTATATTTTATCCCGGTATTCCCACGTAAATAAAACTACTTTACGAATTTTATCGCGTTTGTATTTGATTTTTGATTGTTCTACGTTTCGAACACTTTACAGCGTTCATGGTCACGGGCGGACAGTCAGTCATCTTGGGCAATCAAGCATCAAATAGAAACGCGATGAAATCCGTAAAGTCGTTTTATTAACAATTAGTGGTTTTACCCGCGTAGTTCCCGTTCCCGTGGGAATACCGGGATAAAATATAGCTTAGTTTACGCCCTGATATTATAGCTTTCCATTGGTGAAAGAATTTTTGAAATCGGTCCAGTCGTTTTGAAGATTACCCTGAACAAACAGACAGACAGACAAAAATTTTTTAATCGCTATTTT
The DNA here is from genome assembly GCA_032191425.1 of Lymantria dispar. Taxonomy (NCBI): domain Eukaryota; kingdom Metazoa; phylum Arthropoda; class Insecta; order Lepidoptera; family Erebidae; genus Lymantria; species Lymantria dispar. The sequence goes on along the minus strand of CM063442.1, from coordinate 4,884,741 downwards.
AGGCATAGGTGTCGTGCAAATAACCATGTGAGCATGAAAAAAGCCTATTATTTTGACATTACAAACAGACACTCCAATTTTATTTATTGGTATAGATGTGTAATGCTCGCGTAAATATCAGAAATCATTAAATAAACATTATAGTTTCTGCGATAAAATAATATACGAATAAGAATTCATCAATCTCGCTTAATTACATATCTTCCACGATGACATTCGCATGTTCATTTATATTATTCTACTATACACTTACTAATCTGCGATTTTCTTTTTACTCCAGGTAAACATGAATTCGTGCAAGAACAGCTAATGAAGTATTAGTTATAATTTAGAAGTTTTAATACGTAAGTTCATAATTTTTTTTTTGACTCATCAGTTTAAGCTAACAGCAATCGGTAATAAAATAATGAGAACAAATCTTGACTTGATCCAAAGTCAACGTCGTTAGTTTTTTGTACCATAGTCGTCTTATACGAGACCAGAAAAGAAAAGATGATAACACAACGTATTCCTTTCATCATCATCATTATTCAGCCTATCGCCGTCCACTACTAGATGTAGATCTTCATATTTCGCCACAAAGTGTGGTGCTATGCTGTCTGCATCCAGCAACGCCCAAAAACTTTCAACAGGTCATCGGTCCACTACTGTGCGTCGTCCGATACGTGGTCGTCACTCAAGAGTCTTTCTTCCCCAGCAGCAATCGGTTTGTCGAGCAATTTCGCATGCTTATTGCCATTTCAGCGTGTTGATTCTTCTTTTTGGTTAGATCTGTTCTTCTACGGATTGTCATATTTCGTATTCTATCTCGCAGAGAAATACCGAGCAAGGATTCTAGGACTGTAACATTTACTTTAGCTCCAGAAGCTCTATGGTCTCCATAATAACTGGACATATAACATGAAATAATACCAATATGAACATTACGATGTCGCAAGGAAGCACTGTAAGTTTATCTTATAGGAAAGTGGGCCAATGGGACTGAGCACCTCGCTTCACGTTGAATGTGATAATTTGTGATTCGTTTTGTAAAATTATGCATCAAGATAAGAGTTGTGTAGTTTGTAGGTTCTGTGTCTAAAATTGCTAAGATGAAAGTAAGTCTTTTATATAAATTATTGACATCCTTCAATATCAGCTTATGACCGCTTCTTATGGATTCTCACTTTCTAGTATTATATGTTTTTCAGATTTCCTTTTTGATCACATTGATTGTATAAATAATTTAAAGATATAAATAGCGAACTCTAGTGTATCGTGGGTTCGCTTATCACGCAGAGCTATTTGTTGTATACCAGAAATAGTTACTGTTGTCGCGTCTTTACTGCCTGCTACATATCTATATACATAAATATAGGAGAGGCGGGTTTTGCGAGCGATATATTGACTCATCACCATATCTCTGGAACCATAAGGCGTACAGACTTGAAATTTGGCAGAAATATTTCTTTCGTCGAGTAGAGGTCAGCTAAGAACGGATTTTACGAAATTCCACCTGCAAGGGGTGTTGTGGGGGCGTTAACAATAATATACATATAAAGGAACAGGTTTCCGTGTGGTGACGGAGTAAGAATACAATTCACCACCCCCTATCTTACCCGTGGGTGATCGTACGAGACGACTAAGGGATATAAAACGCATATAACATTTATGCGAGAGAAGGAAATCTCGAAATAAAACCCTATACCAACACGTCTGACCAGCGTGGTATAGTAGGTCAATTACCCTTCCATTATGGAGGAGGCCCGAGCCCAACAGTGGGACGTATGTGGGCTGAGATGATGATGATTATGATGATGAAAGGAACAGGGTGAGCCGAACCTACTGAAGCTAGAAAAATTAAATTTGGACCGTAGTTTCATTTTGTGATGTAGGTACCCCCTAAGAAAAGATTTTTTGAAATTCCACCCCTAAGAGAGTGAAACGCAACGTTAAAGTCTGTATGGAAAGGAAAAAAAATCTTTAGCTACTGTCTTCAAATTAAGCACAAATACTCTTTAATAAAAATATGTAAACACGTGTTTCAGCGTTTGTCCATTTTCATCCTCTAAGGGTGTAAATTAGGTAGGAAGATGTCAGTTTACTGACTTATCACAGAGCCGAAACTACTGAAGCCAGAAACATGAAATTTTGACATTAGTTTCTTTGCGTGACGTAGAAACCCACTAAGAAAGGGTTTTTTGAAATTCAACCCCTACGGGGTAAACCGCAGTAACAAATTTGTATAAGGAGAAAAAAAATCCACATCGATTTTCTTCAAATTCTCCAACAATACTCTTTAGTAAAAATAAATATACACGTGTTTCAGCATTTTTTAATTTTCATCCTCTAAGGGTGTAATCTACACTAATATTATATAGAGGCGACTTCGGGAGAAATTCAAAGAAATAAATATTCTAACTGCTGTATCACAATATATATACGAAAATATATTATATGTCAAAAAAAATATCGCTAACTTTAAGAGATATTGTGACATTCATGAAATGAATACTCGTAATAAGGACAGATTAGTTGTACACACTACTCGTCTCCAAAAAGTTAACAAATCATTCATGGGGCAATACCATATGGGGTATACGCTTTTACAATAGATTACCTAAAGATATCCGAGACCTGCCTATGAAAAAGTTTAAAAAAGCCATCAAGAATAGACTTTGTAAAAAAGCTTATTATAAAATCTCGGATTATGTAGATGATAATACAGATTGGTTGTGAGCAGCTCCTCATTCAGCAATTTCCTTGTTATTTTAAATATACTGTTTGTAAATGTACTTTTAACTTTTATTGTAAAGTGTAGCGTGTTTTGCCTAACGAATTTTTGTATTTTCAGCGTTTGTAACATATTGTGGTGTTGGTCATGCTCACATAAGGATCTACTTGCGGTAGCTGCGTGGAGCGGGTCTCTCCCTTCCCTCCATAGTGGTTGAGGGGAGTGATGGCTGCTCTAGTAGTTAACTCGTGATCGGGTGCCGCATGTGGGATCTGGTCCAGTCGTTTAAATTATATTAAGTGTCTTGCGGTTCGAAGGGCATCACACTGGAGCTAGTTCTTACAAAACATGTACACAATTGTATAACTAGTAATATTAAAAAAAAAATTAAAAATAATGACAAGCCCGCTGAGTTTCTTGCCGGATCTTCTCAGTAGCGGTCGCGTTCCGATCCGGTGGATGTATATTTCTTTTGGAAATTGTAAACCTGACAATATGTAAGTGCCCTCTCAGGGTTTATGCATAATAAAATAATTTGAATTTGAATTTGAGAGGAAACCCTTACGAATAAACTCAAAAATTCCTGGACGGATTTCGATTATTTTTTCACCATTAGAATGTTACAGTATCCCTCAGTAACATAGGCTATATTTTATCCCAGTATACCCACGGGAACGGGAACTACGCGAGTAAGGCGACTGAAACCGAAGCGAAGCGAGGGCGGGTTGCTAGTAGTAGTATATTAGCTTCTAATACGTACCATATCCTGATGCTTCTTTAGTTGGTCTTTACGAGTGCCTCGAGAAAATAAACGGTATCGATACCTTGTGAAGCCGTCACCAGCCAGGGTAAATAAAAAATATAATATCCTTAAACTACATGACATAATAGTTAACATATAGATCTACCATGTCGTTAGTTCAATTCCCACACAGGTCAATACTTTGTGCGATCCACAAATTTTTGTTCTAAGTCTAGGTGTAATTTTCTAGGTTTGTTTGTTACGCTATCACGCTTAAACCACCGAACCGATTTGAAAAATTATTTTACCAATGGAAAGCTATAATATCAGGGAGTAACATAGTCTATATATTATCCCGGTATTCCCACGAGAACGGGAACTACGCGGGTAAGACGACTGAAACCAAAGCGAAGCGAGGGCGGGTTGCTAGTATGTTTATAAAGTTCCTCGCAATACAAGGATTATTTCCTTAACGCAAGCGGTATGGTGTGTGTGTTCATATGGTGACAAATTAAGAATAGAAGTGAATAGTATATTCACTACCCTATTTCTTGCTCGTGGGTGCTGTAATGATGATAATGGTATCCTAAAAAAAAATATGATTCTTTATAAATCGCTAAATTTATATTTTCATTTTGTCCATTCCAAATAAGTTTTATTACATAATAAATTTGACACAACTAGAACATCTGTGTATATTATAATATTTAATATCAGGTTGACCTAGCTTCGCTCGGAGTATTTTTGTAGCATTTATTTAGATATATTAATAAAAAATAAAAAAATAAATAATGAAAATTATATAAAAAATTACAAAAAGAGAATAATAATAACACCGAGATTCGATCCGACGCCGTTTGTCGCCGATGTCAAAAATAAAACGAAACCTGACTACTTCGTCACTGAGCTATCGTAACTCATGACATTGATGGCAAAATTTGAATTAATATTCTTTTAAAATTTAATGTCATTAGGGGGCGTTCATAAAATACGTGAGATGTTTAAGGAGGGGGGGGGAAGGGGGTCGAATCAAATCTCATCTAATTGTACGTTGGAGAGAGGGGGGGGTCTCGGCAAATATCACGCAATTTTTTTTCTGATTGGAACAAAAAAAAATATACTATTTTGGTCCATTTTATCCAGATTGTACATGCTTAAGATTTAATCTTAAGCATTATTACATTTCACAGCTTTATTACACTTATAAGTGGTAGGACCATATGTAGGTAGGTAGGTAGGTATTTAGGAGTGGTAGGACCATACTGTCGACAGTTATCTGTCTACAGCCGCGGGCCGGTCCGTCCGGGGCAGTACCATGCTCTCGCAGAAAATCGACGTCTGAGTAGTAGCAATTTGTTACTGCGCTTCGTTCGGTGAGCGAGAGAGCCGGAAGCCCAACTTTCTGAGGGTGATTGCGTGTGGAGGTTTTCGGTGGTGCCCTTGGTATCACCAAGCCTCAATGCACGCATTCACACTCCCTTCGCTTTCTTCGCGGTAGGCAACGGCCTTGTAAAGGTCCATGAGCGGCAGCAACACTTACCATCAGGTGTACTGTTTGCCCGTTTGCCACCGTTTGCAATAGAAAAAAAAAAAAAAAAAAAAAAATATAAACTAAATTAAACTCTCAGCAATATTGATTACTAGTTTTAACTAGTCGTAAATAAAAGCACGAAGCAATTTTTTTTCTTTTTACAATAACAATCCAACGCGTTTACGTAAGAAATCCACATATTGAATAATCTCACGTGAGATTGAGGGATGGGGGAGGGGGTTGAATAAAATCTCACGACATCTCACCAGGTGGGGAGGGAGGTACAGAAAATTAAAAAAAACACCTCACGTAATTTATGGACGCCCCCTTATATTGTCTACCAAAAACACTGACAAAATAACATTTTCTATACATAAAACCTAGCTAGATCGATTTTTTGGGCCCGAATCCTCTAGTATGCCAAGTTTCAACAAAATCGTTGGAGCCGTTTCCGAGATCCTGAAAATATATATATTTACAAAAATTGCTCGTTTAAAGATATAAGATATCTTATGCACTATCTGTTGTTTAGGTAATATTTATCTTTACAATACAAAGTTTAATATCTATTTCTTATCTTTTCTAATTATAAGATAACACTGCCACTAAGAAATCATTTTATACACCTTTCAGTTAAAGTTATAAAAAATCTTTTATCTAATGCCTAGAACGCGGAAACAGAAAAATCAGAACAGTATTGATTTACTTTTCCGTATGTCAGCTGAAACTAATAAAAGATGTATATGTAGAGTTATTTTTAATGCAATTTTGTAATGTATTCCACTGGGTTAATGTTGTTATTTCAATAACAAATAACTGGAAGTAATTATTTATATACTGGTGTCAGTTCGACAGTATTAGCGGATGTTTTTGAAATTCAGGGCCGATTTTTCAATCAGATATTTGCGTCGATGAAACAGGGATAGTTTAAACAAAATTTGTAGATGACTGCTCGTAATCAATATATTCAAACGTAACTGATAAAGCAACACCCTTCATCCATCAATCTAGCGACGCCCACTGTTGCAACTGCGCCTCCTTAAGTAATGATAGTCATATAATCACCCCACTTAACAAGTCACCTGCTGATTTTAACTGGCATTGTAAATTGTCTGGAAAGTATTTGCTGTCCTTTTGGGAGTCACTTAGACAGATTTTACGGTACCATTGAAACATTTGAGGTGATAACACATTGTTTGCCGTGTGGTGACAGAGTAGGAATACAATTCACCACTCTATATCATCATTCATCAACATTTCGGCCAATATACATCCCACTGCTGGGTTCGAGCCTCCTTCACAATAGGAGGGAAATTGACCTTACTATACTATACTAGTCAGACAGGTTGGTATAGGGTTTCGTTTCGAGTTTCCCTTCTCTTGCATAGCTGTTATATGCGTATTATATCCCTTAGTCGTCTTTTACGACATCTATAGGCAAGATAGGCGGCGATGAATTATATTCTTATTCCGTCACCACAAGGAGAGTAATAATAATAATAATATAAAATCTCTTTCAAAAATTAACTTCCTCACTACCACTGGACATTAAAAATAAAAGACTAATTAATAACTGGAACTCATTGTATTTATATTTTACAACCAAAATGCCATTTACATCGACAAAATGTCAGAATAAATAAAATACTGTCATTTTAAAATACGACTCGACGTCACCGTCTTGAAATTTAAAATCGTTGTAGTTAAAAACTTAATACGTGCATAATGATAGCAGAAGATTTATTAACTCTTTCGTAAAAGGTCGTCAAAATTTAAATAAAATTTACCAATAGCTCCATTCGTTTTCTAGACGTTGATATGATTTATGTTTGTCATAACATTCTGAAAGTAGTTTCCATTCTAACTTACTGATATATATTCCTTAGCCTAACAGTGGAATGTATTTGGGCTGAAAAGTACAAAAGCATAACTAAAATTAGACAACAATAGCATGGAGAAAGAAAAAGTGACTAAATGATATTTTGTTTGAAGAAATAGCTGCTCAAGTATTTTTATTTATTAAAAAATAGGAGTGTGAATCGGTGATACTAAAGGCATCACCAAAATCCATCACACGCAAACACCCTCAAAAATTTGGGCTTACGGCTCTCTCGCTCACCCCACGAAATGCAGTAATAAATTGCTACTAATAAGACGTCGATTTTCTACGAGAATGTGGTACTACCCCGGACGACCCGCGGCTGTAGAACGACGACTTTATTAGTAAAATTGTGATCGGTGGCCACTTGTAAGATCTGGACAAGATTTCTTACGTTATTTTTTAGAAATAATTATAAATTGGTTGAAAGGACATTCAACTGCATACTGGATAATACCTATCATATAAACACATTGTATATACTTTAATATAAACAGAATTGATTTAGAAAAGCTTGACACCAAATTGTGGAATTAAATCCTATAATGTCTCATTTTTCCTCATTCTAATAAAAATATTATGTAAATACTAAACTATCCGTTGGCAACGTCTAGCAAAGCAATGTAGGTGACTAGGTATAAAGCAAATAAGATAACATATCGCTATAAACTACTAGATTACTTGATTACGTACTATGAAACTATGTTACACAATGTAGAATTTTGTATGCGAGGGAATTACCAATGCCGGAAAGAACCCGTGATTTATATATGAAGACTTATAGATCCTTACACAGTTTATTAGAACTTTCTATAGAAAATAATAAGCAGAACTCATATATGATAAGCTGATAATTACTTAGTAGTAAGTTCAGGGCAGTCCCTGAACGGACCGGCCCGCGGCTGTAGACAGACGACTGTCGAGGTTCTACCACATTAACTATCTACGAGTAATATAGGCCTTATTTCATCTCCGTATGCCCACAAAAACGGGAACTATGCAGATGGAACCGCAATAATTTGATTATTATCAAATTATTCAATGCTATTTTTTCTATTCAAAATTTACACTTGTGTTTGTCATCAAAATTAAATTATAAAAAATATTATTTAAGATAATGAACAAAATTCACGTATGCTTAAAAAAGAGCTATCTTTACAATAACTATGGGTATTTATGATAGTGAATTTTATACGATTGCTTTATTATTGCCAAGTCCATAAAATGTAGACAGTACTTACCATAGTGAAAAACCTTAACTCATTTGACACTATATATGTATAAAAAAGCATATCATGTAAAGTTATTAAAAAAACATCGGTTTCCCTATCTATTAATATGATAATATCAAATTTAACTGACAAGTTATGAACAGAAGTTCTTGACCTTTTGGAAATATGTATGCATATAAGACTGATGAAAAATATTATATAACTCACCATTTAATAAAGTTATTTATGATTTTATTAATAAATTAATATTCTATCGTCTCGGCTCATATACATACGTCCCACCGCTAGCGGTGTCCAGACTCAAACGTCTTCCATAATAGGAGGGAATGAGACCTTACTTTATGTTCGTCAGACAAGTATAAGGTTTTGGTTCGAGTTTTCTTTCTCTTTATTACATATCATATATGTATTAGGGATATCCTTAGTCGTCTTTTACGACATCCACGGGCAAGATAAGGAGTAGTGAATTGTATTCTTATTTCGTCATCACATGGATAAAAAATTAATATTATTGTGCAATCATTCTTCCACAAAGGCTTTAAAGAAATGTATCTTCTGTGTTCATAGGAACATTGGCACTTTTGTAAGAACCCTAATGAGTCGCAGAGCACGTTTATGGGTCATTGAATCGATAGATAAATCGTTGCACGTATACTGTGATATTTAAATGTTTTTTTAACGTATCCTCTTTTTTTGTTTGGGCCACATTTAGTAATTGAAATTGTAGTTATACCTATCCTGTTGACAGATTGATCTAATATTTGATACACATCTTTTGTTACAATATATTCAGTATCATTGTAAATCCAAGATGGCTATTAAGGAGGCGGCTCGGGCCCAGCATTGAGACGTATTTGACCTGAAATGATGATGACTACAGCTCTATTACTATTACACATAAGTTATTAGAAGTTATAGTTTTCCCTACATATTTATCGTGAGAGAGTGATCCGTCTGTTACGTACAAGAAACTCGATCCATAGAGCTCTCTATCATTTATATTTATGATCAATTTCATTCATTATAAACATAAAAAAACTTAACAGTAGTATCCGCGATGTCTAATGGCATTTTTATATGGTATTTACTACACTGTTGACAGTCGTGTGTCTACAGTCGCTGACCGGTTCATCCCGTGTAGTAGTACCACACTCTGACAGAAAATCAACGTCGGAATAGTATCAATTTGTTACTGCACTTCGTTCCGTGAGTGAGAGAGCCGTAAACCCAACTTTCTGAGGATGTTTGCGTGTGGTGGGTTTTGATGATGCCTTTAATATCACAGAACCTCATTGCACGCATTCACACTCCCTTCACCTTCTTCACAGCAGGCAGCGGTCTAGCAAAAGCTCATCAGCGGCAGTATCACTTACTATCCGGTTCGCTGTTTGCTCGTTTGCCACCTACAACAATAAAAAAGTGAGTTCTATATTCATTAGATGTAAATGCATAGATAGCGATTATATTGATTGAATATTATCGAGATTTGTTGTATCGTTTCTCATACAAGATAATGCTTTAGTGTCATCCACAAATAATTGTTTTTTTTTAGTTTGGGTGAAATATTTGTCCTTCGATTGTTATGTTCTATCCATCCTTCCATCAGGCCATAGACGTCCACAATTGTGCATAGACCTCTCCATGAAAATAGCACACAGAACGGACCTGATAAAAAAGATGTTTACTTTGAATCTTGTAATTCCATTAAATGAAGTTATATGCTTTTATAATATTGTTAGTGTGTTTTAACAACTAAGATCCGTATACTATGATCTGTGAAATTGATAAGCCAATCTTAATATCTTTAATTTCATCATCATCATCATCATCGCAGCCCACATACGTCCCACTGTTGGGCTCGGGCCTCCTCCACAATGGGAGGGAATTTGACCTACTACACCATGCTGGTCAGACATGTTGGTATAGGGTTTCATTTCGAGTTTTCCTTCTCTTGCACAGATCTTATGTGCATATTATATCCCTTAGTCGTCTTGTACGACATCCACGGGCAAGATAGGGAGAGGTGAATTGTATTCTTACTCCGTCACCACGTTTAATTTAGTATGCTACATTCACGTAAGCATTACACATACGCATTAAAATTACTTTTTAAAGATTTAATCGCGTTTTAATTTAGCTTGTACTCTTCCAATATGTCTAATTGCTTTCAGCAGTCATGGTCATGAATGATAATACTATTTGATGATCAAACTGATAAGATATTTCTCACATTTTTTGTTTTTATTTCAATTAGAAACATCAGTTTCCAATCCACAATTTCATTATTTTTCTAATTATATCGTATTTTCATTCATTCACTGTGGATGATGGAGTAAAGATACATTGTACCATCCGCCCGTGACCATGAACGTTTTCGAAACGTCGGACAATCAAAAGTCAATGTTGGGCAACAAATAAACAACATATGAACAAACTACACTCTACAGAAATGCGCATGTTACGCTGGTCAGCGAGTATCACGTTGTTGGACAAAATTCGAAATGAGTATATACGAGGAAAAGTAGCCCCCATAATGATAAAATCAAAGAAGCATTTGCGATGGTATGGCCACATAAAAAGACGCCACGACGACCATATGGTGAAGCTTGCCCTAGATTTGCCTACGACGAAACGTACGCGTGGGTGACCACCCGCCACATGGCAGACAACGGTCCAAAAAGACCTGAACGACGCTAGATTAAACGCTGACGAAGTACAAGATCGTGTTAAATGGAAGATTAGGACAAGGAAGGCCGACCCCAAAAAATGGGATAAGGTCTAGCCAGAAGAAGGACAATCAAAAATCAAATACAAACGCTATAAAATCCGTAAAATAGTTATATTTACAATGTAATATTCGCGTAAAGATCAGAAATTATTGTACATTTCACCACCCACTTTCTTGTTCATGAGTATTATAAAAGAAGACTAATGTATTGGATATGTACATAACAGCTAAGCGAGATAAAGCAAACTCGAAATAAAATCCAGTCAATTGACGCCTGGCCAGCCTAGTATATCGATTTCTTTCCTACTGTGGACGAGGCTCGAGCTCAGCAGTGGAACGTATGTAACATAATGATGATGACATGCTAGTCAATCAGGTTGATTTGTTTTGAAATACCGTACGACACCCACTGAACGAAATACACTAACGATAAATACTATGTATTATAATTCCATTTCCACGCAAACAATTTATCAAATACGGGACAATTATGCAAATTCAGGTGATGACACTAAACGTTGTTAGTCACTCCACCTACTACACCAACTAAATATGGCATTATGAAGATAGAATCATGAACTAGTCGTCCATATACCGGTTTTTTTATTTAAATCTTAATCATTTGTTTGTGTAACGTAGTAGTGTACAGGTAGCCATATTTTATTTTGATATTAATGATAGTAGATAGTTCTCCACCCACCAGCTAACTTAACTAATAGTAACTAGGGACTTGTCCGTCTGGTGACGGAGCAAGAATACAATTCACCACTCCCTATCTTACTCGTGGATGTAGTAAAGGACGACTCACGGATATAATAAGCATATAACATCTATGCAAGTGGAAAACTCGAAATGAAACCCTTACCAACAGGTCTGACCAACGTAGTAGGTTAATTTCACTCCTATTGTTGAGTAGGCTCGTTACCGGCAGTCGAACCGAAATAAACTGTAATGACGATGATGTTGATGATGACAATGATGATAATGATGATGGTGACGATGATGATAATAACGATAATGTTGATGATGATAACTGTAATATTGATGATGATAACAACGATAATGTTTTGACATTATTAATGGACTTGGCAGTAACAGGTTAGATTATAGTTAACTGATATTGATTAGAATTCGTGTTTAATTGAGATCCTGTAATGTCATTACAGTGCACCAAATGCCGAGGGCTCTCCGTCTAAGCAATGGTCTTCAGATTGCATTGTCTAGTTACCTGTGAAGAAATCTATGTAAAGACTTTAACAAAATTATACCGTTGCCCGGAATCGGAACTTTACAAACATATAATTAACGGACACAAAATTCCATCCAGACTCAGAAAGTGTTGTCCTGCGTGGGATTCGAACCCGTGACACTGGCACTGTAGGTCGGTATCTTAACCGCTCCGCCATGTGTGCAGTCAATTTATCTACACTCTTACATCTAACAGAGAATGTCGTTAGACTAATGCATGGTTAGTTGAATAGACCATTGTATAAATACTAACTGATCTATCGGACGTTTTGTATCAAATTAAAAAAAATAATTCGTAGTCCAGCTACGTAGTCCTAATACATCACTTTCATCATCAATATCATCATCGCAGCCCACATACGTCCCACTGTTGGGCTTGCGCCTCCTCCACAATGGAAGAGAATTTGGCTTACTATACCATGCTGGTCAGTCATGTAGAAAAAGGATTTCATTTCGAGTTTTCCTTCTCTTGCACATATGTTATGTCCATATTATATCACATAGTCGTCTTTTATGACATCCAGCGGCAAGATAGGGAGTGGTGAATTGTATTCTTACTACATCATCACACGGAAAATACATAGCTTTAATGGTTGAAAACCATCTTTACTTTATTTTCTCTTTTATAAAATCGGTTTGGGCATATGAATTGGAAGGTTTCAAAGTCTATAACCAACACAGAAACTTTTAGATTTTATATAAGTAAGATAGAATATAGATATATAAAAGAATATTCAAATACTGGTACCATTTGACGGATTAATCCAACTCCATCTGGAACTTGACACATCCAAACCCCGAGTTCCGAAGCCCATTTGCTTACGCAATACGGAGTCTAATTTGGCTTTCATTGTATGTCTATGTTTACAACCTGCCATTTTGATTATCGTTTTCTATGAAAAACATTACCAAACACCTACCATAATAGGTACCTGCTGTGTTAGCGATGCAAAGTTTTTACTGAAATCGCAATATAGGGTCCACGTTCCCCATATTTCTCACGCATGCTCTCCTCCTATACTCAGTATCGGTAATTCTAAATGACGGCTTTTGGCATCACACATCATATAAGTCCCACTGTTGGACTCGAGCCTGCTCCACAATGGAAGGGAAATTAATCTACTATACCGCACTGGTCAGACATGTTGGAGTAGGGCTTTATTTCGAGTTTTCCTTTTCTTGCATAAATGTTTTATGCATATTATATCCTTTCTCCGTCACTACACGGAGAATCTATAGAAGACTTAAGAATCTACAAATTAAATATACTCCCCGACTAAAAATTGTAAAACAAAATGGCTGTTATCACATACGAACTAAGAAAGTAACAAAGTATTAATATTTTGTAATTCAAATCAATGTCATTTTAAATTCTACGTATAATCGTCTATGTTATAATTATTCACACGATAGTATTACACACATGTCTATTTTGTTGTTACTACTATAATTGTAAAGCGTAGCGTGTTTTGCCAAACGAATATTGTTGTTTTGTCTACGGTTTATGATTTTGACAAATGGTATTGGTCACGCTGACTAAAGAAGCTGCTTGCGGTAGCTACCAGGGGCAGATTTTTTTTTTTTTTCACGCGGTCGCAGCCTTCTGCGAGACAGTGATCTCGCAGAAGGAGGCGGCGGATCGTCTGCGCGTGGAGCGCAGCCTCGATGAGGAGATCCGCCGCCGGCGACTGGGGCGGCGCAGGCGCAACTATCTGCGCCTCATGCCGCCCTAGCCGAGGCCGCGGGTGACGTGACCGGGGATTAGTCCGTCACCCGCCGAGAGGCCGACCGCGTGAGGAAAGACCGACGTCCTCCCCGAGGGGGGGACTTCGGTCGATGGGAGGGTACCCCGCGTAGGGGGTATTCCGTCGGGCCGACCACTGACGACAAGTAAACCTGCTCCGGTGGTCGGCCCAATGACGAAGGCGAGGTGGTTTTCGGGTGGGTTGCGGGAGTTGCGTGCTTAGGCCCCTCTGTCGCCCCGGACGGAGTGGTGCGGAGGCGCGCCGACCGCGACACACCCAAAAAAAAAAAAAAAAAAAGGGCCAGATTTTTCCACTACGGTTGAGGGAAGTGATATTCTAGTGGTTAACTCGTGATTGGTTACCGCTTGCAGAATCTGATCCAGCCAAAGTCTTTTGCATTATATTTGAAAATTGCATTATATCGTGGTTTGAAGGTCATTACACTGAAGCTATTAATAGACAAGATGTTGTATGTAATTTAATTTAAAAGAAATTAGTTAATAAAAAAAAATAGACAAACGTGCTAGATTTCTTGCCACATTTTTTCAGTGCGGTCGCTTCCAATCCAGTGGTAATTTAGGGTAAATTGTAAACAGTGACAATATACCACTTTTTTTTCGGTTGGGCTACGGTTAGCGCACCCGCCGCCTGGCTCCATCCGCGGCGACAGAGAGGCGGCGTGTGGCCCCGTAACCCACCCTATGTCACGGCGCTTTCGTCGTTGAACCGACCACCGGTGCAGAGTTCCTTGACTTCAGTGGTCGGCCCGACGGAATACCCCGACGTTCCCCTTCCGGTACGCCGATCGCCGCCGCGAGGGTAGCCTCTCTGCAGGTGGCGGACTAAATCCCCGGTCCGGCCACCCGCAGCCTCTACTAGGGTGGCATCAGGCGTAGATGTAAATGCCCCTAAGGTGTTCATGCATAATAAAACCCAGAGAAAGGAAAATTTGATGGTCATTGTATTGTATCTCTGTGACCACACGAACAAAAATCTACTAAGAGATTTAAAAAAAAATGTGTGTGTGTACTTATATATGTACGCAAGTGAGAAGTTATATTTCTTTGGCTTAACACGATAAAAACTACCGTGTAATGGCTGAGTAAGAATACAAATCACCACTCCCTATCTTACTTACCCATGGATGTCGTAAAGGATCACTAAGGGATATAATACGCATATAACCCGTCTAACCAGCATGGTATAGTAAGGTCAATTTCCCTTCTATTGTGGGGGAGGAGGAGGCTCGAGCCCAACTGTGGGACGTGTATGAGCTGAAATGATGATGATGATGAACACGATAAAAATATTTCTAAAAAATTTATCCTTCCCGTACCTAATTGTACTTTTGTAGACGACACTAATAATAAAAAAAGATATTTTATCAAGTCGCCTTATACTCGTAATACATTCCGTCGGGCCGACCACTGACGACAAGTCACCCAGCTCCGGTGGTCGGCCCAACGACGAAGGCTACGTGGGTACGGGTGGGTTATGGGCCCGCGCGCCGTCCTTCCGTCGCCCTGGACGGAATGGACCGCGTATGAGCTTACCATAGCCCATCCTTAAAAAAAAATAAAAATACTCGTAATGCATTATCTAGTTTTTGTACACATCGTAAATAATGTTGACTAGCTAACTTCAGGGTGCCAGTTTTTCATGACAATGTGAACGCGCATATTAAAACTTTATCCTCATAATTTTTCCCTAACGTGCTAAAAGTATAACTTCAATAATTACTTATAAGTGAATAGAACAATGCCAAGGCCGGTCATTTCCGCTTTTCGTATTTGTTACATCACATGGATTGCTCATGACCGCATAAAGATCCTATTCGCTTGAAGATAATAGAATCAGATAAGATAAAGTTAATAGAATAGAATAGGCTGACTTGTAACGCCTACGCTACCACATAGTCTACATAAACCTGTGATAGAAATGCTTGATTAGTGTCATCCATCAGAGAGGAGATATCATCTTCAATGTTCATTTTCAACATTTTTAATCATCATCTTTAGCTTCAACTCTTAGCGTATAGGGTTTTTTCCTCTACATCTCATAATAAAGTAGATTTTCGTTTTATCTCACGTCTTGTCATCAAGGTCTTTTATTTCATGCCAAACATTTCAAAAAGTAAGTATTCCAAATTTCTTGTCTGAATATTGATGACCATTCTCTTTGACCGCCAGAACAACCAATTCTCCCACCAAACGTGGTAATTATTTCATTATCTTCCTTGGTCTTACCATCTCCAACCGTCATAGATAAACTGATGGCTGATGTAAGGCTACTTCTGCATCCAAGACTCTTCGTATTCAATTTGGGTCCACCCTTGACATTACTTTCACCATCTTATTACTGAACATAGGCCTGCCCACAAGAATGGCACTTGGAACGTTTATGCGCCACCTGCATCCAATCGTTCCTTCGACTTTTAAATTGGCGTTAGTTCACCTGGAGAGGTCCTTCTTCCCCAACATGTATCTGTTCAATAAGTGACCTACCCGTTGCCACTTCGCAAATTTTTTGGGCCATGTTATACAGATTTCAGTATTGCGGATTCTAACACTTAGAGAAATCCTTAGTCTGTTCGGAGCAGGGTGAGGAAGTTTAAGCCTTGTTAGTCTAACATTTAGAGACTATATTTCGGTGCCATAATTCATCTCTGATAACGAACACTGGTCGTAAACCTTAATTTTTAGACACTGCAGAATATTAAACTATACTACTGCATTAAAATCTATTAATGCTCGTTTTAATAACTCACTAGAAACAATTTAGTTGAAATTCATACTAATTCGACCGCCTACAGAAATACTTTGTGATATAATGTATTTTGTTGTCCTTGTTAACTTTACAATAGGATGATATCATAGTTCATATCAAAGTATTACCTACTTAGAAAGGACACCATGATCCTAAGCTGAACGAAACTCAACCTTAAACATTATACCCTAGATTATATAACCGCAGGTATCCTTAAAATTATCTGATTAAACCAAGCTATTTAAATGGTTTCTTGCTAGTATTTTACATACCTCTTGTTAAACTTCATACGGATAATGCTTGAATACTATCTAAAACTGCGTGTAGTGACGGAGTAAGAATACAATTTACCACTCCCTATCTTGCCCGTGGATGTCTTAAAAGACGACTAAGGGATATAATATGCACACAACATCTGAGCAAGAGATGGAAAACTCGAAATGAAACCCTATACCAACATGTCTGACCAGTATGATATAACAGGTCAAATTCCCTCCCATTGTGGAGGAGGTCCGAGCCCAAAAGCGGGACGTATATGGGCTGCGATGATGATGACAGTCTAAAACAATATCGTAGAATTCCATCTTAAGGGGACCCACTTGCTAGGCTGACCGTTACAGGCAACCAAAAGAAATTACAAATATTGATAGAATATCCAAAATTTATAAAAAAATGAATCCAATACCAGCCATCGCACAGGAAGTAAAAATGGCTAAAAACCACCTCCAGGGTATACCTAAACAAAAACCTCTTAATATACCGGATATTTAGAAATCGGGCAAATCGTTCGGTCACTCAGTGGACAAAGAAAAATATGCGCCGTGTAGAAGAACTTAACAAAATAATAGCATTACAAAAAGGTTTCACAGTATATTTAAAAGTAACTAAATTATTCGACTCGAACATACCATTTAAAATAAGTGTACTGCGAAAAAATCGATTTCCTTATCAAAACAAAACAATCAATACTTCAATGTTAATAATACATTTATGCTGGTACTATGCATACTTGATATAAATAAAACAACTTGCAAAATAATTTATTATTATACTGATTTAACTTTGCTTAGGGGCTCATGATACAGTCATGCATATTCGACACGAATACCAACTCTCATAATATTTTCAAATATCACTGAACACTTAAAATAGAATGGCAGTGACTCGAAGGACCATAGATCATGGACAAATATATGAAACAATAAATAAATACACATTTTTTTTATTGCAAACGGTGGCAAACGATCAAATAGTACACCTGATGGTAAATATTGCTGCCGCAAATAGATCTCTGCAAGGCCTTTCCCGAAGAAAGTGAAGAAAGGTTTTAGGAGTGGTAGGACCACACTGTCGACAGTTATCTGTCTACAGCCGCGGGCTGGTCCGTCCGGGGCAGTACCATGCTCTCGCAGAAAATCGACGTCTGAGTAGTAGCAATTTGTTACTGCGCTTCGTTCGGTGAGCGAGAGAGCCGGAAGCCCAACTTTCTGAGGGTGATTGCGTGTGGAGGGTTTTGGTGGTGCCCTTGGTATCACCGAGCCTCAATGCACGCATTCACACTCCCTTCGCTTTCTTCGCGGTAGGGAACGGCCTTGTAAAGGTCCATGAGCGGCAGCAACACTTACCATCAGGTGTACTGTTTGCTCGTTTGCCACCGTTTGCAATAAAAAAAAAATGAATGTGAATGCGTGCATTGAGGTTCGGTGATACTAAAGGCATCACTAAAACCCATCACACGAAAACACTCTCAGAAAGTTGGGCTGCCGGCTCTCTCGCTCATCTAATGAAGCGCCGTAACAAATTGCTACTACTCGGACGTCGATTTTCTGCGAGAGTGTGGTACTAACCCGGACGGACCGACCCGACCAGGCTGTAGACAGATAACTGTCAACAGTGTGGTCCTACCACTATTAATTCTATAGAATTTGAAAATACTCTTTTCATTTTATTTTTTAATCTATAAATCCATCATCATCATTACAACTCAAACCTTCCACTGCTGGGCTAGAGGCTCATTCGTTAAGGGTGGGAAATTAACCTACTATAACACACTTGTCAGACGGGTTGGTATAGGGTTTAATTTCGAGTTTTGGTTCTCTTTCATAGTAGCTTTATGCATATTATATACCTTACTCGTCTTTTACGGCGCCAACGACCAATATAGGACGTGGTGAATCGTATTCGTCTGTCACCACACGGAATGATCTATAAATATAATGTATTATTCAGAGGTTCATCAAAAGTATTGGTAATAGACTACATATATTACTCGTCTTTTACGACGCCAACGACCAATATAGGACATGGTGAATCGTATCCGTCTGTCACCACACGGAATGATCTATAAATATAATGTATTATTCAGAGGTTCATCAAAAGTATTGGTAATAGACTATATATATTACTCGTCTTTTACGGCGCCAACGACCAATATAGGACGTGGTGAATCGTATCCGTCTGTCACCACACGGAATGATCTATAAATATAATGTATTATTCAGAGGTTCATCAAAAGTATTGGTAATAGACTATATATATTACTCGTCTTTTACGACGCCAACGACCAATATAGGACGTGGTGAATCGTATCCGTCTGTCACCACACGGAATGATCTATAAATATAATGTATTATTCAGAGGTTCATCAAAAGTATTGGTAATAGACTATATATATTACTCGTCTTTTACGACGCCAACGACCAATATAGGACGTGGTGAATCGTATCCGTCTGTCACCACACGGAATGATCTATAAATATAATGTATTATTCAGAGGTTCATCAAAAGTATTGGTAATAGACTATATATATTACTCGTCTTTTACGACGCCAACGACCAATATAGGACGTGGTGAATCGTATCCGTCTGTCACCACACGGAATGATCTATAAATATAATGTATTATTCAGAGGTTCATCAAAAGTATTGGTAATAGACTATATATATTACTCGTCTTTTACGACGCCAACGACCAATATAGGACGTGGTGAATCGTATCCGTCTGTCACCACACGGAATGATCTATAAATATAATGTATTATTCCGAGGTTCATCAAAAGTATTGGTAATCTATACCAATAAATAAAATTGAAGTGTCTGTTTGTAATGTCAAAATAATAGGCTTTTTTCATGCTCACACGGTTATTTGCACGACACCTATGCCTAAAATAGCAATTAAAAAATTTTTGTCTGTCTGTCTGTCTGTTTGTTCCGAGTAATCTTCAAAACGGCTGGACCGATTTCAAAAATTCTTTCACCAATGGAAAGCTATAATATGAGGGCGTAAACTAGGCTATATTTTATCCCGGTATTCCCACGGGAACGGGAACTACGCGGGTAAAACGACTATAACCTATAACCGAAGCGAAGCGAGGGCGGGTTGCTAGTAGACTATATAATTATTCGTGAGAGTTCAAATATTATAATATGACACCATTGAAATTATCATTTTCAACGTTATGGGAAATAAGTGTTAATCTTTAATTTATAAACTGACAGAATTGCAATTTAATCGATATTTAATTTAAATACGCGTAAATTCAACAAGATTTTCATTTTAATAGCCAACACGTTAAAGATATCAAGCATAGACAAATTCATATCCGAGTTGTACCACGTGTGATGTCGTAATCCAATCTCGTTCGTATCCCACCTGAACCATTCAGCCGTACATTCTTAAGGCACATACAATATCTATTTTAACATTACTTTTACATAAAACCAAAATTACTTTCAAATGGCGCATTCGCAAACAGAACTT
This sequence comes from Lymantria dispar, assembly GCA_032191425.1. Taxonomy (NCBI): domain Eukaryota; kingdom Metazoa; phylum Arthropoda; class Insecta; order Lepidoptera; family Erebidae; genus Lymantria; species Lymantria dispar. Next base: position 4,864,397 of record CM063442.1, on the reverse strand, counting down.
TTTATTATGCTTCTCAGTATTAAAACCAGTCCATTAGTCTGTATCATTCACAATTGTTTTGAAGTTTAAGTTCAAATTCAAAAAATTTATAGAAATAAGGTTTAATAAAAAAAATCAGGCACTATAAATTATTACATAATGTTATGCTCTTAATTTACCTGTCTATAAAAAGACATGGTCTGTATAAAAGTCAGGGAAAAAGGTTGATGTATAAAAGGAATTCTTTTTTAATATGTACCGTTTTTTCCTGGGTTACTATATGTTCCTTAAACATTCCTATCATTCACTCACGTCAACAAATGTCAAACTTGACAGCGGACCATAGAGCACACAATTTATCATATCACCGACGTCACACATCTCGTTAGTATATTTGTGATGTTTTCGATGTGTTAACACAACATACTTCAAACAAGTTCATTGGTATTTTTAATTATTATGTTCTCGCTGTCAATTACTGATATAGACTCGTGTTCAAAATAAAGATTGATATCTTATGCAATGCTTGTTATGTTTGTCAAATGAACGTCATTTATACATTCTAGTTAAATTTTGACATTAAGAAAGTGTAATAAAAGAATAGAAAAAATGTAATAATCGAATGACTGTCTAAATATAATAGTAGTAGTATTATTATAATACATTCTCAGTAAGAAGCATTTTGTTACTATGCTTAATCTTGCAAACTTCAATCAATCAAACTTCAATCAATCAAACTTCAATCTTGATTTTTTTTATTTATTATGGTAGCACCACCTATTGATTCCTATTAATAATCTAAATCATTCTAATATCCATCGAAAAAGCCACAAAAAATCATCAAAATCGGTCCAACCGTTTCGACGGAGTTCAATTAGTACTAAAGATTTATATAATGATTTCTGATGTTTACGCGAGTATTAAACATTTTAATAAAACTACTTTACGGATTTTATCGCGTTTGTATTTGATTTTTGATTGGCCGACGTTTCGAACACTTTGCAGCGTTCATGGTCACGGGCGGACTAAGATGTCTCACGTCCAATAAATCATCGTTATTGCAGAAAATTTATAATTATCTACCCGATACAGAAAATAGTTATTAAATATTAACCCACATTTTGATACAAATTAATTGCCAGTGTAAGAAGAAAATGATTCTATATGAAAAAATTAAATTGTTTATGGTTAGTAATTATTTAACATTAAAATTAATAGTAATTATATTTAAAAAACCTGACAATCTAGTATACTACCTCAGTGTGGCCGTGTTCCGATCCGGTGCACAAATCAAATACAAACGCGATAAAATCCGTAGTTTTATTTAAAAAGATTTATATTTCATTAAAGATTATGGAACCGCAATGTCTACTGCAAATATTTTCGATAATAAAGCCATTATAAAATAATCATTTAGTCTTAGAATAATATCGTATAGAAGGATAGTGTTGGTACTTCGAGCGATCAAAAACGTGAAGCCTAAAATACTACATGCGCGTAGGCGATTACACACGTGCACACGCACTATATAAATTATGAAATCAAATTTTGTTTTTATTAATATAAATCGACGAAATACTTTAAAAAATAAAGTCAAAAATCTTTTTATGTTTTTCAAATGTGTTGTGACACCATTTGAATGCACAAACCGTCATAATTACGTATTTATTTTTTAAGAGTTGCATACGTACGTGCAAGTACAGTGACCTTGTACACTACGGAACGGTCCTTCGTAAGCTCCATTAGGCTCCAATTTAAATGCTTCATTTTTTGTGCGCGGACTTACCTTCTATACGTTATTATACTAAGCATTTAGTTTAGTAGTCGCTAATAAAAAATACTAATAAATTATAATAAAACATTATCATTAAATTAGGGTTATTATTTATTGGTCTCCGAGTCTAAGTAAATAAAAACTTGCTACATAAATTCATAGGACAGAATAAAAAGAAACTATTGCTAAGTAATTGTCTAGCTAATAGGCCACGGTCTATAACTATAGAGTTAGCGAAGTTTTTTATGAGCATAATTCGTGTCGCACGTGCTCTAGGTAACTGGTTATTCTAGTACTTGACTTATACATTATCACACATGTAAAGAACTAAGTATTATTGCGACATCACTAATCTCTTATATATAGCGTCATAGCATCGATTCTTCCACAAAATAAATGATAATCTTTTTATATAGGATACGTTATTCGTTAAGAATCCCTGAATAAACTTATGAGTAGCCCGTGTAGAAAACCGCCAAACTATCGTCGTCCACCGTTGGATATAGATCTCCCAAGTAATAATAATATCATAATCACAATGTTTGGTGGCAAATTGGCAAGCCAAATCGATGATAATATTCTTTATTATACAGACTTTGAGAATCTAGATAATCCATCTATATACATATATATATACAAAAGAATTGCTGTTCATTAGTTTCGCTTAAACTCGAGAACGGCTGGACCGATTTGGCTAATTTTAGTCTTGAAGTATTTGTGAAAGTCCAGGGAAGGGAGAGTGAAAAAATATGGAAAATTGCGAATACTAAAAACAATAGTTTTATTTGCCCATACAAACCGTTCTTACCTGTCAAACATTTGATGTTCGTCCCGTCGGTTCGGCATTTTTGACATAATTACATGTAGATCTAGATTAAAAAAGGAATCGATAAGAAAAGGCGGTATATCCTTTAGTCGTCTTTTACGACACACATGGGTGGTGAATTATATTCTTACTCCGTCACCGCACGGATAATACTAAAACCAAAATGATAAATACTAAAACAAAATGATTACGAAAAGGCGGTGCGAAGTTCGCCGAGTCAGCTAGTTTTTTATAATAATTTATGAATAAATGTGGTAAATGTGTTATTTTGATTTCAAAAATAAAAGTTATTATTATTAAGTAATCTAATAAATATGAATGAATAGCACTTTAAAAATTTCAATTATATTTTCGAATATATAGTATATTCGAAATTCATAATCTCATGAAATGAAAGAATTTCAAAGAGACAAAAACTCTGATAAAAAATAACACATTACTTTTGATTTAGGATAAAAAATTATGAATTCGTATGACTGTATTAATATAACAATGCTGTTTAAAAACCGACATTTCTAATTTGTTCGTTTTAGTTTATGTTCATTTCAGTTTATTCGTTTAATTGAGTGTTTTAGTTACAACAGTTATATGCACTAACGTTTAAATTTACAGGCTTTTTGCAGATACAAGCTCCTTGTTGCTAACTTTACTGTCGCTTTATTTATTTAATAGCTTCTATAAAGAAGATCGTTATACACCATTGAAAACAATTAGAAACACATTAATCTTAAAACATAGTTAATAAAACTAGGGCCTATATTTATTATATTGTAAGAAGTTTTGGTAACAGTTGTGTTGTATCCTAAAAGAATATAAGAGGTTTTAAACTTCGATTTTTTTAATATAGTTAGTATATAGTAATAGATAGTTTAAATAAAACTAAAACACGCTTTTGTAAATAATCGAACTAAAAACTGTAAAAAGGGATAGTGATATCTTTTGAGGCAGAACATAATCTCAGTCCCGGGTAAAAAAAATCACTGATCTTGTAAGGATAATGGACTAAAGCTTCAAATTATTACATTGTCATCGGACCTTGATGTGCAAAGATTCCACTCAGTGGTAAATATAGATAAACTGAGAAGATGTAGAAAAAATACGTGCTAGATAGAGTTTCGTCAAAATTTGGCGGGCGGAGTTCAGCGTTGTTTGAAAATGTAATCTTTTATTATAAGCAGTGATCAGAGTAGGTATATTGAATTAGGGTCAATAATCTGAAACGTATATATGAATATGGATATTCCTCAGGAATATAATTTTTTTTCGGAATTTTACAATGTAACCATATGACCAATAGTATCTTCTTAATAATTTATCGCCATCCCGCTGCAAATTAGTTTTTTTGGGGTTCCGTACCCAAAGGTTGAAAACGGGACCCTATTGCTAAGACTCCGCTGTATGTCTATCACTCACTGAGCTTTTTCTTTCGAACATTAGCAGGTGCACAATTCTATTTTTCAAAAAGCGTTTATAACTATGGCCGACATAAGAACATACAATAAAAATCAAAAAATTAAAAATTACCGATTCCATACAAGAAACATTTTTTGCATATTTGTTTGTTTTAGCTCTATCATAAAAACGGTAACAGATAGAAGCTTCAAACTTGGTATGATTTTAGTATATATCGAGTAAAACAAATACTCAAACTAGTATAAGCGTGAATTGAACTCAAAATATTTCACTCACAAAAGACGCGGTTAAATTTCTGTCTTACTCTTAATCTGTGCCCTCAACATGACTCAGTGACCAATCAGAACACAGGATTGTAGATAGTGCACAAACCGGTTACGAAAACAATGCATACCGCGACGCGGGGGGTAGCCCCACAGGTAGCTAGCTCACTCGTTTACTTCGATTCGTAGAGTGCGCATCTTTGTTATTGTGTTGTGAAAACGTTACTCTAAATGGGCATTACAGTATGGATATCAGGTAGCACCAAGTACTTACAAAGACAAAACAAATAAGTCCAAAGTCGATGGGTTTATAGTATTTAGTTAAGGTGGTACCAGGTGGTAGGTTCCTGTACTGGGCCGTCTAGGTGGGTACCACCGATTTGCCAGACATTTCTTCCTAAAATGGGAGTGTGTTCAACACTTCTATGTTTCGGGGAAAGGGCATTGAAGCTAGTGCAATTACTGGGTATATGAGACCTATTAAATAACTGTCGTCTCAGTGTAGCGGGCGCTGGGCAGTGCCAGACAGAACTATTTAGTTACTGATTGGCACTGCATCTGTCCATAGGCAGACGTGACGCTTACCATCAGGCGAGCGATCTGCTCGTCCCGTTACACATTAACATAGAAAAAAAAGTTCCAATGGCTTTCTTCCGGCTCCACAAACAGAACAGCTCCATGGTACCATATTATTGTATTTTCACCGAAGGTACATAAGATTTGAGCCCATACGGACACATAGAGGAGTGATTCTAACTTAGCTTCCAAAATTAGTGTCGAACACGTATACAAACATTACAAGATAAATAAAAGCTTTTGAAATCTGTTTAATGCAATCTTAAAAAAAACAAATTATATTAATTATTTGAATTTGTAGACAATACTTCAGTGATTCCAGAAGTGCCGGAATGACGTTCCGGAAAAATGGCGTATCCATGTTCATCTTTACATGAACATTACCGACGCAAGTAGCAAAAATCAATATACCTACTCCGATCACTGATTATAAGACATAAAGTGGAACGGGTGGCGGTTCGTATAGTGCTCTAGTTTGCTTTTACGATACCCTTAATAACATAATACTTTATAGTATTTGAATATAGAATGCAATTTAAATATAAGAAAGTATTTCTGTATTCTTATAAACTATCTCTTTTAATAATAAACCCTGACAAACTTTATGATAAAAATATTATATTTCTATCATAAAATTTGGCAGAGTTTATTAAAATAATATTTTTCCCCGAGCTACTGCTTATAGCACTTACGTGAGGAAATGGGGTGACAATATTGCAAATATTATCCTGGGTGACCTCATATGAATAGTTTGTTCCGATATAAAACCTTTTTCAGTCTCTCTAAAATCTCATTTTTACTCTGTCAGAAAATTTCGTATTCCTTTTTGCTCTGTAATAAATCTAAATATATTCAAAGAATAATTACAGTTTTATGACCACATACTTTCCGTCTGGTGACGGGGTTAGAATACAATTCACACCCCCTCTCTTTCGCGTGGATGTCCTAAATGACGGCTCAGGGATTAAATATGCATATAACATATTTGCAAAAGTAGAGAAACTTGAAATGAAACCTTATACTCTGATCGGTCTGATCACCTTTGTATAGTAGATCAATCTCTGTTCTACTGTGGAGGAGGCTGAAGCTCAACAGTGGGATGCTTATGAGCTGAAATGATGATGATGATCACACACCCTGCTGGTAAGTACTGGAAGATGGCAATTGCCAGTCGTTATTCCAAATTTTATTAAATCGATTTCTGATGTTTACGCGAGTATAAGTGTTCGAAACGTCGGGTAATCAAAAATCAAATACAAACGCGATAAAATCCGTAAAGTAGTTTTATTAAATCTGCTCACATTTATGGTTCTTCTGCTCCAGTCCTATTGATTATAGCATTATATTTAGCATTTTTTTAGAGATTTTATTATAATAATATAAGCAAATGAAAACACTGCCTGTTAAGTCCAATGGTATTAGCATGAAACTTACCTTCTTGAAGGTCTATATTCAAATCCAGAACAGCTAAAGAAAGAGTTTTCAGAAAATCACTTCAATTCTTTGTAGGATTTTTCTTCAAAAACTCGAAACGATAACGCTCAAAGCTTGGAATTTACTCGGTTAACAGCAAAACCTTCGTCCTCTATTTCACGAATCCCTATTACGTGACAAACTTTACATGTATTAGACCTCTGCCTAACTCTTTCAAGGATAAATGTATGAGACCTTAAAATAAGCTTATAAAATCAAACTCGGTATATGGTATAACAAAATAAGAACAATATACATGCAAAAAAACCACAGATAAAATTCATATCTGATAAATGTAAATTTGTTACATGTTATCTTTTCTACATATAATCTAATCTAAAAATATATGTATATCGTTTCATCTTGACACATACAATTGTGTCCCACTGCTGGGCTCGAGCCTCCTCTGCCTGGAGCCTGCTCTGATTGGAGGGAAACGGACCTACTATACAACACTGGTCAGACGGGTTGATATAGCGTTTTATTTCGAATTTGGATTCTCATAGATGTTATCTGCATATCATATCTCGTAGTCGTCTTTTAGGATATCCTCTAGCCGAGGATGTGATTCTAATCTTACCCCATTCATCATCATTATCACAGCTTATATACGTCCCACTGCTGGGATTCTAGCCTCCTCCACGATGGGAGGGAATTTGGCCTACTATGCCACGATAGTCAGACGGGTGGACATAGGATTATATTTCAAGTTTTCATTCTCTTGCACATCTATGCATATTATATCCCATAGTATTCATTTACGATACCGACGAGCAAGAAAGAGTGTGATTATTATCTTACTCCGTTACTAAACGTAAAATATATATATATATATAGTTTACCAATATTATCATTTTCTCTCTCCATTTCAAACAAGATATTAAGGTCAACTGTACGGTACTAAAGCCTGCATATATTTCAATGACAACGGAAACAAAAGCTTACTCGGTTTGCCAGCTATCGACGCATCTCAGCTCGCCCTATATTTGCCTTTGAGCCTTTCACCGAAGTACTGGTTTTGTTCTTATAATAAATATGTATACCTATGCGTATTATATATAAAATCCTTCTCAAAACTAGCTCAGAAAACACCAGGATAATGACAGAATAATCTTGGTAATCTTATAACTTCGAATGCATTCATCAAAGCGTTGCAAATTATTGTTTATGGTGGTAAGGGATCAAACAGCACACCTGATGGTAAATTGGCACACTTCAACTTTTACAATATCAGGGGCACAGCTAGGTCAGAATCTATCATAAATAAAGTACTCTTGTTAAAACTGATATAAATATGAACGGTATATACGGTGCTCAGGAAACGCAGCAGTAAGAAGTTCATACCAGATCCAGCACGTAAGTAGGAGAACTGATCGCTGAAAATGCACAGCTGAAGATTGTAACGTTTTCAGGTAAATGGATAAACCCTACAATTGTATCGAGATGTGGTGGTAAAAATGTGACTGTGGTACCTAATAAAACAGTTCTCAGATCATTCTACGTAACAGAGGCGGCTCCAGCGACTGCAGTTTGTCCGTGAGAGTGGGGGTCACTGATGATTCCAACGTCACGTCTTTGCAGGGAGTCAAGTGGGTCTAGTTGATGTGGTGGCGATTATGAGGTCTAGAGGTAGCACTGTGAGTTATGGATCCCTATGCTGTACTACCGTCACCTGCGATATCCGGGTGACAATGTGAAATCATAACCCGGCAAAAATTAATAAAAGGGCATGTATAGAAATGTTGAGCTAGTAGCTGAGCAGAGGCTGTCCAGAAAAATAGGAAATAAAATTCCTTAAAATTTATTACAGAGCCAATCAATGAGTCCAATTGTGAGTCTAAATCATTCTTCAGTCCACCTAAACACGCGTAAAAATTTTAACAAAATCGGTCCAGCCATTCAGAAAGAATGCCATAACACAGACATGCCGTAAAACACGAACGTCAAAGATTCGGTACCAGTGGTGGCCCCATGGCGAAAGGGAAACAACACGAAGGCTTATTATGGCTTCGTGCGCCTCCCTCTCGTTACCCCAAACGAGACGGACGGCGAGAATCTGCAGCTTAGCCTGTTAAAGAAAAAAACGTACGTACATACGGAAGAATTCATATAAATATAAAAGTTCAGTGATACAATCAATAAATTTATTTATCACATACATGTCATTGCATTTAGGAAATGCACGCATATCTGATAAATAAGCAATTTATTTTTGATAAACCGAGCGTGCAACCGAATTTATCAATCAAATTATTCGGGTCAGTGTAAATGTATTGACTTATGTTGATAGTGTACGTATGCTGTATTTTTTATTCGCCGTTTTTGGCTGTTTAGTTTGGAATTGAAATTTTTTCAACATTTTACAAATAACTTCAAAGAAATGCACTGTGAATTGACTGATCGATCGAAGGTAGTGGATCCTCGAATTGTTTGCGACTGCTGTTCAAAATCCATATAGATAGTATTGTATACATTTTTATAATTGTCTTCCAATTTCTTATCATTTGATAATTTATTATTATTTTTGAAGAATTTTAAACATTTACTAAATTGCGTTATAAAGCCTTTAGATCTTAACTAGTATTATAAATGCGAATATAAGTTTGTTTATTTGTTATGTTTTCTTGTTCAAACCACTAAACTGATTTTAAAATCTGTTTCCCCAGTAGAAACCTACATCATCAGCGAGTATCATAGAATGTATTTAATCCTTACATTCCCACGGGATCAGATATTTGTATGTCTTCGAACTCCTCTTAAACGGCTGATCCGATGTTGATGAAATTTTTTGTGCATGCTCTAGGAGATTCGAGAATGGTTTAGATTCACAATTGGACCCGGTAGGTGGCGCTTATTTGAACAAAACAATGTCTGTTAGGTCAGCTAGTGTATATATAAAACAAGAAAAATGTTCTATCATGGTTGGGAAGCCTTTGAAATCATATATCGCCGTTTGACTAGTAGCAATTTGTTACTGCACTACATTCGATGATCGAGAAACAACGTTCTGAGGATGTTTGTTTATAGTGCCTTTAGTATCACCGAACGTTAATGCACGCGTGAATGCGTGCATTAAGTCTTCAACTCTCTTCACTTTCTTCACAGTAGGCAGTCGCCTAGCAAAGATCAATGAGCGGCAGTACCACTTACCATTAAATGTGCTATCTACTCATTTGCCATCCAATAGCAATAACAAAAACTATGTCTTATTGATATTATGCATTCGAAGAACAACAAAAATAATAAGGAGTAAAAGATGATTGGTTGTTGTTTGAAATAATTAATATAACACTAACGGTTTACATAATGTCATGTCACACGTAAGCCCTTTTATTCTCAATATGATTATCTATAAGATAAATAAAGATACAATACATGACATTCAGTTCGAACTCGCGGCGCTTACAAAGAGCTGCGTAGGCGCATTCGTATCAATCAGGGCTGACAAAAATCATAATTTTATGAGTATTTATATTGACAACGGTAAATAAGAATGACACTTCTTAACTATTGTGAATAGTTCGAGAACAGCGTTCTACAAAAATAGGTTTTACGCACAAGTAAGTCGTGAAATAAAAAAAATAGTAACTGTGTTTTGTTTTTAGTGGCTGGCATATGTATTTAATCAATATATTTCATCTAGTATGTAAAAGGGCGTAAGGTGTGTAAAAGGCGTGCTGTGTGGTAGCGGCTTCGAATACTACCAACCCTTGTTTTGCTCGTGGGTGTCGTAAAAGACGACTAAGAGCCCTAGATTGACCCGGACCAACTCCATCTGGTACCATTTGGGTCAACGATTACATTCCCAAGGAGGGTTGACGTCAGGCAGGCGGCCGGTCATAAAAGTCATTGCCGAAACTTTTTGCAATATGTCAAAACAGATGACATATTGCGTCGACCCCAAGTAATTGGGATAAGAGCAAGATGATGATGATGATGATGATGTAAAAGGGCGTAAAGATAAAATTCACGAACCCTTTTATAGGGTAGGTTAGCCTAAAAAAAGAGTTAAAAGATTTTAACATCAGAATGAAAAATAATTATAAAAGCATCAACAGAAGGTACTTGAAATCCTTCGCCAATACAACCAGCTTGTTAGTATCACAATTTTGTAAACAATCGACGAGAGTAATAGAAATTTGATACTGCACTTCGTTGGGAGAGTAAGAGGGCCGGCAGCCAATTTTCTGAAGGTTTTTGCATGTGGTGAGTTTTGGTAATGCTTTTAGTACCTTCTTTACCGTAGGCAGAGCAGCCTAGCAAAGGTCTATAAGTAGCAGTATCATTTACCATCGTGCTTTTTCTCATTTGCCACCAATAGCAATAATAAAAACCCCTCATATTTACACTTTCTCTTGTTCCACTTTTGATCCCGCTTCTAACAACTATTTATGATGAGGCCGCCAATTATACGTTCTGTTATTGCAGTAACCATCTCGTGACCCATTTTTTGCTTGCATAATGAAAATGTCTATCTATAATTGAAATTTATCTGTGCTTATTGAATATGCACCTAACCAATATATAAATGCGAATGTTTGTTTGTTGCGCTTGAACGGCTAAACCAATAAATCATCATCATCATCTCAGCCCATATAACTTTTAGACTCAGGCCGCCTTTATAATAAAAGGGAAATGGACCTACTATATAGTGCCGTCTTGGTACAGGGTTTTATGTCGAGTTTTCCTTCTCTTGCATAGATATTGTCTGGATATCATATCTATTATTCGTATTTTTCGACATCCACGGGTAAGAGAAGGGATGGTTAACTATTTGTTTTGTTTTTTTTTTTCTAAAAGACAATATCTTGTACTAAGGATATAATCCTTGTGTTGTTGTATTCTTACTCCTTCACCACACGATAACCAATAGATTTTGAAATATCTTTCACCAATGAAAAGCTACATTATCAGCGAGTAACACAGACTACATTTTATATATTTTTCCCTGTTTTCCTACAGGAACTGACACTATGCGAGTGAAATTGCAGAAATTAGCTAGTAGTAAACAAATGTTTAAGTTAGGTTAGGCAAATTATTCGTTCATGAAGTCTATATTCAAAGTCGCAAAGTCGGTTCAATTATTTTCTCAGGCCGATTAGTCAACCCTGTCAGCTTAATCTGATGTCGACTTACATTTCTCTTGCACACTTCCTGTGTTAATTACGCTAAATGTAATGCTAAGTCTGCTTGCAGTCAATATTGCAGAGATAGATTAAGGTTACTGGGTAATTTACTATATCGACATCATGTTTGAATAGCTTTTATTTTAATCTTCGATCGCTCGACTTTAATCTCGTGGTTTGTATGATCCACAAATGATGGTGATGTGTCCGAATGTTACGTTTTCCTTATAGTATTTAATCTTTAATAGTATTTAATCCTTATAGTGTGACATATTGATTTTATAAATGGCCATTAATTATATGTCTGTAAATGTCCCGCGCAATACAATTTTTTTTCAAAAAATGTTTTTAAGACAGACTGTCAAATTATCAGTAAGACGTATATGAGCCGAGATAATAATGGTGATGAAAATTGTGTACGATCGTACTCTTACTCGTATCGTACGTAAACCAGCATAGTCAGGGTATTTAATTTTCTGACTTCAGTGGACGATAAGGAGGCCAAGTCGTGGAACATATACTTACAGCTAAAAAAATATTTACATTCAGATTAGAAACAAAGCTATTAAATCTCAAGTTTCCGTATTAATTTCATATTGTCATCATTGCAGCCCACATACGTCCCACCGTTGGACTCGGGCCTCCTCCACAATAGGAGGGAATTCGACCTACTATACCATGCTGGTCGGCATGTTGATGTAGGGTTTCCTTTCGAGTTTTTCCTGCTCTTGCACAGCTGTTATGTGCATATTGTATCACATAGTCGTCTTTTACGACACCCACGGGCAAAATAGAGAGTGGTGAATTACATTCTTACTCCGTCACCACACGGAAAACTCATATTATCATCAAACAAATTATTTTCATAACTTAGAACTTACAAATAAACTATATTGACATTATTGACTAACGTTTAAAAACCCAATAGATTTTCTAGAGATGTCAAGAAAACGCGATATGAATAGTAAAATAAAACGTGTTTAATATTTTCACTTTCACTTAAGAAGTGACCGTACGATGACGTCAAAGATATGTGAATGCATGTCATAGTAGCGACTTGTCCTCGCTTTGCTTCGATTCCTGTTGCTTTGCCCGTAAATTTTAAATCTGCAATATCTCCTAAGATATGTCCTTGGGTTCGAGTCCCGGACCGGGCAAAATTTTATAGGGTGACAAAAATAGTCTAAATTACTCTTTGTATAAACAGCCACCTGGTAGTAAAATATTATCAAAATCATTACAGCCGTTTAGAAGATTACCCGGAACAAACGCGAAGACACGCAGTACATTTTTTTAACTTGATTTAGGCATAGGCATCGGGCAAATAACAGTGTGAGCCTCAAAAAATCTATTATTTTGACATTAGAAACAGACATTTCAATTTTATTTATTTGTATAGATTAACATTAACTATTCTGGTCCTGTAAGCTAAGAATAAAATGTGTCACCGCCCCTTACCTGTGGTAATCCGTTGAAGGATCACCAAGTAAAATGTGTGGCAGCATTCTGGCACTACGCTTACCAGCTATCACGGAGTTATTCCTTCCCATAGGGATGCCTATGACAATTTTTACAGTTATTATTTTATAATTTATATCCATTTATCAATCCGCTGACGCCCGCTGTTGGTCATACGTCTGCATAATTTGGAGAACGATCCCCTAATCATCATGCACGTAGTCGTATCTGCTATCACAGTTTGTGTTAGGTAATTCCTAGGAAATAACTGCTGCCCACTCTCACATTTTTTTGTGCATTACAATGCATGTAGTCTGTATGAATTTAATTTAAAATAAACTTTCTTAGAATATAACAAGACTGCTATTTGTTGTAATTGATTAAACTGAATAAATATTTTTTTGCAGGTATGTACGAGAAGCTTTAACATCTTTAAACGCAGTAAGTTTTGAATTTACCGTATAGTGACGAAGTAAGAATACAAATCTCTTTCATATCGTGGGTGTCGTACAAGACGACTAAGGAATCGTCCTATAGAGATAACATCTATACAAGAAAATAAAAACTTGATATAAAACCCAATCCGTCTCCACCGGGTTGGCCACTAACATCAAGAAACTCGGTGCCAGTTGTCAGTCCAATGACGAAGGGGAGGGAAGACAGTGGGTTATGGAGCTGCGCGTCACCCTTTCGTCACCCCAGATGGAACGGACAGCATGGATGCTAACCATAGCTTAAATTAAAAATATAATCAACCCGTCTGACCAGCGTGGTATAACAGGTCAATTTCTCTTCTATTGAGGTGGAGGCTTGAGCTCAGTATGTGAGCTGTGATGTTGAAGTTTTGAAATCAGTCTAAATTTAAGTTTTATTATGAAGTTTTAATTGCATCAATCTACTAATGATTTCTGATGTTTACGCGAGTATTATACATTTTAAATAAAACTACTTTACGGATTTTATCGCGTTTGTATTTGATTTTTGATTACCCGACGTTTGTCCCCCGAAAAAATTTTATATCAAAATGTGTGGTGGATATTTAATAACTAATTTCTGTATCGGGTAGATAATTATAAATTTTCTGCAGTAACGATGACTTGTTGGACGTGAGACATCTTAGTCCGCCCGTGACCATGAACGCTGTAAAGTGTTCGAAACGTCGGGTAATCAAAAATCAAATACAAACGCAATAAAATCCGTAAAGTAGTTTTATTTAAAACATCAATCTACTATTTCATTTTAATATTATCTATTAATATAATATTATTTTAAATAAAACTACTTTACGGATGTTATCGCGTTTGTATTTGATTTTTGATAGTCGAACGTTTTGAACACTTTGCAGCGTTCATGGTCATGGACAGACAAGCGAAGTCCGTCCAAGAATCAAATACAAAGCCCATAAAATTCGTAAAGTAATGTTATTTAAAATGTGTAATACTCCCGTAAACATCTGAAATCATTATTAATGTAATATGAAATTAGACTTATTTGAATGTCCTGGGAAGACAGCCCTTCCGTGACCATGAACACTGGCAATTTTTAGACACGTCGGGCAATTTGAAATATTCTAAACATCAGAAAGCATTATGTTAATTTAGCGATGTTTTTACGTTTATTAGGTTTTATATTTTCTATATTTAAAAAAATAACAAGAACAACAATATATTAAATCATATAAAGTCACAATTGCAATTTTATACAAGCGCTGTTTAACCTCATTACATTCGCTAGTCTCATATTTTTATCTCTAAATAACAGGCATTTCCACGATTTTATCTGTGAACTCACACCTTTGCACAATAAACGGATCGAAGTACTACGTTTACATTAGACTTCGAGATTTCCATTAAGTATATTTGGCGGGAAAACCCAGCGACACTTTGGCTCATCCAATATTTGATCTTATATAACCTACTTTCTTCTTCTCTCCGTTTGTAACATTTCCACACAATCGGCATTCACATATTTATTCGGCTAGAAATCCTTTATATTACAAAATATTTAGGGTTGCGTACCCAAAGGGTAAAAACGGGACCCTATTACTAAGACTTCGCTGTCTAACTGTCACCAGGCTGTATCTCAGGAACCGCGATAGCTAGACAGTTGATTTTTTTACAAATTATGTATTTCTGTTGCCGCTATAACAACAAATACTAAAAACAAAATAAAATGAATATTTAAGGGAGGCTCCCATACAACAAACGCGATTTTTTATAGATAATGGTACGGAACCCTTCGTGCGCGACTTCAACTCGTACTTAGGCGGTTTTTCCATTAGTTTTTAATTTGCACCGATGTCTAATTAATTCTATGACGAGATTATAACTTACCAAAGACAGAAACAGATTATGAACATTCGGTAGTTCAATTTACAGGATAAAATTGTCTCCTACGAAAAAAGTGTAATTAGTTGAATCTTTAAACTTGTTTATAGTATCTTTCCATCAGATTAATATCACAACTTCCGTGGGGTGACGGAGTGAGAATACAATTCATCACCCTCTCTCTTGCCCATGGGTGTCCTAAAGTATGACTAAGAGATATGATATGCAGATAACATCTATTCAATAGAAGATAAAGTCGACATAAAATTCTACGCCAACAAGTGTGACCAGCGCGGTATAGTAGGTCAAGCGCCGTCCCATTGTGGAGGAGACCCAAGCTCAACAGTGGGACATATAGGCTGAGCAAAATATAACAAAGGACTTCCTTAGTCGAGTATAGGTTTCAATAAAATAAATTTCCTACTAAACGTGTTACACAATTCTTATGTATTTGAAGTATGATGCATCATGCAACATTATGAGTAGAAATATTTTAAGCGGTTAGCAACACTTCTTGACCTTGACTCGTATTTTTATATAATCAATGTTATGATTACTACACAACGGAATCTGTATATGCTAAAAAATATAAAGCAAAAAATGGTTTACTGAATCACGATTTTATTGCTACTGTTTAGATTTTTTATTTGTAATCTCTTAATAGAAGCGAAGTGTTTTATTTTTTTATTATTTTTGTCTCTAAAAAAGATAAGGGTCAATAACCGTATATTAAGTTTTGCGTATAACACCGAATTAAGAATACAATTCACTACCACATTATTCCAGTCGTCGTAAACAACTGCTAAACATTAAAGTAAATTTTCTAGCAGATGTAGCGTTAGGTACTAAAGACATTTAAAAATATGAACATTTTATGTAATAATTTAATAACCAGGCAATGCCAACGTTTAGTAAATAAGAAATGACTACATAGATAGCGTAGTGTTTAAGACACTGTCCTATCATATCAGGGTCGGGGGTTCGATTTCTACGCAGAATAATATATTGTGCAATTCCCAAATGGTTATTCTGAATCTGGATGTTGTTTGTGTCCGTTAAATTATATGTTTGTAAAATCTACCTCAGTACAATTACTATTCCTTTAAAATAGGTTGGATAAAAAATGTTGAGGTATACACAATTACATAAAATGGGCTCGAGCCTATACCATATATCACCCTGCTGATCAAACGGATTAGTATAGACTTTTATTTCGAGTTCGCCATATCTTAAACAGATGTGATCTATACCAATAAATAAAATTGGAGTGTCTGTTTGTAATGTCAAAATAATAGGCTTTTTTCATGCTCACACGGTTATTTGCACGACACCTATGCCTAAAATAGCAATTAAAAAATTTTTGTCTGTCTGTCTGTTTGTTCCAATCTTCAAAACGGCTGGACCGATTTCAAAAATTCTTTCACCAATGAAAAGCTATAATATCAGGGCGTAAACTAGGCTATATTTTATCCCGGTATTTCCACGGGAACGGGAACTACGCGGGTAAAACGACTATAACCTATAACCGAAGCGTAGCGAGGGCGGATTGCTAGTCTTTAATAAAAAAAAATAAAAATATTAAAAAGACTACAACTATTTATACATTTCACCAAACTCTATTAGAATTTCATTATTAAAGCCTTTTTTTTGGGGGGGTTGGCCCTGGTCAATACACCCGCCGCCCGGCTCCGTCCAGGGCGACAGAGGGGCGGCGCGCGGCTCCCTGACCCACCCGTCGCCTTCGTCGTTGGGTCGACCATCGATACAGAGTTCCATTATTAAAGCCTTGCTATAGATTTGCTATAGCACGGCGTCTTCACTTTTTTAGAGAATATAAAACATGAGTAATAAATAAAATCTCAACTGAAAGATATCAATTTCACTATACATTCGACTGAAAAGGTCAGAATAAAAATATGAAAACAAAACCCAAGGTTTCCATTATTGAAACATGAAAACCCTTTCGACCTTTTATGCTTAGGCTTAGGCAATGTTGTAATACTGTCAGAAAAAACAAATTGCAATCTTAATTGTAAAAGTGACGAATTTTAACTACTAAGTAACCACTTATGGTTACTTAGTAGTTAAAATTCGTCACTTGTCATTCGCAACAGTTAAAATTTATCAAGCGTAAGTCGTAAATAAATGCTGTGAATTTTAATGTTTATTCTTAGAAAACTTGTAGTAATCTTTAGGCTCGCATATATCGGCACATGTTGTGTTTACGTAAATGCCTATTTTTCCAATTTAAAATTTGTATTACTTTATTTCCGCGTGGTGACGGAGTAAGAATACAATTCACCAACCTCCTCTCTTGCCCGTGGGTGTCGTGAAAGATGACTAAGGGATATGATATGCATTTAACATGTGTGTAAGCTGAGATAGATGGATGAACTGTATTACTATATAAGTATATCATCATTGCAGCTCATATATTTCCCACCTTATAATCGAATTTAGTGGTAGTACCACACTGTTGACAGTTGTCTACAGCCGCGGGCCGATCCGTCCGAAGTAGTACCACACTCTCGTAGAAAATCGACGTTTAATTAATAGCAGTTTATTGTGCTGTGTGGTAGCGGCTTTGAATACTACCAACCCTTGCTTTGCTCGTGGGTGTCGTAAAAGACGACTAAGAGCCCTAGATTGACCCGGACCAACTCCATCTGGTACCATTTGGGTCAACGATTACATTCCCGAAAAGTCATTGCCGAAACTTTTTGCAATATGTCAAAACAGATGACATATTGCGTTGACCCTAAGTAATTGGGATAAGAGCAAGATGATGAATTAGCAGTTTATTACTGCGCTTCGGTCGGTGAGCGAGAGAACCAGAAGCCTAAACTTTCTGTCTGCGTGTGGTGGGTTTTGGTGATGCCTTTAGTATCATAGAAACTCATTGCACTCATTGCACTGGGGAATGAGTGAAATGAGTTACTTTATTCAAGGTACACAGGTAGCGAAGGTCTAAGAGCGGCAATACAACTTATTATCAGTTGTGCTATTTGCTCGTTTACCACCAAGTCCACCAACAACAATTAAAAAATAACTACTGAAATAGAAAACTATAGAATTGTTATCAAGAAGTTCAACAGTTAGTCAGTTAACAATTCGTAGATTAAAATAACAATCGAATACAATATTTATATTCAACTGAAAGAATTCTAGACCGGCTCTATAAATTGCAACGTACTCTTAAATAAAGACATAGGTACGTGTGACGTAAAAATCATTCAGCACTATAACGGAATGTGTAATCAACCGGCCTACTCCTTAGCAATGCACTGTAAGATTAATTTACATCAACAGCAAGCCGTATGCAATGGTTTACAAATCTAATTTTGGCCAACGGATCAAATTTCGACGGCCTAATGTTGATTGTAATTAAAAACACAATTTAATTTTGCTTGAATGATGAAATGTATGTTTTGATGTCGTGTCTAATAACGTTTGTATTTAATTTAAATTTACCTACCACACAGTGTTGCTATACTACAATAATTCACATTAAAATATTCTTGCTTCCTGTTTTTTCAATTGTGGAATACTCGCGTAAAGCATTCCACCTAGCGTTGCTAGATCTTATTAATGTTAGATGGATTTTAACAAAAGACAAAAGATTTTAAAGCAATTCAAATTGTAATTCGATTAAAATAATAATAATAGGAGGAAAATAGACCTACTGTATCACACTGGTCAGACGGGTTGTATTAACTAGCGTGGTGTATACAAGACAAATAATGTGTAGAAAACTTAATAATAGTATATTACTTAAATAAAAGATTTTAACAAGAACATAGCATTACGTTATTTAGATCATTGAAAATAATTCCATCATCATCGTCACAGCTCATATACCTACAATTAAACTCTAGCATCCTCCTTAACAAGAGGCAATTGACCTACTATACCACGCTGGTCAGACATTGATATAGGGTTTCATTTCAAGTTTTTTTCTCTTGCATAATTGTTATAATGTAATCCCTTAGTCGTCTTTTACGACACTCACGGTCAAGAGGTATGAATTGTTTTCTTACTCTCACCACACGGAAATATTCAATCCTTTTTTTAGGGGTGGGTTACGGTCGCCGCACTCCTCGCCCGACTCCGGGATCACAGAGGGACGTAAGCACCCACTCGTATAGCACGTCACCTTCGTCGTTGGGACGACCACTGGTGCAGAGTTCCTTGACTTCAGTGGTCGAAATATTCATTCCTAAAAAAAATACACTAATGCCAAACAACAGTTAGATGATTATTTCAATGACACGTTTCAGAGAGATAAAATTTAAAATAAACTAAACAAATTTTATCAAAGAAGAAGACAGCAAACGGCCTTGGAAAGTCAAAACATTCTATTTCTACACTAACAAACATATTTATCGCTACCATAAGAATCGTCAACATTACACAGACGGCGAAGTATCAAGCGCTGCTAATATACTTTTTGTGAGATCTTTCTTTTTGTTTTATGTTAGATTTTTGGCTGTGCCACAAAGACTTCATTTCTTTTTATGCCTATTGATCGTAAAGGTCTAAAATAGACTAAGCCTCTGTTAATCCTCTTATTGTCATTTATCACGATATTTATTTCAAAAATTTTACTAGCAATGGGATATTAACGTTGAGTAATGGTCATGTTTCCATGTGGTAACGGAGTAAGAATACAATTCACCACACCCTATCTTGCCCGTGGATGTCGTAAAAGACGAGTAAGGGATATAATATGCATATAACATCTATGCAAGAGAAGTAAACCTCGAAATAAAACCCTACACCAACCTGTCTGACCAGCATGGTATAATAAGGTCAACTTCCCTCCTACTGTGGAGGAGGCTCGAGCCTAACAGTGGGATATATATGAGCTGAAATGATGATGAATGGTCATGTAATTATTTTTATTTATTACTAGATTTTGTCAGTGGCTTCGGCCATCGTTCGCGGCATCGCTCAAGATGAAATCCTTTCCCGAGAAGCTTTAGCACGAACCAGAACTTGGATCTGAGATCTAATTATTGAAAAACACATACTATAAGAAACAGTAAAGCGGATGGCACAAATATATGACTATAAATAATCTGAGTTGGTAAACTGTGGGTACAAGAGAAGTAAAAATGTACGCGCTTTTGTGTTAAATGTCTTTTTTTTTTAGGGGGTGGGTTGCGGTCGGCGCACTCCTCGCACCACTCCGTCCGGGGCGACAGAGGGGTGTAAGCACGCACACCCGCAACCCACCCAAACACCACGTCGCCTTCGTCGTTGGGGGACGACAGCTCTGGCTTGATGCGATGACCAAGAGAAATAGATTTTATATATCATCATCATCATCATCATCATTTCAGCCTATCACCGTCCACTGCTGGACGTAGGCCTCCCTCATGTTACGCCACAAAGTGCGGTTCTGTGCCACCTGTATCCGACGACGCCCAGCTACTTTCACCAGGTCGTTGGTCCACCTATTGGGGGGTGTCCTACACTGCGTCGTCCGATACGTGGTCGCCACTCGAGAACCTTTCTTCCCCAGCGGTTGTCGGTTCGTCGAGCGATGTGACCTGCCTATTGCCACTTCAGCGTGCTAATTCTTCGTGCTATGTCGGTTACACCCGTTCTTCTGCGGATTGCCGTATTCCGGATTCTATCTCGCAGAGAAATCTCGAGCATAGCCCGCTCCATAGCACGCTCAGCGACTTTGAGCCTGGTTATGAGGCCTACATTTAGGGACCACGTTTCCGTGCCGTAAGTCATCACTGATAACACACACTGGTCGTAAACTTGTGTTTATGTTTCAGACACTAAGGTATGTTGGACGAGAAGATCCTCTTAAGTTTCCCGAACGCTGCCCAACCGAGTTGGATTCGTCGGCTAATCTCTTTCTCGAAATTGGATCTACCTAACTGGACTGTTTGTCCTAGGTAAACATAATGATCGACAACTTCGAGAATCGCATTGCCAACTAGGACCGGTACAGGAATGACATGGGCATTTGACATGACTTTCGTCTTGTAAATGTTCATCCGTGAACCCACTAGTTGGGATACCCTGCTGAGATCGTTGAGTATGGTGCCAAGGTCCTCCATGGATTCTGCCATTTTATATATATAGATACGAATATATGATTTTTTTTTTTTTTTTTGTGTGGGCTGCGGTCGGCGCGCCTACGCACCACTCCGTCCGGGGCGACAGAGGGGCTCAAGCCCGCAACTCCCGCAACCCACCCGAACACCACGTCGCCCTCGTCGCTGGGCCGACCACTGGAGCAGGGTTACTTGTCATCAGTGGTCAGCCCGACGAAATACCCTCTACCCGGGGTACCCTCCCATCGACCGACGTCCCCCCCTCGGGGAGGACGTCGGTCTTTCCTCACGCGGTCGGCCTTTCGGCGGGTGACGGACTAATCCCCGGTCACGTCACCCGCGGCCTCGGCTAGGGCGGCATTGCACGCAGGTACTCCCGCCTGCGCCGCCCCAGTCGCCGACGGCGGGTCGCATCATCGAGGCTGTGCTCCTCGCGCTCGCGACCCGCCGCCTCCTTCTGCGAGATAACTGCCTCGCAGAAGGCTGCGACCGCGTCCCAATTCCTGATGCTGCCGAGCATCTCCCTAGCGATGGTCGGCAGCGTCAGGTCTGCACCGATGATTGCGACGAGTTCACGACGCGGCTCTGCCCAAGCGGCACAGACCTCGAGCGTGTGCTGCGCCGTGTCCTCGTCGCAATCGCAGTGGTAGCAGGACGGAGTTCTCTCCCTCCTAGCGACCCTGTACAGGTACTTGCCGAAGCATCCATGCCCCGTCAAGACCTGCACGAGTCGGAAGGAGAGCACCCCGTGCCGCCTTTCTAACCACTACATCAGCACCGGCCGGAAGGCCTCCACGGTCCAAACACCGTATCGAGGCCTCTCCAGCCGGTCTGCCCAACGGGCGATGACGTCCCGGCGGGCGTCGACGCGCCAGGCGGTGAGCTCCTTCAAGGAAACAACACCCCCCCCCGCGCACCCCCGACACCCGCCGATACAAGTCGGCGAGCATTTCCGCCTCCAGGTCCCACGGGGGAGTCCCGGCCAATAGGCACGCCGCCTCCGTCGCCACCGTGCGGTACCCGAGGATGATCCTGACCGCCATGACCTTCTGTGGACGCCACAGAAGGGCCCTAAGTCGGGCGGTCATGGATCCCGCCCACACCGGTGCGCCGTACAGGGCCATCGACCGGATGACCCCCGCGTACAGCTGTCGACATGCCGCGCTCGGTCCGCCCACATTCGGCATCAGCCATTGTAGGGCGGACGCCACGCCGACGAGCCGCGGGACGTGCCTGCGGAAATGCTCCCGAAACCACCATCGCCCGTCGAGCACCAGGCCCAAGTACTTCATATGGGCCTGGATGCTGATCCCAACCGAATTGACGGTGATCGAGACGCCGATGGGAGGGTCCATACGGGGCCCATGGAACAAGAGGGCCTCCGTCTTGTCCAGGGCCACCCTCAACCCCAGCGCCTCGATCCGCCTGACGATCTCTTCGGTGCCTGAGGTCGCCAGGCTTACCGCCTCTTGTAGCGTCCCACCGCGGGCTGTGACGAGCGTGTCGTCGGCGTAACAAATCACGCCCAGCCCGGGTGGGAGGCTCCCCCGCAACGCCCAGTCGTAGCCGATGTTCCACAGGGTGGGTCCGAGGACCGACCCCTGTGGAACACCGCACGTCATGGGCGTTCGCACAACGTCCCCTACTCGGTTGGCGTAGAGGACGCTGCGCTCCTCTAAATAGTCTGCCACCAGCCGCCTCAGGTAAGCTGGCACTCCGTGGTAACGGAGCGCCTCCCTGACGCAGCTGAATGGCAGACTATTGAATGCGTTGGCGATGTCTAGGGACACCACCAACAGCACTCCCCCGCCGGTGACGGCCTCAGTCGCCACGGCCCTCAGGCGCAACAGGGCCTCGATCGTCGAACGACCTCTCCTAAACCCAAACTGGGCGTCCGACAGATCGGGCCCCGTGCCGACAAGGTGCCGCTCGATGCGGGCAGCTACTATCCTCTCCAGTAGCTTGCCCATATCATCGAGCAGCACGATAGGCCTGTAGGCCGATGGCGACTCCGGAGGCCGTCCCGGCTTCGGCAGGAGAACCAGCCTCCCCTCCTTCCAGCACCCAGGGAACCGCCCGGACGCTAAACACGCGTCGAACAGCTCCCTGAGGCGGGGACCCAGATGGTCGAGGACCAGGGCCAACACACGGTTTGGAATACCGTCGGGCCCGGGGGCGGTGGATTTACCGCGCATGCGCGCCACCGACGCCCTCATCTCCGGTTCCGTGATGAGCGGAACACTGCCACCATCGCCCTCCCGGTCATTGTCTGGCGGCGCCATGACCGGGGGCGTGTGTTCCGCCCGTCGTGGGAACAGGTCCTCGACGACCCGGGTAAGGAGGCTGGGTTGGAGAGTCTCGGTGAGGGGCGGGCCCCGTGCGCGGAGCTTACTCAGCGCCGCACCATAGGGGCGACCCTAGGGGTCACGGTCGAGACTCTCCAGCATCTCCCGCCGACTGGCGTCCTTGGCGGAACGGACGGCCAGCCTGAAGGCCGACCGCGCATTGCGGTAGCCCTCGTAAAGCTGGCCCTCCAGTTCCGCGCTGCGATTGTGCCGCCGGCTGCGGGTGTAGGCCCTCCGGGCGCGAATACACGCGGCCCGGAGATCTGCCAGCTCCCGGGACCACCAGTGGACAGCCCTCCTCGGGGGCAGACGCCGTACCCGGGGCATGGCCGCATCGCAGATCTGCGTCAACGCACTGCGGATGCGGCCAGCCTCGGCGTCCACCCCGTCCAACTGGTTGGCAGAGGACAGCCACGAGTGAACGATGGCTGCCTCCGCCCGCAGGTCCCGGTCTAGGCGACCCACAGCCCATCGCGGGAACGCAGGACGCCCTACCGCCCCCCTGTGACCCCTGCCGGGCGCCGGGATTGTCAGGGAGACCTCCATCCGGATATACCGGTGGTCCGACAAGGTCTCAACCTCCTCCTCGACGCACCAGCTCCCCACGCGTGCAGCGACCTCAGGGCTAGCGAACGAAAGGTCCACTATCGACCTGCCCTGAGGTCGCACGCACGTATGCACCGAGCCTCTGTTCAGCAAACAGAGGCCCAGTGCCGCCGCCCAATCCTCGACCGCCCGTCCTCGGTCGTCCGTACGGGAGGACCCCCACGCCACGGACTTGGCGTTGAAGTCCCCCAATACGATCACCTGGCGCGGTGCCAATCGCCGTAACGAGGCTCCCAAGATGGTAAGGGAGACCCCGAAATCAGCCGCTCTCCAGGCAGGGGAGAGATATACTCCGAGGAGCGTAATCTCTCCCCAGTCCGCCGCGACGTATCCGACGCCCCTGTCCCTAAGGATCAGAGGCGACGAAGGCCACGACGTGGAGGCGATGATTGCCACGGTACCGTCGGTACTGCCCAGCCAATTTGGCCGGTCGGGCACCGCGTACGGCTCCGCGGCTACGGCTACTCCTATCAACCACTCCGCCATGGCTTGCAGGAAAACGTCCTGCGCACCGGCGGAGTGATTGAGATTGGCTTGGAGGAGACGGATGGATACGGGGTCCATTAACGGTCCGTATCCATCGTCACCTCCTCCGCGCTAACGGGCGATCGGGTCGCGCTCGGAGCGGGGGTTGGCCCGGTCGATAGGCCGCCCCGCCCCTTTGGGGCCGATGCCGGGGGTCTGCAGTCCCCAGAGCCCATGCGATGTTTGGCAGGCCTATTGCCTGCCGCACACGCGGGGCAGTGGGGCACCGCAGAGCACGATGCTGCCTGGTGTCCGGTCAGACCGCAACGGAAACATAGCCCGCTGCAGTCAAAGCAGTTTTTGCATGTCGGTCGGGTATGCCCGACCGCCATGCATTTATAACACCTCGCGGGCCGGGGCTCTAGCACGGTTACCCGCGCCGAGCTCCAGCCCACGAGGAGTCTGCCTGAGTCGGCCAATTGCTTGACCGACTCCACCGGACACTGCACCCAGGCAGCACCGACGCCGCCTGGACCAGGGCGGATGATGCCAATCCGGACGGTGTCCGAGGCACATCCGGTACGCGCCATAATGGCCTCTCGGACGTCCTCCACCGTCACGGAATCGTCCAAGCCCGTCAGGCGCATCTCTGCGCACTTGACAGGCCTGGCGATTCGGACACCATCCTCTGGCCCGAACAGCCCCCGCAGCTTCGAAGCCACACTATCGGCCGTCTTCGCGCCCTCGGCCCCAGGGAACTCGAGAATTCGAGCCCCTGTCCGGGCCTTGCGGGTCCTAGCCTCAACGCCTCCGATGTCGGAGACGTCCAGCTCCCGCCGGGCGCGTTTTAGAACGGCCTCATAGTTGAGGCCCCTCTCAGCCGCCTCAGGCAGCACGGTGATGACCACCGCGGCCGTCTTCGGCGACTTGAGGCCCCTGCGCGACCTTTTCCCCTTTCTGCCGACTCCCGCCTGGGGAGCGGCGGCCACGGCGGCACCCTTGGCCGCCACTCTCCGCTTCTGGCCGCGTGCCTTCCTGCTCCGCTCAGCCACCTGCCAGCCCTGTTCGAGCCTGGCAGCAGCGCTGAGCGCAGCAGGAGCGGTCGCGGGTGCGCTGCAGGCGCCGGCCGCGGCCCGGCCTCGGCGGGAGCCGGCACCTTGCCGGCCTTCTTGGCCCCCTTGGGCCCAGCGGCAGCCGCAGCGTAGCTCACCACGCGGCCACCCTGACAGGGCAGCGGGGTGGGAGCCAACGCTTGCGGCCGCCTCGCTCTATCCGTGGCGAGCGGCGGCCGGAGGGGTGGCTCGGGCGGAAGGCGATCCACCAAGGCCTTGATGCGCGCATCCAGCATAAGCTCAAGCTTAGCAAAGATGACGCGCATCGACCCCTCCGGCACGCCGTGCACCACGGGCAGCGGCTCTGCCTCCTTTCGGGGCCCGCCGCGCTTCTTGGCGACGCCAACGGCCGGCGCGGTGGGCGAAACTGGCGCGGCAGGCACCACAGGCGCAGGCGGCGCCACGGGCGCAGTCGACGGGCCCGCCCTCTCCGGCGCAGCCCGTTTCGGCGGCGAGGCCGGCGTCGGCGGTACGGCTGGCACTAAAAGTGCGACTTGAGACCGCAGGTCAGCCACGTCTTTGGCCAACCCGCGGTTCTCCTTCCGCACCGCCGACAGCTCCGACTCGAGCTTCCGGTTGCGCTCCCGCAGGCCGGAAACATCCTTACTGAGGCGGGCATTCGCGGCCTGCAGGGCCGCAACCTCCCCGCTCTGGCAGGCCGGACCTGGGGTCCCCGGCCTCGCCGCCACCGCCGATCCCCTACCCCTGCGCCCACGGCGCATGGTCGAGACCTTGGGAGGAGGCACGATGAAACTCCCCTCCGAGTCGGAGCTGAGCCACCACCCTTTTGCAGGGGGCGCTTCCGGACGCTCGGGGGGAGGGCCTCCTCCCTCTCCTTCACAATTGGGGCTGCCGTTAGAGCCTCCTCGGCAGCCCCCCTACCCGTCTCCTTCTCCTTCCTACCTCCTAACTCCTTCTCCTTCCTCTGGGATGACGGCCTACCTATACCCTCCTCAATTGACGGCCTGCCTTCCCTACTCCTACCACCTTTGGACGGACCCGCGCATCCACCGCCCTTGTCCCTCCTCTGGACGACCTGCAGCTGATGGCTGATGTTTTCGTCGGCGGACGGCTCTGTGGTATTGCCGCCCTCGTCCGCCGACATCTCAGAGACAGACGGCCCTGCGGCACTGCCGCCCTCGTCTGTCGACAGTGCGTACGCCACATCGCTCCCGGAGCTGTCCGATAGCCCCGTCGAGCAGCTTCTCCGGCGCATAGCTTTCGGCGGCCCTGCAGCACCACCGCCCTCGTCCTGCGACGGCTCTGCGGCGGTGCCGCCCTCGTCGCTCGACAGCCCCGTCGAGCTGTCGCTTCCTCCGCGCCTTTTTGGGGACGGCTCTGCGGCTTTCCCGCCCTTGTCCCGCGACGGTCCTGCGGCTGATCCGCCCTCGTCGCTCTCCTCTCCGCCTGACAGCCGGGCAGTACCGGCGTCCACTTTCTGCGACGGCTCTGCGGTGGCTGCGGTCACACCGCCCTCGTCGCTCGCGGCCAAGGCGGCAGCTAGTTGCGCCTGCCGCGCCGCCTCCTTTTTTGCTGCCTCCTTTCGCGCACGCACCCTATTGGAGTGTACGGTGGTGGCGATCAGCTTCCTCCTCTTCCTCTTCTTCCTCGTCTTTGGAGCCTCCGGATGTTTTGCCAGGCTCTCGGCAACTACAGCAGCGATTGTCTCCCTCCCATACGATCGGAGACTGACCGTGCCGGTGTTTGTGCGCATCTCGCGCTCAGACACCGGCACAGTGAGGGATTCCCCGGCGTGGCCGGGACCCTCTGGAGTAGCTACGCTCGTTTTAATCTCTGCCATTTTTGGAACATTTTTAAGTCTTGCCTTGACTACCACTCTAACGGCTGGACGCTTGCGCGCTTTTTAACCCACCAACCATTCATCCCCTCGCCGAGTGGCCAAACTTAGGATTAGGGGTAATTTTTTATAGGGGTTTTCTTCCCCACATTAGGGGTAATTTTTTATAGGGGTTTTCTTCCCCACGAATATATGATAACGCTTATTACGTTAAACTTAAATATACTTGCGTATTCGTGTTTTTGTGTTTGTTGTACTTCTAATCATCAAGGATAAAGACATAAAACTAAATTAAAATTAATCTCTTGGCCTATTACATCAGCCTCGGCATAGAATAATGATACAATAGTATTTATAGTCGGTCCACGGAGAAGGATAACCAAAGGTAATTGATTTCATAAGATTTCAAATAGCCTTTAAACTCTTAATGCCCAAGTACGATTACATTACTGGCTAAGCTATGCGTGTTATAATTTATTAATTATAAAAATAATGTGTGACACATTTTTCCTTTTAATTTTTGAGTACAATTAAATTACTACACTTGCTATGAATTCCTTCACTCATTTCCAAATTATACAAAAGTATCTTTAACACTTTTTAAATTCAACAACTTTATATATATAACAAACATTTGTTAGCTTTTGTCCCCAGATAATAAAACATGTAGTATAGTTTCATATCAATTTTTTCTTGTCTTGCAATGATCTGTCCTGCGTATTGCGATCTGATATCCCTTAGTCGGCACCCATGGACAAGACCCAGGGGGTCGTGAATTGTATTCTTACTCTGTCACTACACAGAAAAATATATAAAAAATACAGTGTAAAATCTATCAAAGTATACAAAACAAGGACCAACATAAGTTGAAGGCACGTTTTAAAAGTTTACACGCTTATTGTAATTGATTTACTAGAAAGTGGAAAAACAAAATGTCTTTGGTTGGTCACGAATACGGTTTCTCTTCGTTTCGGTACTTTGCAATTTTACGCTAATTACATAAATTTTGCGATTTTTTCCTTTAAATAACAGACGAAAAGATAACGAATAATTACCCTAATCCTAGGGGAGAAATTTGCAATCACAATGAGTTTATGGTAAAGTCCTTAGTGTATCTATATATAAATACGTGAAGCGAAAACTTTGTACCCCTTTTTACGAAAATTACGTGGATGGACAAGTATGAAATTTGGCACAGTTGAAGTATATAACGAGTAGAAGTGCATAAAACTGAAATTTTATATAATAATGGATTAGAAATGCATTAAATTAATTAAAAAAGGCATTACGCACCCTACAACGTAATCGCTACACACATACGTCAGTGTGAGTGTGTTGCTTAGCAACGCTTAGACTTTTGTTTACGGTTAAAATCTCTGGTCGAACTGAATGTCAAATAATCATAATTATGATGATAATGGCCGAAATTGGCCTGGCCGAGTTTCGACCTCGCGGCGACCACTAGTAATATAGAATTTTGCTCTATTTTCTCTTAACAAAATAAGTTTTATTTTTAATACGCTCTTGTAAGCTTGGACCTATATTTTTATATTTATCAAGGCATAATACGGAATTCTTTCATTCTTGAAACTTTAAGATGTTTGATTATTTCGAAGTTTAATATTTATATATGTGTAAAAGACTTGACGGGACTGTCAAAATGTGGCGCTTTTAAATGTTATTCTTTATTTTAGTATTTTACAATGTTTTATTGAATAATTTTGCTGGTATTTTATGTAATATAACATAAAGAAGTGTACTGAATACGATTTAATAGTGAATTGCGTGCATTTTCATGTTCTGCCAAAACGCTTAGAGGAATTAATATTTAGTTGTCAGCACCCAATCAATTGTAACGACTATGACTAATTTGCATAAAAAAATTATTAATATATATTCGTTGTAGGAGTATATTATTAAACGAATGTCTAGTCTAATAGAACTGAGATAATTGTTAACCATATATGAATGCAAGATGTATTATATTTAATGAAATCCTTTCACAAGAACACGTTTCTGATCATAACTGTTTGTTGGAATACATGAGATTTAAATCCTATGCCATTTATAGTATGACTCGTCTAAGCATTGTGTAGTCGACTTTGGCAAAAGAAATCAGTCTTAATCCTGAATATTTTACCAGAAGAAAGTTTTCCTAAGAAATTTGAAATAAAATGCCTTATTTTACGTGTGGTGACGCAGCATGAATACAATTCATCACCCCACACTTACCCGTGGATGTCGTAAATGACGACTAAGGTATATGCAGAAAACGTAAGGGAAGGAAACCACTACATAAAACCGTATCCATAAAACCCGTCTCACCAGCGTGGTATAGTAGACCAACGGAAGGGAATTCCGTTGTGGAGGCGGCTCGAGCCCAGCAGTGAAATGTCTATAAGCTGTGATAAATAAAGTTATTTACTTTAAAAATAAATAAGTAAATAAATAAATAAGAATAAAATAAATAAATAAGTAAATAAATAAATAAGCTGTGATAATTATGATGATAAATTACCTTATTGGTCTAGTAGAATAAGTATACCTACCGTTACCTTCTTAAAATTCTATATTCGATACATGAGTTTTTGAGCTTGGTTATGAGGCTCAAGAAAATGAAAGTATTGTTTTTCGAGAGATTTCGTCTATATTACAGAAATTTTGAGCAGAAAAGGTCAATTTTGAAATTGCACCTGGTTAGTAGCAATAGGCATTCTTTCATTTCCCTTAGGTATCATAAAAACCAACTGTAACTGTGTTAACCCTCGTTTCGCTTCGTTTTCAGTCGCCTTACCCGCGTAGTTCCCGTTCCTGTGAAAATACCGGGATAAAATATAGCTTAAGTTATTCCCTATATAGACAGCTACCTGGTAGTAAAATATTATCAAAATCGGTACGGCAGTTTTGAAGATTACCAGCAACAAACAGACAGATAGATTTTAAACCGATTTTTAGGCGTAGGTATCGTGCCAATAACCGTGTGAGAATGAAAAAAGCCCAGTATTTTGACATTACAAACAGACACTTTTATTTATTTGTAGTATAGGTGAAGTGATACGCTGAAGGATGGATGAACGGATGGTGATATTAGTACCTAATTGTTTTAACAAACCGCTTGAGTATCACTGTAGGCGCATATAGAATATTCGGTTCTTCAAAAAGTAGTTACACCTTGAGAAATCACTGACCAAGATTAAAAATACCCATGAAGTCATCGTTTTCAAGAAAATAATTGTTGACTTAAGTACAGTCTAAGTAAAACGAGTTGATTAATGTACATAGTAATTACGTAGATAGTATATAATTTACTATAGTGATATTTTTATGATAATTATTATGAGTTATAATACATAGTGTATTTTATTGTAATAACACGTAATTCGCACTGTCGTTCGTTTAAGAGACTTAATAATACTTTCGGAAATAAGATAGGTCTTGACAATGGGGCGGATGACCGGACCGGGGATTAGTCCGTCACCCGCAAAGGCTGACCGCGCGACGGCGATCAACGTCCCGGGAGGAACGGTTCGAAGGGGAGAGTAACCCACAGGATATCCCGCCGAGCTGGCCATGGAAGACAAGGAACTCGGTGAGGCTGAGGTAGTGGCTACGAATGTTACTCTTCCGATTTCTTGTGGTTGTCATAAAAAATAACTAACAGCTTTACATCAACCTGGGTCAACTTCATCTGACGCTATCTAGTCAACAATTACATTCCCAAGGAGAGATGACGTAAAGCTGGCGGCCGGTTAAAACTATTGGTAATGACTTTTGCAATATGTACGATGAAAGAGGAATAAGCAGGATGATAATAATCTCGGCTCATACAAGTCCCACTGCTGGGCTCAAACATCCTCCACAATAGGAGGGAAATTGACTTTACTATACCATGGGGCTCAAACATGTTGGTATAGGGTTTAGTTTCAAATTTTCCTTCTCTTGCATAGATGTTATATGCTTACTCTATCATCACTATATCCCTCAGTCGTCTTTTACGCCATCCACGGTAAGATAGGGAGTCTTGAATTGTATTCTTATTCCATCACCACACGGAAGGATGATGAAGATAATGATGACTTACTTTCAGTCACAAAGTTACTTCTTAATTTGTTTAGTTAGTAGTAAAATAATAATCATGTCTAAAAATTCGAAATCTGGTTATTTGTACCTATTATTTTTTTATTGTAATGCCTTCCACAATACGAGCATTTATCCCTTAGTGGATTTTTTGTTAAAGACTACCTATGTTTAAAAAATAAAACAATTAAATAAAATATTCTAAACGAAATACACAAAATAATTTAGAAAACTATAGTCTTTCATTTTACACTTTAAATAAAAGACTATAAAGTTTATCCTTGACCACAGATTAGTGGGTACGATGCGTTATAGGCTCATTCGAGGCTATATTCAAGCTAATTAGTTTTACTGTAGTCACAATATTCTCACATATACATCGTAAAATTCGCGGTACTTTGACTATATCAAACATAAGAATAGGCACAGTATAAATTAAACAACACTTTGGCTCTTTACATAACCCTTAACAATTACATTATTACATAGATGACAATAACACATTTTTCAAGAAAATACCTTTTTCTAACTGGCTAATTTTTGTATTGTAAGTGATCTGTATGGTGACGGAGTAAGAATACAATTCACCACTCCCTTTCTTGCACGTGTAGCAAATGTGATTGCTTCCTCACCTTAATCCTTCCGAAAATCATTTCAATATTTGTCGACTGCACAGATGGCGTAGTGATTAAAACATCGATTGATCTACCAGATCAAATGTCATAGAATCAATTCGCACGCAGGACCTTATTTTACGCTATCCATAAACTGTTCTTCTGAGTCTAGGTATAATTTATTTATCCGTTAATGGTGAGTCTTAAAAGTCCCCCGTAATACACAAATTAATACAAGATATCTTATTCCCATGTGGTGAACAGTAGAAATACAACTTATCACCCCCTTTCTTGCCCGTGGGTGTCGCAAAAGGCGACTAAGGGATTAAATTTGTACACCTATGCTCTTACTCCTTCTCTTGAAGGAAAACGTAAAATAAAACTTTATTACAACACGTCTGACTAGCGTAATATTGTAAGGACAATCCTCCCTCTTATTGTGGGGCTCTCGAGCTCTACAGTAGAATAAGTGGCAATGATAATGAATGATGATCTTTATTAAAAAAAAATGATTAATATCATCTGTGGCAACAGTAGACATTACAAAAAAAATTAAAGAACTAAAACAATGTTGATCGTTGTAACACCGAATCGTAATCTAAATTATATAGCTATTAATAAAAATAATCGAATCAATTAGTTATTAATTTATTATCATTCATTCGCTAATAAGGCAATAAATTCATATAGAAACACGATTAGGATTCCATGCTAAACAATAAGGCATCATTACTCTGTGAACGATTAGTCGACAATCGATTTATAATAATTATTTTAGTTTATTACGTCATTTGGCCCAGAAATGCGACCTTTAGTTTAATGTAAGCATGTATAAATATAAATAGCAGCTGATGTCCATAACTTCGTCAGAGTGCAATTCAGTATTATTACTTAACCCTATAGGACCATTATTTTCAATATTTTCTTTTTGCATTGTTGTCAGATCTCGATGTAACAATACCTAAATGAAGCATAATGCATTTGTAAATTCGACTACGAGAAAACTATTTAATAGTACTAATTTAAAGAAAAACTTCTGGAAACAGACAGACAATTTTTTTTTCTCTTTTTTATTGTTAGGTACTTTTTTGTTTCTTTTTGTTTAAATTTAAATGCGGGTGTCGGGATTGCGTGCGGAGGGCGGTATGGTCTCTTTGAGAGAGCTTACCGCCTGGCGCGTCGACGCCCGCCGAGACGTCATTGCCCGTTGGGCAATCCGGCTGGAGAGGCCTCGGTTCGGTGTGCGAACCGTCGAGACCTTCCGGCCGGTGCTGATGCAGTGGTTAGAGCGGCGGTACGAGGTGCTCTCCTTCCGACTGGTGCAGGTTTTGACGGGGCATGGTAGCTTCGCCAAATACCTCCACCTACCACACGGTCGTTAGGAGGGAGAGTACAACGTCCTGCCACCACTGCGATTGCGACAAGGACATGGCGCAGCAGTGGCGTACGCTCGAGGTTTGTGCCGCTTGGGCGGAGCAGCGTCGTGAACTCGTCGGAATCATCGGTGCCGACCTGACGCTGCCAACCATCGTCAGGGTGATGCTCGACGTCAGGAGCTGAGACGCAGTTGCAGCTTTCTGCGAGGTAGTAGTCTCGCGGAAGAAGGCGGCGGAGCGCGTGCGCGAGGAGCGTCTCTACGACGACGTGAACCGCCGCCGGTAACTGGGGCGGCGCAGGCGCAAATACCTGTGCCTTATGCCGCCCTAGCTGAGGCCGCGGGTGACTGAACCGGGGAGTTAGTCCGTCACCCGCCAAGAGGCCAACCGTGTGAGGAAAGACCGATGTCTTCCTCCGAGGGGGGAACGTCGGTTGAGGAGAGGGTACTACTCCAGGGGTATTCCGACGGACCGACTGACGACAAGTCTCCCTGCTCCGGTGGTTGGCCCAACGACGAAGGCAACGTGTCACGGGTGAGTAATGAGTGTGCGTGCTTACGCCCCTCCGTCGCCCCGGATGGAGTCGGGCGAGGAATGCGCCGACCGTAACCCACCCGCAAAAAAAGACAAAAATTTAAATAATACTTTTGAAGTGAAAACTTCTTTAGCCGCGTTGGGCACTTTTTGGTAAGGGAAAATCTTATGGGTTCGCGTCACCGACATGCTCATAACTGTTTAGTGTTTTTGTTCGATTATTATTTGAATCGTTTAACTGAAGAATCATTATGCAGTACAAGAGTGATTACTAAATAAATATCTTTACTAATATTTTTATGATAAAAAATAAGCAACTGAAAATTATTTTAAGTACTCGTATTTATTTTGGCGTTTGAAAATTTTATATTATTTAAAATTAATAGATGTGAAAACCAGTTGATAATTTTAATTCCAAGATTATAAAATTCCAAATTTTTATAATTAAGGTTCTAAGTTTTCACTTCCATCGGTATGGACTTCCATGGTCTATATAACTGCCTTTTTTTTTGTTTTATGTCACTCTTTGCTTCTGTCGTACGTGTTGGCGGCTATGAATTTTAATAACTGTTCTGATGTAGTCTGGCCAACAATTATACTCCCAAAGAAGGTATTATCACAACTTTTGCTATATGTACTGTGGAAGATGAGTAAATATTGCGTCCACCCTAAGTAATAGGATGGGATGGGAGCAGGGTGATGACGATTTTTCTCTTTTCTTATCTTCGCCCACATAATATCTTGTGATAAATTTCTTAAATGTGTACATACTCGGTTCCTACTGCTTTACTAAGACTTAATTTTACTTTCAAAATTATAACTGAAAAGTAAAACTGTGTTACATTCAAGCTTTAAACCGAACAAACTGAAGAAAATCAAATTGGCTAAATGTTTTTAAGCTTCGGCAAGATCATTGATTACAAAAAGTGAGTTACTGTGACAATATACTTCACATCTTGCCAGTGGAATTTATATTACTATCTATAAGATTTATCTGAAATTGTTGAATATACGTTACAGCTTGAAACCCAAAACTGTGTTTTAAATAGAAAATTACATTATCTCTTTAAAGTCTCTCGATAATCAGGTCATAGAAAAAATCTTTCAGCCTAAATCAAACTCCACTACAAAATCAGGTTAGATGAAAAATACACACCTACATATTTTCTAATCTATATTATTCACATGACATTTACAACTTTCACAAGGTGATAAGCAGATGATAAACTACATATTCATATTTAGAGCAACAGTGTCATAACAAAATAAACATTATTTTACATACCTTATAAATTTGTATATGGTCAGAGTAGGCCATGAGACATTCGATTAAATTATGGGTGACGCGAAGTCCGCTAGGAAAATTGGAGTAAATAACTAAATACCTTTAGGCCGGATAAAACGAGCGTAATTTTTTGAGTTATGAGTCGCGTAAAATAAGTCGCGTAATCTTCGTTCAACAGAAAATCGATTGCGTCATCAGTCGAACTTAATTTATTTAATTGCAGTCCAATAAAATATTATATATTGAAGCATATTCAGAAACTAAGTAAATTAATTCAATAGTGAAAGAATGATGCGGGGACAGTTACATCCTTACTAATATCATAAATGCAAAAGTAAGTTTTTGTTTGTTTGTTACGTTTTCACGCTTAAACCACAAAACCGATTTCAAAAATTCTTTCACCAATGGAAAACTATAATATCAATGAGTAACATAGGCTCCAGTTTATTCCGGTATTCCCACGGGAACGGGCACTACGCGTGTACGGCGACTGAAACCGAAGCGAGGGTCGGTTGTTAGTAGTACCTTATATATTTTTATGTATATCTAGATTAAAAAACTGCCACTATCGTCGTCTTAGCTCAATACGTTCCACTACTGGACTCGAGCCTTTGACGAGCAATTGACCTATTATTCCACGCTGATCAGATTTATTGATATAGAGATTTATTTCGGAACTTCCTTCTCATGCAGAAATGTCACATGCGTATCATACCCATTAATCGTCTTCTACGACATCCACGAGTAAGATAGGGAGTCATGAATTGTATTCTTACTCCCTTACCACAGGAAAAAACTATTATTACTATTTTGTTCCATTTGCGGACCCAATTGAATTCAAATCATGCACTTAAGTCAGCAGATAACTCATTACGACACATATAGAATTTATATAAAACCTAATGCAGCTTAAATTACGAGACTCCTTTTACGTGACTCTTGTTTGTTTGGCGGAATACTTAGTGATGAATTACGATTATACGGTAGTATCGCTTAATTCTACGTTATGATTGCATTGCCCCACCAGCGCGTTATCTTCCAACCGAATGATAATCCATTTTTTGTTATTCTTCTTTTTTTATTATTATTTTTTATTGTGTACTTATATTTTTTATGTTTTATTTATTATTCTATTATTATTTCTTCTTCTATTATTTTGTCTGTAAGCGTTGTTCTTTATAAGTGATTATAAATTAATTCGTAATCGATAATCAATACTCTTGAATGATCGAATACGTTGAATGCAAAGCGTATTAATTAGATAGGTACTAATTTCCCTTTACTATTAAAAAGTTTCGTGATTAGTGGACGAACCACTTTCGCGGATTACAATAGTGTTGACGAGACAACATATCGATATTAGATACATTTTGTAATGCATCGTCAATACCGGTTTATTGTTAGTAATAATTATGTTACTTAGGATAAACTAATGCATACGGTAACCTTAGTTTTGAACTTACAGTTTGTATTTTTTCCCTCACTTTCAAAGATTGAAGTAATACCTAATTTCTGAATCAAATTATTTGAATATAACGTCATTTTTATTGTTGTTCTCGTCTCTTCTCAGCTTATATACTATTGGGCTCAAGCCTCCCCCAAAACATAAGGGAAATTAACCTGCTACAACGCGTTAGCTAGACCGCTGCCTACTGTAAAAAAGTAAAGTGCCGATATGTATGTTGGTCAGGTTCGGTGATACTAATGGCATCACCAAAATCCACTACACGCAAACACACTCAGAAAGTTAAGCTTCCGGCTCTCTTGCTCACTGAACGAAGTGCAGTATCAAGTTTCTACTACTCCGAGTAGTCCGTTGATTTTCTTTGGGGGATGTCGATCGAGGAGAGGGTATTCCTCAAGGGGTGTTCCGTCGGGCTGACCACTGACGACAAGTCACCCTGCACTGGTGGTCGGCCCAACGACAGAGGCGACGTGTCACGGGTGGGTTACGGGGCCGCGCGCGCCGCCCCTCTGTCCTGTCGTTAGTGCCATCGTCACCCTGGACGGAGCCGGGTGACGATGGCACTAACCGTCGTGCACTCCCAAAAAAAAGAGCCACGATTTTCTGCGTGAGTGTGTTGAATTCTGCGAGACTACCCCGGACAGACCGAACCACAGCTTTAAGGCAGACATCTGTCGATAGTGTGGCTCTGCCGGTGAATGAATCATGAAACGAAATGATCGCCTACCACATTGGTATCTTCGAGTACTGCTTTTTTCATTACTTATAGACCTCATTACTTATCATATTTCTTTGAATTACATATTTTACAAATTCTACCCTTGCTATAAATTTATAGAAGATTATAAATTTGTACTTTATGATAGAGAAATATATAAAAAAACATATATTTATTATTATTATCTTACACTGCACTTTATAAACTTAGAACCACTTTAACTGGACAATATTTTCTTATAGACAGATGAAGATACAAAAAATATTTAAACAAATTATTAAGCATAAATAACCGTCTGAGTGAGAAAAAAAACCTACTATACATATTGACATTACAAAAAGACAATTCAATATCATTTTTTTTTTATTTAAAAGGCTAATTAAAATTACATCCAGACTCGGAACAATAATTTGTGGATCGCACAAAGTGTTGCCCCGCGTGGGATACGAACCCCTGACTGGCGCTATAGGTCGCTATCTTAATTACTACGCCATCTGTGCAGTTTTATAGATGCAAGTCAATGGATATATCCATAATAATTATTTTAGTGAATTATACGCATTGTGTAATTTCTTTACAATTTATAATGTTGTATTCCGTGTGGTGACGAATAAAGAATACAATTCACTACTCCGTCTTTTGTCCGCGAATGTCATAAAAGAGGACTAAGGGTAATAGAGGACTAATAATTATTAGTCCTCTATTACCCCTAGTCGTCTTTTCACTGGTCAACAAAATTTAAACTTTTTTTTGTCACATGAATACTTATATGAAATTTTGAATATAATAGTGCCACTAAGCAACAATATTATCATTCAAAAAAATGTACACGTCAGGTTTTCTTGTGATATTAATACATTTATTTTCGTAAAAAATACAAAAATTAGCTACTCTTTGAGACATTTTATTCCTTAGTTTACAACAAACTTATGATTTTCTTGAATATTTAGCATTTGGTAGGTCTCTTCTAAGTCTCCAACAATAATATGCTAGCATTCCCGGCATCGATTTCCCTTGATAGCGTTTTTCCATTAAAAAAAATGTCCTGATGTCACCTATCACCTTGTTCGTCACACACAGCTCCCAAATTGGCCGAAAATAATCCAAATGAGAGTCCAGCGTATGTATTTTTAAGTACAAAGCTTTATATGATATTAAAAGTTCATTTATTAATTCTTGGTAATTTTCCGCTTGGCTCTCAAACAACTACGTAACGGTAAGGCACCGAGAGATGACGGAATTACGGCAGAGCTTCTAAAGGCGGGCGGCAAGCCAGTCTTAATAGCCCTTCAGAAGCTATTTAATTCCGTTATCCTCGGGGGCGACGTTCCACAGTCGTGGACCAGGAGTGTGGTGGTGCTGTTCTTCAAGAAGGGTGACAAAGCTCTTCTAAAGAACTACAGACCCATCTCACTCCTGAGCCATGTTTATAAGTTGTTCTCGAGGGTCATTACCAATCGACTCCCGCGTAAGCTCGATAACTTCCAGCCGCCCGAACAAGCCGGCTTCCGAAAAGGCTATAACACCATAGACCATATCCTCACGCTTCGGCAGATTATACAAAAGATCGAGGAGTATAATCGGCCCCTGTGCTTAGCGTTTGTGGACTATGAGAAAGCCTTTGATTCAGTCGAAACTTGGGCGGTGCTGCAGTCCCTTCAGCGGTGCCAAATCGACTATCGCTATATCGAAGTGCTGAAGTGTTTGTATAGGAACGCCACAATGTCAGTCCGTATCCGGGATAGGAGTACGAAACCGATCCAGTTGCAGAAAGGCGTGAGACAGGGAGATGTCATCTCTCCGAAACTGTTCATCACTGCACTGGAAGTTGTCTTCCAGCTCTTAGACTGGACTAGACTCGGCATCAACATTAACGACGAATACATCACTCGCCTTCGATTTGCGGATGATATAGTCGTTATGGCAGAATCCATGGAGGACCTTGGCACAATGCTCAATGATCTCAGCAGGGTATCCCAACTAGTGGGTTTACGAATGAACATGGACAAGACGAAAGTCATGTCAAATGCCCATGTCATTCCTGTACCGGTCCTAGTTGGCAATACGATTCTCGAAGTTGTCGATCACTATATTTACCTCGGACAAACAGTCCAGTTATGTAGATCCAATTTCGAGACAGAGGTCAGCCGACGAATCGAACTCGGTTGGGCAGCGTTCGGGAAACTCAAGAGGATCTTCTCGTCCAACATACCTCAGTGTCTGAAAACACAGGTCTACGACCAGTGTGTGTTACCAGTGATGACTTACGGCACGGAAACGTGGTCCCTAAATGTAGGCCTTATATCAAGGCTCAAAGTCGCTCAGCGTGCTATGGAGCGAGCTATGCTCGGGATTTCTCTGCGAGATAGAATCCGGAATACGGAAATCCACAGAAGAACGGGTGTAACCGACATAGTACGAAGAATTAGTACGCTGAAGTGGCAATGGGCAGGCCACATCGCTCGACGAACCGACAACCGCTGGGGAAGAAAGGTTCTCGAGTGGCGACCACGTATCGGACGACGCAGTGTTGGACGCCCCCCCACTAGGTGGACCGATGACCTAGTGAAAGTTGCTGGGCGTCGTTGGATGCAGGCGGCACAGGACCGCACATTGTGGCGCAAGATGAGGGAGGCCTACGTCCAGCAGTGGACGGCAATAGGCTGAAATGATGATGATGATGATGATGAATTTTCCGCTTTATAGTTTCCAAGAAAATTTTAGACAAAAATCACAAAACATTGCCACGCGAGTTTTTCCTGATCATTCAGTTTTCCTTCCAAACTCTTATCATTCATTAATCGCCAATTTGTGCACCTACAAATATCGCCTCTTTAATTTTTGTTTCACTGAGCTTGAGGCATTTCTCTTTGAGATATAAAAATCCATGGCCATCTTTAGGCATGCTTTTTACAATTTTTTTTTATCAGGCCCAGCTTTATGTGTAATGATGGTAAAAGTATGAGTCTGCTGGCCGATGATAAGTTTGGATACCGGAAAGTGTGTTTAGACTTGTTTGTAATACCTTTTCTTTGAGTTAAAGAACAGTAACAATCACTTACATGATCCTTTATTTCCGTCCAAATCATAGGTAGAGCAAATGGTAAATGCCTAGGTTCTTATTTATCCCAACCTAATAGGAGTCTCACACACGTTACACAACATTTAAGTAGAACCCAGGATTTATCTTGATGCCTTACAGGCAATCCAAAATAGTCTAGTAGCATTGTTCAATTAATGATGTGAAATTTCGACGTTGAGATGTGAAAATTAATTCTCCACACACATAACAGAAACTGTCGGGGTTGTTAGAACACTTTCATGGCATATTTACGATGTAACTAAAATAAATAAAACGTAAGTTACTGGAATGCAATAGTTATATAGTCACCTAAATGAAGTTATTCAAACAAAGAAACGTATATGAGGTGAGAAATGAATATGCAGCTGTCACAAAAAACTGGAGGTGATTGAGAGAAAATGATTATATATTTTTAATGAGGATACACTAACATAACCAAAAATCATCACAAAGTTCGTGTGGCAAAAACAGTGTTGACTAGTGATTAATATGCAGATAACATATATTCAAGATAAGGAAAACTCGATAAACTCTATACTATCATACTGTCTGATCAGCGCGTATAGTGTATAGTGTTGACCAATTTTCCTCCCATTGTGGAAGAGGCCCGAGCCCAACAGTAGGACACACATAAGCTGTGTTGTGTTGTGTTTCAAAAGTACAAGTTTTCAGTTTACGTTTTTTTTATAACTTTTGATATCACACCTAAAATTCCATTAGTGAAACGTTACATATACGTAATTGCCTATTCTTCTGCCGCATGTGAGAAAAAAATAAAATTGACTGTATAAAGTACTTGATTGTCCTTACTAATATTATAAATGCGAAAGTAAATTTGTTTGTTTGTCACGCTTTCACGCTTAAACTACCGATCAGATTTTAAAAATTCTTGGACACACACTTTCTTGGACAAACACGAATGTACATCTATAATATCGGGGAGCAACATAGGCCGTTTTATCCCGGTATTCCCACGGGAACGAGAACTACGTGGATAAGGCAACTAAAACCGAAGCAACGCGAGAGCGGGTTGCTAGTTATATACAAACGATGATAATCTATTCAAAATTTTGCACCTGCTACTATTTTCAATGTTGTATTCAGTCATACTTGTAAGCTCCCGTCAGTATGTCGATTATCAATCCAACAAATAAATAAATAAATCTCAGGATCCGGTAACCAAGCTGAAAAAATAAGTAAACAAATTGTTGCCTGCGCGAAATTCGACGTCATTACATTCCATCGATATACTTGCGCATCTCCCTTCGCAACTCCCGCGCAGGTGGCCATGTTATACAATAATTCCGAGATAATTCCCTCCAAGGTCGCGTTTCATACTATTTCCGTACTAATTGAAATAAATATACAAGTGGTTATTTGGGATGTGGCCATGTGCTTCGTTTTTATGAGACAAGTTTATGTAATTAAACATTAGACAAGCTGTAGAAAGTCTATCAAATATGAACATCAAAGATCTTAATAAATCATGTATTATTTCTGGCATTGAATATATTGCCCTTTGTAATATTAATATCGCACAAGTATTTCTTTTATAGTTTATGTTCAATAAACTATTATTTTGCCTTAGAATAATAACGTATAGAAGGATAGTGTCAATACGTAGGCCATCAAAATTATAAAGCAAACAATACTACATACGTACACACGCACACCACTATAAAAATTATGAAATCAAATTTTGTTTTTATTAACATAAATCATCGGAATACTTTTTAAAGTAATGTTAATATACTTTTATGTTTTTCAAATGTGTTGTGACACCATTTAAATGCACAAATCCTCATAATTACCTATTTATTTTTTAAGAGTTGCGTACGTATTTGCAGTAAAGTGAGTATATTACGGATCGGTTCCGGTGTAAGCTCCATTAGGCTCCAATTGAAATGCTTCACTTTTAGTGCGCGAACTTACCTTCTATACGTTATTATTCTAAGTATTTTGCATTATGTGATTCCGTGTAGTGACGGAGTAAGAATACAATTTAACACCTCCGTGGGTGTCTTAAAAACGCCTAAGGGATTAAATATGCATATAACATCTATGCAAGTGAAATTAATCCCTGTAGCAATACGTGACCAGCGTGGTATAGTAGGTCAATCTCCCCTTCTATTGTGGAGGAAGCTCGAGTACGGCAGTGGGACGTATATGACCTGAAATAATGATAATGTTGATTCTGATAATATCAGAACATTAACATTTTAGGAGACATAATTTACATATTGTAATGTTCTATTATTCTGAATTTATACCTATGATCCATACATATAATAGATCAACATATAGCCTTTGACTTTATTTTACAACAGATGGACTGCAGAACCCCATACTATCCGTCCCAAATATATTTGTGGCCGTCACTTCTTTTAAATTTTATCTTTCAAAAATAATCATCACCCTGCTCTTATCCCAATTAGTTGGGGTGGACTCAATATGTACATACATTTCTTTTTATGATTTTTGTATTTTCTTTACATATTTTAAAAGTTACTGGCAATATTTTAATTAAAACTACTTTTAAGGATTTTATCGCGTTTGTACTAAACATTGTTGAGCGTGAGACACCTCAGTCCTCCCGTAACCATAACCGCTGATAAGTATTAGAAACGTTGGCAAATCAAAAATTAAATACAAAAGCGATAAAATCAATAAAATTAGTTTTATTCCAAATGTGTAATACTCACGTAAACAAAGGAAATAATTATTGGCAATAATTTTATGATCGACCGCCTGCCTGATGTCAACTTGCCGGCCCTTACATACTTATCATAGAACAGGACCAGCTCTTTCTGATGCCGTCTGGTAAACAGTCCTGATCTATGCAAAGCTCTCACTAGCAATGTAAGGGTTGTTAGTATTCTTAATCGCTATTATACAACATATGTTTCTTTCAAATATATGTAAAAGTAAAAACAACGCAGTAATTGAATATGACCGTTTTGTAATATTTAGAAAATTAGTGTGAAAAAATCTGCCCTTAAGCGTACAATTTGATATTTCAGTGACTTCATTTTGGTACATACTAATGTCATCATCATCACTTCAGCCCATATGTATTCCACTTTTGCGCTAGGGCCTCCTTCTCTATGAAAAAAAAATTAACCTACTATACTACGCTGGCGTCGACGTCTTACCCAGTCACCACAAAAACTAGAATAATTTTCACACAATTTTACCTAATTCTTAGGCCATAACAGATGTTGTAATAACGCATTTAAGAGAAACAAGTAGCGATGATGTGGTGTCAATAATAAAACAATTGTACATTAACATTATCTTGTTTAAAGTCACACTTCAATGCAAATAATAACTCTATTAAACGCCAAGTCCATTCTTATGTGTTGTGTGTGTGAAATCGAGTTAAAACAAAACGCAAAACAAACAGAACATATTTCATCATCACGCGGAACGCAAATTCCCGACAGTCCCAACACCTATAATACACTTTACGATCAACGGGACGGTGGAGTATTATAAATAACCTCAGGGATATAATCGACCAAGCAGACATTGCCTTGCAATTTTGTTCACTACCTCGGGAATTATGTAGATTCTAGTTTTGTTTTACTACAAATACATCTATAAATAAAAGTGTTTTGTCATATATTTTATTACGTTAAATTAAAAAGCTTTGTATTTTTATTTTTTGTGGTGGGCTACGGTCAGCGCGCTCCTCGCACCACTCCGTCCGGGGCAACAGAGGGGCGTAAGCACGCAACACCCGCAAACCACCCGAAAACCACGTCGCCTTCGTCGTTGGGTCGACCACCGGAGGAGGGTTACTTGTCATCAGTGGTCAGCCCGACGGAATACCCGCTACGTGGGATACCCTCCCATCGACCGACGTCCCCCTCTCGGGGGGATGTCGGTCTTTCCTCACGCGGTCGGCCTCTCGGCGGGTGACGGACTAATCCCCGTCACGTCACTCGCGGCCTCGGCTAGAAAAAAAAAAGCTTTGTATGTGAAGAAAATCTGGGCAATGTTAGTAAACTGTTCTCCATCCTTTATGACAATATAGAACAATACCATTAATCTTTTCTTAGTTTATCTCATATATGTCACACTGTAAGACTCCAGTCTCTTCCATAACAGGAGTGAAATCGATATACTAAACCACGCAGCTC
Source organism: Lymantria dispar (assembly GCA_032191425.1). Lineage (NCBI taxonomy): Eukaryota > Metazoa > Arthropoda > Insecta > Lepidoptera > Erebidae > Lymantria > Lymantria dispar. Next base: position 4,819,489 of record CM063442.1, on the reverse strand, counting down.
GAATAAAAATTTATTTGGAGTTTTCATTGTTCTTAGTCGTCTTTTTGGACACCTTTTGTCATGGCTTTTATACGTTGAATATAATAGAACCACGCTGCTGAAAGTTTCCATGTGCCAGAAAAGGTCGGTTCGTTCGAAGCTGTACTACACTCTTGCAGAAAAAGAACACCTGAGTGGTACGTTCGGTGAGCAAGAGAATCGAAAGTCCTAATTCCTAACATACTGTTGGCAGCAACCTGACTGTGCTTTTGATATTGTATAGATTAATATTGGTTGCTGCAGTTCCTATTTACCATTACGTGAGTTACCCACTCTTCTGCAACTAAATCAATAATATAGCAAAAGACTTTTGGTAAAAAGATAACGCTGTTAAAAAATATTCATATCCATTACCATACGGACAGCTATTCTCCTGTACAAATATAATCCTTGGCCACCCTACATTAGTCTGTAGCAATCGTATTGGCGCCGGCTATTTAACGGTATTTATTATAGAGAAATTAAAACTCACATGATGCCGTATCGTTAGATCAAGTAGTATTTACATTAATATAGTTGTTCTGGTGAACATTATAAGAAAATAAACAGTCAAGATACATGCAAGCTTTTTAGACAATCGGAGTAATTCCAGAGCTAGATTTTATTTGTAATTTTCAGAAAATCTTTTTCTTTTTTCTAGTTTTATGCTTTTAATTCCCGTAGGAGTAGACAGAGGTGTAGCATTCTATAATTAGCCATGTCTAATTGGCACTTTCAACTGGAAATTATACAATTCACCATCCTTTTCTTGCCCGTGGGTGTCGTAAAAGACAAGATTAAATACGCATATCTATACCAATAAATAAATTTGGAGTGTCTGTTTGTAATGTCAAAATGCAAAGGCTTTTTTCATGCTCACACGGTTATTTGCACGACACCTATGCCTAAAATAGCAATTAAAAAATTTTTGTCTGTCTGTCTGTCTGTTTGTTCCGGGTAATCTTCAAAACGGCTGGACCGATTTCAAAAATTCTTTCACCAATGGAAAGCTATAATATCAGAACGTAAACTAGGCTATATTTTATCCCGGTATTCCCACAGGAACGGGAACTACGCGGGTAAAACGACTATAACCTATAACCGAAGCGAAGCGAGGGTGGATTGCTAGTAATATCTATGCAAGAGAACGCAAACTGGAAATAAAACCCTATACCACGTCTGACCAGCATGGTATAATAGGTTAATTGTCCTGCTACCCGATAACTAACCGCGTTTCCTCGTTGTCGCCATTGGGCCGAACACTAGTGCCGATTCTTTGACATCAGTGGGTGGTCCGGCGAGTTACTCTTTCGGATACCTTTTCTGTCGACACCTTGGTAACAACAAAAATGTTATGGCGTTACCGTCATGCAATATAAGAAATAGTCCTAGAGAATTACGCAGCCATTTTTCACATCACAGGAGCCAAATTAAGCCAATTAACACAGAAAATTAAATAAAATTTAAAGTAAACCGTAGAATTAGTTCTGTTTTATAGAAATAAAAAAATAATTTACCGACTATATTTATCATCTATATAAATAGATAGTGACACTGTGATTTACTGTACAAAAAATAGTTTATACAAAACGTATGACACATTTTTAGCTGTCACATATTATGCAAGTGACCTGATTCGGGTTCGTTATAGCATCGTCTTTTTTAGTCGATATTACATTTGAGAATGACATTGGACGAGGCATAATCACATAGCGATTGATACAAATATTACTTGGATGTAGTGTTGTGAATAATATAATAACAATTTTTAATTTTAATAAATTGATAATAACAATAAACGCGTTAGTTGGAATTTCCGTGTGGTCCCACTGTTGGGCTCCTTCACAATGGAATGGATATTGACCTACTATACCGCGCGTGTAAGACGGGCTGATGGGCTTTATTTCGAGTTTTTATTCTCTTTCATAGATGTTTCTTTTTTATTGGTAACAGTGACAAACGCACAAACACTGCATCTGATAGTAAGTGATACTGCCGCTCATAGACCTTTGCTAGGCCACTACCTACCGTGAAGAAAGTGAAGGGAGTATGAATGCGTGCAATGAAGTTCGGTGATACTAAAGGCATCACTAAAACCCACTACACGCAAACACCCTAAGAAATTTGGGCTTCCGGCTCTCTCCCTCACTGAACGAAACGCAGTAACAAATTGCTAATACTCGGATGTCGATTTTCTGCGAGAGTGTGGTACTACTCCGGACGGACCGGCCTGCGGCTATAGACAGACAACTGTCAACAGTTTTATCCTACCACTAGGTAAAAAAGAAGTTATCTACATACAATAATCCCTTAGTTGTCTTTTACGAAACCCATGGGTAAGAACAAAAAGAAAAGTATAAGTAGCGCCACATAAATCACCGCAAGCATTTAGTAAAGATCTGTTATTTAAACGTTGCAAACAGTCCCTTAAATTTTATTTATCTGTATAGATAAATGTTTTATTAGGTCATTTGACGAAACAGCTCGACCTGGTTTCATGTTTATATCCCTTGCTAATGTCCATGTTACGCGGTTTACATTTTACGACTCACACACCTATCGAAGTTTGACCAAACACGACATCGTAAATGCGTATTACCATGCCCCATAGAAAGTGAAACTGCGAACGGGTAAAACCACACAGTAAATAATTATTACAAGGGTTAAAGAAAGTCTTTGTGGTTTCTTTGTATGGTACAAAGGGATGTTTTACAAGCTTTTGTAGCTGAGAGCCTCCTCTGATTAAAGCGGTTTTAATTTTCAGTGTAAAGAGTGAAATGCTTGGAGTTTTTATTCAGGTATTTATAATAATCTGTAATTGTTACGAATGTAGGAAGAATTTATTTGCTTATTTGAATACGCTAATCTTAGAAAATGCTGTATTTTAGCTGATACACTACCATGTAGCCATTTTATCGGCGGGAGCAGATGTTACGCTCCGCGATTTCTATCTATCTCTTCCAGCTGGAATTCATCCTGCTGCTTTTTTTTTTCAATAATTCATCCACGAGTCTTGCTGATTGGTATATCGCTTACTGCACGGCTTAGCATCTCCCAACTTCTCTTGGACAAGGATCTTTTTTAAAAACTATCATTTCTGGAAATACATATGTCTGAAAAATAATTATATGCAGAAGACGGTATTCAAATAAAGACAGCAAACGATAATCGGTTTTAAGCCCTATATTACGTGAACATAAACAATTATAATAAAATGTGTGGATTACACTTTTTATCTATTGCATTATTATTTAACGATTTGTTAACCTTTATAAAAAAAAATAGATAAAATATGAAGTGCTTTCACATATTTTTGGACGTTTATTATATTAATAAAACCTACTGAGAGAAGACGTCATATCAGCCCACTAATGACATAGCGATGGGATCATTAATCCAGCTCATATACGTTCCACTGCTAAGTTTGAGCCTCATCCATTATAGAAATGACTTATACTACGCTGGTCAGACGTCTTGATATAGGTTTTTATTTCAAGGTGTCCTTCTTTTGCATAGATATTATGTGCATTTAATATTCCTTAGCAGTTTTCTATGATACCCATGGGCAAGGTGGTAAATTGTGTTCGTACTCCTTCACCACAAACCGTTGGGTTAATGATGATAAATGAAGTGATACAAAAATAGCTTTCACGTGATATTTTCAAACGTCGAGTAGTAAAATATAAAGGTGATGGCTTATGATTTTTTTTTTTGTGAACGGAATACAGATTTTACGACCTAAAAAAACAAACTGGCCCATAATATCTCACGAGGCATAATTTAATATTGTTTACATAGGTTTTCGTTCGGAATCGAATACTTCAAGGGTTTTGTTGATAGGCTATCGGCTATTGGGCAGCTTAAACAAACATATATGCGTAAAATGGTCCAGATTGCCAAACAAAATAACTATAATATATTGTTTTAAGAATTCGTATATATTTACATTAACGTTGTTATCTATGAATTTATATTGTCTATTAACAGTACACGCTTATTATCGAATGTTACATATTTATATATATAATAACTGGAAAACCGATCGGTTCTTTTTTTAGTAAATTGTGTTTTTTGGTTACATATTATTAATAGTATAAAAAGAATTGATTAAATTTTGAAGAAATTTCAAAAGCCGATCGAACGTAGGCTGCCTTGATCCACAGCCCGAACATTAAATCAAGGGCTTTCCAGCCAAATTGCCCAACCTGCACTAAAAAGGCGGTGGACATCATGCTAAGCTGCACTACTGAGCTCCTGCCTCCTCCTGCCTACAGGGGACTTGATACGACGCTGGTCACACGTATGTGCATAGAATTTTTATCAAGTCCTGTTGCCCTCCCAGAGATGTTATCTACATATCATATCCTTAAATCGTCTTCTACGACACACACGGACAAGAAGGATTGGTGAATTGTATTCTTAATCCGTCATAAAACTTAAAAAAAAATAACTGGCACAAATAACAACTCTCGGAACAATCATTTGTAGAGCGCACAGAGAACCATCCTGAACGAAATTTGAACTCGTAACACTCGCTATTTAGACAATTATATCATCTGTGTAAACCATTAATAGATACATTATTAAAATATTCGTGCATATATTAAGAAATCTTATATCTTTAAATATTTTTCAGTATCTCGGAAACAGCTCCAACGATTTTGATGAAATTTAGCATACTGGAGGTTTCGGGGCCAAAAAACTGATCTATCTAGGTTTTATTTATAGAAAATGTTTTTCCGTCTATGTTTTTAGCTAATCAATACAATGACATAAAATGTCAATAGAATAGGATTTTAAATTTCGCCATCGCCGTCAAGAGTGATAATAACTCAGTTGGAAAGTTGTCCGGTCATATTCAAACAGCGTGAGATCGAATCTCGGTGTTATTATTATCCTGCTTATGTAATTTTTGAAATTTTTTTTCATTATTTCATCATTTTTATTCTTTATTAATATATATCTAAATAAGTTTGTCATATATAAAATTTACGAAAAAAAATTTATACCGAGCCAAGCTCGGTCAACCAGATATTATGTATTTTAAGCTTTAATATAGATATATTAGCATACTTAATAAAGCAGCCTTGAAAATAAATTTGTTCGTATGTGAACTCTATACGCTGAGTTATTGAACAGTGATATTAATGAATAATCATTCATTAACAACAGTCTAGACGGATTGGCAATACATAAAACAATGAAGAATGCTTTAGCAACTTAAACTTAATTGTAACATTCTAGAGTTGTTTACATTACGTTTCTTTTTTTATTAACGATGGAGGGCAAAAGAGCAAGTAGTACTCTTGATGGTAAGTGATACTGCCGCACCTTGGACCTTTACAATACTAGGGTCACAGCTAAGCTACTGCATATCGTGAAGAAAGAGCCCTTCCTAAACTTCATATACAAAAGGATATGTCATAGCGCTCGGGAAACAGCAGCGCGTAACTCATTCCAGATCCTGCAGAACGTGGGAAAAATTACATTACATCAGTATTCATTAATTCATCTGTTATCTTGCTAACGGCGACTATTTCGATATCGACTGTTTGATATGGGTAGGCTTCCTAGGAGGAAATTATCCATCGCCTTGCTTTGCAAGCTAGTTAACAGTCACATTTTGTTATAGGAGGACACTCTAGACACTAGTTGTACAAATTCTTATTTACTGGCTTATTAGCCAACTTTGCTTCATGTCTCCCGCTTTGCATAGGAGGGAAGTGGAATCATTCCAACTCCTCCTGTTTTTCTTGTTTAATTAAATTTGTTGCGGGTCCCAAGACAATTAAAAGCGATTCCCCGGGAGTTCCTGAGGGTCAAACCTCAGTGTTTTGTACGGAGACTATTGTGGATCCTGGCTTACAGGAATCACAGTGGTGGGAATGTGTGGTGGGATTAGTCCCAACTAAAAAAAAAATTAGAATGGGGGACACTTTGCCCATTTTCCTGGTAACCCCTTAACAGGTTTTACAAATGCCACTGGAAATTGCAACATACATACAAGCCGAAACATTAATTTTAAGTAGGGGGCAATAACTATGTATATGTAGGTATATGTATATATATTAGACTGGGCCAAAAAAACGAAAAAAATTTTTTATTAACGGTACTGTGAAAATATTGTTCATGATGACAAAAGAAAATTATTCTGAAAACTTGAGCCCTTAATATTAATATTAAGAGGTGCATCATTATGATTATCGATTTTTGAACAGCTACTGAATTTTTCACACAAAATTCGGACAACATGAATTTTAATTTTTTTTTTCCATTTCATATCTTTGAAGGAAATTAAATTTCCTACAAAAAAGCTCTCTTAATAAATTAACGTAGGACGAGCCGTTCCCTTGTAATCAAGCCTTAAACATTGATATATTTTTTGAATTTTTTAATTTGGATTCTAGATTTTTTAACCACTATAAATATCAATATTTTTATATAGCAAATAATTATTCTTAAGTAAAATTTTATGCTCTACAAAAAAGGTCTCTTACCATTTTTTATCAAATTCACTCCTTTCAAAGTTATTCGACTTTAAAATAAACAGTTAATTACTTTTGAATTTAATTTTGTTCAAAAATCGATAATCATAATGATGCACCTCTTAATATTAATATTAAGGGCTCAAGTTTTCAGAATAATTTTCTTTTGTCATCATGAACAATATTTTCACAGTACCGTTAATAAAAAAAATTGTTTCGTTTTTTTTGGCCCAGTCTAATATATATATATATATATATATATATATATATATATGGATATGCGTATAAAATAGTACAAATATGACAGCTGACAGGAGTCTGGAAGGCAATCATGTGATGAGGACAGGCAAATTCTGATATATACATACAGTTCAACATACAGTTTCAACAAAATATGCAAAAAAAATGTCGCCATCTATCGGCAAATCCTAATTCTAAGTCTTAATTTTCACAATAAGTTACGTTGTAAACTGAACAAATAGTTACAAGCAACGGAAAAAAACTTTTAAAAACGTTTCAAGTATTCGGCACAAGTGTGCTAGTTTTATATTATACTAGCTGATCCGGCGAACTTCGTACCGCCATAATTTTAGTCGTAAATATATTTTCTAAATTGCCGAAAATATAGTCCCTGGAAGAACCATTACAGCTTTGTCCGGAAAGATTCGATCGTCTTGGTCGCAGTATTGTTATTGATGATTCAAAGAGAATACAAATTACTGATGAATTACTGATTAATGATATCTGACAAAATTATAATTATCAAATTTTCAACCATACTTAACTATAGACAAAATTACGTTTACCTGTCATTTGCGTTTTGTTATTACATATCAAATGCGTTTTTGTTATACTACGTTTCTTTGACATTTTATCGATCGGGAAACGGGATCGCGATCGAAAAAGATAAAATCCTATGTTCGTCTCCTGGTTCTAAGTTACCTCCCCATCAATTTTCAGCCAAATCGGTACAACCATTCTTGAGTTAGAAATAGTGTAACTAACACGACTTTCTTTTATATATATAGATTATAAGCAGTAAATCATAAAACCAGCTATATAAAAGTGAGTATTACATCAATAAAATCAAATTCATTATGATACTTTGTTTATAGCATCATACAATGACACTTAGTAATTCAGTAATAATCATTATCAAGTTTAGATGGTTTTCATAACCATAAAACAAATGTAAGTGCTGGTTATACAGTATAAGAAAATCTAGACAAACACATTAAACTAAAAGCCATTCTCCGCAAAGTTTTAATGTTCCGGCTTTAAAACAAGCTCTAACGTGTCCATTTCGCTTTGTCTCACATTAGTACTCTTAACACACACTTTGAAAAATGTATAGACATAGTTCTTCGTGTGATGGCTCTCTTGCTCGTAGGTATCCTAAAAGGTGACTAAAGGATATAATATATAGATGATATCTATGCAAGAGAAGGAAAACTCGACATAAAATATTATATTCCAACACGTCTGAGCAGCGCGTAGGTCAATTTTTCTCCTATTGTGAAGAAGGCCCGAGCCCAACAATGGGACTTACGTGTGCTGAGAAGAAGTAAAATATACTTCTCCCTGAAAAAAAATCAAAACCATTTCGTGTTTCTTGTGAATATCCATTTTATGTGCATATGCGTGTGTGTGGATTGCAATATGTTTAAAATTACACCAGAGCTCCGAGCGAGCCAGCAACGTCACGATATCAGTACCGATGATCATCAAAATGATCACAAATACTTAAAAATAAAACGCATGAGTACATTTACTCTATTTTATTTTATTAGAACAGAGAAATATGTTGTCCAGTAAGCTTGACCTGAAAATCAATAGCTAGTATGCACTTGTATGCCCGCCAAATTTAAGCCCAATACTTTTACTTTTTTTTGTTAGTTTTAAAAGTTCTTTTGTAATGACAATGTACAAACAACAATAAAGAAATAACGATATTTTCTTTCTGCCCAAGGGCAGTTTACTAAATAAATATCTTTTCTTTTATCCCAGGCCAGCTCAGTAGTCCATGCCGATAGGTTGTTGAAATATATCTGCCAAAAGGTCTCAGTTCTTATTACCTAAGGTTCAAAATAATAATACAAATTAATACACAAAGCGATGTAATTATTATATCTTTGCATTTGGAAAAGGCATAAACTTAGATCATAGAAATATCTACGGTATACGGATATACAACATTAGTTTTAACATAAAAATGTAACATTCAATAATAAGGAAAGGAAATAATTACCTATAATTTTCCTTAGTTATTCATTACCTGCTACGGAAATTGTTCCTTGAATTTGTCGTGCAATACGAAGCCACGTGTAAAACATCTAAATCGAAAGTAATTGAGGAAAGAGAATTGCAAAAAAGTATATGTATTAACAAAAAAGAATACATATTTAAGCATATGGGTTTTTAGTCAATATTGTACAATATTAAAATATTACTATTACCTGCAGTTAAGTGTAATACGAAGAAAGAAGGTGCCTTTGATAGTGAACCTCTTCTTTTGACTGGTCTATAGTGTGGTCCCATCCTGTCCAAATACCTGCGATGACAAAGAGCGGTTCTCTCTCCCCGCCTTTTATTGTGCTTATTCTTGGACTGCAGTGGCCCGCTCTTAGATTTGTCCTTGCAGATCTTCCATCAACGACCTCCTCTCGTAGACGTCCTAACAACAAAATACTTTAACGCTCTTATAAAATAATAATACTTCTAGAACATTTTAATATTCAAATAATGCTCCGTTTCGTGCGTACCTATAAAAGTTAAAATTGTTTTAGGGTCATAAAATTGTTTTAATATCATGAAATGGAACATATTATATTACTCTTATATAAGAGAATGCGACAAAGCATTAATCTCTGTCTCTTGATGATTTTAGGTTACGTTTTTAAATGACTTGTTACGATAGTAAAATAAGATTACTTTCGTCATATAATATTACGGCATTGTAATTTAAGACTCAAACAATAATGGTATGAGAGGTGGCGATAGCGCTTCAGATTTAATCTGTCTTTAACGGTGATTTTGTATCTACGAGAATATGAAATTTAGTTTAATTTCATCATCATCATTCATTATCACAGCCCATATACGTCCACTATGGGAGAGAAAATGATCTTACTATAACCATGCTGGTCAGATATGTTGGTATAAAGTTTTATATCGAGTTTTCCTTCTCTTGCACAGATCTTATATGCTTATTATATCCCTTAGTCGTCTTTTACGACATCCACGAGCAAGATAGGGAGTGGTGAATTGTATTCTACCTCCGTCACCACAAGGAAAATTATATGCATATTTAACATATATTTTAATAACAGTATATATCTACTTATATAGGAGTTAATAATACCTCTTATTTGAAATAAAAGATCTCAAGTTACACAAACAGTAATTACCTCTATCTGACAAGAGAAGCCAATTTGTAAATTTTAATTTATTTAACGAGAATATTTCTGTAGTTGTTTATTTTCATGTTCCACGCGAGAAAGTTGTTACAGCGTAAAGGCAAGCAAATAATTGAATTTTACCGTTGTGTTCAGACAACTCCTTTCCAATTAGTCTTGACTTAAGTAAAAGATTAATGTGAAATGCCGAGTTTGACTTTTTGAACTTCAATATTAATAAACAAGTAGAAATCGTTAATGAATTTTAATCATCATCATCATCTTGCTCTTATCCCAATTACTTGGGGTCGACGCAATATGTCATCTGTTTTGACATATTGCAAAAAGTTTCGGCAATGACTTTTATGACCGGCCGTCTGCCTGACGTCAACCCTCCTTGGGAATGTAATCGTTGACCCAAATGGTACCAGATGGAGTTGGTCCGGGTCAATCTAGGGCTCTTAGTCGTCTTTTACGACACCCACGAGCAAAGCAAGGGTTGGTAGTATTCGAAGCCGCTACCACACAGCAACGTTAATGAATTTTAATACTGCTTTAAATAAGAAGAAGAATTATATTCTTCTTCTAATTCTTATATATATTCACTACCCCTTCCTAACGCCTAGATGTCATAAAATACAGCGTATAACATCACTGCAAACGAAGAAGAACTTAACCTTAGTCTTATAGATGTAGTAAGTCAATCTCCCTGTAGTGAAACAAGTACCGCCTTAATGATAAAATATCTGGTTGACCGAGCTTCGCTCGTTATATTTTTGTTGTATTTTTGTTGAATTTATTTAGATATATATATATTAATTAAAAATAAAAATTAAATAATGAAAAATATATCAAAAATTACAAAAAGAGAATAATAATAACATCGAGATTCGATCCCACGCTGTTTGAATGCCAAAACAAAACAAAAAAAACTGGACAACTTCCCAACTGAGCTGTCGACACTCGCCGTTGACGGCGAAATTTGAATCCATATTCTATTGACATTTTATGTCGTTGTATTGATTAGCTAAAAACACCAACAAAACAACATTTTCTATAAATAAAACATAGCTAGATCGATTTTTTAGCCCCGAAACCTCTAGTATGCCAAAATTCATCAAAATCGTTGGAGCCGTTTCAGAGATCCTGAATATATATACAAGTATTGCTCGTTTAAAGATGATGACGTATAGAAAAATTCAATTCCATCAATGAATGCTCTGTGGTGATGAGGTAAGAATTTAACACCCCTTGCCCGTAGGTGTCGTAAAAGAGCACTAGTGGATCAATTGGATACAAAGTATTTTTTTTTATTTGCTAAGAGTCACACCCGTTGGGACACCTAATTAGATAATAAAATAAAATGATGACAGACTACTCTATATCTCGGCTCACACACGAGATGGTGATCTCTGGTATCGAATCTCCCCTACACCACGCCGATCAGATGGGTCCTTAATAGTTTTCATTTCGAGTAACCTCTTACATACATAGATGTTATCAGCATATTATATCCTTTAGTCATCTTCTACGACATTCACTAGCAAGAAAGGGTGTAATGAATTATATTGTAACTCTTTCAACACACGGATAATGCAGGCTACTCTAATGTGTCCGATAATTATAGGAAATCTAATCGATTCCGTGTGGCGACAGAGTGAGAAAACAATTCACCACCCTCTTACTTGCACGTGGGTGTCTTAAAAGACAACGAAGGGATTACTGCAGATGACATCTATGCAAGAGAAGAAAAACTCGAAATATAACCCTATGTCAACCCGTCTAACCAGCATGGTACGAGGGGTGATCCAAAAGTAATGATAATCAGTTATTTCTAGTGCACACAAAAATACAAAAAAATTTCAGTCACTTGCTCAGTTACCCACTAGTTCAGGAAAAAAAAATCATATAAATAGGCCACAATTCCCGGGAGCTACATTCATTTGAATACGGACTGTCAAGGAGTGAACATCAAAATGGAAAAACACGAAATCAGAGCTGTCATTAAATACCTCTGCTTGAAAAAAATGTCTACCAAAGACATACACAGCGACTTGGTGGAAACATTAGGGGACTCTTCTCCTCCATATTCCACAGTTGCACGCTGGGCTAAGGAGTTTAAGCTGGGAAGAACATCGACGGAAGACGAACACCGCGAAGGACGCCCATCGACGTCCCTCACTGAAGAAAATGTGAAAAAAGTTGAAGAAGTTGTATTGGAAGATCGAAGAGTGACTATCAGGCATGTAGCTGAGGTCACAGGGATCTCATATGGCAGCATTCAAAGAATCCTTGCGAACGAATTGCATATGAGAAAGGTCTCCGCGCGTTGGGTACCGAAAATGTTAAACGACGAGCAAAAGAAGAAACGAGTCGACATGTCAAGAGCAAATCTCGAAAAGTTCCAGGCAGACAAGGACAATTTTTTGTCACGTTTTGTGACCATGGACGAGACCTGGATCCACCATTTTGATCCTGAAACAAAACAACAATCGATGACATGGAAACGATCCGATGAACCGACGCCGAAGAAATTCAAAGTGTCAAGCTCAGCAGGGAAGGTTATGGCGTCTGTTTTTTGGGACGCTGAAGGAATAATCATGGTGGACTACTTGGAAAAGGGGGCCACTATTACAGGCTCCTACTATGCAGAACAAATAAGAAGATTGCGGGAGGCTATTAAGGAGAAAAGGCGAGGCAAACTGCGGGCTGGAGTGTTGTTCCATCAAGACAACGCACCTGTTCACAAAGCTGCAATTGCCATGGCTGGCATTCAGGAAGCGGGCTTTGAGTTGGTGGAACACCCCCCCTATTCACCAGATCTAGCCCCCAGTGACTTCTATCTCTTTCCACGACTCAAGGAACACCTCCGAGGCAAGAAATTTGATGATGATAGCGACGTGATGGCCGCGGTTGAGGACTTTTTTGAGAGTCAAGATAAAGATTTTTTTTGTAAGGGAATTTTAGGTTTAGAAAAGAGATGGACTAAATGTATAGACTTGCTAGGAGACTATGTTGAGAAATAAATATATTTTTTTATTTTATTCATTGTGTTTATTATTGATTATCATTACTTTTGGATCACCCCTCGTATAGGTAACCAGTAGGTCAATTTCCCTCCCATTATGGAGGACGATCAAGCCCAGCAGTGGGAAATATGTGAGCTGTGATAATGATGATGAATTGATTCTCAATATTCGATACAACATTTTTTTCTAGAACAAATAAGGCACTTTTACCTATGTGCTGTTTAAAAATTGAAATCTTGTCAACTCTAAATAAAAGTTACACAACAAAATACTGGTTGTATAATGAATACCTAAATTAGTAAATATATTTGATAAGAGACATTTACAGAGTGCCTTATAAGAATAATACAGACCAAATAAGTCTCAAGAGTGGGCGATTCATTAATACAATCGTTGGAGCGAGTAAACGCCATACCTGTCGACCTTCAAAATGAAAGAAGCCAAAACATTGATACTAGTAATATTTGTTATGCAAGATATTATTATGTTAAGTCGTGAACTCGATTTTGTGCATATTTTGTGAACGTATCATAAATACAATAAAGATTTTAAGCAATAACGTAAGCCGTATTTTTATTATAGCTACATTTTACGATTTTCAAATCAAATTATCATTTTGCATTATACTTTTTAAATTAAAACCTCAGATGTTTTTGTATGTTTTTTATCTTCTCTCAAAAGTTAAGTACAAGAATAAAAAAAACACTTCGATTTCGACATATGATTTTTCATACATAATTATCACAGCATCGTGTCCAAATGCTAGGCTGGCCTCCTCTACAACGGGAGAGAGAATACAATCTCTCTCAATATAGTATCGCTATAGTAATATCACATTGGTCAGACTGGTTTGTATAGGGTTTTATTTAGACTTTTCCTTCTGTTGCAATGTTGTTATTTATATATCATATTCCTTAGTCACCTTTTACGACACCCACACAGACAAGAGAAGAGTTGATGTATTGTATAAACTATTACTACATTTAGGATTCGCCACAAAGGTCTCACGATTATGGATAGGAGTAATTATACAATTACAGCTACGAATAATTAAAATTACTCATATTTCATATATATTTTTTTTAAATGAAATTAAAGTATCATACTCATGCCGCTAGCTAATTAGACAATACTGTCTTGTATTAATAATTCTATTAGTAGTTGTAGATAACAAAATATCCACTATTGATCTTTATTCGTTTACTACTCGTATCGATTTCGTCTACCTTTTTCTAAATGATATGTTCAGAATATAAATCACCGGTCCTTCCTTTCGTACAGATTTTGGAACAGAGCTGTAAATTGTTAACATCACTGCAAGAAAAGACATATCTTGACAATGTGATAGATTTCTACAAGAGCGCTGCTGTCCACTTTCTTAATGCTCCGTCAGTCAGTGTTTTCCGTCACCTACTGGAAAATACACATGCGAAACACATGATACTAATTCAGTCCCTACACAGAGAATTAACTTCATTATTATAATTAAGTAATAAACAAAATAGCACCTTCTAATAAAATAATCATGTCTTTGATTTGGATGAACTTGACACTCAGCCGTAGGCAATTGCTGCTAAAAACCACGTATATAATCTATGATTACAAAACTGTCTGGTCACTTATTATGTATAATAAAACTAGGAATTCTCATAAATTACTAACTCTTCCAACTAAATCTTCGTTTTCAAACGAGCAGCCTTCAAATTGTCAGTAATTATTTTAGCAGATAAATCAATCAGGCTTATTCAAATTTTTGCGTTAAATAAATCGTTTACATCATTCAAATAATCGTTATATGGTAATAGGCGATTAATTATAAAAATATGTATGATAATTAAACTTTACGATCGTATATGGCGTTTTGTGAAAACATGTTGTAGTCTTGTCTGTTTATCACCGAAAAGCAAGCAAAAATCTAACACACATATATTTCTGTATGTAATAATAGGGGCACGACACGCTGTCTACTGGATACGACAGCTGGTTCCGGATTCCAGCTTTTATTGCTATTTTTTAGTTTGTAATAAAACTTATTCATCTCAGCCAACGTAAGTCCCACTGACCTCTTCTATAATGAGAAGAAAATTGATCTACTACGCGTTAGTGAGACGTGTTGGCATAGGGTTTAATGTCGAGTTTTCCTTTTGATGCATAGATATTACCTGCATTTCATATCCTTTTGTCGTCTTTTATGTTGCCACAGGTAATAGAGGGAGTGGTGAATTCTATTCTTACTCCGTCATGACATGAAATTCATCATCATTATGTTCATCTCAGCCGATATAAGTACTGTTGAGCTCGGGCCTCTTCCACAATGAAAGTGAAATTGACCTACTATATCGCGTTAGTCAAACGCGTTGGCATACGGTTTAACGTCTAGCCGAGGCCGCGGGTGTTCGGACCGGGGAATTGTCCGTCACCCGCGGAGAGGCTGACCGCGCGACGATGGTCGACGTCACAGGACGTCGAGAGGTGAGGTTACCCGAAAGGGTAATCCATCGAGCCGACCACTGACGGCAGGTAACATCTGCTCCGATGGTCGGCCCAACAATGAGGTGACGTGGGTACGGGTGGGTTATGGGCCCGCACGCCGTCCTTTTATCGCCCCGGACGGACTGGACAGCGCGTGCGCTTACCATAGCCCACCCATAAAAAAAAATAGGGTATAACATCAAGTTTTTCTTCTCTTGCATAGATTTTACCTGCATATCATATCCCTTAATAGCCTTTTATGACATCCAAAAGAGGGAGTCACGACATGCTAGTAATTACTCGTATTACCTAAAACAAATTTTAAATTTTATTATGAACAAGGTATTCAAATTATTATCTACGTAAAATATACTAAATATATTTAATCATATGATCTCATATATGTCAAACTACTGGACTCGAGCCATCTCCACAATATGAATAGACCTACTATACTACTCTTGTCAGACTGATGAGGGAGTATGGAGTTTTATTTAAAATTTTTCTTCTCATAAGTGGCTCTACAATATATTGCATATGTAATAAATAGATGCACATTTAATCATTTAGTCGTTTTTTACGACATCAACGTGCTAGATCATTATCTCATCATCATCTCAGCCTATATATGTCCCACTATTGGGCGCAGGCTTTCTCCGTAATGGGAGGGGAATTGACCTACTATTTCACGCTGGTGAGACGTGTTCGAATAGGGTTATGTTTTGAGTTTGTCTTCTCTTGTACGAATGTTATATACTTATTATATCCCTTAATCGTAATTTACGACATATACGGGAATGGTAAATTGTATCCTCACTCCGTCACCACATAAAAAAGTCTAAATATTTTTACAAACATAATTTTTCGGTGTGAAACTGTATTCATATAACGAATAAATATTATAAAGACTCTGTACAACATATAGCAAAAGCAAAACAGCATTTTTGTTAAAAATATTTTCACATAGAATCAAAAGATATAAAAGCAAATGCAAATTTTAGTAATTTCCTTATGAAAACAAATATTAACATACCGAAATATTCAGATATGTGTACCATCTTAAATTCCTTGAGGATTTGTGAGGCACGGTTACCAATATTCCTAAGCTACATTAAAAGAATATATTAAATGAATAATAAAACATTTTTGAAGTCAACCTCAACATTCCGTGTGATGACGGAGTAAGAATACAATTCACCACTCCCTATTATACCCGTGAATGACATAAAAGGTGACTAATAGACGTAATATGCGTAATATATTTATATAATAGAAGGCAAAGTCGAACTAATACCCTATACATAGTCCCTATATATAGTCCATAAAATATAGCTTGATCTCTGTGACAGATGTCAACGAAACCAACGAAGTAAGTTTGAACGAGCAAAATGTTTACAATTTCATTTTGTATCAAATATATTTTTATTCTTGTCGTGCCAGTTTTATTGCAACTGAATTGCAATATATTATAAATATAAAAATATTAATATTCATGCCTAAAATGTACCTAGTAAGTACTGAAATACCTAGTAAACATTTTATTCATGAATGATGCTTACACACGTACAAGGTCATACTGGACTGAAAATAAAAAAGAGATGGGACAGTCGATATACGTAAATCGATAACCAATCTTTATTAAATTATTCATAAAAGAAATAAACCTAATACAGTACCTATATAAAACTTTCAACATATTTTTTACAATTAAAACAGACAGTTACATTATAAAAAACCAAAAATTGAATTAAACATTAAAAACTACTTTTCGCCTCAGAGTAGATGATAATATTATGTACGCATTATTGCCAATAAACTAGACATATTTATTTATAAAACAGTCGTAATTGATCTAACGAATGTCCTTATTTGGCAAAAAATGATAAATGTTCTAGCAGGAACGCTCCAGTGATGACGATAATAGTGACTTAGACCTTGATTGTACTTCTTTTGAATAATTAAAATAGGCAAAAAACACTTTTAGTTTGAAATAAATCTATACCAATAAATAAAATTGGAGTGTCTGTTTGTAATGTCAAAATAATAGACTTTTTTCATGCTCACACGGTTATTTGCACGACACCTATGCCTAAAATAGCAATTAAAAAATTTTTGTCTGTCTGTCTGTTTGTTCCGGGTAATCTTCAAAACGGCTGGACCGATTTCAAAAATTCTTTCACCAATGGAAAGCTGGAATATCATATGGGGCGTAAACTAGGCTATATTTTATCCCGGTATTCCCACGGGAACGGGAACTACGCGGGTAAAACGACTATAACCTATAACCGAAGCGAAGCGAGGGCAGGTTGCTAGTTCAAAATATTTTCATTGATTGTATTTTAATTATAATAGAAAATCACAATTATAAAAATAAAGAGTTTTATCGATAAAAAAACTACGCACTTTATTGTAAGGGTGACAGCACTAGGGACTACTGTCACAGAGATCATCCTATATTTTATGGACTATAATATATGTGACCAGTACAGTAATACCCCAACGTACGCTACCTCGTTTTACGCGAATTCAAAGTTAGGTAGGCGGTTTCAGGGAGTATCAGGGAGTAACATACGTACAACAACAGGCTATATTTTTCCCGGTATTCCTACAGGAACGGGCACTACGCGGGTAAAGCGATTGAAACTGAAGCGAAGCAAGGGCGGGTTGCTAGTTAACAATAAAATTGATTTCTTGCTCCTCCAGCTTCCAGAACTAATGTTTTGAAGGTATCCTTGCCAGAACTATTTATTTTTTACTCGACATAATGAGAACAAGACATCCTCTGAAGGTACCTTCAGAATAGTCATAGAATTGTGTAGGAATTTCAGGTTAAATTCCAGATGACAGCTCATCAGACATAAAAGGATTTTTATTCTACCTTCTTATTTATATTCGATTCTATTAGGTCGGAGTGTAGTATTTAGGAGTGGTAGGACCACACTGTCGACAGTTATCTGTCTGCAGCCGCGGGCCGGTCCGTCCGGGGCAGTACCATGCTCTCGCAGAAAATCGACGTCTGAGTAGTAGCAATTTGTTACTGCGCTTCGTTCGGTGAGCGAGAGAGCCAGAAGCCCAACTTTCTGAAGGTGATTGCGTGTGGAGGGTTTTGGTGGTGCCTTTGGTATCACCGAGCCTCAATGCACGCATTCACACTCCCTTCGCTTTCTTCGCAGTATGGGAGTGTGAATGCGTGCAATGAGGTTCGGTAATACTAAGGGCATCACTAAAACCCACCACATGCAAACACCCTTAGAAAGTTGGGCTTGCGGCTCTCTTGTTCACGGAACGAAGCGCAGTATCATATTGCTACTCGAACTTCGATCGAACTCGATTCGAACTCGAACGTCGATTTTCATCTCAGTGTGGTACTACGCCGGACGGACCGGCCCGCGGCTGTAGACAAACTGTCAACAGTGTGGTCCTACCTGTATTAATACCTATCTTCCATTTTAAAATAATAATAGATTACCGCTATGTTTCACCTAATTTATCAAATATATGACAATGAAAAATCCCGTGCTATGTCCTAAATGTGTTTATCTTAAACGTTAACCAGATATTCATATCTAACTACATAGTCTATAGTTTTACTACACAATCAATAGAACAGTGAATTGACACCACGTACAAATAGATGTGTTTACTCTAACATTAGACAGGGACACTGACGTAACCCTACATATATACATTGTGCTTAAAACGCCTAGGGCTGTCACTTAAAAATTATTGTAATATATTTACTATGACGAACCGTCAACCGCTGGGGAAGAAAGGTTCTCCAGTGGCGATCACGTATCGGACGACGCAGTGTAGGATACCCACCGCCCCACTAGGTGGACCGACGACCTGGTGGAAGTTGTTGGGCATCGTTGGATGCAGGCGGCACAGGACCTCACTTTGTGGCGTAACATGAGGGAGGCCTAGGTCCAGCAGTGGACGGCAATAGGCTGAAATGATGACGATGATAATGATGATTTACTATTAAATATAACCGCATCCATCATTCAGTGGTATAAGCCTTCGATTGAGAGGTATCGGTTTCGAAAATCGGCTCTGATTGATAAGGTTATATACCGGATTAGAATACCAGCAGGTTAATAGTTTTGTTTACTTTTTTATAAAACTAAGTTGCCAAGCCCGCTGGGTTATTCCAGTGCCAGATTTCTAACCTAACCGATTGGGTGATTCTGGGATTATCCCGCTTCGTATAAACTATGTCCAATAGTGAGCGTCTAATGGGCAGTTAGTAATGATGATGACGATTAATTGCTAAATACTTCAAGTATTGAGAGGTAAATGTAAAAAATGTATAAAATGGGGCAAATTCCTGCTAATTCCTCTCAGACCTGCTGTTTTTTTAAATCTATAAACTTTTGCTTTAATTCCTAAATCATCATACTTATGATCTGATGTCATAGAAATTAATAGAATCAGATGACAAGACTTATATTATGTTATTATAACTAATATTAGCGTTTTTTTTTTGGGTGGGCTATAATCAGCGCACCCACCGCCCGGGTCTACCCGGGACGGCAAAGAGGCGGTACGCGGCCCCATAACCCACCGTAGCACGTCGCCTTCATTGTTGGGCCGACAACCGGTACCGATTTCCTTGTCCTCCGTGGTTGACCCGACAGAATACCTTCCAAGGTACCCTTTTCTTTCGATGTAAAAGACGTCGATCGCCGTCGCGAGGTCAGCCTCTCTGCAGGTGACGGACTTAAATACCCGGTCCGGCCAACCGTAGCCTCGGCAAGGCGTCTTCAGGCGCAATCAATATTAGCCGTATGGTGACGTGAGTATCCTATATATCACCCACCCTTACTTTACCATGAGAGTCGTAAAAATCGGCTGATGATGCGTCTTAGTATTGGCGTAGGGTTTACGCCGAGTTTGCCTTCTTTTCATAGATCTCATCTGCATATTACACCCCTTAGTCGTATTTTACTACACTCACAGGCAACAGGTGGTGATGTATTGTATTCTTACTCCGTTATTACGCAGAAATGCAATAGCATATGTAAAAAAAAAAGAAAGGGATAGTAATTTATAAGCGCTGGTGTTCCTCTATCTTTTTATTTCGAGAACTTCTTCTCTCGCAACGGTATTATTTATTTAACAACGAGAAAGAAAGGAGTGATTAAAATTGTATTTTTATTTATCACCATACAGTAAACAAAAAGTGAAGAACTTTCACTATAAATTAAGATTTACAAAAGTTTTGACAACCCTAGTTACGACTTACTCTAAAATAAAAGCCGTGTAATGCGCCGTATGATGCCCTTGAGTCGAATGTGGTAGGACCTGCCTTCATATAACTAACTATAATGGCATAGATAAAGAATACATTTTTATAATATCTAGCAAAAGAATCTCATAAAACCTAATCTTGAACTTGTCTATTCCATACTTATTATTATAATCTTCCTCAGTGTGGTGTCGGAGTAAGAATACAATTCACCACCTCTTTTCTTACGCGGGGGTGTCGTAAAAGACGACTAAGAGATATCATATGCAAATAATATCTATGCTAGAGAAGAAAAACTCGATATAAAACTCTATAACAACATGACTGACCAGCGCAGTATAATAAATAAATTTCCCTCTCATTGTGATGGAGGCGCAAGCCCAACAGTGGGACTTATGTGGGCTGAGATGATAATGTAAAACCCTATAAAAAATTCTGACTTTACGTACATTATTGGCCAGTTGTAAATACGTATAATCTTTGTAGTTAAATGATTTATGCACTGGATTAAACAAAACGAACATTGTCCCTTCACGCAGCCTTTTTTAAGCCACTTACGTCAAGAGATATGAAGAAATTAGTGCGGAATTAAATATGATCACATTTGATTCATGAGGGTTTCATATTTAGGTCAAGTACATTGTAATAAACGATGCCCTGTATCTTGCATTCCAAAGACTTGTTTCTTTTATATTTTATGACTAATTCGAGTATTTATGACTTGTCGAAGTATGAAAAAAACATTGCTTATAATTCCACTTTAGATATGAGAGTTATAAGGAGACTTTGTAGTTTAAAGGTTACTCGTTGTACCTATAAAACATGATTGTACTTAGGGCCAAGCTAGTCATTCGAATTAATAGAAAATCTTACAATGTACATACATACTCTAATATTACCAAATCCATTGAATAATATAGAAAACAAGACTGCTGTAAATAGACACAAATAAAATGAGGATGGACATTTTTTTTTAATACATCTGGCGATGTATTAAAAAAAATAAGTTTAAGTTTCCATTTACTCTGATATGATTTATTTCTTAATGTTGCGAAATATTTTACAAACATAAGATGAACTAAAAGCTTTAAAGTTGAAGTAATTTTATTATATTACTTATACATTTATCATATTTTCTATAAATTATATTCTAGTGGAATGGAATATAGGAAAGATTTACCTAAAGTTTTTCTTATCGAATCGACCTAAAAACATCTCCAGTTATGAAATAAAAGAATTGTTTGTAAATTCCAGTTTATGGTTCTAAATATCAAAGCAGTTTATGGCTGAAGCTTTGCCATAAAATATGCAAATTAAATAATCGCAAACAGTCTTCAAAACTACTTTTGCAATAAAAAAAAATATGCTTCACTTCAAGCGTGGGAGAATTTATGCGTTGACTATGACATAATGTAAACGCGGCCATCATAATATTCAAAAATTTAAACTTGGAACAGAACTTTCTTCGCGTTTTGTTTATCTAAAATATCTGACAGATGGGACCTAGATAATGGCTTTGAAGTTGGTTATTATTTTTCAACAGAGATATAGATAGATGGATGTTACAAAACACAGCTTGTATTTTAAAGGATACCCAGTCGTTGGTACAAGTGTACGACGAACACACCTATTGACTTCGAGTGCTCTTATAATCTCGAGTCTCGAGTACGTAAAACGGACTAGAATTTTGAGTTTGAAACTTTAAAGTGGCTCGGATTTATTCTGTGCGTGAGTGTATTTTTTTAATGTTTTATTTTTAAATTCAGTGATTCGATCTTCATTAACGCTATTATTTTGGTATGTATTCTCAATTAAAATATTTCTGAATTTGTTGCATTTAAATAGTTGAAATTTGTAGTATCGATTCGTATTATTATTAATTTTAAGAGAATAATATTTTTGAAGCTAGTAATCACACTTCTAGTCTATAAATTATTCCGTCATTGACTAAAATTTTAGTCACAGTTTTAGTGTCTATGCACATAAAATTTTGCTCCATATGACGTAAAATATTATCTATGCATTTATTTACATTATGTCTAAGTCTAGACATTATTCAATGTGAATCTTATTTATTTAAATATATTCTAAATGTTTAGCTAGTTTTAAGGTTAAAGTCTAAGGTTAAAGTTGATTTATTCATTATAAAAGATTGTGAATTTTAGTTTAGCTCCTGATGATCCTTTAGCAGGCTTTTTTAACTCCCATGGGGTTAAGAAGATGGTGAATTGTATTCTTATTCCGTTATATCAAGAAAGAATATGTTTTTAAATGAAAAGTATAATAAAATTATCTGTTTATCTATATATTTAAACGAGCAATTCTTGATATCTGTATGTTCAAAATTTCGGATAATCAAAGATTTGAATGCAGCTTTCACGGATGATAAAGTTTAGACTGCAGCTTTCAGGGGCAATAAATCGATTAGTTAGTTTTCGTTTATAGAATACCTCGTTTTATAAATATATTGTCAATGAAAAATATACGACTAAAATATGAATGTAAATTTAGCAAATGCCCTCAACGATAAAAATAGCTCAGTTGGCAATCGAACATTCCTTAAACCATACAACCCCAGTTCGATTCTTGGCTTTCTTTTCACGTTTCCTTTTAAATTTTTCATTGTTATACTTTTTCGTATTTTTTTTTTTTAATTTTTCATTTATTTAAATAATTAACTAGTTCACATTTTTACTATTTCAATGGGATATAAAAATATTCATATTTTATAAATTTTTGATAGTTTATATTATATATTCTGAAACTTCGTGATAATGTTTTAGCACGTAAATCATCATCGACGTAATTTGGGCTCATATACGTAGGGCAGTGGGCCCTACATACATAGGGCTCGAGCCTCCTGCGCAAAAAGAGCGAAATTGACCTACTATACCACGCTAGTCACTCGGGTTGGTATAGGATTTAATTTTGAGTTTCTTCTTCTTATATGTATCGAGGAATGAAAGGCTATTTGGTTTAAGCGACATTTTTGTAACTTTACAGGAGAGCCATTTAAGTTTAAAATTTTAGAAAAAAATTTAAACAAAAAACTTCTTGAGCTATTTGAATGGGGTAAATTTAATTAAAATTCAATTAAAGACATCGAATTCTTGATGCTAATACTAAATAAAACGTACCTTTAGTTACAAAGATAAATGTCGCTTAATACAAATTGCCTTAAGCCCTCGTTTTTCAATATATGGAAATTGTAAAAGTGTTCTGCGTATGAAAAAAGGGATCTGATTTTAATGAATCCGGTATCATTCGACAGAGAAAAATTCGCCGATTCCGAATATGTATATAACTCAATATCACCCTAGATATCGCTTAAACCAAATAGCCTTTCACCCCTCGATATATAATTTGCATATATAATCCCTTATTCCTTCACATGACACCCACGGGCAACAGAAGGGGTGGTGAATTAAATACATCGCTACACGAGACAATCATCATCATCGTCATCTCAGCCCATACATGTCCCACTGTTGGGCTTGGACCTCCTCCACTATGGGAGAGAAATTGACCTACTGTACAACGTTGGTCAAACGTGTTGGTGTAGCGTTTTATGTCGAGTTTTCCTTCTCTTGCACAAATATTATATGAGTTTTATCCTTTAGTAGTCTTTTACGACATCCACGGGCAAGAAAATAGGTGGTGAATTGTATCCATCACCACAGGCCACAATACCTAGATATATTTTCCAAAAACATAATTTATCAAAAATACAATCATCATCATCTTGCTCTTATCCCAATTACTTGGGGTCGACGCAGTATGTCATCTGTTTTGACATATTGCAAAAAGTTTCGGCAATGACTTTTATGACCGGCCGCCTGCCTGACATCAATACTCCTTGGGAATGTAATCGTTGACCCAAATGGTACCAGATGGAGTTGGTCCGGGTCAATCTAGGGCTCTTAGTCGTCTTTTACGACACCCACGAGCAAAGCAAGGGTTGGTAGTATTCGAAGCCGCTACCACACAGCATTATCAAAAATACAATATTATCCAGGTAATATGCCTTAATCATATAATACGACACCCTAAAACGTAAGGAGTGATGAAATATAATCTCACTTTACTACATAGAAAAAATGTCTGTGAATGTGATCTATAGGAAAAAATATCAAACGTACTTTTCCCTAATGTCAGTTTTACGAGTGAATAACAATACAATGGGGACATGCAAATACAAGGACCCCATAGAAATAGATTTCGAAAAACAGCAATTGTTTTTTTTTTGTGACCGCAATTCTAATTTACCGTTACCGCCTCTATGGTTAGATATAGAATTATAGAAGATAGGTATGACAAGACAACAATTATCCTCATGCTCGTAGGCGGAGCAATGATTTGAATACTTAGGGGAAAACCTTGAGGAATGATATTGTAACATTAATTAAGAGATGCATGTATCTAATTCAGTAATAAGAATCATTCTCCTGGCCACATTCCAATTTATATTGGGTCGGTATAATGTCTTTCTTCTAATATAAGCGGAAGAATAGCAAAACATTCTGTCTTTTTTTTATTACCAATGGTGACAGATGAGCAAGCAACACACCTGATGGTAAGTGATACTGCCGCATATGGACCTCTGCAATACCAAGGGCACAACTATGCCGTTGCCTGTCGTGAAGAAAATGCTCTTCTTAAACCTCATTTAAAGAAGGAGATGTCTTAGCGCTCGCAAAAAACAGCAGCAGGTGGTTCAGGTAGAGTTAATATTAGTCTAGAATCACGTCAGGGAGGGTCCTTAGTAACGCAAAGTTTATGTTTCGCTTTATATTTAACAATTTTTTTTAAATTAATTCAGATAATCAGCATTTTATTTGTCCATCTCAGCTCATATGAGTCCCACTACTGGTCTCGAGCCTCCTCCACAATGGAAGGGAAATTGATCTACTATACTACGCTGGTGAGGCGTGTTGGTATAGGGTTTTATTTAGATTCTTCCTTCTCGTGTATGAATATGTATATTACATCCTTAAGTAGCGATACCCACGGCTAAGATTGGAGAATTGCGTCCACATGGAAGGGATCATTATTCGATGACAAAAATAGACTATCTTTATATAAATACATTTCTTGTGTACGTGTGTATGTCACTGAACTCCTAAACGGCTGGACCGATGTTGATGAAATTTTTATCGTGTGTTCAAGGGGACTCCAGAATAGTTTAGATTCACAATTGGCCCCGGTAGGTGGCGCTGCTCTTGATTTCAAGGAGAATTCCTTTTATTTTATTTAAACAGAACACGTCTGTTAGGTCAGCTAGTATAAATATAAAAGACTACACAAATATCTCAAGTCCGAAACTCACACAATTTGCTTAAAAATGTGTAACACACGTGTCACGGAGAATGCGATAAGCTGACAGTTTCGGCTGCCATAGAAAACAAGGATTCGGTACCGATGGTTAGTCCAAATCATAACGGAAAGGTTATGAAGCTACACGCCAACCTTTCTATCATCCCGGGTAATTTAGCCGAGGTGTGATCAGACCATAAAAAAAATATTAATAAAACTATTTTTACGGGCTTTATTGCGTTTGTATTGCGATCTTTTGGCAGACTGACACAGTTGCCCGTGACTACGAACGCTGCAAAGTATTCGAGACGTCGGGAAATCAAAGATCAAATCGAGGGGTGAAAAGCTATTTGGTTTAAGCGACATTTTTGTAACTTTACAGACGAGCCATTTAAAGTTTAAAATTTTTGAAAAAAAAATCATAACAAAAAACTTCTTGAACTTCAAATGAAGGGGGTAAATTTAATTAAAATTCAATTAAAACATCGAATTATTGATGCTAATACTAAATAAAACGTACCTTTAGTTACAAAGATAAATGTCGCTTAATACAAATTGTCTTAAGCCCTCGTTTTTCAGCGTAAGGAAAGTGTAAAAGAGTTCAGCGTATGAAAAAAAAAAAGTGCTCTGATTTTAATGAATTCGGTATGATTCGACGGAGAAAAATTCGCTGATGCCGAATATTTATATAACACAATATCACTCTAGATGTCGCTTAAACCAAATAACCTTTCATCCCTTGAAATATAAACGTGATAAAAGCCACAAAAATACTTTTATTTATAACATGTAATGCTCGCGTAAACATCAAAGAGCATAAAAAAGACAAAAACAAAGGGTTTTGACTATTCGAACAATTATGACGATATGCAGAAACGGCTATCTTAAATATCCTTACTTATGGTCTATGTCTACAATAAATTTTATGTTACGGAGGTCAGATAGCAATTACCCGCTAGTAAAATAATATTCAGTTGAAACTGGTTCGTCTAGAAAGCCGACCTCAATACTATTGAGAGTAATAAAGGCTCGGAGGATATCATATATATGCAAGTATAGTATACTATCAAACATCGGTTACTCATACGCTCAAAAATAATTGCCGTTTTTAGAGTGCCGTACCCAAAGGGTAAAAACGGGACCCTATTACTGAGACTTCGCTGTCCGTCCGTCTGTCACCAGGCTGTATCTCAAGAACGGTGATAGCTAGACAGTTGAAATTTTCACAGATGATATATTTCTATTGCCGCTATAACAACAAATACTAAAAATAAAATAAATATTTAAGGGGGGCTCCCATACAACAAATTTGGTTTTTTGCTCAATATCGATAATGGCAATAGGGAGGCACTTGTTTATCTAGTCAATGGTACGGAACCCTTCGTGCGCGAGTCCGACTCGCACTTGGCCAATTTTTTACTTTTGTTTTCTTAACATACGATTATTTTATTCAATATTTCTCCTTTTTGTGCAAATCCGTATGGTTACGGAGTAAGAATGCTATTTACCACCCCCTCTCTTACCCAAAGGTGTCGTAAAAAACGACGAAGGGATATAATATTAAGATAACATAGATGCAAGATTCGGAAAACTCGAAAGGCAAGCTTATGCCAACAAGTCTGACCAGCGTGGTATAGTCGGTCAAATTCTCTCCCATAATGGAGGAGGCCCGAGCCCAACAGTGGGACGTACATGGGCAAAGATGACATATGTAAATTACTATTGCCTAATATCAAGTAAATCTTTCCTTCTATTTTACTCTTTTGTTAATTCGTTAAAGAAAAGTTGTATCATTTCTACTAAAGCTATCAACTGGAATTACTATGATACATATTTCGAAACGTGATGTTTTGTTTTGATAAAAATTATACAGGATTTGTAGAAAATTAATTGAAAAGTGTAACATAACCTAACTTTTTAGCAGGGGACTACCGCAGATTTTTTTTACTTTTAAAAAGCATCAGTTTGACCCACCTTTTGGAAATAATGTTGACAAACAGTAGATATCACTAACTGATACAATCACGGTAAATAGACAACTAAGAAGTATTTATTGCATTCATTTACCAACATGTAATAAATCAACTTTCTATCTATTCTAAATTTAAACAGTAACAAAAATAATCCGCCTTGCATACTGATAAGGATAACCTATTAAGGTTCGCTCTGTAGTCAACACGCATAGACAAAACCAAATAAAAACATAGCTAGAGATTAAAAAAAATATTATACACATTTATTAAACGCACTCAGAACTTTCTAAATGTTAACAAAACAAAAGCTTTTTTCTGCGCACCATAAAAATGTAAAAATATGCCTAATAATATTTGATATTAATATTATTAAGCTTTTGGAGAATACCTTTTAAATTCTATTTTGTATTTTGCCAAAACAAGTGCAGAACCAGTGAGTTATCTAAAATTATTAAATTATAGTGATGAAGTCATACATACTAAACACATACTAAAACTGTCTAGGACGCACAGTGCCAGTCATGAGCATGTCGGTGACGCGAACCCATAAATACACGACCAGTGTGTGTTACCATTGATGACTTACGGCACGGAAACGTGGTTCCTAAATGTAGGCTTCATAACAAGGCTCAAAGTCGCTCAGCGTGCTATGGAGTGGGCTATGCTCGGGATTTCTCTGCGAGACAGAATCTGGAATACGGAAATCCGCAGAAGAACGGGTGTAACCGAAATAGCACGAAGAATTAGCATGCTGAAGTGGCAATGGGCAGACCACATCGCTCAACGAACCGACAACCGCTGGGAAAGAAAGGTTCTCGAGTGGCAACCACGTATCGGACGACGCAGTGTAGGACGCACCTCCACCAGGTAGACCGACGACCTGGTGAAAGTTGCTGGGCGTCGTTGGATGCAGACGGCGCAGGAACACACTTTGTGGCGTCATGTTAATGAGGGAGGCCTACGTCCAGCAGTAGACGGGGATGGCCTGAAATGATGATGATGAAGTCAGATTACATTCTATCTTCTTTTCGTTAGTATCCTAATCGTATATAGTATGTAACCGTACACCATCAATGCGATAGAAGAAATGAGCCTAAAAAGTCCACCTGATTGGTGATGTTTGTAGTTGTTAAATTACCCTTCTGTTTCTGAGGAATACTGGTCGCACTCAATAGTACCTTCATAGTCTGAAGAAGACGAAACAAAATGACATGAAGGCAGGACTATTTCATGGTAGTTCTTCTATTCTCGTGCCGTAACAGAGTAAGAATAGAATGTATCAACTTCTTTATTACTTATGTGGTAGATGACGACCAAGGTATATAATAGATATAAGTAAAAATAAGGAAAAGCCAATATGCCAACCCGTCTGTAAGTCACTTACATCCTATTTTGAAGAATATTTGATCCCAACATTGGAAGATATTTAGAAGTAGATCTTAAAAAAAAGCGCGGGATAGCACTCACTTAAATATTTTGGAATGGTTGTGGAATAATTTCGTACGAACAATATTCATTTATTGTGCTTTCGTACACAAACATGACAATTTATATTACATAAAAAATTTAACACTTCAGAACTATTACAATTATTTTACATTAAAAAGTTTATCTCTCAGAAACAATTCATTCATAATTTCAACAACTCTTTCACCATCATTTTAGGACAAACACGCATGCACATTCGCGCAAACGCCCTGTGCTGTCTTACGAATTTACGAGCAGGTCACGTGTTCTGACGCAAGTGTAACATTTTGTACCCATCCCAAAAAAAGTACACAACGCCGCTAAAAAAGTTTTCACCCCAAATAATGGAATATGTATTTATATTAATAGGAAATACTAGCCAACATTTAAAACTTTCTATAATAAATATAAAATCATATTATCTGTTTACCTTGCACTTGCGGTTGGCAATACGTATTGTATTACATGAAGGACCTGCATTAGGTTCTAGATAAAATCACAGTCAGCGAATTAACCACCTGTGAATTGTGTAATGAATAGCTTGAGTATTGAATTTATCTACGACATTTAATATTACCTGTATTAGATTTGGTTTATTTTTTTAATAAATACATTTGAAAAATAATAAAAATGAGAAGAATGCATTACAATTAAAATCCTAATCATCACAGCTCATATAGGTCCCACTGCTGGGCTCGAGCCTCCTCCACAATCGGAGGGAAAACTAACCTTACTATACCACGCGGTCCATTCCGTCCGGGACGATGAAAGGACGGCGCGCGGGCCCATAACCCACCCGTACCCACGTCGCCTTCGTCGTTGGGCCGACCACCGGAACAGGGTGACTTGTCGTCAGTGGTCAGCCCGACGGAACCCTTTCGGGTACCCTCACTTTTCGACGTCCCTGTCCCGGGACGTCGGTCGCCGTCGCGCGGTCAGCCTCTCTGCGGGTGACGGACTAAATTCCCCGGTCCGGTCACCCGCGAGACAGGTTGGTATAGGGTTTTGTGTCGATTTTTTTTCTCTTGCATGGATAAGCATATAATGCTTATTATATCCCTTAGTCGTCTTCTACGACTTCCACGGGCAAGATAGGGGGATCTTCTATCTAACTAGCGTGGTATAATGAGTCAATTTGCATCTTAATTCATCAAAATCGGTCCACCCATTTAGGAGGAGTTCAGTCTCATAAATGTGGACAGAAAAATTATTTATATAACGAAGAGCTTATTTATACAAAGGCTAGCTGGAATCTCAATAAAAACATAGGTAATTATTAACATAAATCTTCAAGCGGCCATTTCAATTCCAAGATTTATTTTACCGTACTTAACAGTAATCATGCCACAAGTCTAAGGGGAAGTTAATAAACATTCTTTCTAACACTTAGCTGCCACGCACATTAGATGCTGAACTTGGCAGTAAAATGAATCTATATATCACAAGAACCATTTGCAATCTTGACAGTTTCAACCTCATAACAGAACATTTCTCTTAGAAAGCTAATCGTACATACGAGTATATGACTATTACGGTATAAATAAAAAAAATACATGTACAAAAGTGTTTTGTGTTTTATACAGAAGTTCTTTAATATATTTATGTGGCTGGCTTTCGGATCGTATGTTCTAAACGCATAATTCTTTTATAACATTCTCCGTGTGGTAACGGAATAAGAATACAATTCATCAAGGGATATGATAAGCATATAACATCTATATAAGAGAAGGAATACTCTAAATAAAACTCTATGCCAACACGTCTAACTAGCGTGGTATAGTATGTCAATTTCCCTCCCATATTAGAGGAGGCCCGAGCCCTGCAGTTGGAACCTTTTTGATGATAATGATAACATTTATTTAACATTAGCATCTTAGATTTTAATATTGCATTAACAGGTTTACGTGTTGCTTATAATTTCTATTATTTTGTTATTTTCATTTGTTGAGTGTTGACTTCTGTAACTTCGAACAGCTCAAACTAGGAGACAAAGAGTGTTTAATTTTTAGATACATATGTTTGGAAGCGGTTTTGCGCCATGTACGGTTTTAATGCGTCTTGAAAGTGCATTAAATTTCTGGTAATTTTTGATATGAAATTTATTTTTAATAGCGTTTAGAGGATTTCAGGAAAAATCTTCAAGTTAACAGTTTGTGGAATCAGGAAAGAACATAAATTCTAAGAAGTAATAAAAACTGCTATAAGCAGCTTTGGATGGGGAGTAAATTCATTCATGTAAGTCATTGTGTTTCACGTGACGCGTCTGTAGCTTTGTCAATGTCACTATATCTGATCGATGTTAAAATATAATAAATTTAATACAAAATAATTTACAAAGTATAATTTAATTTAAGATCAATCAATTAAATTTGAATATCCAAAAATTGCTCATATAACTCTCGTTTGGTCATAGTTTTAAGTTTTCACTTCTGCCGGCAGTCCTAATAACTACGTTATGATCTTTTTTATGTACTATCGAGCATAAGTAGTGGGAATGGGAACACATAATATACTTAACCTGCCACTACACAGAGAAGTGTTGATGTGTGATCTCAATATCTTCAGACATTAGTGTGACCTTAAAAGAATTTTGCTAAATGTGAAATGTAAGAAAAATTTGTATAGATAAATGTAAATAAAATACCTGATATCTTTTACTAGACTTAAACTATGAAGCTTATCTTAATAGGGATATTAGAGTATTGGCGTGTAAATCACACTCTCCGATTTCCAACAACCCTCCTGTGTAAAGTGGGGTTCACCACCTTCCATCACCTTCCTTTACAATCCCGTGAGAGTCATAAAAAGTAGCTTAACTATAACTGAAAGAAAGACCAAGAGCACTCTCTTTGAAAACTTATATTAACGATTTCTGATATTTACGCGAGGTATTAAACATTGTAAATAAAACTATTTTGCGGATTTTATTACGTATTTAATTTTTGATTGCCCGACGTTTCGAACACTTTACAGCGTTCATAGTCACGGACAGACCGGGCAGTTATCGTTGTACTTACAACTTATATTAAAATTTGTGCAGTTACTAAGACTTCGCTGTCTGTTCGTCCGTCTGTCTATCACCAGGCCCTATCTGGAGAACCGCGATAGCTAGACAGTTGAAATTTTCACAAATTATATATTTCTATTGCCGCTATAACAACAAATACTAAAAACAAAATAAAATAAATATTTAAGGGGGTCTCCCATACAATAAACGCGTTTTTTTTGCCCTTTCTATAGATAATGGTACGGAACGCTTCGTGCGCGACGCCGAATCACAATTATTCGGTTTTTGAAAAGCTTGGACATAGTCTGGACACTTGCTGACTCTATCGTTCATGGCGACGAAAGTGCAATGTGTACCCCCCTTTCATAACCTCAATAGTATTGCGGTGTGCCTAACGCACCAATTACAGTCACATCTAACATTCTATAAAATTATATATACACTAGAAACTTACCGACAACTTCAAAGCTAACGAACTACAATTTCATGCTCAAATGTAATCATAATGTATTCTCGCGTATATTAAACGTTTAAGCTAATAACTTTTGAATAATACATGAAGAGCAATTAATTTTAATGTAATATTTGCGCTAATATACGTTTAGGCTCTGCTAATAACTGATTTATAACTTCATTTCAAGAACAATTTAAATTATAACAATAAAATTGTATAATAATTTATTATATTGTCGATGATTAAAAATTCAGACTCAACTTCAGAGATTTTCTGTGTGGTTTAAGAATAGAACTGTTGAAGAAAACGTGATACTTTTTTTGTATTATTTTAGTTTGTTTGTCGGGAGCTATTCAAAATGTACAATTTTACTTATTAACGAATTGTTATGTCGTTATAACCAAATTTCTAACAGCTCTGAGTAGAACTCTCTTTTATAATGTCAAGGCAATTAAATTATCTCGTACACCAGACGGATCAATATATCTTTCCAGTCTCTATAGCTTCAAGAATTTGTCACAATGCATTCACCATTTATTTTAACGTCAAAAGAAAATATAGTTAAAATTTTGCACGTTTAAAAAAATGATTAAATTACTTGTTCAGAGAAGGCTGTTGTCCAACATAAGAATCACAGAAACATGTTGGTGATTGATTTTCTTTAACGAATTAATATAATTACGTACATTAATTGCATGAGTTTCACATCTGTTGACCGAGTAAGAATTATATTCATCAACGCTTCTCTTGTCGCGATTATTCTTATCCTCATTCTCCTGATAATCCCTCAGTCGATTTTTACGATTCCAATGGCAAAGTAAGCGTTGATAGCGCATAGTGCTCTTAACTCACTTTATTTAATCAATAAATACAACATCCTCCTGCACTAAGGATAATTCATATTGCGGGGGACTTTACAAATATATAACTAACGGACACAAATTATACACAGACTTGAAACAACAATGTGAATTGCAGAAAGTGTTGTTCAGCGAGGGATTCGAACCTACGATACTGACACTGTAAGTTAGTATCTTAACCACTACGCCATCTGTTATTACCCCCTCATTATACCCTGATAATCTAAATCCCATATCCCATTACGCAAAGATCGTTCTAGGTGTACACATATAAGTTTGAAAGCTAATAAAACGTCCAGTTATGAAACCAGCCCACTGGGTCAGTTAACCTCGTGTACGTTATGACAGAAAGCTGTGCGTGGGTGCGTTACATTACTTACAGAAATTCTAGATAAAAGGTATCTTTACTTAGGTATCTGAAAATTTGTTATTTGTAGAATAAATACCTATTGTTTTAGGGTAAGTACTTATTGCGTTTTGTTAAAAACGGTCTTATGTCCATTTTGAACAACGACTTCTACATTTTAGGTAATTATTAAGGCAATATAAATAACGCATAATATTTTTTTTTTTTTTTGCGATGTGCAAAATGCGTTCACGCATACTTATTGTTAGTGACGGCAAGAGGATATGTAAGACTCCGCTGACATGGTATGTTTTACTACTTTAGAATACCTACTAAAAACCATAGCGCCCTCGCGTCTTCGCCTTGTTAAAAGCTTTTATTTAACTTGGCCTGTGCTGTGAGTATGTTAGTAGGGGACAAATCTTGCGAGTTCAATTAAAAACACTTCCTGTCGTTAGATTAGGTTGAAATTTGGTTTACTTACGTAACATCGGTGACAATTCAATAATATGGTACCATAAAGCTGGTCTCAAGATGGCGTCGGAAGGTCGCTATAGGAACTCCTAAACTAAACCAGATAAATCCGTCGAGTTTGGACCCGTTTGAATGGTCTTTTAGAGTATTTAAATAAAAGTTTGTTTTTAAAAACTTTTTTAATTAATAATTTATGTGATAGTATTATTATCATGCTCTTATTTCAAGTGTTTGAGTTCGATGCAATATGTACTCTTATTTCATAGCACATATTGTAAAAATTATTGGTAATAGGTAGTTGTAAAATCGGTCGCTGGCCAAAGATTAACCCTCAAAATAGCTTTGTATTTTTGAACTGGCCTATATATGTTAGAATAGGTTTTGGTGCAACCTTTTTATTCCCTTTCATTAAATTCAATTTACGTAGGTACTTTAGACATCGACAAGCACACCCGGAGAAAAAGATGATGTATTTATCCCGGATTCTTAAGCATGCGCTACACGGTTTCAAACAGTGGTTTGAAACAATAATAGCAGAAAAGCACTTTGCTGGCTACATGGTTTTTAAGTTAGTTTGAAACCAACAGTGTTCAAAGAACGTGGCGCGGATAAGACGTCTTGACGCTCGCGTACCGTATGTTCAGTACAACAACGTCATGGCGCCTTACCTATCAATACAACAAAAAGTTGGAGTAAGTCTGTGTGTGCAATTGAAGGAAAAATTAAAATGTCCCAGGCATTTCTTCTTTGTGTTTTATTTTTATACCCTTCACAATTTAAGTCCCAAAGGCAGGGCAACTCTTTGTATAACTCGAGAAGTTGAGTAATAACATCGCGATTACGTTCTGTCTGCCTACGCGCTATTTTGTGCATAGAACGTCGTCGCGTGCGTCTGCGCTGACCTCTGCAGCGTGACTGTCGTTCGCTTGGTTTGAAGCAAGCGGCTAGATGGTTTCAAATAAGACAAAAACCAACGCTGGGCCAGTGGTTTAAAACACAAGCCTCGCTACCAAGGGCGTTTAAAGGTCATACGAAATTTGGCATAAAACATCTATCTACACTGTTTCAAACAAGTGTTTCAAACCACTGTTTGAAACCGTGTAGCGCATGTTTTACTCTACAGGAAACACTACCGTTGGAATAATTACTACTCCAACTTTTTGTTGTTTTGATAGGTAAGGCGCCATGATGTCGTTGTAGTGAATATACGGTACGCGAGCGTAAAGACGTCCTATCCACGCTCCGTTCTCTAAACACTGTTGGTTTCAAACTAACTTTAAATCATGTAGCCAGCAAAGCGCTATTCTGCTTTTTCTGTTTCAAACCACTGTTTGAAACCGTGTAGCGCATGCTTTAGAGAACAGATCATTCACTGGAATATGTTTTATTCTATCTAACTTCTATTCTTCTTCTTCTCAGCTCAACCATATACGCTTTTAAATACAGACCTCCTCCAGATTAGGGAAGACGAGTTAACTGAGTTAATGATTAATATTATCTTAACTAAACTTAAAATATTTTTAGGCAATTTCAATAAAAAAGAACTGATGAATTTTGTACTCTTACTCCGATGACACCCGGATACATCAACCTAATACATTTAGACTCAAAAGGCGACCTTCAATATAATTGAGAACAATAAGGCAGGGATTATCATTAATGGCGCCTAAGATTGTTTAAACTCGCTACGCCAGCCATCGTAGTCTACAATTAATTGGCTATCAAGGCCAAAAGATACAATTAGACTATTACAATAAAGTAAGAGATACCAATCTACCTAAAAAACAGACTAAAAACAATTAGTGCGAGATGAAAGCTAACGGATTTAGACTATCGATAAATGAAGATTGAAGTCAATAAGCAATTAGTCGGCTGCTGTACAAAGCGGTGACTTAACAAATCGCCATCATAGCGAGGCCAGGATCCGTTAGATAGGTATTTGCCATACAAAGAAATTACGGGTGTAAACTAATAAAAATCGTCCGCATAACACAACAGTAAAATCCAATTATTCTATTGACGCCGTGGTATTAATTGAATTCGGCTCAGATCCACATTCTGTTAGATGTATTTCAAACGATTTTTTTGTTTTCTAATCTCCGTATTGGTCGCAATTTAGCAAAAAGTGAACAGAAACAGCTTTTCAACTCGTCTCCTCAACAAGTCTGTCTGGATACTATCAGTAAAAATGGTTTGTGTTATCTAACTTCAAGAGAATCCTGTGTTATTAACCCCCGACATAAAAACAACGGATGGTTATAAGTCGGACGTGTCTCTCTGTGTATGTATCTGTCTATGGCGTCGTAGCTCCCGAACCGTTGAACCGATTGCGATTTTCATTTTTTATTTATCTGAAAGGTGAATTAATCGATAGTCTTCTTAGCTTTTTTTGATGGAAATCGATTCATAATGGCCGCTACCTCAAAATGGTGAATGAATTTTTTAAGGTTTCCTTTTTGTTCATGTCGGACATTAACCAAAAATTTTAATTTTACTTCTCTTGTTTTTATTTTACTTTTTTCACGACACTTTATCCCATACTAGAAACACATGGATGCAAATTGAAAAGAAGCATTCGCGAGGGCAAATCTATGGCCAACAATGGACTTCGATAAACGAATGAATTCCATTCAATATGCAAAGAGCACACTACGATGAGTTTTGGACCGCACAGCTGTGCAGTCATTCTTGACTAGATACTACAGGGCATAGCTTGCAAAACAAGAAGATAAGTTTTAGTAGTTATAGAACGACTAAGTTTTGGTCACGGGAGGGCTAACGTGTCTCACGTCCAACAAGCCATGATTATTACAGAGATTAATATCACAACAGACAGCAGACAACAGACTTAGTTATTAAATTTTGGTCCACATTTTCGTTACAAATTCATTACCAGTATAATTTTAACATCAAAAATAATTATTCCCATTTTCTTCAACAATATGTGAATTTTACGTACCTAAGGCGATTTATATAACATACTAGCAATCCGCCCTCGCTTCGCTTCGGTTATAGGTTATAGTCGTTTTACCCGCGTAGTTCCCGTTCCCGTGGGAATACCGGAATAAAATATAGCCTAGTTTACGCCCTGATATTATAGCTTTCCATTGGTGAAAGAATTTTTGGAATCGGTCCAGCCGTTTTGAAGATTACCCGGAACAAACAGACAAACAGACAAAAAAATTTTAATTGCTATTTTAGGCATAGGTGTCGTGCAAATAACCGTGTGAGCATGAAAAAAGCCTATTATTTTGACATTACAAACAGACACTCCAATTTTATTTATTGGTATAGATAAGGTCAATAACATATAAGGATAAAATTGATATTACTAACAGTAATGTTTAAGATGCCTTCAGTGATACCTAAAATTGTTGTTGGTGAAATTGGCAATTAGAACATTCCTCATATTACAGAATTATGTTATGCTAGCTGATCCAACAGACGCTAATACATATTTCAGAGGTCTAAAGCCGTCTGCGCATTATTAGCTTTCTAATGATATCAGTTTGAGATAAATCGGTTCGATGGTCTCAGTCTATGACAATCTTACGTAGGAATAATTTTTGTGTTTAATATAAATGCATATAAACAGTGCATTATTATTACTCAATTAAAACATTCAGCCAAGTGAAATCTAGATTTATGTCGTTAAAATTTCAAATGCGGACGTGAACGCGATAATTTGCAATATTATAAAAACGGGTTAACTGTTGTACTCTAGTAATTGTTAGATGAAACTATAACTTTATATTTAACCTACATTTACATCCGTTAAATCCTGGGACTGGTTAAGTTAGCCTAGTATTTTTCTAAAGACGCTTTCGTGTGGATATCTTACTTTAAATACAACATTTTATTTACAACCCATATTTATACAGAAATTACTATTGGTAACCTTTTTTTTTATGGTCGGCACACCCCTTGCTCCGCTCCGTCCGGGGTGACAGAGGGGCGTAAGCATGCACACCTGTAAGCCACCCGTGACACGTCGCCTTCGTCGTTGGGCCGATCACCGGAGCAGGGTGACTTGACGTCAGTGGTCGGCCTAACGGAATACCCCTTAAGGAGTACCCTCTTCTCGATCGACGTCCCCCCTCTGGAAGGACATCGGTCTTTCGGTGTAAAATGTTCGTCTGTATCTTTCTTTCTTTCTTCTTTCAAACATCGGAAAATTTAAAATCAAGTACAAACGCGATATAATCCTGAGGCTTAATCATTATTGCAATAAAAAGTTAAAACAATACGTGTCGATCGAATATCGATCCTTAAAAGTGGCGGCGCAAACTAATACAAGCAAATATTTCACCAGTCGCTATGTTGGGGGTCAATAACCGATTAGCAGATGAAATACACGTGCACGCGGCGATATTACAATAATAACTATTGTACGTGCCACTTATGCAATATGATATAAATAATAAAGAATGAATACATCAATTGAAATTTGAACGTATTGGCATTTGAAATAAAAATTATGCAATATTTTTCTATATGAATTATGATTATTACAATGGTTTCAAATATATGTCTTCTGGTATAAGGAAATTTCATAATGCCTTGTGTTCTCATTATTTACTTCCTGTACTGGGTGTCATGATTACGATTCATAAGCTAATCAATTTTTCAACCTACCAATAATTTTTCTGATATTGAATGTAATTTCTGCTCATTAATTATTGTATTTACAAATTCCTCAGCTTCCGTATTTATTCCTGCCCGTCAACAGTCTATCAACATTCAAAGACAGCAGACCTATGCTCAATAATAGGGCATATACCTACTCCATTATGGGAAAGCAAATGATATTTGTTTGGTCGGAGGGATCGAGTTTCATCATCATCTCGGCTGATACACGTCCCACTGCTGGATTCGAGCTTCCTTCACAATAGCAGGGAAATTGACCTTACTATTCCATGCTAGTCAGACGTATTAGTATAGGATTTTGTTTCGAGTTCTCCTTCTCTTGCATATATGTTATATGCGTATTATGTATGCCCTTAGACGTCTTTTACGACACCCATGGGCAAGATGGTGAATTGTATTCTTATTTCGTCACCCCACAGACAATAAATAATAATAGGACATAGAATTTACTTAAAGGCTTTTACTACACTGACCGAAGAACACCAGTATACGCGTGTTTCCTGGACCTTTCCAAGGCCTTCAATCTGGTGTTATACGACGTACTGTGGAGGAAGATGAGATCGGAAACCAGCCTCCCAGATGAGGTCATTAACATTTTTAATTATTGGTACAATTTTTCTTTTCTTGTAGTTATCTTGTCTGTATATCCTTTAGTTATCTTTTACGACCCGTGGAAAAGGAAGAGGTAGTGATTTGTATTCCTATTCTGTCACCACATGGAAATTAACAAGTATACTAATAAAATTTATTTTCTTTGTTACAGATTCCGTACATCATAACTTGTAAAGAATAATCAAAACCAAAAAAGGCATGTCCTAATTTTACTCGTAATACATTTAAAATAATAGTGCCGTAAAATATGGATTCATTTAGTACATTATAGTGTTAAAGTTGGTCTTGTGTGTGCTAGTATTGAACAGTTGTGTTAAGTGAATATAATGGAGGCTCTTGAACGGAGAGGTAGGCTGATAGCCATTGCTGCTATACTCTTCATCGTCTTCTGGTCGCAATGTAAGTATAATTAAATATATATTTAACTCTAAAAACTTAAACCAACAATTTTTATTTATAAATGACAGATTTGTTGATCCAATGATATAAATAAGTTACTGCAAGCACAAATTTCTGGGTTTGGATCGGGCAGGACAAAGAAACGTACTTAAAATTTTCTGCATTATGCTATTTCTCAGTATCCCCTATGGAAATGCGGAATAGCAAGCTCTGAGGCAATTGTGTTCAATTAACGGCTATGTGCTGTATGGATGTTTTAGACCAATTTTTATCACTTAAGGAATAAGGTGTGAGAATATATGTATATTGTATATATATTTTATAGATCTCCAAATTGACTCAAAGGATTTGGATCCAATTTTATATTTAGATCAGCTGACCAAAAATATATTTTCTGCACAAATTATAAAAAAAGTTCTACGAATAAAATATCACAACATCCCGAGTCCAATTGTGAATCTTAGACATACAGTGGCAGAGATCCATGCAAATGCATACAAAAATGTTCACCAAAATCTGTTCAGTCGTTTAGAAAGAGTTCAATCACAAATTTATAGTACATAAACATAAATGCTGTTGATCCTAAAATTCTGATTTGAGCCTTGAAATCACCCTAAGTGCCCAAAAGAGTATAGAGCACTTTCAAAACAGAGCGAGTGTAATGGATAATACGAATAAGATACATTAATATCCGTATGCGTACAGTGCAAGAATAAAATTCGCCACCCCCTCTCTTACACGTGAGTATCGTAAAGAACGACTAAGGAAATTGTGTGCAACCAGGACATAGAACAGCCAAAAAAAAAATTCATTTTAATGTTACCATCTCATCATTTCAAAGTAGCAA
The DNA here is from genome assembly GCA_032191425.1 of Lymantria dispar. Classification (NCBI taxonomy): domain Eukaryota; kingdom Metazoa; phylum Arthropoda; class Insecta; order Lepidoptera; family Erebidae; genus Lymantria; species Lymantria dispar. Next base: position 4,778,443 of record CM063442.1, on the reverse strand, counting down.
ATAGTTACTTATTTTTCCCCATTATTGACAATTCCCATGTCCAACAGTTGGAATATATGTGGACTCTTTATAAAGATTAAAAAGTTACCTAACCTGCGTAGGTATATATATATATATTATTTAAATGGAATTTAAAATGACATGCATTTATATTCCTACGCACTTTAAACTTTGTGAAATAAAGCTTGCTAAGCGTTTATGAATCTGGGGGCACGGCAGTGCCCCCGCCAAGTCGAGCAAAAAAAAAGTCGGCCAAAACGCAACACTGCCGTAACATACTTTTCTCGCAGCCATTCAGGCCATTTTCGACCCACTATAACTTCGTTGTTAATAAAACTAGAAGCTTGAATTTTTAGTAACCTAGCAGTCATTGTATACTCATTGTGTATTTCAAATTTCATTCAATTTGAACCAATAGTTTAAGAATTATAACTAGTCAAAGTTTCGTAATTTTGTCACTCACTGACTGACTGACCGATCATCAATATTAAAGAGGCACTTTTAGCAGACATAGAAGCTTCAAATTTAGAATACAATTAGTGTTTAGTGTATAAATGAAGGAAAAATTATGAAACATTGTAATTTGCATCCAGTTTCCGAGATACACTAACTGTATAAATAATTTTGTAAACTCATATAAATATATAGGATTACAAAGTTACATTTGCAGTTAATGAAATGTAACTTTGTAAAAAATAAGAATACATTTGTCGCCATCATTGCTTCTCTATGGGAATCGTAACAACCGGCTAAAGACTGCGCAGATGACGTATTGGTTAAGATACTAACGTAACGTGCTAGTGTCACGGGTTCGAATCCCATGCAAGACAACACCTTGTACAATCCACAAATTGTTGTTCTGAGTCTGAATGTAATTTGAGTCGGTTAATTATATGTTCTTTCCGTATGGTGACGAAGTAAGAATACAATTCACCACTCTCTATCTTGCCCGTGGATATCGTATAAATATGCACATACCATCTGTGCAAGAGAAGGAAAACTCGAAATGAAACCCTATATCAACATGTCTGACCCGCATGGTATAGTGGGTCAAATTCCCTCCCATTGTGGAGGAGGCCCGAGCCCAACAGTGGGACATATGAGGGCTGCGATGATGATGCGATGTTGAATTATATGTTTGTAAAGTCCCCCACAATATATTGATTATGATATTATGGTTATTATTCCCTTAGTGCAAGGTGTTGTCATTTAAAAAAAAGATTCAACAGGAAGGAGAGTGGGCAGCATCTCTTACCGGAAACAACCTGCCTACCAAACGTGACGATTATGTCATTATTCCTCATATGGCGAAGAAAAATGTGCTCTAGTCATGGCAACTCTGTTACCCTTGAGCGTCGTTGGATGCAGGTGCCACAGTACCGCACTTTATAGTGAAGCCCCTCATGCTTGTCTATGTTCTACAGAGAACGGCGATAGGCTGAATGATGATTGGCATAATAGGTGTAGACAGATACATAAATATAATAATGTTCAAAGATAACTTGTAAAATGATCAATCAACATAATGAAAAAGCAAGAGTGGGACATGTCTTATGAAATTGTACCAAAATCTCCGAAAGTATTAAGCAAACTAAATTGTCTGAAATTTATCTGAAAGAAAGAACGCCATCATTAGGCTCGATTGCCATCAAAGTGGAGAGGAGACTAGAGGAGATGTTTTTTAAAAAACCAATCAAATTTCTTTATTACCACATCTCTCCGCTTAGTTTAGGTAAAAGTGACTCAAACGGAGAGATGTCTCATTTTTCAGAGAGTGGGCTCTAAGAAAATCCGTTGTTTGTATTCAAGAAGTAGAAGGTACCGGAAAGGAAAATAAGTAGGTCTATCTACAAAAAGAAATGAGATACCATCAAAAACAAAACTTGTAAAAAAAAGCCAACCCTCGCAACTGAGTTCTTCTACCATAAAAAGTTGTGAGATCTATGTTATTCCAAGTCGGTTAACTCATTCAGTCCCTGCTTAAGGGACCTTTCTTCTTATGTTATTACGTAAATAGCTAACCTAACAACTTCTTATAGTGACTATATCAATATTAAAGATCTTTTATGTTTTAAATAAATATATTGACTTGGCAATCGCACTATGTTTAGTACAATTTAATATAATATGTATTACTTCTGAGGTACATTGTGTTTTCATGCGATTGCCAAGTCATTCTGTTTATTTAAAACACAAAAGTTCTTTAATATTGATATAATCACTATAAGAAGTTGTTAGGTTAGCTATTTACATAATAACTTAAAAAGAAAGGTCCCTTAAGCAGGGACTGAATGAGTTAACCGACTTGGAATAACATAGATCTCACAACTTTTTATGGTAGAAGAACTAGTTGCGAGGCTTGGCTTTCTTTTACAAGTTTTGTTTTTGATGGTATAACAATTATTTCATATTCATTCAAGTGTCATATTTAAGTGTTACATAGTAAATTGACACCTATATTGTTACATTACGAAATTATAAACTAAAATAAATATTTCAACAACCTATTTGAATGAATTGTTCATCAAACTATTGAAGGACGGACAACTGTTGTCTACCGAAGATTCTTAAAATTATAATTACCAAAATTACAGGCGTTTTTATAAAATTTCTTCAGGAATGATGCTGCCCAACACTGGATGGGTAGATAATCTTTGACTGTAGAACTTAATACTGAAACTGTTACGAGGTAATCATGATCACAAATCAATAAAAAGGAAATGGAAAGTTGACTTTACCGTATAAGATTATTTCTGTTGGTGGCAAATAGGCGACAAAAAGCACCCTGAATGTAGCTGATACTGCCATTCATGGAGCTTTGCTGAGCCATTGCCTACCATGAAGAAAGTAAAGGGAGTGTGAATGCGTACAACAAAGTTTGATGATACTAAAGGTATTTTATTTTATTTAAACACCCATAGAAAATTGGGCTTTCGGCTCTCTCGCTTACCAAATTAAGTGCAGTAACAAATTGCTACCACTCAGATGTCTAGAGTGTGGTACTAACTCGAACGGACCGGCCCGCGGCTGTAGACAGAAGACTGCCAACAGAATGGTCCTACCACGCAAAAATGTCTCTATGTGTGTAAAGGCGCAGATAGAGCTGCCACGTTATAAACTTGGGATCATCTCACTTCCTAATATAATAAATTCCATTTCTGGGCTCAGGTCTCCCCTGCAATGCTAAGGAAATTGACCTACTACACCACGCTTTTGGTTGGTTTACCTCGAGTTTTCCTTCTCATACATCAGTATTATCCGCATATGTCTTAGCTGTCTTTTAAGAAAGTCAAGGGCAAGTGAAAAGATGGTGAAATATACTTCGTCACAACACGAATAACTAGGTTCAAAGTATTATATATCGTGACCAATCGTATAGTGCATTTAAGTACTCAATTCAGGTTACCATTCCGCTGCATATTTCACCGTTAATAGTCCACGGAATTCTACTTAACATACTGTCTCTAAACCATGTTTTATGCCCGTTAAGTCTAACCAGAGATTCTATTTTAACATGTGGATATCAAAATTTCAGTTCAGTGCTCCAGTTTTCACTGAGTTTAAAAACTAAATTAAATGTGGCCTGAATCTAAATCGTTTATAGTCAAGTTAGTATGTTATGAGTTAATTTTTGAGTGCAATCTAGTAATGGCTCTCTTTAGATTTTCTTCTTAGCGTACGCGAATGTAGTGAAAGGTATACAAACGATTTATTTGTGGTTAAAAACTGAACCAAAATATTTAATAATGGGTGACAATAAATTAAAATAAACATTTTCATCAATCTCCTTGGTCTGGAAGATAATACATTGTATAGGGAGGGAACTCTAAAGTCCTTACCTTATTCATCTTCTATAAGACTTCAAGATAGAAATGGTGTAATTACATGTTATATTAACTAATCCACCATTCATTCACCACAAAGAAACATAAATTAATTATAACGTCACCTTTTACTGCTTCATTGTAAGTAGTCAAGATGGTTTGTATATTTAACTAGCCCACTCAACTAATGGTATTTTAATTGACTCGTAAACCTCAGCTAACAAAATTGAAATTAATTGATTCTGAACTTACGTAATGTAGTTATTTAAATTCAAGATTTTTAATCAAAAATAATTTTGCGAATTAATATAATGAAAAAATAACAGTATGTTATTTAATAGCTATGCTCGAGGCTGTCCGTGTGGTGATGGAATAAGAATACATTTACCACTCCCTATCTTTCCTGTGGATGTCGTAAAAGATGACTAAGGGATATATCAAGAATATAACATCTAAACAATACCAATCAAAATTTATGAATATCTATTAAATTTGAATTCATAATACATTATCAATAGATATTTACTAAGTTAGCGTATCTTACATTTTTTTATTGCAAACGGTGGCAAACCAGCAAACAGTACGTCTGATGGTAAGTGTTGCTGCCGTTCATGGACCTTTGCTAGGCCGCTGCCTACCGTGAAGAAAGTGAAGGGAGTGTGAATGCGTGCAATAAGGTTCAGTGAAACTAAAGGCCAAAACCCAACACACGGCATTTACCCTCAGAAAGTTGGGCTTTATCGCTGGCCGGCTCTGTCGCTCACCGAACGAAGCGCAATAACAAATTGCTACTAATCAGATGTCGATTTTCTGCTACAGTGTGGTACTACCTCAGATGGACCGGCCCGCGGCTGTAGACAGACAACTGTCAACAGTGTGGTACTACCACTAACAACATAATATTTCTGCTTCTCTTTTCAAGCCTATATCTTGCTTGTGTCCGTGTAGTAACGGAGTAAAAATACAATTCCCCACCCTCCTTTCTTACCCGTGGATGTCGTAAAAGAGTAAGGGATGTAAAATGTATTAAGTACCTATGCAGGAAAAGGAAAACTCAAAATAAAACCATAAAATAGGTAGCTATTTGCTTGTAGTGTGTATAGTAAATAAAGGTCAATTTTCCCTCCTATTGTGTAACGATCCGATCCCACCTTTGGGACATATATGAGTTGAAATGATGATGATGATTCTTAAGAACTAAATTTTATCTACAGGCAGGGGAGTGGAAGGTCAGAGAAACAGTACGAAGATGTCATACGTGTGTCCTCCAGACTTCATAAGGCTCGGGCATAGCTGCTATTACTTCAGCGAAACTAAGGACACCTGGCACAAAGCATTGTTCGCTTGTACGGTAAGTCAACTATAGACAAAAAATATTATGCAGAATTTTATTATAAACGGTAACAGCGGCTTTCTAAAAGATTAATTTTGGCCGCTTTTCATGAACTTAGCAAAGGAGAGAGATAATGGTTTTAATTAATTATTTCTGATATTTACGCGAGTATCACACATTATAAAAAAAACTATATTTACGGATGTTATCGCGTTTGTATTTAATTGCCCGATGCAACGTTTCGAACACTTCAGCGTTCATGGTCACGGACGGACTAAGATGTCTCACGTCCAACAAGTCATCGTTATTAGATTGATTTCTATTTAGAGCATTAGTTATTAAATTCTGACGTTATGAGGCTTTATAGCTATATATAAATAACATAACATTAATGTTGAATTGTTAGCTAAATTCTAACGTAAAATACATCAAAAACATAATTCATTGTCATTATCATCTTGAGCCTATATGCGTCCTACTGTTTTCCCTTTTGCACACACAACTCAAACGCTTATAAACATTAAAAGATTGAATCTATGATAGATATCTATCTCAGCATAAGAGGTTGCTACTTGAAACCGCTATTCCATCTATGCAGTCAGTATTAAATAATATTTGTTCAGACAGCCATGATTTTAATGAGCTCAATAAACCTATTGCATAACCAAATCGTCATCGACTTATTAATAAAAATGTGCTAAAGCAATCATTCTATACGACAATTATACTAATTCCGTACAAGTCACTTGTCAACTTGTTAATTCGAATTTACTGAGGCCGCGCATCAAAAAGTTAAGTGGTATGTCCTTAACAGAATTGCCCGTGGTAACTGAATCGAATCGTGAGAGATTATCAATTTTTGTAGCCGAAGAGCAATTGGTATCATGCTATCAGAGATCAGAAGTAGAGATTACCTATTATCGCTTACTGTTGGCCATAGGTCTTCACAAGGAGGGGAAAAAGCCATAATCACTGCGCTTGCCACAAAGGCTGACGATTGAAGTTTCTGTAGTTGTTTCTCAGGGAAATACTGCTGCTGATTCTCCTGGTAATCTCGGAAGGTGAAAAGCCATAATCACTACTCTTGTCAGAAAGGCTGGCAATTGCAGACTCTGTTATACTTACCCAATTTTCTGTTGCTACGGATAGTGATACATTATATACTACTGTCTTATTCAATTTTCTTGACACTATGAGCTCATATTAAAGCTGAAATCTCATCAGAAGCAAACATATGCTTATGCCAATATATCATCCACCTATCAGTTATTACTATCCACTGTTTCGACATAAGCACAAGCTCACAGCTTGTTCACAACGTGCAGTTGTCCCATCTTCTATACTATAAAGAAGCTGGTTGACTGAATTATCAATGCCGAGTCAAAGCCACTAAAGCTAGAAACTTGAAATTATAACAGAAACTTTTTGTGACATAAAGACTCAATAAGATGGAATTTTATTCCACTATTAAGCATGTGAAACACAATGGCAATGTTTGTATTTGAAGAAAAATTATATCATATACATAAAAAAATGGTTTTTATAACAGGCTAAAGAGTCTTTCGCTCCTCCTTTTCGTTCATTTATGCGTCCATTATCCACTTCTGAGATATGGTCCAAGTTTCGAGTATCTAATTGATGGGGTAACTAATTTAAAATCAATTACTAAATCCAAAAATCTGCTAAATCCACCCGGACAGAAATAGAAGTAAGCAATTCAATAAAAATATGGTACATAACATTATCCATTGTGTTCAAATAAACACAAATAATCTTTTATAAAAAATAATAAACACGTGTGAGATTAGTCAGTTTTCATCTTCTACCTAATATTACATTTTACAATAATACATTTCCTTGATTTCAACCCCTTATATTCTCCGCAAAGTCATACTTTTAAGATGTAGAGTGTAAAGGAAAATTCTGTAAATGAACCTCCTCTAAAGACATGTTCCTATAAGGGTCGAAAAATAAGCAGTAAATTGCTTTATATTGTTTCCCTACAGTAAAAAGAAAATCATATTTAATATAGTAACATAAAGTCCTTATTTTGAGTGTATATTTTTTCTTTTTTAAAATAAAACAATTTTTAAGGATTTCATTCCTATTGTATTTGATTTCTCGGCGTTTCAAAATTTTTCAGCATTTATAGTCACGGAAGGACTAAGGTGTCTCACGTCCAACAACTCATCGTTATTATCAAGATTCTACCCGCTTTCTTTTCTTCTTTTAGACCAATCATGCCGATGACAATTTATAAAGAAATCCACGTAATATAGTCATTCTAGTGGAAGAGAATTCTTGAAGCTTAATTTTTTTATGTTTGTAAATCGCACTCGTTAATCTGTTTTATGTGTATCTTTACGCGTCGAGAGTTTGAGATTATGAGTAGGTAGCTAATAACATACATGCTATGTTATTCTTAAACATTATATTTATATAATTTATGCTATGACTTAATCTTGATTCGCAAAATTACATTTTAATACTAGACTAAAATTTCCTTAACTGAACTCCTTGTTCACACTCACCTACATAACGAAAGTCAAAATGTTCAGTTTCCAATACATTCTACTACCTAATATTGTTTTACTATTTTACGTAAATCAAGATGCCATTTGATAGTAAATTGACGATACATTGGTAATAACTCATATTAAGTTCGAAAAACCTATCGTAATAAAAATTACTACGATTTTCAACATCAAATTAGGGAATTTAAAAGATTTTCTACTGAACTAATCAGTTCAAGGTCTTGCAAGTTTATAACTTAACATATTGTCAGTCTCTGCGTTTTTATAGTCATAGTCTAGGAATGAAATTAATCTATAGTAGGTCACGCTACCACGTTGGTCAGACATGTTAGTACAGGGAGTTATTTTGAGATTTCCATCTCTTATATAGATATTACATCTTTCGATCGTCTCTTACTACACATATGAGTGTGCTAGTGGTGTCTTGTATTCTTACTCCGTCACCATACGAACACGTACATTTAGATTTTAACGTCCAAAAATATAATAATAGTCAATAATAGAAAGATTAATTACTTAGATTCGGATGATTAAAGAACTTACATAGTCGTTACTAAGGTAAGTGGCGTCTTGACACCTAGCTCAGCCGTAGCGGTTCCAGAGTCATTGACATCATAATATTCTAATTCTATTTTTCAGTTTTATTTACCCATAATAATATACATCATGCCTCCTAAAACGGAAATGACCCACTACCCTGATAAATAGGCCGTACCAGCTTTGGCGCCAGTACAGGCTGAAATATAATACATCTTAAACAAGATTGTTCATCTATCTCCTTCCTTATGCCATGGAAAACATACTCATCACATAACGCCATGCCATTCACCATCTTTATTGACATATACAAGTATCTACCACAAAAACACGAACATACGTGCAGGCACTTAAAAGAAACCTCTTTAAAGTACACCGCATACATTTATTGGTATTTAGTCAATAAAATGATGCCAAATATTTGTCTGTCAATTATTTAGCGACATTACGTTTTGTATTTTTAAATGAAACGAAACGAGAAAAATATTGCTGTTTTTTTTTAAGTTCGATTCTTGATTTCTTGATGTGTTAGATTTTCAATACTACGTCCAGTCAAGACAGTGGCAAATCGCCTTCATGCTGAAGAACTGGCGAAACGATTCCCGGTCTGACCAACCCCGGCCTCGGTTAGAATAAATCATGTATGGCACCGGTTAGCAAGTCGATGCAGAGAAAACCTCACGATCAGTACAATATATCTACTAAGCATGAAGTCCTCTTCTTTTGCTTCTTCTTACTACATGAATAATATTAAAGATACAATTATTTTAGTTTATATTTGTCCAAATTGAATTAAAAAAATATAACTAACTAATAGCTAGTCGTAGTACCTACTCGTTCTATAAATCTTTTGAAAATAATTAGTTACATTAGGAAAAAGACAATTTATAATTTGTAACTTGAGAATATAAACAGAAATGTTAATCTTTACTCTTATAAAGAATGCATATCTGTTGCTAACATTATTTTATACTTAAATGCATTACGATGAAATAAATAAAAAAAGCTTCGAAACAAATTAAGAATACAATTCATCACCCCCTCTCTTGCTCATGGATGTCGTAAAAAACGACTAGGTTTAGGGATATAAATTCACATAACATCTATGCAAGAGAAGGAAAACTCGAAATAAAACCCTTTACCAACCTGTCTGACTAGCTTGTGTAATAGTAATAGATCTATATTCCTTTCTATTATGGAGGAGGTTCGAGCGTTATAGTGGAACATATATGGGCTGAAATAATGATGAAATAAAAAAGGATATATTTAAACGCCAATTTTTTATAATTATAAACTACAAATGTGTTCGAAACAAATATATTGTACAATATTAAGCGTGACGTAATTTAACAATTCGCTACAAACATAAGAGTGTGAGAAATGTAGACATTTTTATGCATACCACATGTTACATCAAGTTATCTGACAGAACATGATAAAGGAGCTGAGAAATAATTTATGATTCTCAGCCGTCATACAATCCTTGTACCTATATAATATTTATTAAACCTAAATCTAGAGTAGAGTATTAAAATATCACAAAATATTATCTAGGCTCAAGTAAGTCTCACTGTTGGACTTGAGCCTTCTCCACAATGAAGGAGGAATCTACTATAGATCCATGGCCACGGGCGGACTAAGATGTCTCACGTCCAACAAGTCATCGTTATTACAGAGATTTATATCTACCTGCTACAGAATTAGCAATCAAAAATATTTATTTAAATATTGTATCTAACAAATACGATAAAATCCGTAAAAATAGTTTTATTATAAAGACCTTCTTGCTTGACTCAACATCGTGCAAAATGCCACGCTGATGTCCGATCAGCATGGTATAGTAGAGTCAGCTTGGTACAAGGTTTTATTATGAGTTTTCCTTCTCTTGCATAGATGTTATATTCATATTCTATTCCCTTAGTACGTCGTACGTAGTTCCTTACGACATTCATAAGTAAAATCCTTACTAATATTATAAATGCGAAAGTAACTCTGTCTGTCTGTCTGTCTGTCTGTCTGTCTGTCTGTCTGTCTGCTACGCTTTCACGTCTAAACCACTGGACCGATTTTGATGAAATTTGGTACAGAGATGGACTAAAGCTTGAGAAAGGACATAGGCTACTTTTTATCGCGAAAAAATGGGTATAAGGGGTTGAAATAGGGGATGACATTTTGTATGGAAATTCGTCATTTTCGATGATAGAACCACGAATCTTTGTATTAAGGCACCTGACAATAAATAAATAAATATTCGTTCAAGCGTTTTGGAAATTTCATTTACATGGGGATGAAATTCAACCCCTAAAATACCAAAAAGCATACAGCCGAAACCACTGGGCATGGAAACGTATTTTTTTTACACCATCGTATTTCTTAGGGTGCACGAGTACTAGCAAAGGATTTTTGGAAATTCACCCCCTTGAGGGGGTGAAAAGCATATAGCCTCTCACGTCTAAGCCGATTTTGATGAAGTTTGATACAGAGATGGACTGAAACTTGAGAAAGGATATAGGCTACTTTTTATTGGGAAAAATGGGTATAAGGGGTTGAAATAGGGGATGATATTTTGTATGGAAATTCGTCATTTTTGGTGATAGAACCGTGAATCTTTGTATGAAGGCACCTGATAATAAATAAATAAATATTCGTTCTAGCGTTTTGGTAGTTTCACTTACATAGGGATGAAATTCAACCCCTAAAATACCAAAAAGCATACAGCCGAAACCACTGGGCCTAGAAACGTACTTTTTTTACACCATCGTATTTCTTGGGGTCCACGAGTACTAGCAAAGGATTTTTGGTAATTCACCTCCTTAAGGGGTTGAAAAGCACAAGTAACCCTGCTCCGGTGGTCGGTCCAACGACGAAGGCGACGTGGTGTTCGGGTGGGTTGCGGGTGTTGCGTGCTTACGCCCCTCTGTCGCCCCGGACGGAGTGGTGCGAGGAACGCGCTGACCGCAGTTCACCCCCAAAAAAGGGGATTGAAAAGCATATAGTCTTTCACGTCGAAACCACTTAACCGATTTTGATGAAATTTGGTACAGAGATGAACTAAAGCTTGAGAAAGTATATAAGGCTACTTTTTATTGCGAAAAAATAGGTATAAGGGGTTGAAATAGGGGAAAGTATTTTCTTTTTACGTCGTCTTATTTCTTGGGGTACCCGAGCACTAGCAAAGGATTTTTGGAAAATCACCCCCTTAAGTGAGTGAAAAGCGTATAGACTTTCTATGCAATTCTCTTTCCTTTGTTTTAAGTGAGCTCTAAGAAATTATTTTATTAAAATCAACTCCTAAAGGGGTGCAAAATATATAGCCGAAATCATTAGGCCTAGAAACATGGAATTTTGTATAAAGTTGCCTTTCTTGGGGGAAGAGAAATTGTTGCAATTTTAGCCCTAAGGGGGTGAAAAGCGTTAACCGAAATCACTGAGCCTAGGAAGGATCATTTTAGTACACGGTTGGCTTTCTTGGATTACCCCCAGATTTTCTTAGTGCTCACTTAGCAAGCACTATGAAAAAAATTTTGGCAAGGATAATCGAGCTCTAACAAAGAATTTTTGGCAATTCAAACCCTAAGAGGGTGAAAGCGTATAGCCAAAGATACCGGGCCTAAGAATGTGAAATTTTGTATACCGATTTCGGTTATTTGGGGTAAGCACGAACTAAGAAACAATTTTGGGCTGCCCCAAAAGGATAATACGCATATAGTCGAAGACACCCAGCCAATGATATATCATCATTATCTTGCTCTTATTCTAATTACTTTGGATCGACGCGATATGTAGGTAGGGTACCTACTACTGCCATCGTAGATATATTGCAATGGTTCTAGCAACATTTTATGACCTGGCCGACATTGTTGGCCAGACGGCATCACCAATTGGTCCAGGTCGATGTAAATCTTTGTGTTAGTAGTATTTTGCGACACCCACGAACAATGAAAACGTGGTAATATTTCTAGCAGCTACCAGACAGTAAGTTACAATCAAAATATTATTACAATTTTCTATCTCTACTAATAAATAAATTTGAAGCGTCTGTTTGTCTATCAAAATAATAGGTTTTATTTATGCTCACACAATACGGTCCAAATTTTTTTGTCTGTCTGTCTATTCGTTACAGGTAATCTTCAAAATGGCTGGACCGATATTGATTATATTTTACCATCAGGTCTACCAGTTGTACATAAGGAATAACTTAGACTATTTTATCTCAGGCTATATTTTATCCCGGTGTGGATGAATTAAGTCGATTTTAAAATTATTTCACTAATGGAAAGCTATTTTTAAGCGAGTAACATATTTAAGCTATTTTTATCCCGATATTCCTACGGGATCGGGTACAATGCCGGTGAAATCACGGGAATCACGGTTTAAAAAATTCATTCACTAATGAAAAGCTATATTATCAGTGAATACCATATAAAGGCTATTTTCATCCCAGTATTTGCCCAGGAACGACAACTATACCGGGGGATGTTGACCAATTTTTAAAATTCTTTCACCAATGGAAAGCTACCTATGTTGTCAGCGAGTAGCATAGGCAATTTATATCTCTGATATTTCTGGGATTTATATATTTTTTTTTACCCATGTAAATTTATAATATCAGCAAGTTACATAGGTATTTTTTATCTCGGTATTGGCATGGGAATGGGGTCTACGTGAATGAAACTGCGGGTGTTTGATTGATATAATTTTTTTTTCACCAATGGAAAAGTACGTTATCAGAGACTAAGGAAAGGCCACAATACCATCGTATTTGCACGGCAATCTGAACTACAAGGCTGGAAGTAATATTCAAATGTGAAAGTTTGTGAAGATATTTGGATGTTTGTTACTCAATCACGCTTAAACTGTTGAGCAGATTTGGATGAAAATTGACACGTAGATAGAGTATTTCTTAAGTTAAGAAATGTAATACTTTTTATGTCGATAATATTCTTTGCGATAATAGTTCAATATGCAAGTAAATTTTTACGCGGGCGAAGCCGCGGGCAAAAGCTAGTATTTCATATTTTAAAACCCCTTAATTTTTAAAATCAATTTTAAAATCAGTTAAAGACCTACATTCATACGTCCCACAGCTCATATACGTTCCACTATAGTGTTGGCCTCAGATTTCCTCCACTATAGGAGGAAAATTGACCTACTATATCACGCTGGTCAGACATGTTGGTATAAGGTTCTATTTCGAGTATTCCTTTTCTATAGATGTTATCTGCATATCATATCCCTTAATGATGTTTTACGACACCCACGGGTAGAAATAGGGTGGTTGAATTGTATTGTTAAACCATCACCACATGGAAAATGTTTGATAATGAAGGAATTTTTATTTTTTTCCACAATTCCTAATACACTTTAATATTATTTAACACAATTTTAGCTCAAAGTATAGATTTATTTATCGCCTTAGATTATCTTCATGTTCTAGTTATAAGACAGCCGCCGACCTTATAACACGAATTCTGAATATAGTGTTGTAGCTCATAATGTTGTGTTGTTATAACAAGATCGACTATCAAATTGTGCTAAAAAGGTATTACCACTTAAAGAATAAACTACCATAAAAAAAACTTGGTAAAAATCCTAACACGTGTTTCATTCAAGAGCACTGTCAATTTACATACGAATGAGACGAAATGGAACGATCACCTCGTGACACCAACTCTTACATGATGCAAATTCATCATACATAGGCAATTCGTGGAACACGGCCCGACAATACAACCATTATTGCCGTTAACCGATAAATTGGAATAAATGGAATGTCAAACAAGCATTCGGTGTTGCTATGGTATTGTTTTAAATTGCTATTTTGAAATGTGGCAACGTTTGAACGACTGTGGTTTATATGTTTATGACTATTGTTTCTAAGTGGTGACGTTCTGACGCCCCGATATTATCAACAAACTAATACTAAGCTGAATAAAGCGAGTTTATTCGTGATTTATTTGATGATATTCGCTGTATAAATATTGTCAACTTGACATGTTGTTAATGTAAGACTTTAATCCTTATAAAAACAAGAGCTTAATAAAGCATAAAATTTTTTTATAAACTTTATTCAGTGCCTATATTGTCAAAGTTACTGATAAGATAAATAGTAGTTTGTCATATAAATATCGTGTTGGCTAATAATAATATATATATGTTTGCAGAAAAATCAATAGCTAAGGAAATTCCGAGAACGCAAACTCGAGATAAAACCTACACCAATTTTTTGGCTAGTGTGTTGTAGTAGGTCAAATAATCTTTAAAAAGATAATGGGCACCTTATTATCACTTATTGGTTTTCTTTCGCTGGTGTAATAGTAGGCAAATGTTTATTTTTTTGTTACACAACCCGTATTGCTATGAATTTTCTGTATTTAAATTTAAGTTAACATAACAAAAAAAATTGTTTCGTTCAGAAAATTGGAAATGAAGTCATTAAATTAAATTACCACTCCGAAATTATATCTTAAATCTACGTATAAATACATATAGTAATAAATTTCCTTGTAGAATTATCTGCTTATATATATATATAAACTCATTTGCAAAAAAAACGGGCGGTTTTGATTTTCATTCATATTTAAAAAGATACAATACCAAAAAGGTTTCAATCGTTTGTACACGTTACTGGCCGGTTTTAAAAATGCTGTGGTATTTAAAAAAGTACGTTCTAAATTCAATTTTTCATTTGATGTTCATTTTTACAGAAAACCCCTTTTTATCCTACATTTTTGGCGCGAAGTTCCAGAAGTTAACATCGACTTTCATAACTTTTATTCAATTTTTATCGATTAATTTCATATCCTTGACTGTCAAAGCTTTATTTAATGCTGTTTGGCTGTATCAAAAATGGTAGATAAAGTGGTAAAAGCTACCAAAATTATCGCGCTGCTTGAAGAGGGTTGCAGCCAATGTTTCGTGGCTAGGAGGCTAAATGTTAGTCGCTCGACAGTCCAAAGGACCTGGCAGCGATATCAGGAGACTGGTTCCGTCGAGAGAAGGCCTGGTTCTGGAAGAAAACCATGTACCCAACCACGGGATGATCGTTTTCTTGTGAGTCGCGCATTGAGAAATCGCAAATCTTCGTATGTGGATCTTAAGAACAACCTCCAAGAAGTAAGAAATGTGCATATTAGTCTATGGACGGTCAGGAGGAGGCTTCTCGTTGCCAATATACGCAGTCACCGCCCGGCCCGCGGCCCCAAACTACTCCGTGAGCACAGAGTTCACAGGCTTAGGTTCGCTAGAAATTGTGAATCATGGACTCAAGACGATTGGAATAGGCTTTTGTTCTCTGATGAAGCCAGGATATCTCTGTTCGGTGAAGATCGACGTCGGCGAGTGCTAAGAAGACAAGGAGAACGCTTTGCAGAGGCATGTTTCGAAGAAATCACACCTTATGGTGGGGGCTCTGTTATGTTTTGGGCAGGAATAAATTCAATGGATCGTACAGAGTTAGTCTTCATTGAAAACGGCTCACTGACTGGGCATCGATACATAACGGAAGTTCTAATTTCTCATGCACAACCCGCATTGGCCGCTCTAGGTGAAGACTCGATTTTTATGGACGACAATGCTCGCGCCCACCGATCCCGCGATGTTAATGCGTATGTGCAAGAGGTCGGCATTCGTCGTTTGGATTGGCCAGCTCGAAGTCCCGACCTCAATCCCATAGAGCATGTCTGGGACGTTCTGAAACGGCGTGTGAGATCAGTACACCCGGCTCCGCAGACCATCAGAGAGCTGAAGAATGTGATTACTGCGGAGTGGGAACGTATTCCGCAAGCAAGTATCCGGGATATACTCGCTAGCATGCCCAGACGAATTCAAGCTGTGATTTTAGCTAGAGGGGGTCACACTCGATACTAAACATTTATCTGCTTTTACTTTATTAAAGAAAAACAAACAAAAAAACTTTTTTATTTTTACTTCATGAGCATATGCACTACTAGCGAATATACACTACTAGCGAGGTTTAGCATTATTTCCCATAAATTGTATCTAAATTTTATGAAATACTGATGAAAACGATTATTTTCTTATTAATTTAGCAAATTGTGTGGATAAAACTACCTATAATTATCAAACAAAGAAATATTAACATTTGAAATGGTTCATTGCTTAGGTGCCCGTTTTTTTTGCAAATGAGTTTATATATTATATATATAAGGCATCAATATAGGCACGCCGTCTATTCCGTCTGGGGCGTTGAACGGGTGACGAAAGGGCGGAACGCTGTCCCATAACCCATCGTATTCCCTGACCTTTGCCGTTGAGCCGTCCAACGGTACCGAGTTTCTTGTCGTCCGTGACCGAGATACCCGTTCCCTTTCCAACGCCCTTCCCGGGACCTCCGTCGCCCTCGCGAATATTAACCATCCTAAATTTAAACAGAGTATTTTCAAATAATTTTAATCACATCGCTCAGTTTCATGACCGATCGCCTGCCAGACATCAAACTTTCTTAGGAATATAGTTATTGTCTAGACTAGACCACATCACGTGTCGACCTGGGACAACAGTCCTCATTTATGATTCGTATTTATGAGTCGTTTACGATACCGCGTTTAGCAATTGGTTTGGTAGTAGGTATTCATAGCCACCATCATACATCATTAATAGTAAGTCTCAAAGGAATATAAAATCCTTACTAATATTATAAATGCGAAAGTAAGTTTGTTTGTTTGTTTATTTGTTTGTTTGTTACGCTTTCACGCTTAAACCAGTGAACCGATTTCAAAAATTCTTTCACCAATAGAAAGCTATAATATCAGGGAGTAACATAGGCTATATTTTATCCCGGTATTCCCACGGGAACGGGAACTACGCGGGTATGACGACTAAAACCGAAGCGAAGCGAGGGCGGGTTGCTAGTGTTTAATATGTATATACAAACAAATAAAATTGAAGTGTCTGCTTGTAATGTCAAAAGAGTAGGTAGTTTATTTTATGATTACGCGGTTAGTTATATCGTGCATTAACCTAGTACACCGTCCTGCCACATGCGCTCGAGGCCTGCGCCGCTTAGGCAGAGCAGCGCTATGAACTCGTCGCAATCATCGGTGCCGACCTGACGCTGCCGATTATCGCCAGGGCGATGGTCGGCAGCGTCGGGAATTGAGACGCGGTCGCAACCTTCTGCGAGACAGTGATCTCGCAGAAGGAGGCGGCGAATCGCCTGCGCGAGGAGCGCAGCCTCGATGAGGCGATCCGCCGCCGGCGATTGAGGCGGCGTAGGTGCGAGTATTTGCGCTTCATGCCGCCCTAGCCGAGGCCGCGGGTGACGCGACCGTGGTTAGTCCGTCACCTGCCGAGAGGCCGACCGTGTGAGGAAAGACCGACGTCCTCCCCGAGGGGGGGACGTCGGTCGATGGGAGGGTACCCCAAATAGGGGGTATTCCGTCGGGCCGACCACTGATGACAAGTAACCCTGCTCCGGTGGTCGGCCCAACGACGAAGGCGACGTGCATCGTGGGTGGGTTGTGGGTGTGCGTGCTTACGCCCCTCTGTCGCCCCGGATGGAGTGGTGCGAGAAGCGCGCCGACTGCAACCCACCCCTAAAAAAAAATTGTGCATTAACTATTAAAGCTTAAAAACTAGTTTAATCATTTTTGTATGTCTGTTTATTCCGAGAAATCTTCAAAACAGCTAGATCGATTTTGATAATATTATTATATAATACTAACCAGGAAGCTGTCAATATAAGGAGTAACTTAGGCTATTTTTGTTTTCTCAAAACTTTAAAATAGTGTCCGGTGTGGGACTCAAAAGTTGAGTGAAATCGAGCATTGAGACATCTATAGATATATCTATCTTAGAAGATATTGGAGATTTCAAATGCTAGGGCAAAGTGGCTACAATCAAAACGAAGCGAAGGCGGGTTAGCGAGTTTATCTCTACTAATAATATTATGCGTAAGTTTGTTTGATTGTTTCTTTGTTTGTTTGTTACGCTTTTACGCTTAAACCACCGAAACGATTTTAAATATTCTTTCACCAATGGAAAGCTGCAATATCAGACAGTGACATAGGCTATATTTTATTCCAGTATTCCCACGGGAATAGGCACTACGTGGGTCAGACGGTTGAAACCGAAGCGAAGCGAGGGCGGTTTGCTAGTAATATACGAGTATAAATGCAAATATTTGCATAAATGTTTATTTTTTATTTATTTTATTATATAATAAAATTCACTCAATAATAAGTCGAATACTATTAGAATAGCAGCTAGCCTTAACACATATGATAAATCTATAATGCATAAGATAAATGCATAAAATTTGCGCTATATTCCATAGATTAAGATAATTTAATGATGATCTTTTAATCTAAATAAATATAAATGAACTTGTGGACTTTGAAAGTAAAGTTAATATTCATATAAATAATTGTACTGATTTGTTCATTGGTAGTTCACCTAGAAACAAGTCTGTGGTCACGATCAGTACATTATACCGTCTTATCTGTTAGCCAATGCCCGTAACATCAGTTATCAGCTAGCTTGTATCACAGAAGATTACGTCATTGTAAACTTAATAGCGTGTAAGACAAGTGTACTGGGAACATATTAAACATCACTGGGAACTAAACGATTTCTGATGTTTACGCGAGTATTTATACATTGTAAATAAAACTATTTTACGGGTTTCACCCGCCCGTAACCATGAACATGTTCGAAACGTCGGGCAATCAAAAATCAAATACAAACGCGATAAAATCCGTAATATAATTTTATTTACATCGTAGGGAACCGTTGTTGAAGTGAGATTCTAATTACCTATCAAGCAATGCACATCGACAAGCTGATGAAAAGTTGGATGATTTTATAAGACACTAACCACTTAATCTATACAAATAAATAAAAGTGAAGTGTCTGTTTTTAAAGTCAAAATAGTAGGCTTTTTCATGCTCACACGGTTATTGGCACGATACCTATGCTTACAAACTAGTTTAAACATTTTTGTTTGTCGGTCTGTTGGTTTCGAATAATCTTCAAGATGGTGAGACCGATTTTGATAATATTGTACTAGCAGGTAGATGTTTATATATGCGGCGGGTTCCTAGTGAAAGTACAAAACAGAATAACATAAATTTCTGTGAGCCAAAAAATGTGTACTAAAATTATTAAGTTACATTGTATTCCCAATACTGATATTACAAAGAAAAAAAAAACTGAAATCAATCGTCGAAACTTTTCTTAACTCGAACCTTACCTTATTAGGCACATCGAAAGTAACTTGTCTTCATAAAAAAGTTGTCATTGACAAGCAGTGACAATTTCTGACCTACATATTTGGAGACTATTATCGTATCTGTCAGGTAACTACTTTATTAAATTAACTGGAGAGAAAATAGTCATTATTTTTTATATTAGTTAATCGTAAAAAAGAATGACTGAATAAATATACAATTCACTACTCTCTATCTTGCCATCTAGTAAAAGACGACTAAGCGATTTAATATCTATGCAAGAGAAGAAAAACTCGAAATAAGACTATACCAACCTGTCTGACCAGCGTGGTAATAAGGGGTTCTGGGTTCAAGCCCAACGGTGGGACCTATATGAGCTGAGAAGATGAAAAAAGAAAATGCTCTCTTTACGGTTGATGCACTTGATGGCATAGAAGAATTCCATGTAGCAACGGACTAAGAATACATCCCTTTCAATTATCCCTGTAAGAGTCAAACAACTAAATCGAATAACATCACTAAAATATAACGAACGTCTCAATCTCCCGTAGTAGCCCTAAGAAATTGCTGAGGAATCATCAAAGGAATTAACAGCAGCATACTCCTGAAAAACAAGGCAAAGCAATGGTAACACTATCCTCCCTTCGTGGGGAGGTCTATATGAAATACTGCGTGTCTGTTAACTGACAAAATGGTAGAGGTTATGAAAACGCGGGTGACTGAACGGGGGATCTAGTCCATCACCCGCCAAGAGGCCGACCGTGCGATGGCGACCGACGTCTCCGAAGGGGGAACATCGAGAGAAGGGGTACTCCGCAGGAGTATTCCATCGGGCCGACCACTGAAGACAAGTTATTCTGCACCGGTGATCGGCGTAACGACGAAGGCGACGTGCCACGTGTGGGTTACAGGGCCGCGCGCCGCCCCTTTGTCGCCCCGGACGGAGCCGGCCAGCGAACACGCGAGGTTTTCAAATTATCTATGTATTAATTCCTCTAACTAATCATTAGACTACACAGATAATACCGTACCAGTACTGTGAGTTCATTTCCCACACGTGATAATACTTTACGAGATACAAAAAAAATTGTTGTTGTGAATCTTGATGTCATTTGTGTCCGTTAATTATATGTTTGTAAAGCCTCTCGCAATATGAAGATTATTTAATTAGCATATCGTTAAAAAAAACTTAAACAGTCTCCACACGAAAGAACTATTGTTCAAATTGGCCAACTTGTTCAATAATTTCATTTTGAAACTAACAGAGACTTCACTAACAGTAAAGTAGCGATAATATATTTAAGATATCGATATAATGTTAATATTAATACAGCCAAGGTTACTGCAGTATAGTCCTAAACCCATAAACTGTCTCACAAACAATCCGATACAAACAGACGACCATCCTGAAATAATTTAGTTTGAGATAACGTAAACACCGGTATAGATACCCACGCGCGAACGGGTGGTCTTGTCTATTTAAAAAAAAAACTAATAGGTATTATACCGTAAATAACTAAACGAAGAATTCGCTTTTTTTAAATACTCTCATACTCATATATTTCTTCAAGCATGCGGCAAGAATTTCTTAGTTAAAATGTTTAGTTTTTTTTAATAGTATCTTGACCGTGGAGTATCAGTCAAGGTCTTGTGTTTAGTATTCAAGGTCTTAATAAAGTTGACGCGTCACTGAAAAACAATTTAATGTTTATAAATTAACGATCTAGAAAATATTTTAGGGCTTTGTGCTTATATCGCCTACGGAGTAAGCAGAAGGTTAAAGACTTGCTTATATAACTTCTTTAAGTTCCACGTAATTTGGCGGGTTTATTACATTAAGAAGCCTCATTTTAAGATTTTCTATAACTATGTTTAAAATCATCTTCAATTCAGCTCATATACGTCTTAACCTACTATACCACGCTGGCCAGATTTTTTGCAATAGGATTTTATTTCTAGCTTTCTTTTTTCTTGCATAGATGTTATAAGCATATTTAAACTGTTTGTCGTCTTTTACGACATCTACAGGCAAGAAAAGGTGAATTTTATTCTTACACCGTCACCATCTTAGCCGAGGCCGCGGGTGACCGGACCGGGGATTTTAGTCCGTCACTGGCAGAGAGGCGGACCGCGCAATGGCGACCGACGTCCCGGGACAGGGACGTCGAGAGGTGAGGGTACCCAAAAGGGTATTCCGTCGGGCCGACCACTGACGACAGTCACCCTGCTCTGGTGGTCGGCCCAACGACGAGTGTGACGTGGGTATTGGTGGGTTATGGTCCCGCGCGGCGTCCTTTCGTCGCCCCGGACGGAATGGACTAGGGTTTTACTTCGACTGTTCCTTTTCTTGCGTAAATCTTATCTGTAATAACCCCTTAGTTAGCTTTTGCGGCACTAACGAACAAGAAAAGTGATGAATTTGAATTGTATTCTTACTCCGTCACCACACGGACAATTATTACGGTAGGACGGTATTTTCATAGTTACAAATATTATATTTTAATATCTAATAGGCTTACCAAGCCGACGATTTATTTATTCATTTCTAATGTGAAATCGCCTAGTAAATTATTTATTATACTTACCAACTAAACTTCACTATCAAACTTTCATCAGGCAAACTTTACTTTGAAACTTTCAATACTGTTATATTGTCATTTAAAACTTAAGTTAGTTTCCTTACAAGGAAATACTTGTCAAATAGTAGTAAGTTGTTACCGATAAGACACTATAGACACGCAAAGTATCGAAGTTAAACGAGTTAAGTTAACGTAAAGTTTACGTGACGTATAGACGTGGTTTCCATTAGATAAATCAAAACTTCTTTATAAAGAATTATTTATTTATCTGTGCATGTATATAAACGTAGATCCTTTCAAAATGCAAAAAAGAAATAGATAGTATGTGGTAGGACTACGTTGTCTACAGCCACAGATGGGACCGCCCGAGGTAGTAAGTACCACACTCTCGCAGAAAATCGACCTCTGAGAAGTAGCAATTTGTTAATACAATTCGTTCGGCTAATGAGAGAGCTTTTTTTTGGGTTGGGTTGCGGTCGGCGTGCTCCTCGCACCACTCCGTCCGGGGCGACAGAGGGGCGTAAGCACGCACGACCCTCCCCCACGATGCACGTCGCATTCGTCGTTGGGCCGACCACCGGAGCTGGGTGACTTGACGCCAGTGGTCGGCCCGACGGAATACCCCCTATTTGGGGTATCCTCCCATCGACCGACGTCCCCTCTCGGGGAGGACGTCGGTCTTTCCTCACGCGGTCGGCCCCTCGGCGGGTGACGGACTAATTCCCCGGTCACGTCACCCGCGGCCTCGGCTAGGGCGGCATGAGGCAAAGAAAATCGACCTCTGAGTAGTAGCAATTTGTTACACACTTCGTTCAGCTCTCTGCTGGAAGCTCAACTTTCTGAAGGTTTTTGCATGTGGTGAGTTTTAGTGATTGCCTTAATATCACTGTGCCTCATTGCACGTATTCACAGTTGATACTGATGGTAAGTGACACTACCGCTTTTGGACCTTTGCTATGATACTGCATATCGTGAAAAAAGTGAAAGGAGCCTGAATACGCGTACAATGTGGTTTAGTGATACTAAAGGCATCACCAAAACCCACTATATGCAAAGACCCTTAGAAAGTTGAGCTTCCGACTCTCTTGCTCACCGAACGAAGTACAGTATAACAAATTAGTACTACCCCGGACGGACCGACTCGCGGCTGTTGACAGATGACTGTGGTCCTACCAGATAAAATAAGTATTGATTACGCATGCTTATTGATATTTTTGATGTGAAACATCTATAGGCGAGGGTGACCACGATCGTCGCGTGGCGATTTGATGCCACGCCTTGCGGTCTTAATTTACTGTTAATTTTTTTTTTTTTTTTTTTTGTTCTGACAAGGAGTGTTAGCCTCAGATGGCTGTTACACCCTTACGCGGACTAGTGGTGAGCGCTGAGGGCTCTCAACCCAAAAAATTTAAGCAACGTGGCCCAAGGGCACCCCCTGTGGGGTACGAACCTCGGCTCGGGGCGTTGCTGAGGGCAATGTGGGAGGTCCCACTTTAGACTTATTTATTTTTGCGCGGCACGGTTTCGCACCTCGACGGCGAGGACGGAACCGTGGTCTTTTCTTTGTTGCGGCTTCGCGGGCCGTGTATGATGTATTCTGAGCTATCGTGATCTCGTCGTCGGGCTCGTCGAGAGCAAGTCTCGGTCGAGTGACCTTCGAGATGCGGGACGGGATATAGTTGGTCGCAGCGACCACTAAGGGGTTGGGGTGTGTTGTGGCAGAATCAAAATATCTACGGGCACACTGTTTCATATATTGCCTGATGGTCGGCAAGTGCAAGTCGATGTGGAGACCGGCATTGCGTATGAACCACGGTGCGCCCGTAGCCTTACGCATGAACCTATTCTGAAGTGTTTGTAGCCTATGGATCCTGTGTGGCCTAACGTGAGCGAATACTACACTGGCATACAACATGATGGGGCGTATGCAGGCAGTGTAAAGACGGATTTTGCATTTGAGCGACAGCTTACTCTTTGGGTTGAGTAAGTTGTGTAAACGACCCATAACGAACGCTGCACGCGAGCGCACAGTGGTTATGTGTCGAGTGAAGCTGAGACGATTGTCAAGGGTGACGCCTAGGTACTTGGCATTTGACGCCCAGGGGATGGGCTTGTCAAAAATGCGGACTGGAGTGAAGCTATCGGGGGGGTGCAGGTCGGCACGTCTCCTATGAAACATGACCGCCTGACTCTTTTCTGGGTTAATGTCTATTCTCCATTTCCGGAACCATTTGCCAAGGGCAGTAGCTGCAGTTTGGAGATTACGAGTGACGGCGTCCGGGTTAAGCCCAGATACGAATATAGCTGTGTCGTCAGCGTAGAGGGCTGACTGCACGAGCTTAGACTTGGGGATGTCGCTAGTATATAGCGAGAATAGAAGGGGTGAGAGGACTGAACCTTGCGGTACGCCAGCTCTGATCGGGTGCGAATTTACTGTTAATTTTTTTTTTTTTTTGTGAGTGTACAGCTGTTGGCCGCAGATGGCCTTGACAGCTTGACGCGGACTATGGGTGAGCGCTGAGGGCTCTCAACCCGGATTTACTGTTAAATAAATATCTGCATATACATATCTAAATTTGTAACGAAACCATGATGCGATTTAAAATTTTGTACAACGCCATCTAGTGAACCCAAAGTAAATTGCTACCTATAATGAAAATAAAAGTTTATTGAATAAAAATTATCTTTTACTGGAAAAAATCGCCATGTTTTATTAATACTTTATGCCATACTAGTTCCTGACGTAATCTGTTCTTTTATGCATATTTACTTGTTTTATAAATTAATGTATAATAACTTCATAATATAAATATATCAGTAGGTATGGGATTTAGTTTACTTTCAGCTACGAAAAATGGGTAACCGTTTTTATAGGCTTTTATTAGTTTCAGCTGTATTTTTATATATTTATTTCCTTGTATGTCACCGATTTCTTAGGAATTGGATTTTGACTCACTTAAAACAGTCAGATTTCATTTAAAATATGTAAACTTTGCAATTTGTAAAATTGCAAGGACCAATAACGCTAAAATAATTTAAATAGCTTGTCTTATTATCATTACAGGATTAAAGGTTTCTTTATTAAATACTAGCTTTTGCCCGCGGCTTCGCCCGCGTAAAAATTTACTTGCATATTGAACTATTATCGCAAAGAATATTATCGACATAAAAAGTATTACATTTCTTAACTTAAGAAATACTCTATCTACGTGTCAATTTTCATCCAAATCTGCTCAACAGTTTAAGCGTGATTGAGTAACAAACATCCAAATATCTTCACAAACTTTCACATTTGAATATTACTTCCAGCCTTGTAGTTCAGATTGCCGTGCAAATACGATGGTATTGTGGCCTTTCCTTAGTCTCTGATAACGTACTTTTCCATTGGTGAAAAAAAAATTATATCAATCAAACACCCGCAGTTTCATTCACGTAGACCCCATTCCCATGCCAATACCGAGATAAAAAATACCTATGTAACTTGCTGATATTATAAATTTACATGGGTAAAAAAAAATATATAAATCCCAGAAATATCAGAGATATAAATTGCCTATGCTACTCGCTGACAACATAGGTAGCTTTCCATTGGTGAAAGAATTTTAAAAATTGGTCAACATCCCCCGGTATAGTTGTCGTTCCTGGGCAAATACTGGGATGAAAATAGCCTTTATATGGTATTCACTGATAATATAGCTTTTCATTAGTGAATGAATTTTTTAAACCGTGATTCCCGTGATTTCACCGGCATTGTACCCGATCCCGTAGGAATATCGGGATAAAAATAGCTTAAATATGTTACTCGCTTAAAAATAGCTTTCCATTAGTGAAATAATTTTAAAATCGACTTAATTCATCCACACCGGGATAAAATATAGCCTGAGATAAAATAGTCTAAGTTATTCCTTATGTACAACTGGTAGACCTGATGGTAAAATATAATCAATATCGGTCCAGCCATTTTGAAGATTACCTGTAACGAATAGACAGACAGACAAAAAAATTTGGACCGTATTGTGTGAGCATAAATAAAACCTATTATTTTGATAGACAAACAGACGCTTCAAATTTATTTATTAGTAGAGATAGAAAATTGTAATAATATTTTGATTGTAACTTACTGTCTGGTAGCTGCTAGAAATATTACCACGTTTTCATTGTTCGTGGGTGTCGCAAAATACTACTAACACAAAGATTTACATCGACCTGGACCAATTGGTGATGCCGTCTGGCCAACAATGTCGGCCAGGTCATAAAATGTTGCTAGAACCATTGCAATATATCTACGATGGCAGTAGTAGGTACCCTACCTACATATCGCGTCGATCCAAAGTAATTAGAATAAGAGCAAGATAATGATGATATATCATTGGCTGGGTGTCTTCGACTATATGCGTATTATCCTTTTGGGGCAGCCCAAAATTGTTTCTTAGTTCGTGCTTACCCCAAATAACCGAAATCGGTATACAAAATTTCACATTCTTAGGCCCGGTATCTTTGGCTATACGCTTTCACCCTCTTAGGGTTTGAATTGCCAAAAATTCTTTGTTAGAGCTCGATTATCCTTGCCAAAATTTTTTTCATAGTGCTTGCTAAGTGAGCACTAAGAAAATCTGGGGGTAATCCAAGAAAGCCAACCGTGTACTAAAATGATCCTTCCTAGGCTCAGTGATTTCGGTTAACGCTTTTCACCCCCTTAGGGCTAAAATTGCAACAATTTCTCTTCCCCCAAGAAAGGCAACTTTATACAAAATTCCATGTTTCTAGGCCTAATGATTTCGGCTATATATTTTGCACCCCTTTAGGAGTTGATTTTAATAAAATAATTTCTTAGAGCTCACTTAAAACAAAGGAAAGAGAATTGCATAGAAAGTCTATACGCTTTTCACTCACTTAAGGGGGTGATTTTCCAAAAATCCTTTGCTAGTGCTCGGGTACCCCAAGAAATAAGACGACGTAAAAAGAAAATACTTTCCCCTATTTCAACCCCTTATACCTATTTTTTCGCAATAAAAAGTAGCCTTATATACTTTCTCAAGCTTTAGTTCATCTCTGTACCAAATTTCATCAAAATCGGTTAAGTGGTTTCGACGTGAAAGACTATATGCTTTTCAATCCCCTTTTTTGGGGGTGAACTGCGGTCAGCGCGTTCCTCGCACCACTCCGTCCGGGGCGACAGAGGGGCGTAAGCACGCAACACCCGCAACCCACCCGAACACCACGTCGCCTTCGTCGTTGGACCGACCACCGGAGCAGGGTTACTTGTGCTTTTCAACCCCTTAAGGAGGTGAATTACCAAAAATCCTTTGCTAGTACTCGTGGACCCCAAGAAATACGATGGTGTAAAAAAAGTACGTTTCTAGGCCCAGTGGTTTCGGCTGTATGCTTTTTGGTATTTTAGGGGTTGAATTTCATCCCTATGTAAGTGAAACTACCAAAACGCTAGAACGAATATTTATTTATTTATTATCAGGTGCCTTCATACAAAGATTCACGGTTCTATCACCAAAAATGACGAATTTCCATACAAAATATCATCCCCTATTTCAACCCCTTATACCCATTTTTCCCAATAAAAAGTAGCCTATATCCTTTCTCAAGTTTCAGTCCATCTCTGTATCAAACTTCATCAAAATCGGCTTAGACGTGAGAGGCTATATGCTTTTCACCCCCTCAAGGGGGTGAATTTCCAAAAATCCTTTGCTAGTACTCGTGCACCCTAAGAAATACGATGGTGTAAAAAAAATACGTTTCCATGCCCAGTGGTTTCGGCTGTATGCTTTTTGGTATTTTAGGGGTTGAATTTCATCCCCATGTAAATGAAATTTCCAAAACGCTTGAACGAATATTTATTTATTTATTGTCAGGTGCCTTAATACAAAGATTCGTGGTTCTATCATCGAAAATGACGAATTTCCATACAAAATGTCATCCCCTATTTCAACCCCTTATACCCATTTTTTCGCGATAAAAAGTAGCCTATGTCCTTTCTCAAGCTTTAGTCCATCTCTGTACCAAATTTCATCAAAATCGGTCCAGTGGTTTAGACGTGAAAGCGTAGCAGACAGACAGACAGACAGACAGACAGACAGACAGACAGACAGAGTTACTTTCGCATTTATAATATTAGTAAGGATTCAATATATTGGTCTGAGAGTTGGTCGTTAGCTCGATAGATGCCACTATTTATGTTACCTAAATCGCGCACTTCGTGCTCGATGCTGCATAGCTCGATAGATGCCGCTATTTCTGGTTTATAAATTGCACCTATCGTGCAACGTCTGTGAACGGATGAAAGTATTTCAAGCTACATTTTGAAAGTTTAATTACTTTTGTACTAAATAACGTTACCATAAATATAAGCAGTAAAGTCAATTTTAAAATGGATAATTTATTCGATACGATACCTGCTAAAAAATACTTATTGACTAAAAGTATCGAATGCAATGTATCGGTATTGAAAGAAAAGTACTCGATACCTAAAGATAAAGTAAGTAAGAGTACTAGATACTTTAATCAGTACGTTACTTATCTTTTGATACTACTCATGAGTTCAGTATCGATACTTTATATTCGATACCGTGTCTCTACTCGTACAAAATAGTTTCGATGTTTCACATCTGCCAGGCGTCCTGAGCGACGGCTTACTTTTTTTTTAAAGCTTCTTTGACTTTCATAACATGATAATAGCGGGAAAAATTATAATTACCTATGACACGTTGGTCAGCTGGGTTAGTATAGGGTTTTATTACAATCTTCTTCCTTTTGCAGTGAAGTATTTGCTTGTATTAGTCTTCTTTTAAGATCACCCGCGCAAGGTATAGTAAGAATTGATGTTATATGAGAATACAGTCTTGATTCAAACCGTATGGATGTGCCAAATTAATAATATTATAATTTAACTTTGTTGCGAAATCATGAAGCCGTCTTCTAAATTTTAATCTAAATGTTGGTAGTAAATCACTAGGCCAATAGGACAAGCCATTAAACAAAAAAATATATAGCCATTGAACGTGTGTGTGTGTGTATGTGTGTGCGTGTTCGCACGATGATGGAGCAACGTTGCATGGTGTGACGTCATCGAAAATTCCATAATTTATTTTTGGCTAGCTATATACGCATAGTTGATTTTCAACGTGATGTAACAATGAATAGTTTTGTTTGATAAAGACCGTGTTTCAGGAATACAAAATGGTTGTTTTTATTTCAAAATTTGTATATAAATATCGAGTATATTGAAACGGAATATATTGGAACGCTCTTTTTATATACTCAACATTCCAATTAACTACCCCCTATCTTGCCCATGAATGTCATAAAAAACGATCACGGTTAACATACAGATAACATCGACGTTCATATCGTTGTTTATATACAGTTAACATAGACGCAAGTGAAGGAAAACTTGATATAAAATCCTATTCCAACTCTACTGACCAGCATGGAGGAGTAAATTAATTTCCCTCCCATTGCGGAGGAGGCCAGACCATAATAATGGGACCGATTATGATAAAATATCAGGTTGACCGAGCTTCGCTCGGAGTATTTTTGTAGCATTTATTCAGATATATATTAATAAAAAATAAAAAAATAAATCATGAAAATTATATAAAAAATTACAAAAAGAGAATAATAATAACACCGAGATTCGATCCGACGCCGTTTGTCACCGATGTCAAAAATAAAATGAAACCTGACTACTTCGCCACTGAGCTATCGTAGCTTATGACATTGATGGCAAAATTTGAATTCATATTCTTGTCTGCCAAAAACACTGACAAAACAACATTTTCTATACATAAAACCTAGCTAGATCGATTTTTTGGGCCTGAATCCAAGTATGCCAAGTTTCAACAAAATCGTTAGAACCGTTTCCGAGATCCTGAATATATATATATATATATATATACAAGAATTGCTCGTTTCAAGATGTAAGATAAGATTAAGAACTAGTATTCGCAATGAACAAACATAATAAGATAATTAGAAACAATTTTCTTCAAAATGAATGACAAATGACTTAAGCTTAACCGGATAGTCCAATGTATTCATCATCATCATCATTAAACATTTCATTATCCACTACTGGCCATAGGCATCCCGAATTAACGGGATTGTACCGTAACGGCCACGCTTGTCAAGCGGGTTAGAGATTGCCCATGAGAGCTGCTGCTCACCTATTTGGTAATATCCTTCTCCGATTTATCAATTCCCCATGAACAATTAAAGTACTCTTTATATTTTCACGCCGATTGTATTCCTCTTCCGTCAACACCCGGGGCTTCGTAATGTTAAAACACCACACATATGTTGTCAATCATAGACGAGCTTTTCTTTAAATGTTTACCTTTTAGACTAAAGAACTCAACGCCCTAGTCTCACACATTAGATAATACATTTCTAAATAGTAAATATCTCAATGAAACTAATTACTTAATTTCATAGTTTATAGTGATAACAAAATGATCATGTAATTTATTTCTTTGAGGACAAAAAAGTGATTTCCTAAATTAAAACTTTAAATTGATTGACAGTGTACTAGTTAATTTTTCAAACAAGACCAGTATTATCATCGATGTAAAGGAATCTATGGAATTATTACATATAGATGTCTGTCTATCTATCTGTTTGTTCCGGATAATCTTCAAAACGGATAGATCGATTTTGATAATATTTTACTACCCGGTCTGTACTTTACTTAGTAACTTAGGCTATTTTATCCCAGTATTCCTACGGGGAAGGGAGCTATGCGGTTGAAAGCTCGGGAATTTTCTAGTCAATAATAATAGTAATAACAGCTATTGTTATTATCTCTTGTCAGTTAACTCTAGTTAATTCTTTATCGGACTAACAGTATAATTTCGGTCTATTGTTAAATTATGGTGTAGTTTATCTAATCTTAGAAGTTAGAACTATCTATACTCTATACCAATAAATAAAATTGGAGTGTCTGTTTGTAATGTCAAAATAATAGGCTTTTTTCATGCTCACACGGTTATTTGCACGACACCTATGCCTAAAATAGTAATTAAAAAATTTTTGTCTGTCTGTCTGTTTGTTCCGGGTAATCTTCAAAACGGCTGGACCGATTTCAAAAATTCTTTCACCAATGAAAAGCTATAATATCAGGGCGTAAACTAGGCTATATTTTATCCCGGTATTCCCACGGGAACGGGAACTACGCGGGTAAAACGACTATAACCTATAACCGAAGCGAAGCGAGGGCGGGTTGCTAGTTATACTATATATTCAGCATATATACATATTTCTTATATTTTTTTCCGCGTGATAACGAAGTAAGAATACAATTCAATATCTACTCTTTTCCGTGGGTATCGTTAAAGACTACTAAAGTAATACTATTAATATGACAATGATTAATACTTCTATAGATGTTATGATTTACCACTTCTTTAAACGTTTTCCTTAAAGATGAGAAAATGAATGAATAATGTCTTACTATGCGTATGCGTACGGAAGATTCCCAAAAATGATTAAGACAAGTTTGTGGAAATCAATAAAAAGACTGTAAATCCTCAAGGCTTATATATATATCCCACTGCTGCGCCAAAACCTCCTCTACAATGGGAAGGAAATTGACCTACTATCATCATTTCAGCTCATATACGTCCCACTGTTAGGTTCGAGCCTCCTCCGTAATAGGAGGGCAATTAACCTTACTATACCATGCTGGTCAGGCAGGTTGGTATAGGGTTTTATTTCGAGTTTGCCTTCACTTGCATGGATGTTATATGCGTATTTTATCCCTTAATCGTCTTACTCCGTCACCACGCGGACCTACTATATCACCCTGATAAAAAAAAAACCCTACGCCAATCCACCTGGAAATGGCATAGGGTTTATGTTTTTTTCCTTTTGCATAGATGTTATCTGCATATTTTCTTACCCCTTAGCCGTCTTTTACGATAGCTACGGCCAGGAAAGGGGGATGGTGAATTGTATTCTTACTGCGTCACCACACAAAAGACTATATAATTATGTAAAAAAATATTCATCGTCCTAATGAAACTACGCTCTATTCTGGTTTCCTTGCCCTACAAATAACAACAGGAAAATCGTTAAAATTTTATCGATACGCCGCTTGCCGACATTAACCATGGTGATTCCAGGTACACATGCGACCAAGCCAATAAGCGTCATCGCCCTTAAATGACGGTTTTAAAATAACAATATCACTATTTCTGCGATATTTAAAGCTATTTTAACCGACTGCGCAGTGCAAAGGAGAGCAATGTGCTTGTTCAATTACGATGGTGGATCAGATGGTGAGGGACGTAGATCTCCTCTAAGAATAAGAGATAGGCATATTACAGTTACTCCTGTTGAAACCCTTAGCTAATTAGACAAGGAAGTTCTTTATTTCTTCTAAACGTCCTGCTATCAGCGCTGACCTACAGGTAAGAAAAAAAGCAGTCTTCTATCCTCTGCCGTCGTTATATCGTCTGCTGTCCAGACTAGTTCATATGTTGTGCTGCTTTTCCAATGGTACCTTCTTACATCTCTTAGTTGTATTTACCATCACCAATGGGAATATAGTGGTGCATTCTATTCTTAGCTCGTTGCTAGACGGAAGATACCGTCACACTTCAAATTGACTTCCCTTTCACTAGATAACAAATCTACCTCCATAGCTTACCAACAAGTAATATACGTGTTTGCATCTGGACGGCTACCTACGCATTTTCGTAATATGCCAATGCCTAGGTATTGGACAATACGCAAACGCATGCCAAAGTGCTATAGTGCTACTGTTCCAAAACAAGTAGCCCATCAAAAAAAAAAAATAATTACCAATAACCGTGTGATGACGGAGTAAGAATACTATTTCCGCCAATCATGCCCATGGGTGTCGTAAAAAATGGCTAAGGGATTATAATATGCTTACAACATTTATGCAGGAGAGGGATAACTCGAAATAAAAGCCGGTATTAATCCGTCTGACCAACGTGGTAAGTCAATTTTCCTCCCATTGTGGAGCAGAATCAAGCCCAGCAGTGAAGCGTAAGTGAGCTGTGATGATGATAATGATATTTAAAATATCTAGCCACCTTAGTGCAAAAGTAATTCAATTCATATTTACGCACATAACTCGAGCTGTTTATATATTCCATTTTTTGGGATTTGATAGATTTGTTTAGAACATTCTATTATTCTATCTATATTCATCATCATCATCGCAACCCATATACGTCCCACTGTTGGGCTCGGGCCTCCTCTACACTGCAGGGAATTTGACCTTCTATACCATGTTTGTCAGACATGTTGGTACAGAGTTTCATTTCAAGTTTTCTTTCTCTTGCACAGATGTTATGCGCATATTTAAATACCTTAGTCATCTTTTACGACATCCACGGACAAGATAGGGAGTGGCGAATTGTATTCTTACTCCGTCACCACACGGAAAATCTGTAATGTCATTTAATAATAAAAAATACCACAATTTTTATAATAAAATATTTTAAAACCGAAGTATAAAATGTCAAAGTTTATAATATTTTAATCACTACCTAACCAGCCAATATGATTAATAGATAAATTAATCCGTCGGACACACCAATATTTATAAGTTTCTTTTATAGTTGCTACTGTAGAATGTCTTTGTATACCCTGTTCCATATATCACTTAACAAAGTAATTTATCATTCTATTCATATAAGTATTTCATTTGGATATTATTGAGTACATTGATTTTGATTAATATATCTACAATATTTTAAACTGCAAATCAAATGAAGGACTGTTAATGGTAAAATATTGTATTCCATTACCAATTAATGATTTGATAATTCGAAATGGCAAATATAATGATCTAACACTAATGTACAAATGCATGTCTGAAGTGTTGTCTATATTGCCGTGATTCCTGTTATGGCAACCTAAGAACTAAACCCCTTCTCCAATTAAAAGCACTCCTAACAATAAACTAACATATTCAGATTTTATGATAAACACATTAAGCCAAGAACTTAAAAGCTTTAATATAATTATTAACTTAAGTAAGCATGTTGCTTTTTTCTTTAAAAGACTATACCCCACACTAAGGAAGTAATCCTTTTGTTGCGGGGGACTTAACAAACATATAACTAAGGGTCACAATTACATCCAGACTCAGAACAACAATTTGTAGTTCGTACATAGTGTTGTCCTGTGTGGGATTCGAGCCCATGAGACTGGCACGATACGTCGGTATCTTAATCACTATGCCATCTGTGTATTTAGTTTGCCTGTTTATTTTTTAATTTAAACATTCACGTATTTTCATTCAATGCCATAATATTTGCATTTTGATTATTTTTCATTTAGATCGCTTTAGATACATAAAATATGTTGACATATCACATAAATTTATTATTAAATCACGATTCATCGCGGTATAGCCATGACGTAATAATTCTAAGTAAATATTATAATGGATAGCGTAACCTTAATGTGGATAACACAGTGACTTATATTATTAACCTTTTCGATCTATTACCCACAGCTTTTCTGTTAAATTTACCTTTTATTCATCCATTCTGGCGGCGTATACTTTACTGGATTCCTTCATAATGATAGTAATTGATTTCCTCACTGCTACCGACTCATAAAATCGTACTATTACTACAGTATTATCTTATATTATTTTATGGGCTCATGCCTTTATCATCGGAGCATCGATGAGCATAGTATGATACAACATGGCTGCCTCTCAGAAGATAGCACATATCTAGACTCGGATCTTAAACCAAATCTCATGATTGGCAAATAACGCAATTGTATGGTAAAGCAAATATTTTTTTGTGTATTGATGTATGATGAGGGATTCAGAATGCAACTGCCATCCTTTACATTTCTATGGAAATCGTAAAACTGGCTAAAGGACCACTAAGAGAAGAGCAGTAGCATTCTTCTGAAAAACTTTTAAAATTGAATACGTTCGCCAACTGTTCTGCTAAAATTGGCATGGTGCACCCTTATTGTACACCTTATCTACGTGGACATCGATAGATTAATGAATCAATTTTATGCATAAATAATATAATTAAATAAAATTAAAACAAAAAATATTAGAACCATTTTAAACCAGTATAAACATATCATGAATACTTGCAATTTTTTTCATCGAAAAACTAAAACTGTCAAGCGATTTGAGACGGTCGTGTCTCTCATACACAAGAATGGCGTACGTAACTATTGAATTTCACTGATTCTTTTCACGTCTACCTACTTGATACCAGTCAAGCTTTTGACACACATGTCTACATGAAATAAATTTCATATTGAAATGTTTGTATATATGAAATTCTCAACCCACGCGTTACATCGTCATTTGATACTATTTTCACGGACATTACTCACCGATCTTCGAGAATACATTGAATATGTAAAAGTTATGTTATATGATGTAACGTTGAGTAAAACATGAGTAATATTGGTTGCGCATTCGTACATTATAAAATAGTTAATCTGCCCTCGTATTTAAAGCTCATCGTCATTGCTAACTTCTAAACCTAGAATCTGCCGTGTAACATTGTAGCGCATATATTCGGTATGTGCTATAATGCTAAACGGCAGACTCCTTCACTGTTAAATGAGCCAATAATCTGGACATCTGATAATTATTTAATAATTGCAGGTCACTTGAAAATAATCCTCATTTCGAACACTATAGAACGCTGTAAAGTGTTCAAAACGTCGAGCAATCAAAAAATAAATACTAACGCGATAAAATCCGTAAAATAGATATATTTGCGGGCAACGTGCATCGTGGGTGGGTTGCGGGTGTGCGTGCTTACGCCCCTCTGTCGCCCCGGACGGAGTGGTGCGAGGAGCGCGCCGACCGCAACCCAGCCCCAAAAAAAAAAAAATAGATATATTTACAAGTTTTATTTACAATCGTTTTATTTATAATAGTATTATTTACAATTGTGTAAACAACAAATTTATTTGATTTATAGCATTCCATCAGGAGGACAGCCCTTCCGTGACAATGAACGCTGATAAGTGTTCGAAACGTTGAGAAATTATGAATAATTTTAAGATTCTTAATGCGATAAAATCTATTTCATATTTTACTATACAAAGTATGTTACCCCAAAATGTCAGATAAAATTTTATAGTGACCACTGATCGTAAATAAGGAGTATTGGTTTAACATTATCATCGCTCATATACGTCCCACCGCTGGGCCCAAGCCCCCTCCAAAATGGGAGGAAAATTGATCTATGCCACACTGGTCAAGCGGGTTGGTATAAGGTTTTATTTCGAGTTGCCCTTATCTTGTATATTTCTTATGTTCACAATATATCCCTTAGTCGTCTTTTACGATACACACGGGCAGGATAGGGGCTGGTGAATTGTATTTATACTCTGTTACCACACGGAAATAGTATAGATTGCCTATTCATAAATTTTATAAACAAATGATCGCCTCCTCTCTCCTACCTCCTCTACCCTATTTTAGTTCATTCAAGAAACTATCGACGTTAATAAAACAATGGAATTCTATCAATAAGTCATTATTTCGACACTTAAACTTTACTGTATCGCTAAACGTGGTACATTCTTGACTTGGCTCATTGAGATCAATTCGTGTTGACATCATCGGCTGTTTACTCGACACCTATTGGAACAGATGTGTCTTTTCCAATTGCCTGTCTGAGGTCGTCTGAACTCAATTGTCTTCGCATTATTTTCTCTGCATTGTAATCGTTGAATTCTGTTTTGCTTTTGTAACTTCGTAATATACTAGCAAATTCGCGCAGTTTCCACCGCGTACTGCCCATTCCCGAGGAAATATCGGTATAAAATATTTCCTAAGATATTCCTTATATAAACATTTATCTGGTAGTAAAATATTATCAAAATCGGTCCAGCCGTTTTGAAGATTACACAGACAGTCAAACAAAAAATTTAAACAATTTTTAGGCATTTTTTTTTGGGTGGGTTGCGGTCGGCGCACCACTCCGTCCGGGGCGACAGAGGGGCGTAAGCACGCACACCCGTCAGGCCCATATGAAGTACTTGGGCCTGGTGCTCGACGGGCGATGGTGGTTTCGGGAGCATTTCCGCAGGCTCGTCCCGCGGCTCGTCGGCGTGGCGTCCGCCCTGCAATGGCTGATGCCGAATGTGGGCGGACCGAGCGCGGCATGTCGACAGCTGTACGCGGGGGTCATCCGGTCGATGGCCCTCTACGGCGCACCGGTGTGGGCGGGATCCATGACCGCCCGACTTAGGGCAGTTCTGTGGCGGTCAGGATCATCCGCGGGTACCGCACGGTGGCGACGGAGGCGGCGTGCCTGTTGGCCGGGACTCCCCCGTGGGACCTGGAGGCGGAAATGCTCGCCGACTTGTATCGGCGGGTATCGGGGGTGCGCGGGGGGGGGGGCGGTGTTGTTTCCCTGAGGGAGCTCACCGCCTGGCGCGTCGACGCCCGCCGAGACGTCATCGCCCGTTGGGCAGACCGGCTAGAGAGGCCTCGATACGGTGTTTGGACCGTGGAGGCCTTCCGGCCGGTGCTGATGCAGTGGTTGGAAAGGCGGCACGGGGTGCTCTCCTTCCGACTCGTACAGGTCTTGACGGAGCATGGATGCTTCGGCAAGTACCTGTACAGGGTCGCTAGGAGGGAGAGAACTCCGTCCTGCCACCACTGCGATTGCGACGAGGACACGGCGCAGCATACGCTCGAGGTCTGTGCCGCTTGGGCAGAGCCGCGTCGTGAACTCGTCGTAATCATCGGTGCAGACCTGACGCTGCCGACCATCGCTAGGGAGATGCTCGGCAGCATCAGGAATTGGGACGCGGTCGCAGCCTTCTGCGAGGCAGTTATCTCGCAGAAGGAGGCGGCGGGTCGCGAGCGCGAGGAGCACAGCCTCGATGATGCGACCCGCCGCCGGCGACTGGGGCGGCGCAGGCGGGATTACCTGCGTGCCATGCCGCCCTAGCCGCGGCCGCGGGTGACGTGACCGGGGATTAGTCCGTCACCCGCCGAGAGGCCGACCGCGTGAGGAAAGACCCCTAGGGGAGGACGTCGGTCGATGGGAGGGTGCCCCGGGTAGGGGGTATTCCATCGGGCCGACCACTGATGACAAGTAACCCTGCTCCAGTGGTTGGCCCAACGACGAAGGCGACGTGGTGTTCGGGTGGGTTGCGGGTGTTGCCTAAGCCCCTCTGTCGGCCCGGACGGAGTGGTGCGGAGGCGCGCCGACCGCAGTCCACCACAAAAAAAAAAAAAAAAGCATGCACACCCGCAACCCACCCGCGATGCACGTCGCCTTCATCGTTGGGCCGACCACCGGAGCAGGGTGACTTGACGTCAGTGGTCGGCCCGACGAAATACCCCCTATTTGGGGTACCCTCCCATCGACCGACGTTCCCGCCTCGGGGAGAACCTCGCTCTTTCCTCACGCAGAAAAGATAAACAATTTTTAGGCATAGTGTGAGTATGAAAAACGATCACCATTATGACATTAGAAACTGACACTTTGAAAGAAAGAAAGAAAGAAAAATAGTTTATTTCTCCCCACATATTTGTACAACTTATTTTATATGTGCATAGATGTAAGAGCTAGGATCCCACCCGCAAGCGAGTAAAAGGATCGCTACTCAGCTTTATGTTGTGGTAACACCACAACGCTGTTTTTCAGTAGCGGCCTATGGTGTGACGATTGACAGCAAACTCAACGCTTATTACTTAATTAGAACAGTATTTTTGTTTTTTTGAGAATACCTAAAACTAAAATAAGTACGTACTACACATGCAAATATAAACAATAACAACAGTAAAAAATCAAACATCAACAGTCGGTTAAGAATATTATCAAAGCTCAAAAAATAAAATAACTAAAAATTAAACAATACAAAAAGTGAAGAAAAAAAAACCAAAATTAAGATAAAAAAAAAACAATACAAAAAAGTATACACGATTTGGCTGCATAAGCGTAATTCCCTTTGCACACCTGAATACGCCAGTGCAGTCTGCGGCTCTGCGCATACGGTTTACGGAGTGCTATAACTGCTATATCCATACTAATATTATAAATGCGAAAGTAAGGATGTTTGTTTGTTTATTTGTTTGTAACGCTTTCCGCTTAAACCACCGAACCGATTTCAAAAATTCTTTCACCAACGGAAAGCTATAATATCAGGGAGTAACATCCATACTAATATTATAAATGCGAAAGTAAGGATGTTTGTTTGTTTGTTTATAACGCTTTCACGTTTAAACCACCGAACCGATTTCAAAAATTCTTTCACCAATGGAAAGCTATAATATCAGGGAGTAACATAGGCTATATTTTATTCCGGTATTCCCACAGGAACGGGAACTACGCCGCGAGTAAAGCGACTGAAACCGAAGCGAAGCGAGGGCGGGTTGCTAGTATTATATAATTACATATATCTGTGCAGGTGCGCAGAGTAGCATTTTTATAAGATTTGATTACATATGTAGCAGCAAAGTTTACACTATTATGCTGGAAATAAACGGCTCTACTCCATCTGTGGTACACTCTCTTTCAGCGTATTATCAAAACAAAGCCATCGCTAAAAGCGCACTTTATTTATTTGTATAGATTAAAAGACCTATAATTCTTTCCTTTCCGATTGTCCTTGTAATAACTCTAGTTCTTTTCCAAGGTATCACATGAAAGAGAACTAAAGAATGTAAAAACTAATTTGGTAGATACTAAAATATATTAAGAAAAACTTATGCGAATAGGTCCATCCAAAGGTGGACGTCAAAAGGACGAAGTATGAATGGATGGACATAACTCCTGTAATTTTACAGTGTATTCATCATCATCATATCAGCCCATATAAGTCCCACTGGAGGACTAAAGCCTCCGAAGGGAGAGACATTGAGCTACTATACCTACCCAGCTGGTCAGACGTATTGGCACAGCATTTTATGTCGAGTTGTCTTTCTCTTGCTTTCTTTCTCTTAGTCGTTTTTACGATACCCACGATGGTTGATGAATTTATTTTAATATAACTGTCGTGAAATCCCGAAGAAATATTGTTTTAAAAATATAATTGCTTAATTTTTTTATCTTAATAAATTTACAAATTTTAGGAACTTTCATGTTCGTTTTCTAGTAGAGGCCAAGACCGTCCGGACGAACCTGTATTTTTTTTAAACTTTATCTACTGTTTCCAGTGAATTTGTTAACATGAAAAGAAAAACACAAAAGGTCTTGGAATATGAAAAAAAATCATTTATTTGTACATATAATGTAAATGTATTTCATTTATGAATAAAAGCAAAAATTTTACTTACAAATAATGTACAAGAAAATGTTGTTAGCATTTTAGGAAGTTTTTTCACATTAGCTTTATCTTTTCAGTTTAATTAACTAACAACTAACAGAAAAATTGAAATGTTATTTTACTCCTTCTGTAGTTCTTCTACTCAGCCCATATACTTTGTATTTCTTCTTCTTCAAACTATACGTCCCTTTGTTTTGATCACTGTTCTCCTCTACAAATACAGAAAGGTCACTTCCACAGTACCGTAACTAACCCCGTTGTTCAGAGACATTCTTGTAGATATTTATTGCGAGTTTATTTTCTTTGGTGTATGCAACCTGGTACTTTATTGCCTAGACGTCGACGAAGATAGGTACATAAAGAGATACCCGCCGGTCGGGCTACCGAGCCAAATAATATGTCTCGGAAGATCGTTGGATTGGCGATATAGGGTAATATGGCAGCTTATGTGACCTCACAATTCATTACGAGTAAGTCGCCCCAGTTTTGTTGAGATATGACCAGATCATAGCGATTTAAAAAAGGATGATTATTCACACAAGGATTCCTAGAACACATCATTGCGAACCTTGTTCACGATATGGACCTTGAATAGAAACCCAATTTAATTTGCCACAATTGACTATTTAAGTTGACCTATATAGTATTTTTGTTGCTTACCAGTGATATCGCGAGGTCGTTTTCATTGTAAACGTCTGGGTAAACTATGCTTGTAAGTGTCAATATACAAACAGCAAATGTATTAAAATAAATATGTTCGTACATATTTCGTCTAGTGACGATATAAGCGTGTATAATGGTATATATTTCATTACTAACTGTGCCAGCAATTTGTTACTCCACTTTGATCGGTGAGCGAGAGAGCTGGCAGCCTAACTTTCTAAGGGTGTTTGCGTGTGGTGGGTTTTAGAGATGTCTTTAGTATCACTAAACCTCATTGCACGCATTCACATTCGCTCATTTTTTTACGGTTGGTAGTGACCTAGCAAAGCTCCATGAGCGGCAGTCACTTACCATCAGGTGTGTTGTTTGCGTATTTGCCATCAACAGCTATTACTGTACTTATATATTAAATGTGTTATATTATTCATCAATATCTGGTTGACCGAGCTTCGCTCGGAATATTTTTGTCGAATTTATTTAGATATATATTAATAAAAAAATAAACAATAAATAATGAAAATTATATAAAAAATTACAAAAAGAGAATAATAATAACACCGAGATTCGAACCGACGCTGTTTGAATGTCAACAAAATCAAAATTAGAACCTGTCAACTTCCCATCTGAACTATCGTAACTCATAACGTTGACAACGAAATTTGAATTCATATTCGAACGAAATTTAAATTTGAATTGTTTGTTTTGCTAAAAACACGGACAAAACAACATTTGCTATAAATAAAACCTAGCTAGATTGATTTTTTGGACCCGAAACCTCTAGTATGCCAAGTTTCAACAAAATCGTTGGAGCCGTTTCCGAGATCCTGAATATATATATACAAGAATTGCTCGTTTAAAGATATAAGATTTTTGTTATCTCAACAGCTGCTATGCAACGACGACTGCGCAGTACGCACAAAGTGCGATGTCTCGTTATTAATAAATTTTGCCGGATTTGCAAACATTTATAAACACCACCAAAACAACTCCCCTCTTATTTGTCGCTACGATATTACGTTATAGACTGAAGCATTTCACTGACTGAAGCAAACAGGTTATTTTATCAAATAAGATTTTTTTATATCGAATCGGTAACACTGATATTATCACGTTTAAAAAAATAACGAACTCTTCAGCTTTGGTATAGTAATGTAATATGCCAACTCCGTCTGATGGCGTTTGATCTACAATTACAATCCCAGGCAGGATTGAAGTCAGGCAGGCTGCTGGTTATAAAACTATTGCCTTTTCTTCTGTACTTGTCTGTACTGTCTGTACTTCTTTTCTTCTTTATTTCTTGTGTACTTGTGTATGTCACTGAACTCCTCCTAAACGGCTGGACCGATGTTGATGAAAATTTTGTGTGTCTTTATGGGGATTCGATATTGGTTTAGACCGGTGGATGGCGAAACCCCTTAAACACACAAAAAAATTCATCAACATAGGTCGAGCTGTTTAGGAGCAGTTCAGTGACATACTAATTATTGGTATAAGAGCAAGATAACGATGATTGTGATAGTGGTCCGACCTATCCTATAACTTCTAAATTGACCCTGTTCCAAAAAAATTGTGTCCTAAATAAACTATTAACCATTTCAATAAGACGTAGTGTCGTAGTCTATATTGAGAGCAAAAGCTTTATATAAAATCACTGTGGATAATACCAACCACATTATTAAAAGTCTTTATCCTCACATCATCATCAATAAACCGATCAATTTTATGGAATACTTAACGACTAAACCGTAAAGATATAAAACCAACAAACTACCATACTAATTTTAGAAAAAAAATGAGATAGACATATTGTTACTCACAAGAAAAAAAGAGATATCCGTTAAGATTGATGTGCGATGATAAATTAGATCATTTAATATCTATTTTAAAACTAACATGTTTATAAATGGTTTTATAATTACGAAATCAATATCGCTAAGAGCGCTGGCCATCTTAAGAATGTAGCTTTTTATGACTCAATAAATATAACAAAGCTTTTAAATAATCCTTGTATGTTAAATCATGTCTGCCATTTCATGAAGAATAAAATAAGCTTGAACATAAACCTGTTCCTAAAGTTACTTTTGTCTATCTATAGAATA
Organism: Lymantria dispar; assembly: GCA_032191425.1. NCBI lineage: Eukaryota > Metazoa > Arthropoda > Insecta > Lepidoptera > Erebidae > Lymantria > Lymantria dispar. The sequence goes on along the minus strand of CM063442.1, from coordinate 4,735,418 downwards.
TTTTTGTTAGAAATTATTGCATTGATGGCACAGTGGTTAAGATACCAATCTGCCATGCTAAGTGTCGCGGATTCGATTCTCACGCAAGGCATTGTGTAATGACCACTGAATTGAAGCAACTCTGCACCGGTGGTCGGCCCAACTACGAAGGCGACTTGCTTTATGGGTGGGTTACGAGGCCGCGCGCCGCTCCTCTGTCGCCCCGGACGGAGCCGGGCGGCGGGTGCCCTGACCGTAGCCCATCCTAAAAAAAGCATTGTGTGATCAACAGGTTGCTGTTCTGTTAATTAATTGCGATTTTATAACGCTTCCCGCAATACAAAGACGGCCCAACGACGAAGGCGACGTGGTTTTCGGGTGGGTTGCGGGTGTTGCGTGCGCCCCTCTGTCGCCCCGGACGGAGTGGTGCGAGGAACGCGCCTACCGCAGCCCACCCCAAAAAAAAAATACAAAGACAGTACAGAGGTGTCATAGAATAAAAAATTCTAACCCAGGAAAGGAACAGTTAACCATTGTATTGTGTACCAAAACTAAAGCTGATGGATAAATTACTTGAAAGTAAATCCGGGAACAGATTCATCAGTTTTATTACTATTTTTTTTTAACATTTTAAATAGCAATATAATAAGCAAACAATAACTGCAATCAAAAGATACGATCACTAAATCAAAAAACTTTTCTCTTTACAAGTTTTGACAAAATGAAGATAAAATGTCGCCTTGGGATTTACTATAAAGTCCGCTGCGCTGTCCAATTTTCTTAAATTTGTCCGCTGTCACGATCTTTAACTTGAATCCAAGGATCCCGGCCCGACATTATATAAAGACAAGTATGAATTTAAGTAAATGAAATAGACTACATACTTTCCGTATGGCGACGGAGTAAGAATACAATTCACCACCCTCTCTCTTGCCCATGGATGTCATAAAAGATCACTAAGGGAATAATATGCATTTAACATTTATGCAAAAGAAGGAAAACTAGAAATGAATCGTTTGACCGGCGTGATATAGAAACTCACTTTACCTCCTACTGCGAAGGGGCTTGAGCGGAGCTGGATGATGAGATAGACTATAGTAACTGAGAAATTTGGATTTTGCAATCCAAATTTCTCATCTATATACAGGATGTCCCTAAATTAAACGTCCAACGGTAAGTGGGTGGTAGATGACTTTATGACAGCTATGAAAAAAATAAAAAATCCATGTCACTTTTTTTTTGATATGAGCATATTACTAAAACGGTGATAAATCAGACCTTGTACGATATTTTCAAGTATTATAACGACAAATAGGCTAGTTTTGGCATCGGATATTTTTTGTTGGAAGCGTAGATCACCGCAAGTATAATTAAAACTAGACATGTTACAATAACATAAAAAAATATACATTTGTTATGGCTATTCCTTAATTTATTCGAAGAAAATGTTAATCATTTGACTTTAACACACCATCCTGAAAAAATATGTACCGTAACCATAGTGGCAAGTAATTTCAAAAGTTGGCCACATTATTCATTAATCCAAAATGGTATAATACCTTCTAGATGTTATCGTAACTTTTAGAAAAAAAAATGTTTTTGTGACAGACAACGAAGTTTATGAAAAATTATTAGGTATATTTTTTTTGTTCTATTTTATTAGACCTCATATAAAAAATCTTATTGCGTATGTGAAAGAGAGACAGAGAGTGACGCCTATTGTATTTTATTGGGCACTAGGTAAATGCCCCTCCGAATATGCTCGAGGAACATGAATGAACACTCGATGGTCTGGATAGCGTTCAGTATTCGGATATCGCTTACGATTCAATCTACTTGCAGCATGATCATTGCATCTGTACTCTCCATAGATCAAATGCATATTAGGAGATTCTAACATTGTATAAGAAGACAGCATCGTAATCACAATCAAGTCCAGGGAAGGTTTAAACGGTGAGAAAATATGGACAATTGCGAGTAAAATACTAAAAATAACAATTTTATTTGCCCATATAAACTGTTCTTACCTGTGAAACATTTGACGTTCGTCCCGTCAGTTCGGCATTTTTGGCATAATTACATATAAATCTAGATTAAAAAAGGTATTGGAATCGATAAAAAGGCAGTATATTAAATAGCTAGAATACAATTCAACAAACGGGGGTGTCGTAAAAGTCGACTAAGGGATATAATATGCATATAATATCTATGAAAGAGGAAATGACTGCCCGCTGAGTTTCTTGCCAGATCTTCTCAGTTTGTGGCCGCGTTCCGATCCGGTGGTAGGTTATTGTATTGTATTCAAACGTGTAATTTGACAATATGTAAGTGCCCTTAAGGGGCCTATGCAGAATAAATGATTTGATTTGAGGAGAAAAGCTCAAAAAAACCCTATATTAACACGTCTGACCAGCGTGGTATAGTAGGTCGATTTCCCTCCCACAGTGTAGGAGGTGCGAGCCCAACAGTTGGACGTGTATCGGCTGAGATGATGATGATGATTTATCAGCCTTCCACAAATAGTGTAAAGTTGCAAACTAAGGAAATATGACACTTTCCGTAAATTCAATTCAGTTGGATAATCAATAATTCCATTATATTGATACGTTTGAGTCCCGATACCGCCCCAGCTTCGGCAACTTTACGCAATTTGTAGGAGGCTGATAAATTATCTTCATCGTCTCACCCCATACATGTCCCACTGTTGGGCTCGGGCCTCCTCCACTATGGGAGGGAAATCGATCTAGTATACCATGCTGGTGAGACGTGTTGGTGTAGGGTTTTGTGCCGAGTTTTCCTTATCTTGCATAGATATCATATGCATATTATATCCCTTAGTCGTCTTTTACGACACACACGGCTGGTGAATTGTATTCTTACTCCGTCACCGCACGGATAATACTAAAACCAAACTGATAAATACTAAAATAAAATAATTAGAAAAAAGGCGGTACGAAGTTCGCCGGGTCAGCTAGTTTTTATATATAAATTTCTTGTGTACGTGTGTATGTCACTGAACTCTTCCTAAACAGCTGGATCGATTTTGTCGATATTTTTTGTGTATTTGTGTGTGTATATATCAAGGGGATTCGGTAATGGTTTAGATTCACAATTGGACCCGGTAGATGGCGTTATATTATTTGAACAGAACAACGTCTGTTGAGTCAGCTAGTTTACTATAAATTATTAAGTATACTATTGACCAATAATTTCCTTCCGTGTGGTGACAGAATAACAATACAATTTACCACACCCTTTCTTGCCTGTGAGTTATCGTCAAAGATGAGTAAGGGATATAAAATCCTATTCCAACATGTCTAACTAGCTAGTTTTAATATTTGCCTGCCATTATGGAAAGGCCCGAGTCCAACAGCAGTCTGGGATGAAGTATTAAGTACGTATTTCAAGTTTTCCTTTTTCTGCAGTTATACTCATCAACTCATCTCAGCTCGTACGTCACATTGCTGGGCACAAGCCTCCTCCACAATTCGATGGAAATTGAGGCTTAGCATACCGTTTTTTTTTTAATTGGTGGGCTATGGTAAGCGCACGCGCTGTCCAGTCCGTCCGGGGCGATGAAAGGACGGCGCGCGGGCCCATAACCCACACGTACCCACGTCACCCCGTTGTTGGGCCGACCACCGGAGCAGATGTGACTTGTCGTCAGTGGTCGGCCTGACGGAATACCCTTTCGGGTAACCTCACCTCTCGTCGCCGTCGAGCTTAGCATACCTATTTTCAAATTTTCTTTTTCTTTCACCGGTGTTATATGCATAGAAACCCATGGACTAGATAGGGATCGGTGAATTGTATTCTTACTTCGTTATCACACAAAATATATAATTTTATATGCTCACATGCCTCCATCGTCAACATCCTTGAAAAAAGAGAGGTAAAGTGCATTCTTATTCCGTCTTCACAGAGATTTAAGGATTTGAAACACATAATTACATATATCGACCGTTTTTAATATTCTGTCAACAAAAATGCGAACAATGGAAAATGTACACAAGTGCTGGTTATATAGGTCGTACGTTACATCTGTGTAATGAATTGTATGCGATGACATCAGTAGTGTTATATACAGGTAGGTTGCAACACGAAGAAAATTCTACTATTCTACTAAATTGCTAACACTATCTTGTAATTCAAAGAAACTCTAATAACTCTACTTAAATGTAATTTTCAACTGTATATATTCGTATAAACATGGTAAACTCTTCTGCCTCTATTTTTTGGTATTGGCCATCAGCTACTAATAGAATCCTATTGCTGCCAGTTTCGACTTAAAATTTTCTTTACCAATTATCAGTTTTTTTCATATCTTTAATTTCTTCATATTATGTACGTCATTAAGTCAAATCGACGCCCTCAATAATGTGAGACTGTTAATGGTATCTTTTGGCATATTTTGTGGAAGACGAATACATTTATAAAACACTTTTATGTCTTATCACTTTATCCTAACAGCTCCTCCGCATTACAATACATAAAGTGCTATCAAATTAATTTAATACGTAATAACACTAAGGTATTGTGTATAATACAAGACCACTGCATAACGTTTTTGCGTGCCTGCCAAAACTCTCGTTTGGTTCTTTCACTTCGTCTCAGCCCATAAAAGTCCCACTATTGGGCTCGGGCCTCCTCCGCAATGGGAGAGAAATTAACCTACTATACTGCGCTAGTCAAACCCTACAGAGTTTGACCAGTTGAGTTTTTCTTTCTCTTGCATAGATGTTTTCTAGAGAATTAAGGGATTTTCTTTAAGGGTTGCGGCTCTTTAATTAAGGGTTGCGGTTACTATATCCGTGGAGAAAAGGCATAGTGAATTGTATTCTTACCCCATGTAAAATCCACGATAATACATATTGATTCTATTACCATAAATAAAAGTTACTTGTCCATGGGCGACATTGAGAATAGCTGGACCACATATGTAACTAGACAATATGAAAACAATAGCTTGCACTTTTATCTGAATGAAAGCATTTTAGATTGATTGCTGAAATGTGGACAAGAACTAGATTGTTTAGACAAAAAGAGAAAGGCCGCTCATACTTCTTTAGACGAAAGGAGTTTTAGTACAAAGATCAGACTTGTTAGTTCCACATATCTTCCATACACCAGCTTATCAATATCCCCTGATGGGCAAAGGCCTCCCTAATAGAAGAAATCAATCAATCAAAAAAGGCTGTATATGAGAACTTGGCATCATGTAATATGAGTAAGCTAGTAAAATATAAGGTCATATTGATACAGGTGCAATATTTATGACATTCGTCGATGAGTCAGAATAAATAAAATTAATGTACCTGAATAACCTCAACATAGCGTGAATTTGATAAATACACTGTCTGCCAGGGAGTTACTATTTAAATATAAGTATTAATGTGTAACTATTCCTTGGGTTATCTGAAAACTATCCAATATAAATCTTCTATATTATTTATCTATACAAGTGAATAAAATTTAAGTGTCTTTTTGTAATGTCAAAATAATAGTTTTTTAATGCTCACTAGTTTATTTACATACCCAAAAACCACTTTAAAAATGTTTGATACCTGTCTGTCTGTCTATATGTTTGTTCCGGGTTATCTTCCAAACGGCTGGACCGAATTTATTAATATTTAAGAACCAGATACCTGTTTATATAAGGAGTAGCTTGAGCAATTTTTCCTCTCAAGAAACTTCTATCAATTTTTTCCGGTCCGGAAATCGAACCCGAGGCCGAATGGACTGCAGTCGCGTATTCTGTATTTTAGAATCCTAATATTTTAGAGATATTGGACATTTAAAATGCGGAAATAAAACGACTGAAACCGAAACGAAGCGAGAGCAAATTACTAGTATATAATGTAATTCTTCTTAAACGCTACAACAGAATTTGAAAATTTAGGTGCTTATCAAAGGATATTTATTAGATTACAATTGGATTCAAAAATGACGCTGTGATCGACTTTTAGAGTTGTATTTTCCCCATTTCTTTTTATACGTTTGTGATTTTATTTAAATAAATATGTTTTTATTTTATAGTAGTTAGCCTGCTGAGATATAAACACTGTCGAGCAGGTTAACGGATGTCACATTTTTGTACAATCACAAATTTTGCACATTCATTCAATTACGTAAAATTTATTTAATCATGCAATTGCATGATTTACAATTACATACATGTATTAATTACGTTATAGTCCTACAATTATATTTTACAATTGAAACGATTGTTCATTCTTTTATCACTTTTACTCGAAGTTGAAATATAAAATTCCTCCGAAATTACGAACGAAATCGCATAAACTTTATTCTTTAAAGTTTTTTCATTGCTTTGGTTTTTTTTTATTGCTCAGTTTCAAGATATCTATACTCTTTTTGCCAAGCCGCAACTCGGCCAATTCTGGAGTGCGACTAATTAGATCGGAACTTAGTACAAAAAGTCACATGTAGAGCAAAAACTATTTCACATTAATCACTGGCTAAAACATGTAAATAGACAAGTTGACGCGCTTTATACATCTTATTTTAATGACGTGTGACTCCAACAATAGTATGAGATACGAACTACAAACAATAGTTTACTGTTATGCAGTTGTAGTATTATTCTTAGAATTGATTAGTAAGTAAGATTTATTTTAGACTAAGCATCTAATGACTCAGATTTTATTTTTAGAAAAATATTTTTACTTTGCTCACTGGCTCATTCATTCATCTTATTGTTGGACAAAAATTGTTGTCTACGTTAAACATCCATGAAAAGTAATATCAGCTCGATATTTTTTTTTAGTATATTGTGTTTTTAGAAAATGGGGGACGTCGGTCGATGGGAGGGTACCCCGCGTAGGGGGTATTCCGTCGGGCCGACCACTGACGACAAGTAAACCTGCTCCGATGGTCGGCCCAATGACGAAGGCGAGGTGGTTTTCGGGTGGGTTGCGGGAGTTGCGTGCTTAAGCCCCTCTGTCGCCCCGGACGGAGTGGTGCGGAGGCGCGCCGACCGCGACCCACCCAAAAAAAAAAAAAAAAGATATTAAAAAAAAATCCGAAAATATTGAGAAAATATATGAAATTAAAAAATAATAATACTGAAAAAAGAAACCAAGGACCCGAGCATAGCTCTCTCCATAGCACGTTCAACCTTTTTATGAGGCCGATATTTAGAGACGACGCGACGATTCAGTGCCGTATTTAATCACTAAATTTACCAGAGCACTTCATATACATACATTTATACTCGTATATATTGTAAATGTTATTACTGAATAAATATAAACCAAAAAATATTGTATTTCATATTATTAATTTCGCCTTGATGAAGTTTTCGCTTCTATTTTATAGTCTTAGCGCACACGATTTTTTATTTATATATAGGGAGGCCTATGTCTGATAGCAAACGTCGATAAGCTAATGCAAGAAAGAATTTATAAATAAATGTTAAACATTTATAGTCGTTATAATAATAAAAATTCTAAGAAACGCTACTCGGTTTGTCAACGCTAGCTATGATCGATATCATTGGCACTAGTATCAAATTCTTCCAATGATAATGTCAAAAGTATAGTGCTCAAATGTAGGTTGGTGGTAGGTTGGGCTCAAATGTGGTCAACTATGTTGTAATTCGCTAATTTATTTTATTTATTTATTTATTTAATTATTATAAAATACCAATGCTACATATTGATAAAACATAGCCCCACAAAACCGTGTTATCGATTTACATAATGTAAGCCATTATTATGGCTTTGGTCTTTGCACTAAGGACGCTTTTCACCAACAACTCCTAAATTTTACATAACACTTTTTCAATATAGATAATGCATAAAATCACTGTTACGTGTGAAATAAGTCACATTAGAAGTATGCAAAAATTTAAATTTTATTTAACTTCAATTAACATCCAAGAAATTAACTAATATTGTTTAACAATTTTATTTGCTCAATCTTCTTAACTGTGATTATCACTTAAAACTTAAGACCCCTTGGTGAAAATCTTTCGTGTGGTGACGGCATAAGATTAAAAATCTTGTCTGAATTTTATAATATCCATAGGAAACAAGATACTCTGTTACCACACAAAATAGAGAATTATAGAAATCAATAATTGATGAAACCATTTACTCATTCTTGCTGCTACAACCATGCTCTGAACTTTGTGAAATATCAAAGAAAAACCTACAATGCGGTACTGCCTTGATTACACTAGCAGTTCTTAGCAACAATCGCTTCATTTTACCCATCTTATCATAAATATCAACTACACATACTACATAATGTTTCAATCACTCGAACTCGTAATAGAGAACGTTTTTTCACAGAGTATCCGATCCGATTCCTCATTGTTGTATTCCTTGAAATGTACCCGTGATATCAAGGATTAAATGAAAAGGCTCAGTTAAAAATACTAAACTTTCCAACTAGTTTTACGAGGGTAAGGATTATGACATAAATTGGCATTCGCGAGTGTGTGTGCTCTAAAATGTATTATTACATTGCTCATATTAATAGCTTCAAAGCTTGCTTCTAAGAATTATTTTAGTGTATGATTGGTATGCCGAGTATACGCAGTGATTTTCTAACAATTTAATCAATCATTCCAAAGCAATTAGCCTAACTATCGAAGTCAAAAAGTATATATGGGGTAATACGGCAGCTTATGGCACCCCACGATGCCCTGCTGCTAGATTGGATGTTTTAGGCGAGATACAAATTAAAATCATTTATATATAATTCCTTCAAATCAATCACAGAGCCATCTATGGGGTCCTAATGAAGTAGTCCTAGAGAATGAGTAATCTAAAGCTATCTTCGTATTGCGCCTATTTTCTGTACTGGTCTACATCAAAAATTAAATTTGTAGTTTCAAAATTTATAACGGACATAGAGATATTTTTAGTATTTATATGTAACTACTAGCAAACCCGGCAGACTACTTACTTCTTGCCCGACAAAGACCTATTAAATATAATATTTTCAATAAAACATTTACATTTTTAGAATATCTTTATATTTTGTACAATTCACCACACGATTAAGACCCTTAGTCGACCTACCTTAGTCAACTATTGAGACAAGCTCGGTACTTAAAACTCTACAAAAGAATATAATATGCAAATATAATATATGCAAGAGAAGGAAAACTCGAAATAAAACCCTATACCAACCCCGACTAGCCTGCTATAGTAGGTCAAAAACCTTCCTATTTTGGAGGAGGCTTGAACCCGGCATTAGGATGTGCTAAGATGAACAAGTAGTAATTGATTGGAGCTGTCATCAATTTACTCTGGTAATAATTTTAAGGATAGGCTTGAAATTGTAAATAATAAAATAGTTAATCATTGAAGATTGTTCCATGATCCAATCATGCCTTTCAACGCTATTTTTTACTAATTATGTATCTATTAACAGTAGCACTTTCTTAATTATAAAGACTATGTTTCAACGCCAATTAACATCGGTAATAGTTTAAAACAAAAATAAATATTTCTGTTCTCTTTGACTCCGACAATACGAAGCATAGAAATTAAATAATAATAGATTCGTAGCTAGGTATTAAACTAATATATCAAGTGCGTATGGAAGTTTTATGTAGTAATTAATTTGTACTAAATATAGAGAACGGTTAACCATTGATTTATTTTAACTGAAGTACATTCACCTAAGTTTATATCCAGTTTATAGTTACGGTGAGTTTAATTATGTGTATTTTTTATTGGGAATCCTTTTTTGGTGATGAGGTGCATCGAACTGCTTGTTTTTCTAACTTGGCAAATAGAAAAACAAATTATATAATATGCTCTTTCTGTTTTAGTGAAATTTTTAGGTTTTTCAAAGAGCATAAATAAAATACACCTACATATGCTTATAATAAAGAATTAGTCACGAATGGTATTCAAACCGAAGATTTACGACCCTAGACAGAGACTACCGCCTTTCAGAATTACAGTTTCCCACGGGACAGCCACCTAACCTCCTCATTTGAAAGTGCTGTAATGATCTCTTCTATATATCTATATTCATTTTTATTCTAAGCTTAAACCAGAAAATAAACATTTACAATAACTTCTGCTTTAGTAAAACACATCTTTCGGCACCTCCACGGCCAGATCAGTTTTTCGTTCGTCTATATCTCAAGACTCATTTTTTTTAAGAACACGAGGAGGTTGAAATTGTTACCGCATAATTCTTAAAGTGTAATAACATCAAATGTTTAAGTGGAATCAACCATAAATGTAATGCTGTTTATTTTATAGAACTCTTAGTAGAATTTGTAAGTTTCTTCTTGTTCAGTAGGCAAATAATGATAATTAAAAATCTACCATTTCATACGCACGTACAACAAAAAGTTCAAGAGACTCTTGAGTTTTTCTTAGCAATTTGTTATCTGCCCGCTTATCTATTCGATTGTATAAATAAAACATTGGAATCCTCCTAGCATGAAAAATTAATGTTTTTGATAAAAATATATGTATCTGTTACTAAGGACGTAAATATAGGAGGAGTAAGATCGAACGCAATGAGCTCTGTGAAATTGATTTTGTTTCCAACCGAGCGATTGTGGAGTCAAAGTTATAAGCATAAAAACCTTCCTTGGCTGGACTAATGTTGATGAATTTTTTTGTGTGTGTTCAAGGGGATTCGAGAATGGTTTAGATTCACAATTGGACTCGGTAGCTGGCGCTGCGATCGATTACAAAGAGAATTACTTTTTTTTTTATTTGAACAGAACAGCGTCTCTTGGGTCAGCTAGTATAAGTATAAATCTTCTGTTCGTATATTTGTAATTGAACTCCTTCTAAACGGCTGGACCAATTTAGATGTTTTTTATGGCTATTCCGATGGATATGAGAATGGTTTAGATTAATAATTGGAACCGGTAGGTGGCGCTGCGGTGAGAATTCCTTTGACTATTTTTTTTAGATTTGAACAGAATGGCGTCTATTGGGTCAGCAAGTATCTCTATAAAGCTTATATTCGATTTTAGTTTAATTACAAATGTTATTATTTTATACGATTGGAACGATTAAATTCATGATGGACGTGGTGTCACTGCGCCGTAGTAATCATAATTAGATATCAATAATGGTGACATTTTTGATAATAATTTCACTTTAATTATATCATTCCATAGATCTTCCAACATATGGTCATCTACTTCCAATATATGGTTGTTGCGTGAAATGTTTTATTGCCATGAAAAGCTCAATAATTTGCTGAAGAATTCTGATATTTACGTCAGTATTAAAAATATATTTTAATCTATTAAAATCTATTTTAATCTGTTAAAATCTATTTTAACATATTTTTAATTTATTTTTACTGTATCTATGTCTGAGATAAGACTGTCAATAACTTTTACAATATTTTTATACTATGAAAGAATATTGAGTCGACCCTCAAGTAATTGAGATAAGTAAGATGTCTGAGATAGTTAAATTTACTAAATATTTTTATTTTCTATAATAACCAATAGAGTAATAAGTAAGTAATTAAAACCTGTAATTTATACCTATATCAAATACACATTTCCTTCTCATAGAACCTAATGAAATCCGTCTATCAATTCTAAAGCTAAAACAAATTTAACGCTATTTTTCTTACGGATTTTATCGTATTCGTATATGATTTTTGAATCTCCGCGAGTTCATGGTCAGGAGAATACTCCTCCCGTGACCATTAACACTGAAAAGTGTTTGAAATGTCGGGCAATCAAAAATCATATACAAACAATAAAAGCCTTAAAAAATTGTTTTGGTTATAACGTATACTACTCAAATAATATTATAAAACAAATTTACTGTGTTTCCGCTAGTAACTCTTAACATGCGCCAACAATCATTATGCAATTACAACTGATGGTACCGACCATGATCTTGATCTCGTTCCTATTCGATTACACTGTCAATGGCGATCACGTGTCCGATGCGATCAATCGATTATTGCTTATTTATCGACCAATCTGCGCAGCATTGTTCGATTTCCGATGATAGCTTATCGATGTTTTGAAATCGATCGATCGGCAACTGATACTTTTACAGATTGGTACACATATGTACGTACGTGTACATTATTGTAGACTAATTATGTAATTAATGACGTCACGTATTCCAATTTTTTGCATAACATCCTAAAAACCATTTTTTTTATCTAAATGACTGTTTTTCGTAGGTAAACAAACATACATGCGCCCAGAAAATCCTTTTATTGCGAAACGCTTTAACAAGCATATTTTCAAAAAACTCTTACCTCTAATATATTTCATATTTTAGAAATTTATTAAAAATTAAATTTATTTATTAGTCGTAAAAGACGACTAAGAGCCCTAGAGTGACCCGGACCAACTCCATCTGGTACCATTTGGGTCAACGATTACATTCCCAAGGAGGGTTGACGTCAGGCAGGCGGCCGGCAGGATGATGATGATTTTAGAAATTTGAACCTCTGTAGGTATAAACAACCCGCATATATTTAGTAAGTAAGAATACAACTCAGCACGCCCTATCTTGCCCGTTATTTTGAATTAATTTTATTATATTTTTGAATTTTTACCCATAAAAGTAAGCTTTCACCGAATCGTAAAATTACAGAACGCAGATTTCGATAATAAAAACTGATTTCATTGTCACAATTTTTCTCACGTGCTTAAAGTTTCGTCAATCATAAATATTCATTTCACTCTCATATAGAATGTTCTTATTTACATGAAAACCATCTGTCTATCAAACGCTATCACAATAAGCCATAGACGATAATACGAGGGAATGTCATTCTAGACAAGATACTCTTGTAATCACAAGATTACATCCATTTCATATCTACAAAGACCTATTGTCCTGCAAATGAAATCCGTTCAAAAGTAAACCTTAAAATTGTTATACATAGATTGAATGTTAGGTTTTTTACTCATAGCTTACTTTTTTATCTTCGAAGAAATGGGCATACCACAATACCAATATGTAATTTCGTAATAGGAGGCGTGCCTAAATTCCTTATTGCTGCCGAGAATTGCACGAGGAATTTCTCGAAAATCGAGTACATCAGCAGAAAATCCTAAAAACACATGCTCAAATAGAAATAGCGTTAGGTACAACACGACACTCATAATAGTATGCTTCCAGTTTTAAGCTTCTAACCATCGAGGTAGCTAAAATTACTAAAACACTAAAGTAAGTTTTATTTCTCAATTTACCCAATCTTACCCCAAAGATTGTTAAAACTCAGAAATAACTGGCTTTGTTGTATTTGTAATTTTAATTGGTGTCAGAGTTTTATGTTTTAATACATCTGCTTCACAAATTCGTTTGCGTGGTCTATTACATTCTTATTTAATTTTCAACATGTGTCTACTCCTCAACAATATATTATACTATTGTTATAGACGCTACATTTTATGTAACTTCATAAAACGAAGAATTTATGTTTTATCTATGATTGGATCACCCGATTCTAATAACAATACATATTAAGTCAAATTGATATCTGCTACTACTGTAGATCTTCTCTTTTTTTTTGATGTGAAACATCTATAGGCGAGGGTGATCCCCGATTGTCGCGTGGCGTTAACGCCACGCCTCGGGACATCATTTTAATTAACTACAAACAAAAATTCGGATACATATGTGTACATTTTTGTAACGAAACCATAGTGCGATTTAAAATTTGTACAACGCCATCTAGTGCGCTTAAAGTAAATTGTTACCCATAATGAAAATAAATGTTTATTGAATAAAAATCATAATTTTCTTGGAAAAAAAAATCGTAATATTCTTTTTATTAATGTGCTATTTTAGTTCCTGTCGTAATCTTTTCTTTTATGCATATATGCTTCTATAAAATAATGTATGTTCTATAAAATAATGTATAATTCTCTAACTTTCCAACATAAGTATACCATACCTACTTACAGTACTTTCATGTACGAAAACTGGACATCGCTTTTTATATGTGTTTTATTAGTTTCAGATGTATATTTATTTGTTTGTGTTACAGACTCCTAGGAATTGGATCTTGACTCACTTTCAACAGTCAGATTTCATTTAAAATTTGTTAATTTAACAAGGACCAATGACGATAAAATAATTTAAATAGCTTGTCTCATTATCATCATCATCATCATTACAGGATTAGAGATTTCTTTATAAAATATATTTTGTAGTTGAGATTTAGTCTTAGCTCGATAGATGTCGTTATTTCTGTTAGCTAGATCATACTTTCTTAACTGATCCTTTTGATTTGAACTACGTAGAAGTGTGTGAGGGAGACGTAGCGCCGCTATGTTAGGTCGTAAGCGACTGAGCAGTGAACTAATATCATTTCTTTGTAATATTTTAAATAATAGTAGAAATCGTATTATTTTATTCAGTACTTTACATATTAGTTCCTGTCGTAATCTATTTTCTACAAGTATATATGAATAAATCATATATACTTGTAGAAAAGAATTTCGAAGTTTCACATCTGCCAGGCGTCCTGAGCGACGGCTTACTTTTTCTATTTAAATTATCCAGCCATTTTTGCTTAATATAACAAGGAGATGGACAATTTAACCTAATCAGAACACCTAATTTGGATCCCACTGCTTGCTTTTGGTCTCTTAAACACATAACCTCTCTACCTACACTTAATTAACTGTGAAACTATTATCCTCAGCATAATTCTAGAATTCCTGCTGCAACTGAGATTTATTACTAATTGGAAAATATAACAAGGTTTCTAGTCTCAAAGATTGAATTATTAATCACCTTTAAAAAAACACAGCAATTAATTTAGACTCGGGAATAGAAGTCGGGATCTCATAATCAACAGTCATATGCTACTAGACCGACTTGCTATGGTTACAAATTCTACAACTATAGCAAAGTGGCAAATTTGAAAAACCATTATTTTATGCGCCATAAAACTTGAATAATCTTGCGGCAATATTTTCGTTTGAATAGAGCTATCCATTAGATATTTGATCGTTAAAGTTATAAAAGAGTAGCTGTTAAGCCGTTAAAGTGACCATTCACAAAATTAATGTCTGTCTGGTATATAGATTGATACTGCCCAAACTGCCTAAGAAACAACTTAAGTAACAAATTGTAGTATCAAGTTATGACTTCGATACAGGCAACTAACATCCTACTCATTTCAATAAAAAGTTAAATGAAAGTGTAATATTATAGCTTTGGAACGTATAGTCCTATTTCAGTTTTTATTATTATTTTCTTTTTTGTTAAAGACAACGAAGAAATAAATCCTTGTATCACAAGGGACTACACAAACTTATAATTAACTAGCGACCCGCCCTCGTTTCGCTTTAGTCCCAGTGGCTCTGCTCCATTAAGTTTTTGACAACTTCTAAGATATTCATTTTATTTCGATCTGAATTAAATACATAATGTATTTAATGAATTTATTAAGATAAGGAATAATACGGCATTATTTAAAACAGTTTCGTAAATAACCCATTATTTTCAGTAATGTGTAATTGGTGAAACATGGTTCAAACACAAACATTGTTATTATCATTACGGTCTCAGCAGGATATCAAAAAATAAGGGTATCGTAACTAGAGGGTTTATGAATGAACATGAACAAGACTAAAGTCATGCCAAATGCCGATGTCATTCCAGTACCAGTCCTAATTGGCAGTGCGATTGTTATAGGAAGCTGATGATTTTTTTTTTTACGAAAACGCTTATGCTTTTTCCTAGGCTACAACACAAACCGCATTAAAATTCGTTGCGTAATATAAAAGATCTAAGCGTACAGACAGCAGGCAGCGACTTTGTTTTATGCTATACATTATACATTACAAAGACTAGCAACTCGTCCTCGCTGCGCTTCGGTTTCAATCGCCTTACCCGCATAGTTCCCGTTCCCGTGGAAATACTGGGATAAAATATAGTCTATGTTACTCCCTGATATTATAGCCTTCTATTGGTGAAAGAATTTTTGAAATCGGTTCGGTAGTTTAATCATGAAAGCGTAACAAAGTAAGTAGTAAGTAACAAAGTAAATAGTAAAGTTGTAAGAATAATCTTAAAATAAATCTATGTCAACTATTTTATCACTCATGGTGCAATTTTTCATTGGTTATTGGTAACAAACGAGCAAGCATAACCTAATGGTAAGTGATATTGCTGCTCATGAACCTTTGCAATACTACGGATATAGCTAGACTGCTGCCTACAATGAACAAAGTGGTCTTTTTAAGCCTCGATAATAAGAGGATAATAGAATATTTTAAATAAAACTACTTTACGGATTTTATCGCGTTTGTATTTAATTTTTGATTGCCCGACGTTTCGAATACATTACAGCGTTCACGGTCACGGGCGAACTAAGATATCTCACGTCCAACAAGTCATTATTATTGCAGAAAATTTATAATTATCTACCCGATACAAAAATTAGTTATTAAAAAATATTGACCCACGTCTTGATACAAATTTATTGCCAGTGTAAGAAGAAAATGATTCTATAAGTTCTTATATCTTCTATAGTTTTATTTAAAATGTGTAATACTCGCGTAAACATCAGAAATCATTATAATACGATATTTTCTCCAATGTAGAGGAAACCGTATTAAACAGTAACACGTATGAACAAGATGCTGGTCAGACATGTTGATATAAGATTTTATTTTGAGTTTTCTTTCTCCTGAATAGATTTTATATGCGTACTAGCAACCCGCCCTCGCCTCGCTTCGATTTCAGTCGTCTTTCCTGAATAGTTCCCGTTCCTGTGGGAATACCGGGATAAAATATAGCCTATATTACTCCCTGATATTATAGTTTTCCATTGGTGAAAGAATTTTTGAAATCGGTCTAGCCGTTTTGAAGATTACCCGGAACAAACAGACAGACAGACAAAAATTTTTTAATCTGTATTTTAGGCATAGGTGTCGTTCAAATAACCGTGTGAGCATGAAAAAAGCCTATTATTTTGACATTACAAACAGACACTCCAATTTTATTTATTAGTATAGATAACACAGAGTCCTAGACACATAGTCCCTTAGTCGTCTTTTACAACATCCACAGGTAAATAGGATAATGGTGAACTGTATTCTTATTCCACACACCACAAAAAACTTAAATAGGCCACTAAAATTCCATTTACATTTTCAACATTTTGAAAGTGTAACGCGACCTCAAATCTAGCGAATGTCAAGTAGATGTTAATATCATATTAACAAACATAGGTAAAGCGTTACCAAAGCCAATTTCAATTCATATAGGTTAAACTAACTTGTAATATTGTAAGTTAATCTATACCAATAAATAAAATTGGTGTGTCTGTTTCTAATGTCAAAATAATAGGCTTTTTTCATGCTCACACGGTTATTTGAACGACACCTATGCCTAAAATACAGATTAAAAAATTTTTGTCTGTCTGTCTGTTTGTTCCGGGTAGTCTTCAAAACGGCTGGACCGATTTCAAAAATTCTTTCACCAATGGAAAACTATAATATCAGGGAGTAAACTAGCCTTTATTTTATCCCGGTATTCCCACGGGAACGGGAACTACGGAGATAAGGCGACAGAAACCGAAGCGAAGCGAGGGCGGGTTGCTAGTTATATTGTACAAATAGGTATATTAATTAAGATCTCACAAGTCTATTATGCTCCGACCGGATAGGAACGCAGTCACATTGAGAAAGATCCGGCAAATTCAGACGTAATGCTCGATTCAATTTATATATCAATGCTATAAATCAAATAGAAAAATGATATCATATTACAAATCAAATATCACTTACTCACCTTGGTGTCGCATGGTAAACAATTATCACGCTATTCACATAATACCCTTGAATGGGTTTGGGAAATGAGATCATCATCAACAATTGACGTTGGGATGAGATCGCAATGTAATAAGACCAGCTTGTAGAAAATTACGGCAATGTCAAGATTGATGTGGTTTCCGCGGTACAAGTTATAAACAAAGAGCGAATTAAACTCTTGTTTGTAAATTCCTCGAATGGTAATGGTGATAAGAATGTAGCTGTTGCCATCTTTTAATTATCCATGGAAGTCGTAAAAATTGACTTGGTTATCATCAGGAGACCAATAAGATCATCGAAATGAAAATTCTAATTATAATTTCTTTCAAGCGGAACGGGGACGGTCTCGGTGAGACAGTCATAATTCAAATGCTAGTGTTCGAGAAATATATAGTTCGAAATCGAGTAGGATAAGTTCTAATTCGAATTTTTATCTCGATGTTGTGTTCTATTTCGTATAACCAAAATTGCTTCCCAGGAGAATGGCCAGCAGCGCTCTCTTGTAAAATATTTAACACCTTATTGCGATCATCAATTCGCTTCTCAAGTGTAACTAACGATTATGGCAATAACCCCTCCAGTGAAGAATAACTATATCATATGGTTTTCTATGGGACAGGACGAATCCTGCATTGAAATATAAAAGGCTAAATGATGATGATTATATAAATTTCATCCCTCTATCCGTCAACATATCGATATCAGCTGTTGCACATAGACCTCCTATGAAGGGCGAATGCCATAATCGCCAAACTTGTTAAGTGGGTTGGCGTTCATAGTTTATTTTATAATTTTCACAGAAGAGCGTTGCTGTCCATTCTTCTGATGATGATCCTTTAGCTGATTTTTAAGACACCTATGAGATAATAAGCCGTGACGAACTTTATCATACATCATCTCGGCTCGTGTATGGCCCACTGCTGGAGTCTCTTTCACGATAAAATGGAAATTGACTTAATGTACCACGCTGGTCAGACGGGTTGTTGTAAGATTTTATTTCGAGTTTACCTTCTCTTACATAGATAAAATCTATATATTGTATCCCTTAATCGTCTTTTACAAAACCCACTAGCAAGATAGGTGGTGGTGAATTCTATTCTTACTCCGTCACCACACAGAAAACACATACATAAATAGCTAAATAAAAATACTTTTGAAAATCTACAAGAAGTTAATAGTGTAAGTTGACCACATAACTCGCTGATGTCTAAACACTTAGACCTCAGTAACCTACATAGCCCTACGAACATGGAGGCGCCAGTTGACGCCATCAGAGTGTGAGATTAATATGCCTATAACATTATTTAATAGGTCATATCACACACAATATACCAATATAGTTAACAGTAAGGTGTAATCCTATGGAAATTCACAGACAATTGGCTGAATTAGGTGACGACATCTGCAATCTTCTTAATTATAATTGACGTTGGACCGTTCAAACATTTTTTTTATTTAAAGATTCATGCACTTGTAATTTATATTGAAATTAAAGTGGCGACACGAGAATTGATTTTTAAAAATGTTAATTATATTTGACAGTTACAATTAAAACATTCTGTTTTAAATTAATGTTACTTGCCGTGGTTATAAGTTACTAGTTACTCTACAGTTACAGCTGTAGTTACGCTTACGGGTTACATTTTTCTAACCAATAAATTTCGCTTTAAAAAGAAGTGGTTGTCTGTAAAGTAGGTTTACGAACAATAATTTTAAGTGTTGACGTCATAAAAAAAAATGAAAAATTGCATACTTTTATGAATTGAATGGAATTCACTGAATTATCATAATTTTATATAAAACAAAGAAGAAGTTAATTGCAAATTACATTTTTTACGATAAATTAACATTTCTCGTTAATTCGAATATTTTTTTATTTAATTAGTAATAGATGTGTCACAAGCTGAATGCTGATGCCTCTCTATCAACTCGCTCGCACGCTCGGCTCAAGCGGAATATGACAATGAGTCATGCTTTTACGTGCGTGCAGCCGGCGTTCATCGATTTATAAGACGTTATCACGTCAAAAATTGACAGTAACTCCTTGTATTTTTCTAAAATCGTTTACATTTATATTACAGTGCGAGTTCTTTCGTCTACACCAACGTGTTCATGTTAATTTGAATTTAAACTGCAAACATACGCATTATTTGCTTCAAACAATGAACCCTAAGAGGCGCTGATATAAATTATGTTAGGGTCATAAAGCTACACCATTCAAATAGTCTCGCATTTAGGTGCTTAGTTACAGAGATATAGTTTATTAGTGAGAATAACAATAATTTAATACATAGGTAATATTGCTGTTACCTACATCTTTATTTTTGAAAACAACAACAACCTTTTAATACACTTATCTATATGGCAATTTTTTCTTATGAGGACGGAATAAGAATACAATCCACCATGCCCTCTCTTCTCTGTGGGGTCCTATAAGAAAACTAAGAAATTAGAATACCCAGATAGAATCTATGCAGAAGAAGGCAAATTTGAAATAAAACCTTATACCAACCCGTCGTGGTATAGTGGCGCAATTTATCCCATTGTGGAAGACGTAGAGCCCAGCACTAGAACGTACATGATCAGTGCATGACGGACGTACATGACGTCAATGATGAGATGGTGATGAAGCAATAAATTATGTTAAGTTTTAAGGACTACGGAATAACACTGTGAATATCATACGAGGTATCACGGTATTTCTTCTTCCTTCCCTCCTTTTACTCACTTATGGGTGAGACAGCAATCCTTGTATTAATATGTAATTTTAATTAAGCCTATGTATTTGAAAGAATGTTACGTAAGCGTCTATGAACCAAAATCCACTTTGAGAGAGAAATAAATGAGTTTTCACTCTTTTAAAGAATCTCATCCTTACTTTCACCGGTGACAGTTTAAGAATACAATTCGCCATTCCTTATTTTGCTCTTAGATGTCGTAAAAGACGATTAAAAGATATAATATTTATATAACATTCATGCGATCATCGTCGTGTAATCATATATTTTTTTATTTTCAATTGAGGTTGCACCTCATATTATAATATATAAGTAGAATCAATGACAATGAGTTTCAGAGGTCATTATAGATGGTGAAATAGTTTCACTACGCCCTCTGGTGTCAATTATTAATTTCACATTTCAATATGACGCGCTGAAAATCACTCGCTTGTTAGCACACTTGACTATTCATGATTTATTAATTGTGCAATAAAAAATTTAACACCATTGAACCTTTCAAAGCGTACGTGAATATTTGAGACAATTAATTTTAATATTGGTACCCAAGGCCTCGGGTGCGATACCCCAATCAATTGTAATGAAATGGCGCGTTAGATATTCAAATTATGAAATAGTTTGGCACATTTAAATGCCGTGGTAGGTTTTGAGAGGAACGCAGGTATACCTATCTTCTACGATTTCATATTTAAAGGTGTTAGATTCGATATTTCTGCGTGGTAACGGAGTAAAAATACAATTCATTGCTTCCTATCTAGTCCGTAGATGTCAAAAAGACGACTAAGGGATATAACATGCAAGAAAGGGGAAACTCGCAATAAAAACCTATGGCAACTCGTTTAATATTACTTATGGACTAGAATGTTACTTGGTGTGACGACGAAATAAGAATACAATTCAACGCTCCCTATTTTACCCGTGGATGTCGTAAAAGACAACTAAGGGATACGCATATAACATCTATGCAAGAAAAAGAAAACTCGAAACAAAACCATATACCAACCTGTCTGACCAGCTTGGTATAGTATGGTCACTTATCTTCCTATTGTGGAGGAGGCTCCAGCCCAGCAGTGGAACGCGTATAAGCCGAGATGATGATGATATGGATTGGGATAATGATGAATGGGCCATATATCTATAACATGGTACATTACCAAGCATAGTTCTGTTATCGAAAGAAAAATCTTCTAGAGAATTTAATGCTGGTTAATTTGACCATGAAAAAAGCTCTGTACGATGATTTAGCGCGGTTTTACCCTGGATCTAAGCAAAACCTACTTTTTAACTTTTTTTAATTGCTGCACGATCATTTCCCTTCGAATTATAGAAAATCACCCCAAAATTTGCATTATTTTTCTATCCCTTATATTTTACGACTAGTATATATGTTTCACGTGATAATTGTTACGCTTATCATATATTCTAAATTTCCTGCTGGACAATCTTGCTGAAACTCGGTACTGCCCAATCAGTAAACGTGTACTTGCTCCAATGCACTACTGAAGCGGTCAACCTTTCACTAGCTAACAATGTGATCCCTTACATAACACAGATATATCAGACATCCACTTGCTGCTTTGATGTAATAGCAATCCCGACATCGTGTCTTTGATCTGACGCGTATCCACTATAAATAACTACCCCCTGTTCACTATTTACGTTACTTTATTGTATCTAATTTGATACTATTGATAGATTTTATTAGAAATATTGCGTGTGAAGATGAAATCGTTATTAATTTACGCATAGTTATACCTACATATAATCATTATCATCACTCTGCTCTTAACACAGTTTAGATTGAATATGTTCTCTTCTTCCATATTACAAAAGTTTTCGGTTATATATTAGTAATAGGACCACGCTGCTGATACGTCTATCTACATACGCAGTACCTCATTTTCTCAGAAAATCGATGTCTCAATAGCATTAATGTGGTACTATGTTTCCTTCTCTCGCAAATATAGAAAAGTGTTTAGGTCTATCATCATCACAGCCTATACGTCCCGCTATTGGATTCGAGCCTCCTCCACATTGGAAGGGAAATTTAACTACTAGGTATATCACGCTAGTCAAGTGGGTTGGTATAGGGTTTTATTTTGAGTTTTCTCACCTTTCTCGCCTAGGGAGTGGTGAATTGTATTCTTACTCTATCACCAAAATTAATGGATAGGTCCTTAGAATAATAATGTATAAAAGATAAGTTCGCGCACAAAAAATGAAGCATTTAAATTGGAGCTTAATGGAGCTTACGCCGGACCGTTCCGTAGTGTACAAGGTCACTGTACTGCACGTACATACTCTTAACTTTAACTTAACTCTGCACGTACTCTTAAAAAATATGACGGTTTGTGCATTCAAATGGTGTCACAACACATTTGAAACGTAAAAAGTGTATTAATATTACTTTTATAAGTACTTAGACAATTTATGATAATAAAAACAAAATTTGATTTCATAATTTTTATAGTGATGTATTTTTGGCTTCATGTTTTTGATCGCTTAAGTACCAATACTATCCTTCTATACGTTATTTTTCTAAGGGTTAGGTCTATATAATTACATAAATATAGCAAAATTGTATTTATAAAATATAATTTAACAATTAAATTTTTTGGCGAAAAAGAACACTGCAATTCATTTTTGTTTTTTTTTTTTTTTTTTGTGGGTGGGTCGCGTTCGTCGTGCCTCCGCACCACTCCGTCCGGGGCGACAGAGGGGCTTAAGCACGCAACTCCCGCGACCCACCCAAAAACCACGTCGCCTTCGTCGTTGGGCCGACCACTGGAGCAGCGTTAACTTGTCGTCAGTGGTCGGCCCGACGGAATACCCCTAATAAAGATGTGTTACAAATTTTGTATCGGAAGAACTTTGCAGAGAGAAAAAACAATGTATCGCTCGGTAGATACATATATTGAACTTATTCTAAGACTAGACAATAATAAACGGTTTTATTAATAACAATTTACATTACATAGCAACGCACTAACTACCGACTAACCCAGTTGGCAGAGATAACCGTGTCCGGAATGATGTTCAGTGATACATCTATTCCCACGCTAAACTCTCTTGACGCGAGCAATAAACATTGCACCTGCCACTTGCATGTTTTTTATTCACGAAACTACAAATAGAGTTTCAGGAAAATGCATGCATATAAATTTTTCCCAAAACCTATCAACACTTTGGTTTCTCAAGGTGAGAATTTTGTTTATATTTCTGGTGATTATTAGCGGTTTAGTGCCAAGGTTTCTGCTGAATATGCTCTATTTTTTATTTATTTTATTAACCATTAAGTGTGCTAATGCTGTTTTAGTGTTTAGAAATATTTTTAATATTCTAAGAACAATCGACTTTGATGCACACGAGTCTTGTGGTATATCTATTCTTAAACACAGCTAAATTTGCATCTTCAGCTAATTTAATTTTATCTCACAATCTTTATTTTTGCCGCGTGGTGACCTAATAAGAATACAATTCGCCATCTCTTGCCCGTGAGTGTCGTAAAAGTCGACTAAGGGATTAAATATGCTTATAAAATCTATGCAAGGAAAAAAATTCGAAACCCTATAGCAGCCACGTCTGACCTGCGCGGTATAGTAGGTCAATTTCCCTCCTATTGTAGAAGAGGCTCGAGCCTAACACTATGGCGTTTATGAGCTAAAATGATGAATGATGTTCTTAATTTAATGTCTTTTTGAATACATTATTTTAAGTGACAATAATTTCATTATTGTAAAGATCAGTGGGTCAGCCGTATGAGCCGGAGAATACGTTTCCCCAACTCCTGGATGGTAACATTTTAAGTTGTTTATGCGAAATATTTATTCAGTATGATTTAATCAGAAGTTTACTGGTGGAAGTATTTATAAAAATACATATTGATTGAATATAGTGTTAACGTAATTTTTAGGAATGACATTTATTTTAGTTAACATTGAGTAATTAATTTTTCCACTGTGGTAATTGAGTGAGAATACAATTCCCCGCCTACTTTCTTACGCGTGGGTGTAAACCTGAAAAATTCGACTAATACCAATTCACTGTCATTTTTCCTTTCACTGTTGAGGAGGCTCGAGCCTAACAGTGGAACGTGCGAACTGTAATGATGATAAATTATTTCATATTTAGCTAATCAACTTATATACATTATATTATATGCAAGTTATTAATTTTATTATGTTACTTTCTTTTCTTCTAAATATTTGATCTGCAGGTAAAAATCACCACCATCTTGCCCGTAGATGCCATTAAAGACGAAGGGATATATTGAGCATATAGCAACTATGCAAAAAAGGGGAAAACTCAAAATGAAACCTTATACTAACCCGCCTGACCAGCGTGGTATTACTATACCACGTGGTATTACTATACCACGCTGGTCAGACTGGTTAAATCTCTCCTCTCATTGTAGAGGAGGCTCGAACACGGCAGTAGGACTTACATGAGCTGCGATGATGATGAAAATGATCATATAGTTGCGATTGAGTACGATAGGCGTTACTATGGTAAGCTCAAAATGCAAAGAGCAAACGCATGATAGTTATTTGACCATATACTTACACATGGAAGAATAACTTGTTGAAATACAGTCAGGGCTAAAAAAAATAATATCGTATGTCATTTTAATTATTACAAAAAAAATGACGCATTTTTCGATCGATAAGAAATTCGCGTTATGTTAAATACATATTTTAAAGCTGCATTTTTATTCGAAAGCAGAATCGAAGAACTCAGAGATAACTATCTTCGTTAATCGATAACGTGAATATTATCCGCAACGAAAATTTCAAACGAAATTTCAATTGCAACAATGTTTACTAACGAAAGCCGAAACGTCTGGCCAAGGGCCAATGGGCAAAATTACGCTAGTGCTTATTTATAATAATTAATAGCGTTTACATTTTTAGCGGTCATCTGGAAAATTCAAATTTCAGTGCCAGCTAATTTGCAAGAATGTATCGCTGACCTTGTGCTTACAATATGAAAATATATTAGCAAATTCGTCATTAACCTCTTTCTAATGCACATATCTTTCAGTAAGCCTAATGTACTGTACGAAAAAAAAATCACCTGTACTTCCATAAAACAAAGAAAAAATAAACACGGACCAGCCAAGTGAAGCTTACGATTGGTCGCCAATTGTTTATTCCACTACATTAATTATTTAGTTTCTTTCAAATATCTATAGAAATAAATTGTAATATCAAAATATGCCTAAAAATGCCTACAAACCAGTTAAAAAATCTTTTTTCTGTCTATTTGGGGTAATCTTCAAAACGTTGACACCGATTTTGAAAATATTTTACTACCAGATAGCTGTCTATATAAGGAGTAACTTAGGCTAGATTTATACGGGAACGGGAACTATGCTGGTAAGGCGACTGTAATCGAAACGAAACAAGGGTGGGTTGCTTGTTCATAATACATATAATTTCAGAAACTCATGAGAAATATATCACTGGATATAAAATCTTTCTTTGCTGTTTTGATTTGATACAATCTTAGCCCACTATAATGTCTTTTCGAGCTAGCCACGGATATCGAGGAGCTTGGTACCAATGATCGCCCCATTGGCGAAAGGTAGGGAATACAGCGGATTATGGAGCCGCGCGTCGTCATTATATCATCCCGGATAGAATGGATATCGTATGTGCTCACCATAGCCCGCCATAAAATAAATAACACTTCTTCATCGCACTAAGCCATATATGCTTGAATCGCGGATAACTTTACAAACGTAACTATTCAACACAAATTACTCTAGACTTAAAAGAAAAGCTTTTGTAGATCACACAAAACTATCCTGCTTAACAATCGAATACATGCTACTAAGCATAGGAATAGTAGACTACCTAGATCATTATGCCAACAATACATTTACTTCTACATTTTTTTTTTTAATCTTTATTTATTTAGGGACTTTTATTACATAGTAATATGTTAGTCTCATCGTACCTTATACACTATCTTATTCTAGGATGTTACAGGTTCATGTAGTCTTTGGTATATTAACATTTTATATAAATCTACTGCTGCATTTGATGTTGTATCTGATAAAATGTTGACAAACATTCCAACATCGTATAAATTCAAGTCGTACTTCAGTAATAAGGGCTCTCTCCAATTTCGAATTTTTTCACAATCCATAAGTAAGTGTTGGACATCATCAAGTGTACCACATAGATCACAATTTGGTGATTCCACTTTCTTCATGAGGTGTCCAAACTTCCCGGTTGGGTATTTACTTCTACTTACTAAAGATTTATTACAATCTTCACCATAAATACATTTTCCATTTAAACAAATGTAAAAACATCAATCCATATCTCTTTTGAAACTAATCTCAGAAAGCTTAAAGAGTTTTTATTTCACACCATCTGCTCGTTGATAATAGAAAGATTAATGGCGGCCCACGCTAACTACAAAGCACTCGGACCGTTAGATATACAACCAGATTTCGATAGCCTAAGTCCGCGTCATAATGCCTAGACGTCTAGGAATGGAGTGATAATAAACACTGGTTGTGGGCGGTATACCGGATGTGTAATATATGAATGTTTATGAATACAACTGTAATGGCAAAGGATTATATTGGCAAGGGATTGTAATGGTATAGGATGCATGAGATATTCATAATCATCATCTCAGCCCATATACGTCCCATTGTTGGGCTCGTACTTCTTCCACAATAGTAAGGAAATTGACCTACTATGCCACAATGTTCAGACGTGTTGGTATAGGGTTTCATTTGAAGTTTTCCTTCTCTTGTATAGATGTTATATACATATTATATCATTTAGTCGTCTTTTACGATACCCACGGGTAAGAAAAAGGGTGGTGAATGTTTCTTAGTCCATCACCACACAGAACAGAAGGCATGGGATATTAAGCAGTGTTTAATAGGCTAGCCTATTGTCGTTAACTGAGTAAAATTTCAAACTTAGTAATTATGATATGATCCCCCTTTTTTCTTTTTTTGGGGGTGGGTTTTGGTCAACGCAGCTGCCACCACGCGCGGCCCAATGGCCCACCCATAAGCACATCGCCGTCAGCGTTGGGCCGACCACTGGTGCCAAGATCCTTCTCGTCAGTGATCGGCCCGACGGAATACCCTGAGAGGGTACCCTCTCCTCTCGACGTCCCTTCCCCGAGATGTTGGTCGCTGTCGCGCGATCAGCCTCTCTGCAGGTGACGGACTAAAATCCCCAGTCCAGTCACCCCATATGATCCCCCTTGAGGAGACCGGGTTGCCGGTTTTTGAAGAAAAATAAATAGGGATGTAGCTAAATGAGTGAATCATAAATGAATAATAAGTTTGGTTTTTTTTTGAGATTTAATATTAAGTTGTAATGTATTTTTTTAACCTATTATTATTACTATACTAGAGGATTGATCTTTTTTAGTGGAAGTATAGGGAGGTACATTCAAAATGAAACAAAAACGTCATAATAATGTTATTTAATTAATCATTTTCGAAATCACTGTCGCTGTCGCTTTCGGTCACACTAATAACAAATCTATCTGTCACTTCATCTATAATATGATCGAGGTGGCACATTTTATCTTCCTCTTTAATAGTGTGAGACACACAGTCACTCCATTTAGCCGGTGTCACTTTCTTGATTCCTTCTTGGAATAAAGTTTTCACTTCTTGCATTTACGTCATATACGTCTTATAATTGTTTGCGACGTGACTCTTTACCTGCGCCCATACCAACTCAATGGGGTTCAATTCACAGTGATAAGGGGGCAGTCTTAAAAGTGTGATACCTTTTTGTGCAGCCATCTCGTCTACGGCATATTTCTCAGTATGATTTTGTTGTTTCACAATATCTATAAGAGTGGCCTTGACCATATTTGGTTCAAACGCAATATTTTTAGTAGTCAGCCACTCTTGAATTCGTGCTTTCGTCCACGACATCTTCGGGATTGTTTCGATCTTCCGAGAGTGATAGGGTACATTGTCCATTACGACTACTGCATTCGGCTTGAGTTTAGGTAGAATACCGCCGAACCAATCTTCGAAACACTCCGCGTTCATTTCATCATGGTAGTCTTCTGTACCTTTCTTTGCTTCAAACATAAGAAGTCCGTCGACCAGGAAGCCTTCTTCTCCGCCTATGTGACTAATTATGAGTCGTTTGCCCTTTCCTGTGGGATTTTTTAATTCCGTAGTCAGGCCGTCTAAAAATGCCTGTCGAGAAGATTTAATACTGCCGTCAATCCAGGTTTTTTTTGTAGTATGACCTGAAAAGAACAAAAAAGAATCATAAGTTTCGACATCAAAACAAAAAGGGAACAAATAGAAGAAACTAAGAGTTGACACGTACCAGCGTTGACCCAGGTCTCGTCTTGATAATATATGTATTTTCCCTCCCTACGATATTGTTTAATTAAACGCAGGTAGCGCTGGCGCCATGATATGATATCTTGTCTATCAATAAGTACACTCTTGCGTGATCGAGTAGCGAATTCGAAATTAAGATGCTTCATAATTTTTCTCAGTGTCTCTTTCGAGAAGTTGGGCAATCCTGGGTCATCATTTACAACTTGCAGCACCTAAAAATGATTAAAGTTATTACCTAATTGGTTAAGATTACACATGGGATGGGAGAAAACATACATAACGTATAATAAAAAGATGAGTGACGACATGTGTAAACTAACTTTTGCGATGGTGGGTATTTCATTTCTATGAAAGAACTGATGTACAATTCGTCTAACAGCAGTGAATGTGAAATCATCAAGTTTATCTTTAAATGTAAGTTTTGGGCCCGTTTTTCCGGGAGGTTTTGGTGATTCGCTGTCGTTCTCCTTGTGCTCCTTTAAAACGGAATAAACTGTGCGGACGGATATTCCCAAGACTTCAGCCACCTTGTTAACGCATTCACTTGTTTTTGGAACTTCAATGTTTGATTCTGAAGATTTCACTTCAAACACATATTTGTAAACGTTTTGGACCCAAAGTTTTTCAGTTGCACTTAGAGCTACACGTGGCCTTTTTTTCTTAGGAGATAAAAATGTGTCTGCATCTTGCGATGTGCTCGGCAGAGCATCCATGTCTTCAATGTATCAAACAAAAAAAACCTAACACGATTAACGAAAACAGGTAATGAAAAACAAACACAACGTAACATAAGTTTAACAATAATGATAACAAAAACAACGCGCAGTGGGCAAATCAAAGTTATTCATGCACTCAAAACAGAAGTATGAAGCCGAATGAGCGAATGACAACCGAAACAAAATGGCGGTCAAGTGTCATCGTAGCACCGTAACCAAAAACCAGTACTACCAACTTGAGAGAGCGTTTTCTTGAGTGTTACCTTGTATATGTCTAAAAGGATCAACGTTTATACAGCCTATTATTTACATTAATATTAAATAGAATTTAGTATGATCATTATGAGTCAGCTATGGAACGATTAGATATTCTGTAAACTTTTGTGAACTGAATCACATCCCTATTGAGATTAGGCTGTCAACATTATTTTACGGAATGACATTTAGAAACGTCATTTTATTGCAGCTAATAAAAAGTTAGATTTTACATAATATTTTATCGCGATATAAATTAAAAATACACTTACACTTCATGCCTTTATAGCTAGTTACTGTTTCTTGATTTGATCATCTTTATGTACATGCGGACAAACATTTGTATTAAGCAGTAATCACTTCAAGAGAAAGGTAAGAAATCCTATGCCAATCCGCTGACTGCACCAGAGTAGTACTAATTAATGGAAGATAGGTATTAATACAGGTAGGACCACACTGTTGACAGTTGTCTGTCTACAGCCGTGGGCTGGTACATCCGGGGTAGTACCACATTCGCAGAAAATCGACGTCCGAGCTGTAGCAATTTGTTACTACGCTTCGTTCGGTGAGCGAGAGAGCCGGAAACCCAGCTTTCTGGGGATGTTTGCTTATGGAGGGTTTAGTGATGCCTTTAGTATCATCGAACCTCATTGCACGCATTCACCCTCCCTTCACTTTCTTCGCAGTAGGCAGCGGCCAGTCTATGAGCGGCAGCAACACTTACCATCAGGTGTAATATTTGCTCGTTTGCCACGGTTTGCCATAAAAAATACCCATTAGAAACTAGATTAGACTAATAATGAAGGATGTATGAATTGAGAAGTTGTATTAATAATATTATATGGGGCAAACTACGAATATTACCAACCCCCTACATAGTTTATAGGTGTTGATAATGAGGACTAAGAACTTTATAACGACTTAAGCTAAATCTGACACTGTTTGGTCAACAATTACATCCCAAGGAGAATTGATGTCAAGCAGACGGCCGGTTATTAAACTATTGCTATATATGTGATGTGATAAGAATACATGTTGCGCCGACCCCAAGTTATTAAGATAAGAGCAGGAGAATGATGGTGATGTATAATTTAAGAAGAAGAATATAATTAAATGCCCATCGCGTGTTTGTGTACAACTATATTCATCATCATCATCTTCGCAGCCCACATACGTCCCACTGTTGGGCTCGGGCCTCCACCACAATGAGAGGGAACTAGTTCCCTAACCACAACCTACTATACCATGACATTATTTTCAGACATGTTGGTATAGGATTTCATTTCGAGTTTTCCTTCTCTTGCACAGATGGTATGTGCATATTATATTCCATAGTCGTCTTTTACGACATCTACGGGCAGGATAGGGACTGGTGAATTGTATTCTTATTTCGCCACCACACGGAACTAACTGTATTAATTCTGCATTATCCTTTAAAAAATCTAAATGAAATTATTTTTTTATCGAGTCCTATTTTTACTTATGTGGTATTTTTTTTGTTACAGGTAAGTTTAAGATGCTGCAAATGACTCTAGGAGTTTTCTCGATAGCGTAAGATTTTTACTACATTATTTTTGAGTATATCTTGATTTATTAATTTTTATAATGTTCTTATCAATACTAAATTATCAGAAAGATATTCTTCTTTGGAATCGCATTTTCAAGGATTTTTTATTTGCCATCGGAGCAGTTGATACATAGAGTATCTACAGTTTTATATCTATAGTTTACTTACTATGAGAATGTTTTAATTTATAATAAAACTAATAAAGAAAAACATACAAACAATGAAATACATATTTAAACATTATATGAAACCTATCTACAAACCGTCAATATTTTCAATCTTTGGATTTTTCTAAAAAGAAAATAACTGCTTTAAAACCGTTAAGAATGAAGAAAATTTTAACCAGACATAGAATATACTAAATAATATTGTGTTATGAATAAAATAAAAAATGTAATACCAATCATTCTATTTATCAAACAGCGTCTATTTTGATTAACGATTTCAATGCGTTTTGAAATCGGCCAAAACTATAACTTGTCTTCACACTTAATTATAATATACTAGCTGATCCAACAGATGTTGTTCTGTTCAAATACAGACTACAGCAGCGCTACCTACAGGGTCCAATCGTAAATCTAAACCATTATCGAATCCCCTTGAATACACATAAAAAATTTCGTCAACATCGGTCCAGTCGTTTAGGAAGAGTTCAGTGACATACTCCCGTACACAAGAAATTTATATATAAAGATATACATATATGAATACAATATATCTACACATACAATTTTATGCTTGATGAGGTAAGGAGTGTCTATCAACCGAATAAAAGGGACAAACTTCTATCAAACTTGCTGTCGTGAATTCCTCTAGGGAAACTTGAAATTAGAGTAAACCTACAACAAACCTAACAAAACCTTTTCGTCTAAATAACATAAATGTAACACATACAAATAGTTTAGTATTGTTTAAAGGTTAATATTTCAAACTAGCAGACAAGTTAATTATAAAACTAAGGATTTATGTATAAAACGAATTTGTAAATGTGGTTCTGTTTTTTTTTATAATTACTCCTTTCAAAAGAATTCTGGCATTACGATAAACTTTAAAAGTTCAATAAGAAAAAAATCATACATGAAATTATCCAGCATCATGATTGAACTCAAAAAACTCGGGTTGATAAGTCACTGCCTAGACCACTACACGCTTTATACAATTCATACATAAAACCCAAGCAAAATTAATGCCGATGTACTTATCCTCATTGGGATATAAAATAAGAAATTGCTCACCCCTAGGATGAATCACGATCGTTTCTTATATAATATATTATAATACCTACATAATAAATAATAACTATACATACGTGGGTGATACGGTACGTTCTTGATCTTACGTTTTATGAACTTTATTTAGATTTCAACTAAATGGTAGCTATTTATCAATGTTATAAAATATATATTTAGATATGAATAAAAACAGCAATTGGAGCATAAAATACAACGTTACATATCAATGTATTTGTAAATGAAGTAATCGTGAAACACAGCATTTGATCAATATTTTTTTTTTAAATAACTGCATAGTAACTATACACAAATAAAATATCTAAATAGGTATGTACTTACCTCATAAAATATTTATTTATATCTTGTATATAAATATCTGGTCCGTATGGTGACGGAGTAAGAATACAATTCACCACTCCCTACTTGCCCCTGGATGTCGTAAAAGACGACTAAAGGATATAATACGCATATAACATCTATGCAAGAGAAGGAAATCTCGAAATAAAAGCTTATACCAACCTGTTTGACCATCATGGTATAGTAAGGTCAATTTTCCTTCTATTATGGAGGAGGCTCGAGCCCAAAAATGGGACGTATATGAGCAATATCTAATATCAGGTTGACCGAGCTTCGCTCGGAATATTTTTGTTGTATTTTAGTCGAATTTATTTAGATATATATTAATAAAAAATAAATATTAAATAATGAAAAAAATATAAAAAAAATACAAATAGAGAATAATAATAACACCGAGATTCGATACGACGCTGTTTGAATGCCAAAACATAAAGCGAACTGGATCACTTCCCAACTGAGCTACCGTAACTCTTGACGTTTACAACGAAATTTGAATTCATATTCTTTTAAAATTTAATGTCATTGTATTGTTTTGCTAAAAACACCGTCAAAAGAACATTTTCTATAAATAAAACCTAGCTAGATCGATTTTTTGGACCCGAAACCTCTAGTATGCCAAGCTTCATCAAAATCTTTGGTGCCGTTTCCGAGATCCTGAATATATATATAGGTATATATTAGTGATGTAACGAATATTCGCATTCGCATCGCGAATATTCGCATATGTTTCTGATATTCGCAATCGCATTCGCAAGGAACGATGCGAATGTTTGGCGAATATATTTGACAAACTAAAAGCAAATTATATATGTAATTGTGTAATGATATGATAATATTTATTATTTTTATTTACTCATAATATTTGAATAAAACAATATTATGGAACATTCAGGTTGGCAACTAAATTAGAAATACTGTCTCTCTTATTTTTGTCAGTCTAATATAAACTAATGAATGGGGAGCCGGTTTTTTGTTCGGTTATACTGCGAAAACCACTGAACGATCAGCGATCAATAATATCTATACCATAAAATGCAGCATGTTTCGGAGAAAGATTTAGTATATGATAAGGTGAATACTTATCCGGAATTTATATTTGTTTTTGACGTCTTATAATTCAATGGAGCCGGCTGCACACACGAAAAAACATGACGTATGCGGCGTTACCTCGCTCTGAGTCGTTTCATTTAAGGCTTTTTTTTTTGGGTTGGGCTGCGGTCGGTGCGCTTCCGCACCATTCTGTCCGGGGCGACAGAGAGGCTTAAGCACGCAACCCACCCGAACACCACGTCGCCTTCGTCGTTGGACCGACCATCGGAGCAGGGTTATTTGTCATCAGTGGTCGGCCCGACGGAATACCCCCTACCCGGGGTACCCTCTCCTCGACCGACGTCCTCCGCTCGGGAAGGACGTCGGTCTTTCCTCACGCGGTCGGCCTTTCGGCGGGTGACGGACTAACTCCCCGGTCACGTCACCCGCGGCCTCGGCTAGGGCGGCATGGGACGCAGGTAGTCGTGCCTGCGCTGCCCCAGTCGCTGGTGGCGGGTTGCTTCGTCGAGGCTGTGCTCCTCGCGTTCACGACCCGCCGCCTCCTTCTGCGAGATAACTGCCTCGCAGAAGGATGCGACCGCGTCCCAGTTCCTGATACTGCCGAGCATCTCCCTAGCGATAGTTGGCAGCGTCAGGTCGGCACCGATGATTGCGACGAGTTCACGGTGCTGCTCTGCCTAAGCGGCACAGACCTTGAGCGTATGCTGCGCCGTGTCCTCGTCGCAATCGCAGTAGTGGCAGGACGGTGTTCTCTCCCTCCTAGCGACCTTGTACAGGTACTTGCCGAAGCATCCATGCCCCGTCAAGACCTGCACGAGTCGGAAGGAGAGCACACCGTGCCACCGTTCCAAGCACTGCATCAGCACCGGCCGGAAGGCCTCCACGGTCCAGACACCGTATCGAGGCCTCTCCAGCCGGTCTGCCCAACGGGCGATGACATATCGGCGGGCGTCGACGCGCCAGGCGGTGAGCTCCCTTAAGGAAACAACACCGCCCTCCCCTCGCACCCCTGACACCCGCCGATATAATTCGGCGATTACTACTGCCTCCAGTTCCATTTAAGGCCATACAAAATATCTATCAAACAAATAAAATTAAAATTTTCTTTTGAAAAATGAAACCATTCCATCAGTATTTTCTTATGACGTTGTCACGTTCAACTATCGTCAGTAAACCGACTTTACAGACAACCGATCTTTTGTGTGAATGAATAATGAATAAATAAAAAAAGAACATGATTCTTTATGAAAAAATTACATTATTTTTGTTAAGTAATCATTAAACTTTTTGACATACCATGCATTTAACACTCTCACCGTCACCAATTGTGAAATAACTCCACACTTCAGTAACATGTGCTTTACTCATGTTTGTAAATTTGACAAATACAATAATAATCATCATCATCATCTTGCTCTTATCCCAATTACTTGGGGTCGACGCAATATGTCATCTGTTTTGACATATTGCAAAAAGTTTCGGCAATGACTTTTATGACCGGCCGCCTGCCTAACGTCAACCCTCCTTGGGAATGTAATCGTTGACCCAAATGTTACCAGATAGAGTTGGTCCGGGTCAATCTAGGGCTCTTAGTCGTCTTTTACGACACCCACGAGCAAAGCAAGGGTTGGTAGTATTCGAAGCCGCTACCACACAGCACACAAATACAATAATAATAATAAACAAATCTCAAATTACAACGAATATTTTCGAACGAATCTGATTAGTTTCATTCGTTCAACTTGTAACGGTTAACCTTTGCTATATTTGGCTTAAACATGCCTGGTACGAAATGTTAAACACGTATGATATTTTGCACGCGCTTTATTTGAAAGTCAACATTCATATATATTATATTAGCATATTCGCATTCGCATTCGCGAATGTGGTCGTTTAAAGATATAAGATGAAATAAATGCATCGCCTTTTGCTGGCATTCCGAAGTGCGAATTTTGTTAAACGCGTAGATGGTATGGCTGTACATTACCAACGCACACGATACGCGCAACAACGCGTCTGTTAACGGGCAAAAAGGTGTTTATAAAAGTTAAAAGTGTCACGTAATTTGAATCCACAACCAACCGAACCCGACGATAATATCACACTCGCCCAGACGGAGGCGTACACAGCCCGCGAGGCCATAACAAGTAAATATCCACGTTTCCGCCCCCGCCGCCGGGGACGGCAAACGTGTCGCGTTAAAGTCATAAACGTGGGCATGCCCACATTGCCAGCGACCCCCCGAGCCAAGGTCCGTACCCCACAGAGGGTGCCCTCGGGATCGGTCGCTTAACGTTAAACGGGTTGAGAGCCCTCAGCGCTCACCCACCAGTCCGCGTAAAGTCGTCATAGCCATCTGAGGCTAACAACTAAAAGTCACACAAAAAAAAAATCCACAACCACTCCACGCATACCTACATACGCAACATTATTTTTAGCGAAAGTTAAAACTAACACTAGCTAACGAAATATCCTTTTGTCCCGGATGTCTTCATTATCATACAATCGATACACGAGTTATTTTGTCATCGAAAATTGCTTTATGACGATTACAATGAAGGTTCTAATTATGGAAAACTTAAAAAATTTGATGTGGAAGGTCTGTTATATCTTTAATGATTTTTATTATTGCAAATAGTGGCAAACGAGCAAATAGTATACCTGATTGTAAGTGTTGCCGCCGCTCATGGACCTTTGCTAGGCCGTTGCTTACCGTGATGAAAGTGAAGGGAGTGTGAATACGTGCAATGAAGTTCGGTGAAACTAAAGGCATCACCAAGCCCCACCACACGCAAACACCCTAGAATGTTGGGCCTGCGGCTCTCTCGCACACCGAACGAAGCGTAACAACAAATTGCTACTACAGACGTCGATTTTCTGCGAGAGTGAGACTACTAGACTACGCCCATGGAAAAAATTAACCTGTGAAATGAACCAACGTGAATAACGCTCAGAAGGCTGTTACTATATCATAAAATAACTCTGAGCGCTATTCCGTCATTTCTGAGCGGTACAGGCGAGTACGTGAGTAAATGGAATTTCTCAGTTACAACTGAGGAATTACGAGTAATTATTAATGTACGGCTTTTTTATAACTTACTAGCAACTCGCCCTCGCCCTTCGCTTCGGTATTAGTCGTTTTACCCACGTAGTGTCCGTTCCCGTGGGAATATCGTTACTTCCTGATATTATAGCTTTCCATTGGTGAAAGAATTTTTGAAATCGGTCCAACCGTTTTGAAGATTACCCGGAACAAGCAGACAGACAGACAAAAAAATATAAAGTGTATTTTAGGCATATGTATTGTGCAAATAAGCGTGTGAGCATGAAAAAAGCCTATTATTTTGACATTACAAACAGACACTCCAATTTTATTTATTGGTATAGATATATATTCAGGAACTCGGCAACGGCACCAATGATTTTGATGACCTGTGTGACCTTTGTGACCTGATGCACCTGGCATACTAGCGGTTTCGAGGCCTTTTCGAGGGTTTTATTTATAGAAAATGTTGTTTTATCGGTGTTTTTAGCAAAACAATACAATGACATTAAATTTTAAAAGAATATGAATTCAAATTTCAGCGTCAACGTCATGGGTTACGATAGCTCAGTTAGGAAGTTGTCCAGTTTTATTTTAGTTTTGTTTTGGAATTCAAACAGCGTCGGATCGAATCTCGGTGTTATTATTATTCTCTTTTTCTCATTTTTTATATTTTTTTCATTATTTATTTTTTATTAATATATATCTAAATAAATTCGACAAAAATACAACAAAAATATGCCGGTCAACCAGATATTTACATATAATTTGCCCAATTTCTAACATATTGCCTTTCTCAACAAAAAAAGAAATATTTATGTTATATACAACGCTTTTTATTCTTCTCTCTATAGCCATAAAAATGTATAATTCAACGAATATTCTTCGTTACGTCTTTATTTTTTAACGATAAATACAGTTACTTAGTTGAACTACAGTGCAGATAGCACGCTATTCTCGGATAGCCGCAGTATATCACAGCAAGTAATAAATGTACGCGGTCATCATTCACGTTTACATCCACTGAGGCAGGATAGAGGGGAAAACTAGGGTTTATTTTACCATTTTACTCATGAAAATATATTAGGTATGGAGGTATGGACTTCACTATAGTGCTGCATTGAGATCTTGAAATAAAGGAATAGATTATTTAATTAATTTCATAACATTGTGAGTCGTATGAAGAAGTAGTAACTTGTTACTTGTGTGTGGTGGGTTTTAGTGATGCCCATGCCCATTTCATGCTCACACGATTATTTACACGATACCTATGCTTAATATCTAATTTAAACATTTTTGTCTATCTGCCTGTTTGCTCCGGGTCCAATATATCCAATCGGCTGGATCGATTTCAATAATATTTTATTACTAGATACCTATCTATATAAAGAGTAACGTAGGCTATTTTTCCTCTCAAAAAATCCCTTTAAAATTTTGTTCGATACGAGAATCGAAGGCCTCATGATCTGCAGTCGCGTATCGTAATATTTTAGAAAATATTGGAGATTGAAAATGCAAGGGCAAGACGACTGAAACCGAAGCGAAGCGGGGGCTGATAGCTAGTTATATATAAATTAGATTGGTTGAACGAAGCGGCCGTAACCCGAATGAACTATCTGGTTAAATGCTCGTAATTTATAAATAAAACATGTATCCAATATTTACTGCTACCTTTTTATTTAGATGGATTACTTTTGCCGCATTTTTTTCTTATTGGCAATAAAAACCTATACGGGAAATATTTTTCTAAAATATTCCTTTGGGTAGACATATCGTTACCTTTAGAATAAGACTACCCTTATCGATAAATCTATATCTGATTATGTATATCTGGTATTCTGTGTGGTAAGAATACAATTCATCATTCCATTTCTTGCCCGTGGGTGTCGTAAAAATCCACTGAAAGATATAATGTGCTGATAAAATCCAAGTAAAAGAGTAAAAAATCGAAATACAATCCTTTACTGATCCGTTTGATCAGCGTAATATAGTAGGACAATTGTCCTTCCATTTTTCAGGAGGCTGAAACTCAGAGAAACTGAGATGATGATACCTGATTTTCAAGTAAGTAACTTCTCACCTGGCATAATGTTTGGGATACTGATCTACTGTCATAATGTCATGGCTCTTATTTTCGCTCATACTATAGTTTAAGTAATTCATAAGTCCAGAGAGTCTCTCCACTTAATGGAAGACCATCATATTTCATAACACTCAAGAATTTTTCTACTCAAATGTTTGTGGCACTTTTAAGATCTGCTTATTTCAAATTCTTCAATATCAAATGTTGTAAGAAAATCCTTTACCAGCATATATTTAGCCTATTTTTCACTCATTGCATACTCATAAATGAGTTTGATTCCAGCTAGAGAAAAGTAGCTTAAAGAAAAAAAAAATGTAATCGCACGTGGCTGATACAAACTAAATCTATATAATCACTATTATATTAAATATTGTCATATCTAATTTACGCCTGACTAGAAGCAAATACTTATCCAGTAAACTCCACTTGAAAACTAGGAACGTTAACCACAAGATTACGTTATAACAGTACGTAATAGTCAGTAATAAACACAGTTAAACAGTAGCGAGCATACCGGACCAAATACTTAACCTAGACGATACCGTCTTGTGGTTTTAACTGACAGCTCTAACTTTAAAAGAATATACACATCTTATCTCATATGCGTCCTACTATTAGGCTCGAGTCTCCTCCACATTGGGCAGAAAATTTACCTACTATATCACGCTGGTCACATGGTTTGGTATAGTATTTTACTTCGTGTTTTCCTTTTCTTGCATATACGTTACCTGCTTTTTAAAATCCCTTAGTCGTCTTTAACGAGAGCCACTGGCAATATAGGAAATGGTGAATTGTATTTTTCTCTGTCACCACACGGAATATATATTATTTTATTAAGCCCAACTTTCTGAGGGTGTTTGTGTGTGGAAGGTTTTGGTGGTGCCCTTGGTATCACCGAGCCTCAATGCACGTATACACACTCCCTTCACTTTCTTCGCGGTAGGCAGCGACCCTGTAAAGCTCCATGAGCGGCAGCAACACTTACCATCAGGTGTATTGTTTGCTCGTTTGCCACCGTTTGCAATAAAAAAATTTCTTTTTCTTTATAAAGTAAGCATTAATTGGAAAGTACGTGCGTTTTATACACAGTAGCTTGCCTGTATGGTGACAGGGTAAGTATACTGTTCAACACCTTTTTACGTGGGTAAAAGTCGTCTTAAAAGACGACTAAGCTACGTAAGCAGATAGTATCACTGCAATAGAAAGAAAACTCGATATAAAACTCTTTACCAAACCGTTTGACTAGTTTGGTATAGTAGGTCAATTAACCTATTATTGTGGAGGAGGCTTAAGTGAAACAATATGTCTCGTATATGAGCTGTGATGATGATGAAAACGATGACTAAAAATTAATTTGGAAAGGAATAAAATATAATAATTTGTTTATTATTTTTTTAAACTACACTACACTTAGTAGCGCAGCGCAGCACAGTACAATAACCCTGGAAATATGTATGTATAAGCAAAATGTAAGCATAATTAAATGCTATTCATTATTACGTAACATGTTCACTAAACATTAACAAAACGCTATATATAGATTAAATTTCTAAATACACTACATAAACTCTCAAACCAAACATAATCCAAAAACATTTACAGGACTAGACTTAAACAATTTAAAGTCAAAGACCTGTGGTTTGCGACGGCAAGATTGAACTAAATATTATCCCTTAATCCTAATTAGAACTGATTGAACTGACTGAATCTAAATGGATACAATAAATATAGCATCGTTAAAATATATTTAAATATATTGTTTTTTGAAACATGTGACACTACGCTATAAATCCTTCAATAAACATCTAAATATACACCCAGACATTATTACTAATCTTACAGAAACGCTAGACTTAATCAGACTTGGAGCTATTCCAAAAAGGTCAAGGTTTAGCTTCAGTACTCGAATACTTTCCTTTGTATTTTAAAATGAATCTAAAATAAAAACAAACATACTTAGTTGCAAATTATGGCTCTTTCTATTTATTTTATTGCCCACTTGGTTATTTTATGTGTATATATACACACTCTTTCCGTGTGGTGACGGAGTATGAATACAAATCACCACTCCTTATCTTGGATGTCATAAAAGACGACTTAAGGATATAATACGCATATATAACATCTATGCAAGAGAAGAAAAACTCGAAATAGAATCCTATATCAACCTGTATGACCAGCATAGTACCATTTCCCTCCTCTTATAGAGGAGGCTGGAGCTCAACAATGGGACGTGTATGGGCTGAGATGATGATGATGATGTTATATGATAACGCTTTTTATTCTTGGGCCTATTACTATAAAAAAGTGTGTGTACTTATGTACGCTTGTAAGAAGTTATACTTCTTCTTCGGGATGTCGGAAGGGTCACGTCGGCGTCGTCTGTATTACTTCCCCCGGCCATTGGTATCGATTTTTGGATTTCGGTGGAACATATTTAAATTATCAAGGATAAAGGCGTGCTAAAGTTTCTCGTAACAAAAATCTAATAAAAAATCAGTACCGATCAGGTACTTGTTGAAAGGTTTATTTGACGTCAAACATATATTCCCTTACGATAAAGGATACCTGGGAGAGTTATAAATTGTATATTTAGTCTGTCACCGAAGGAACCATAAGTTTTTTTGTCTAATAACGAGCAATGAATTTCAATGTATTATTTAAACAGTTGCTACAAACAGCTGGCGGTTTGCTTTATTAATCATGTTATCTATGGCTTTTTTTGTATTGTTAAAATACATAATATGTTTAAAAATAAAAGTTTTTAACTGAGTTATTCTTTGCTCAGTATAATACTTTATTAGTATTATAATAAATAATTCAGTTAAAATGCACTTCAAAGTATAAAGTTGTTAGACGACCATCTATCTATACACGACTTTTTTTTGGGTGGGCTATGACCAGTGTGCCTACTCTGGAATCTCGATTCCAATCCAAACTCCAATCGCAACTCCAATTTGAGCAATTTGGTACTCTTGAAAGCGACACTAGCGCACGATTGGAATCAAATTCGATGGATTTTTTTTAAACTAAATGAATTCGACTCTCGTCGATTAAGTCAAATATTTGCTACTCCTGACGTGATTTTGACGAAGTTTAAAATCGTTAATGTTGCACAATTTCAAAAAAGCGTCTCTGTGGTGCTGGTGATCGAGTTCGGTAACGTTATTAATTTAAAGTAACAAAACACGGCACATTTGGTGAAAATAACAACGGCAAACGCGAAGAATTCATTCTCGTTTTTGTTTAAGAGTACCAAATATAAGTTGGGTGAGATTGGAATTGAATCGAAATTAGAATTTATTTCAAGAGTAAGCCCATAGAACACACGCCATCCAATCCGTCCGGAGCGTCCGTAATTCGCCATTGGACCAACCACCAATACCTAGTTCTTTGTCATCCGTGGCCAGCAGGATACCCTTTCGGGTACCATCTATACACCTAGATTAACTTACAGATATATCTAGACTAGCATACTAAAATTATTAAATTTTCATTTGTATAATTTAACGATCTTTATTATATACAAAATGTTGTATTTATTACATAAACAAAGTATAAATGATACTTCTACGAAGACGTATTTAATTCCCATAACGTTTATAAACAGTTACAAATTACTCACTGGTTTGTATAAATAAGAATACAGAGGAAAAGATACTTGGATCTCTTTCGTTAACAAGTCGTAAGTTTGCAATATATTTTATTTATGATCAATTAAATATTATTGAACATATTGATTGTATCTACGAATGATTCAATTGTATCTAAAGACATGATAATTTCAATGATGATTGATCATAAACTTATCCAAAACCATTGATAATGTTCCTAGGTTGATCAAATAGGTAATGCCTAAGGCACTTACGGTGGCTTATACATTCGTTTAGTACAAAAATCATAAAAAAAATAAATATATATTCTCTTCAACTATTTCAGGTAATCATCGTGCAACCTTCCGAAATAATTTAAATTGGGTTAAATAAAAATTATTTCATTATCTCTGGTGTAAATAATAGTAATGCATTGTGCATTGTACTATGAAGCGAACGTTTTACAATAAACTTCGAAGGATTGCTATTTTAAATCAACTGGTAATAACAATAAGTTTTTTTTATTGACCAAGACTTTTAACTGCAGTCAGTCAGTTTTAACAATCGCACTCGTATGACAATACACCAACGAGACAGGATGATACGTAATTAAATATCATTTTTTTTGTCCAAAAAGAAATATGTAAACGACAAAATATTTTTTAAAAGAAAGCTTGAAATAAATCGCTGTACCAGCCCGTCTAATAGGTTAATTTCTCTCATCTTTCTGAGGCATGTGGTCAACACTGAAAAGAACAATAAACAGAAAGAAAAACACAAGTACTTAGGTATATAAAACTCCAGCCATTACCTACAATATTAAATGTTCTAAGGATTTGTTAAGAGTTTTCTTTCTTTTTGATATTATCTTGCTAACTTTATTAGTCGGCTTTTATAACACTCACAAAATTAAATCTGATTGTGACACTGCGTATTCTTTAGCCATTATTATAGAGACATAAAATTCAAAACAGCCTTAAATTTTGTCTCATAACGACCGAGCTCTATAACTTCTTATTCGAAATTTGCAACCGCAAATATTTAATGGTCAATAAAATTGCTGCCGGTCACCCATATTAAGCGTTGGAATTAATATGGGCCCATTATCGTTATATGAATCATGATGTAATAGTCCTGAGGGGTAGATATATAGGTTAATTACTATTCTTGAAATTCAGTAATGTGTTGTATGCATATGTAATATAGTGTTAACAAGGGACCCGCCCCGGCTTCGCAAGGGTCCAATGCTGATACTAAATATACTACAGAATGTCTTTAT
The DNA here is from genome assembly GCA_032191425.1 of Lymantria dispar. NCBI lineage: Eukaryota > Metazoa > Arthropoda > Insecta > Lepidoptera > Erebidae > Lymantria > Lymantria dispar. Next base: position 4,691,412 of record CM063442.1, on the reverse strand, counting down.
ATGAGTACAAAATTCACAGCTTAATTGTGATTAGACAATACAAACATGTTTTCTTTGAAGGTTACTCTTGAAAGAGCGACATATTATGCATGTATTACACATTTAAACCTTCTTCTCGAATCACTGTATCTATTTAAAAAAACCGCATAAAAACCGTTGAGTAGTTCTAACGATCTAAACATACATAGGGACAGACAGATAGCGGGCAGCGACTTGGTTTTATAATATGTAATGATGTGTGTGTTTACGAATAATATGTTGGGATAAGGGGTCAGTAGAGAGTTGTCGCAAGCTTACACCTCGCCCCAGATCTCGAAGGTCCCTCAGCTGAGATTCATTTTTGAAGAGCCGGATGACGAGATCACCATAGCTTATATAACAGCACACACAGCCCATAAGACCACAATCAATAAAAAAAGCCGCGGTGCCATTTTCGTCATTCAGTTGCAAAATTGTATCGCCTAATAATTCCCTAGCCGAGGCCGCGGGTGACGTGATCGGGGAATTAGTCCGTCACCCGCCGAGAAGCCGTCTACGTGAGGAAAGACCGACGTCCTACCCGAGGGGGGGACGTCGGTCGATGGGAGGGTACCCCAAATAGGGGGTATTCCGTCGGGCCGACCACTGATGACAAGTAACCCTGCTCCGGTGGTTGGCCCAACGACGAAGACGACGTGCACGTGGGGTGGGTTGCGGGTGTGCGTGCTTACGCCCCTCTGTCGCCCCGGACAGAGTGGTGCGAGGAACGCGCCGACCGCAACCCACCCCCCAAAAAAATAAAATAAAAAATCGCGTAATAATTAAAACAAATAACGTGAGAACTCGTAGTCCCTTAGGCCCGTGGTTTAATTTTTTCAGTTAAGAGACCCTTGTACCTCGCATCTACTCCGTGTAGAGATGTAACAGCCATCTGAGACTAATACATAAAGTCCACAAAAAAAATGTACGATGAATGAAAAATGTCGTAGAGCGCTTGCAAGAGGTCTGCTGATGTGCGGGAACGTATAAATACGCTCTTCAGCTCTGCGTGCAATCCTTCCCTCGTCACTTCCTCGACGAAGAGGACGCCAATATCGCACTCGCTCAACGTAGAGCCTACACGGCCCGCGAGGCCTTAACACGTAAATACTCGCGGTTCCGCTCTCGCTGTGGAGGTGCGAAACCGCGCCGCGCAAAAGTCATGAACCAAAACGTGGGCACGCCCACTTTGCCTCCAGCGGCGCCCCAAGCCGAGGTCCGTTTTGTCCGTTCCCCACAGGGGGAGCCCTTGGGCGATGTCACTTAGCATACTTTCTTCGGGTTGAGAGTCCTCAGCGCTCACCCATAGTCTGCGTCAAGCTGTCAAAGCCATCTGCGGCTAACAGCTGTACACACAAAAGAAAAAAAAATGCGTGCAATTACCGTAATGTATATATATCCGTAACAAGGGAGCAGACAATGTTTTTGGACACCTATATTCTGTATAGTAAAAGTCATCATCATTATTTCAGCTCATATACGTCCCACTGTTGGGCTCGAGCCTTCTCCACAATAAGAGGGAAATTGACTTACTATACCACGCTGGTCAGACGTGTTGCTATAGGATTTTATTTCGAATATTCTCTCTTGCTTGTTATATTTAAACTCGTGTTTTACAACACCCACAAGCAAGAGAGGGGGGGGGTGAATTGTATTCCTATTCGGTCACCACATGGAAAAGCACTTCTCTTTATTGTTATCCTTTAATCTTAAAATTCATTGTAATTCAAATAATTAAAAAATATGTTTTCTTTCACATACGATTAAAGTAAAACCTTCATCGTATGTATTTAAAGGTGGACCTCAATGGTGCATCCTTAAATACATACGATGTCAGTGGCAGCTCAGAAAATTGTATTCTAATGTCTGTTGATTTTAGTATGCTACTGAACTTTTAGAATTATTAGGTTATAAAAATTAGAAAACGTATTGTTTTAGTAGGCTGTTCGACTATGAATTTTCTATCTGCAACCGGTTCGTTCAGGATATTAACACACTCTCAAAAAATCGAAGTCACTCCGACTGCGATTTTTTGCATAAACTATTGGCCGTCATTCTGTGAGGCAAGAGAATTGGAGACCTAAAGCTCTATTTCTGTTATTACTCCATTTACTCCAATCCTGCACCTAAATGCAGCAACATAACTTACCATCAAGTAAATTACTTCACCTCTGTCACCAAAATCAATAAAATAAAACAAAATCATCACATTCATTAAATGAACCTGTTCTTTTTACAGCCTTGTACTAGTTCAAATATAATATAAACGTGCTCATTTTCCAAGCAATGTGGATAATAAATGTGGTTGCATTATAACTCTGAGCTATTAAATATCAAGTGTTAAACTAACGTCATACTTATTAGTGTTTTAGCTCAATACATTAATAATACATGTTCACGATTATCTTCTCTAGATTAAAGAGACTTCTTGCTTGATAAATAGGATAATTATTTATTAGTTAGTTCCATAATATTGAATTGAATTCCTCTCCTAAACTTTTGAAAAAAAAAACTACCTAGGGATATTGCTGCTTTAACGAACACAAATTACATCACAGACTGAAACATACAGATAGACTGAAAACATTAATTTGTGGATCGCCCAAAGTGTTGTCCCGTGTGAGATTCAAACCCGACACTAACAAAGTAAGTTGGTGTCTTAACCACTACGCCTTCCGTGCAGCAATTTAAGCACCCAAGTGACCTAGCTCGATAATATTTTTTTTTTTCGTGAATAGATTTTTTATATATATTTAGACTACTTGACCCAACAGACGTTGTTCTGTTCAAACAAAATAAAAGGAATTCTTCTTGAAATCGATAGCAGCGCCACCTACCGGGTCCAAATGTGAATCTAAAACATTGTCGGATCCCCTTGAACACACACAAAAAAATTCATCAACATCGGTCCGGCCGTTTAGGAGGAGTTCAGTGACATACACACGTACACAAGAAATTTTATATATAACTAGCAACTCGCCCTCGCTTCGCTTCGGTTTCAGTCGCCTTACCCGCGTAGTTCCCATTCCCGTGGGAATACCGGGATAAAATATAGCCTATGTTACTGCCTGATATTTTAACTTTCCATTGGTGAAAGAATTTTTAAAACCGGTCCAATAGTTTCGGAGCCCATTCGTTACAAACATACATACAAATCTTTGCTCTTTATAATATTAGTATAGAATAATGATAGCATTTCTTACAAAAGAAGAATCTTTTCCCCACCAAAAAGAAACCTAGAAAAGGGAAAATCATCGAACTGGGGCTGTCTGGTTTAGGACAAAAGAAAATGGTGACGAAATAAGAATACAATTCACTACTCCTTATCATACCCGTGGGTGTCGTAAAAGATGACTAAGGAATATAATAATACGCATATAATATTTATGCAAGAGAAGTAAAATTCGATATAAATCCCTATACCAACTTGTCTGACAGAAATGGAAGATCAATTTAGCTCCGATTGTGGAGGAAGCTCGAAACCCAACGGTGAGATGTACGGAAAAATAAGGCATTTTTTAGGGTTGGCTACGGTCAGCGCACTTGCCACCCGGCTCCGTCCGGGGCGACACAGAGGGGCGGCGCGCGGCCCCGTAACCCACCCAATAGTACATCGCCTTCGTCATTGGGCCGACCACGGGTGCAGAATTCCTAACTTCAATGGTCGGCCCTACGAAATACCCCGAGGGAGTACCCACGCCCATCAACGTCCTCTTCCCGAGCCGTCAGTCGCCATCTTGAGGTCAGCCTCTCCACGGGTGATGGACCAAATCCCCGGGCCGGTCACCCGCAGCCTTAGCTAGGGCGGCATCAGGCGCAATAATAAGGCATAGTGAAATATTGTATTCCTATCTCATCACTACACGAGGGGGTATATATTATATTTCTGCATCATCCCGTATTATCTTTTAGTCAAAGCATAAAGGACACTTCATCATCATCATCATCATCGCAGCCCACACTCGTCCCACTGTTGGGCTCGGGCCTCCGCCATAATGGGAGGGAATTTGACCTACTATACCATGCTGGTCAGACATGTTGGTATAGGGTTTCATTTCGAGTTTTCCTTCTCTTGTATAGATGTTATGTGCATATTGTATCCCATAGTCGTCTTGTACGACATCCACGGGCAAGATAGGGAGTGGTGAATTGTATTCTTACTCCGTCACCACACGGAAAGGACATTTAAATTTACCTAATTCAAATATTTATAGTTAAAACACTTGTCTTCATCACATTAATATACCAAAAGCATTCGTGCTAAAACAACGGTATAAATTGAATAACAGCCGAGTACAGGATATATTCTTCGAATAACAATAGATTAGGCACTGTTTAGATGTACTTAGTATTGTGGTTTAGGACATTTAACAATAGACAGCGTTCATTAATATTTAACTCTTGTAACTCTATTTTCTAAATTACATTATATAAATAGAATTTTAATAGAGTTTGAAATAAATCTATTTTTACGGATTTTATCGCGTTTGTATTTGATTTTTAATATTCCGACCTTCTGTGCTCATAATTACTGGAAGGTCACGGATATCCTCGCGTAAAAATAGTTCAATCTCAATAGTATACATGAAAATTCATTAATAAAATAATATTGGTATACATATACCTATTCACCCTCAATTCATTGTCAACAACTATTGGACATAGACCCCTCTCAAAGGCGAATATATCATAATTGCAATGCTTGGCAAGCGAGTTGACAAACGCGATTAGTGTTATAAATTTCCAAAAAGAATGCCGCTGGCGATGTTGTCCACGAATCAATACCAGTAGTCAGTCCAATGACGAAGGAGAATAAACTAGGCTATAGGGCTACACGCTGCCCTTCAGTTACCCCTGACGGATTTGGTAGGCAATGTCCAGATCATAACCTACTTAATGTCCAGAAAATAGCCTAAAACGTAAAAGAGCTGATACTTATTTACCTAATGATCTCTCAGCGAGATAACCGTGAGATTCGTAAAAGTCGGGATTTTGATTGTTTGATGAAAATGAACAATTGATTTTTTCCTTGTGGCGACGGTATATCAGTTCGGCGTTCATTTACCTCAGCAAATCTTAAGAACCGGCTGCAGTTAATCTCCTAAAAGACCTAGAACTCCTTACAGCAATCCCCTGTCAAATATTACAAACTCATTTTTGGTGGAGACTTACTTTCAGTAGCACACGGCGAATGGCTTAAATTATGAATTTGAAAATGCAATAATTTTCACCAGATTCAAAAATGTAGAGGATTCAAAAGGTGGTATAGCACAACACTTTCCATGATATTAAAACATTACGCCATCGCTTCAATAACTATGTGAGAACAACAAACAAGCTATTAAAATTTCATACGATATTTATTTTAACTACACCGAATATAACAATGTTGTAACAAACACTTCTTTCTTCTACGTACACTCATACCGCAAATCTCTGAGACCTTGTGAATACATCAAACATACTTTTAAATAATTTAAAACCATAATAAATCAAATTTCATTGGCAAAAATTTTGAAACAAGAACGAGAACTACTTTGAATATAAATAAATGTTTATAGTAGAATAAATAATCATACAACAATTCCGGGTCACTAGTACTTACCCACTTATATAATTACCATTTAAATATAGAGTCTAAACTAAACAAAGTCATTATACGCTTAGACTGTTTCTAATCTTACATTTTAGAACCCACAGAACGAACTTTTTTACTGTCCTCACTATGGTTTACATAGCTTGCCTGTATGAGACGTTCGCGTTAAATATTATTTACATTATTTGAAGAATATGTCCTCGGGCCGGTCACCGATGACAAGGAATCGGTACCAATGGTGGGCCCCATAGTAACGGGGAGGGCATATGGGAGGTAATGGAGTCGCACGCCGCCCATCCGTCGCCTCGGACAGATTGGACGGGGTGTGTCCAGACCATAGGCTACAAAAAAAAACAGGAAAGAATATGTGGTAGGACCACACTGTCGACAGTTATCTGTCTACAGCCGCGGGCCGGTCCGTCCGGGGCAGTACCATGCTCTCGCAGAAAATCGACGTCTGAGTAGTAGCAATTTGTTACTGCGCTTCGTTCGGTGAGCGAGAGAGCCGGAAGCCCAACTTTCTGAGGATGATTGCGTGTGGAGGGTTTTGGTGGTGCCCTTGGTATCACCGAGCCTTAATGCACGCATTCATACTCCCTTCGCTTTCTTCGCGGTAGGCAACGGCCTTGTAAAGGTCCATGAGCGGCAGCAACACTTACCACCAGGTGTACTGTTTGCTCGTTTGCCACCGTTTGCAATAAAAAAAAAAAAAAAAAAAAAAAAATATGTCCTCACAGAGACATATTTTCAGAATAATTTCTTTTATAGTCAGACTTTTTGTACTGATTTTTAATCCGAAATACTAATATAAACATATTGAGAAATTGTACTAACACGTCATGTATCCCTACTAGCTAGGTATTTCATACCATTTAATTATTTAGAATCATAGTAAAAGATACTACGAAAAAATCTATATTATACTAGCTGACCCAACAGACGTTGTTCTGTTCAAATACAGACTATAGCAGCGCCACCTACCGGGCCCAATTGTAAATCTAAACCATTCCCGAATCCCCTTGAATACGCACAAAAAATTTCGTCAACATCGGTCCAGCGGCTTAGGAGAAGTTAAGTGACATACACATGTACACAAGAAATTTATATATAAAGATTTAAGGATATTTATTTTTAAGGGATCATCATCATCATCATCACAGCTCACACACGTCCCCCTCTTAGGCTCGAGCCTCCTTCACAATGAAAGGGAAATTGACCTACCATAACAGGCTGATCAGATGTGTTGGTAAAGGTTTTATTTCGAATTTTCCTTCTCTTGTTATCTGCATATTCCTCAGTCGCTATTTACGACACCCACGGACATGATAGGGGGGTGGTGAATTGTATTCTTACTCCGTCGTCACACAGAACTTTATTTATTTTTAAGGAATTTCTCACAGTTAATATTTTACGAGTAGTACCTACCTTAGAACTTGTATAACGATATGGTGTCAAGTCGCATAATTAGTAGCAGATATAACTTATAAGGGCCCTGAATTTACGCCTACAGCGCTGTAAATAGCAAAATGAAAATACACATAATAATATACTCATAAGGCGTCTTATACCTGGTATGTAATATAAGTCGAATAGCATAAACCTGCGTATAATCCTTAAATCGATTTCTGCTGATTTAAGAATTTTAGAATTTATGATCAATATAAAAAGAAATTACAGCCAATTCTCAAACTAGCCTGAAACTCAAATTTATTCTTGTTTAAAGGCAATAGACTCGACTGCTCTTACGAAAAGCTCTCAACATCTCACACATAATATAGATCTGCTTATCTCTTTAGGATAACTAAAAACATAAAAAAAACAAAAAGGTATTTATCACACAGGAAACGGGATGAATATCTTAAAATACAAATCAATAATAGATTTAACATCTTTAGGCGCGCTGTACACTTAATTTAGTGGATATTGACTGAGAGTAAGCCGTCCGCTGGACTAAGTATTGTTCGTTCGAGTAAAGTCGGCTATCGACTAAGGTAACATTTTTAAAGTACGGCAAATACAACGGCAAATTAATGAGAGCAAAATTTACCAGAGTATATAAACAATTGCTTTATGGAATAAAATAAAAAAAAATCGTATTATTAACCACACCTTGATAAAATTTTCAATATTATCGTGTGGTCTTAAAGCACACATAAATTTATGTTATTTGAAAGCCAACCCACACACATCTAAACTAATAGCTAAATATGATTGACCTGACATATGCTGTTGCATATTCACTTTGATATTAGCAAGCTTCGGGCATACTTCGAAACTGAAGGTGACATAAGTGACGCGTACGTCGCAATTACGCAAATGTTTGTAAAAATCTAAATTCACTGTTGGTTAAATAAAGCTTTAGACTATTTTTTTTTTTCTCTTTATTTTAAGAGCTTATTCGCAATGGCGAATATGTCACTCTGTAAATTAAATACATAAAATACAACTACTTCTATCCAAATGAAATAACAACATGTTTACCTATCTTTTTTTCAGGGTAGTCTTAATCATTTTTAGTATGTCCGAAATCTTGTCAGATGAAGGATCAGATAAATCTATATTATGTATTCCTATTGATTTTCTCATGTTTTCGTTGCGTGTACATCTCATCAAAATATGATATACATCTTCATCATCATCACATATGTTGCATTTCGACGACGCGGATTTTTGCATTAAATGTGCGAATTTATTTAATGGCATATGACCAGAACGTAGGCGTAGCAAAATGGTTAAGTCTTCCCTAGAGTGTAGACATTTATCAATCCAAGGTACGTGTTTAGGTTGTGGTTGGATTGTTTTAAACCATATACCCTTCTCTCTTGATCTTAAATCAAAGTATTCCTTCCATTTTTGCAAACAAGTCTCTTTAACATAGGGCAAATAGTCTAAATAAAACGGCAAAACGGTGTAATTTATCCCATCTGAACACGCTTGCTTAGCTAATTTATCCACTTTTTCATTGCCATCAATACCTATATGTGACGGTATCCACTGTATTCTAACTATTTTACATTTTGACACTAAATTAATAGTAGATTTAATAATTGCATACGCTAATGGTCTGCCCCGCACAGTTGTGGTGCAGCGTGCTAGATGCTGGATGGCTGATTTTGAGTCAGTAAAAATCACGAATTTATCATAGTTAAGTGACTCCACATACGACAATGCCTCGGCCATCGCGATAAGCTCAACATACATAATTGGTATATTGGAGGATATTTTAAACTTCACACACGTTTCTGAGCACTCGTCATAGAAAGCGCTCCAAATTTGGTTACCTACAATAGATCCGTCAGTCTATAATTTGTAAAATTCTTTGTATTGGTTTAAAGCACGTGACACAATATGTCTTAATTCAGAACTATTATACATATGTTTTGGTTTATTAATATTATTTAGATTTGGTTTCAAAATATCGGTAAGTAGATCTTACCTTACTTATTGTTCACCCATGTGTGAAAATTAAACATTTCTAATTGTCTAATCGTGTCTAGTGGACATGTCTTTAACTGTTCATGTTTTTCAATTAAAAGTGGTTTTCTTCTATTTTGTAGCCTAGAATTGCAACAATATATGTAATTTTTCTAAATTTGATATTAAATTATTTGATTCAAAAGATTTTGATTTTAGCCAAAATTTACTTGCTAGGTAGGATCTCCTAATTTCTAATGGTGGAATGCTAAGGTCGCACTCCATTACATGACTTTAGACTATTTAAATCTAAAAATTTGCTATATTTTAAAGATATTCGTGGATAGAATTCTTTGTTATGTTGAAATAACATACACTCTACAAGATAAAATTGATTCAAGTGAAGGAAACCTCAATATAAAACCAATACGTTTCACCAGCATGGTACAGTAGATCAATTTCCCTCTTGTAGTGGAGGAGGCCCGGACCCAAGAGTGGAACGTATGTGGGCTGAGATGAGGTTGATTATGATGATGAATCTATAAGATTGTCATGTCATGTCTTCATCTAACGCATAGGGATAAATGTTTTATAATGTTCTGATTAAATCTTACAAGAAGCCGTCTGTCTGACATCAACATGCGTTGTGTAATTGTGTATCTCAAGACCCTTGGTAAAAATTGCTCTTTATTATTATATTTTCACGGTGTGTAAAATACTTTTATGCCCCTGTTTGATTGATACACAGACTAAATTTAAATTATAAATATTGATCAATTTGATTATTCCTTATTCATTCCGCAGAAATTGTACATTTCCAATAAATGTTCGGTAATTAAATTAATCACGGCTTCCAATTCAATTAACGAAAAACACACATTCCATTAATGTCGAGGTTTTCATTAAATTAAAATGGAAACATTAATTTTGGAACATCAATTTTGAATAAGGAATGACAACAGTTGCCAACAATCTACATTAACAGTAAAAACAATCATGATAAAACCGATTTGTCCGAATTTACTGACATTAAATTGAACTTCTAAATATGTACCTATTCAAATAAAAAACATACAAATCATTCGAATAGACCTGTATTCTTCAGAAGTATAGTATATAATGGATTTACGATTACTTTTATATAATAGGAATATAAATATAATAATCAGTGTAAATATGTGAGGATCTAGGTTAAACCGCGGCATCGCTCACGCCTTGATCAAACACGTTGACACTTCAAGGTATCAGCATTATAGTAAACATTAATGTACAATAAAAATGTCTGTTTTGTGTACACACTTTGGAATATGGTTTATATACACAGTGGTCTATTTTAACAGTCATTATTCTTAGAATTTTAACGAGAATAAAAATGTATCGTCCCATTCATCTCGGCTCATATAATGTGCTAGTGCTAGGCCCAAACCTCCCAGCAGTCAGAGAGAAATTTACCTCTTATACTACTTTTCGAGTTTTCTTTCTCTTACATGATTGTTATCTGCTTGTCTCTTAGTCATCTATGAAATGAAAAGAATGATAAGCTTTTTATTTTTACTCAGTCATCTATATGATGGAGAAAACACCCATTTTTTAAGTTTTATTTGAATAATCTTTATAATACTATATTATAATAATCTTAATTAAAATAAAATATTTTAATAATATAGTCTTAATAGTCTTAATTGAAATAAACAACATATTGGGTTGCAAATAAAAAAATAGTAAACAAACATTTAAATTGATTGAACGACACCAAAATGGTCCAATTATGAAACTAAATCGTCTAGAGATGAACTCAAATTAACCCAATATTTTCATGAAAATCATTCGCTTAAGAGGAGTTTAGTCACATGCAATACATCAAATTCTGTTGCTCTTTAGAAGTTCAAACACATAGTTGTATGTACATACGTGATCGGAGAATTATATGTACATACTAGCAATCCGCCCTCGCTTCGCTTCGGTTTTAGTAGTTTCACCCGCGTAGTTCCCGTGGGAATACCGGGATAAAATATAGCCTAGGTTACTCCCTGATATTATAGCTTTCCATTGGTGAAAGAATTTTTAAAATCGGTCCAGCCGTTTTGAAGATTACCCGGAACAAACAGAAAGACAAATTTTTTAATCTGTATTTTAGGCATAGGTGTCGTGCAAATAACCGTGTGAGCATGAAAAAAGCCTATTATTTTGACATTACAAATGTCTATTTGTACTCCAATTTTATTTATTGGTATAGATAAATATTCCCCAATTCGGTAAGCTGATAAATTAAGGAGTTGTGTCCCGAATACACACACAAAAATTTATCAACATCGTTCCAGTCGTTTAGGAGGAGTTCAGTGACATACACACGTACACAAGAAATTTATATATAAAGATCTATCAAATTAGCATTTCATCTTTATAAATCTTCGTGTATTTGTAATTGAACTCCTACTAAACGGCTGGACCGATTTAGATGAAATATTTAGTGTGTATTCAAATAGGTTCGAGAATAGATTAGATTAATATTTGGACCCGGTAGGTGGCGCTGCGATTGATTTTAAAGATTTAAGTTGTTTTATTGTTTAAACTGACAACGTCTGTTCGGTCAGTTATAAATAATTATATAATTAACCACTCGTTTTCTTACCTGTGGGTGTCGCAAAAGACGAATAAATTATTATAATATACAGTAATGGTTATGCAAGAGCAGGAATACTTGAAATACAACCCACTAACGAACTAGTCTATTCAACGTGGTGTAGTAGGCCGATTTGCCTCGTATTATGGACCATGCTCGAACTCAGCAATGGGGCGTATATAAGCTGTGAGGAATACAGATTATTAATTATCACAAACTCAATGATTACAAGCAATACCAAAAATATCTAAGCCTACGAATGTCTACTTGATATGCGAAGTACAAAAATATAGAATATCTCTTGTGAATAAGAATTAAGAATAATAAGCATATAAATGAATAGAAGTCATTATGAGTTCTCATACATACTCAGACGCAGTGGTAACAGTGGTGATGTCACTATTTCCTGCCACACCTTGTGAAATTCCTGATTTAATTATGCAAAAATAAATGTGTGGGCGACAACAATAATAGAGAAGATAAAGCGAAATAAAATTAAAAAAGTGAGCCGTCGCTCAGGACGCCTGGCAGATGTGAAACATCGAAATTATTTGTACAAGTATATATGCATAAAAGAATAGATTACGACAGAACTAATATGGCATAAAGTATTGAATAAAATAATACGATTTCCATTATTATTTGAAATATTACACAGAAATAAAATTAAGCCACCGCACACTGAATGAATTCTAAACATTTATTTTCATTAGTATACATTATAGATAACAATTTACTTTGAGTTCACTAGATGGCGTTGTACAAAATTTTAAATCGCACCATGGTTTCGTTACAAAAATGTACATATATATCCCGATATTTATTTAATAGTTAATCAAGAGAGCACCGCGAGGCGTGGCGTTAAACGCCACGCGACCATCGCGGTCACCCTCGCCTATAGATGTTTCACATCAAAAAAAACATCTCTCAATCAACGTTCACTACTCCAGAATTAAGTAATGTAATGCTTTTAAGACGCGTTGATGATTCATCTCATTGCAGCCCACATAAGTCCCACTGTTGGGTTCGGACCTTCTGCACAATGAGAGGGAAATTACCAACTATACCGCGCTGATCAGACGTGTTGGGATAGGATTCTGTCTAATTTTTTTCTTCTCTTACATATATCATCATTATCTCAGCCCACACACGTCCCAATATTGGACTCGAGCCTTCTCCACTATGGGAATCCACCTATGGCTGGCCAGACGTGTTGGGATAGGGTTTTATGTCGAATTTTCCTTCTCTTGCTTATATTTTATATGCGTATTATATCCCTTGGTAGTCTGAAAATAAAACACTTATTAGGCGTTAAACTTTTGTTCTGTTGCTGGTGGTTTTTTTAAGACATACTTTTTTTTTTAAATTTCAGGACCGAGACAGTAACTTGACGGTGCCGGCGCGCTGGGAGGACAGAAATCTTCGAAATTATCTTAACAAACCTGACGGGTTCCGCAGTAAGTGTAGTAATAATTTTTCGCTTTCACATTGTTTGAAAATATTGTTCCGTATATTTTTACGGATGTGCAAAATATGCCAATGAAAGTCCATTCCTTCGCTTTCATTATCCATTTATCTAATATATTACACGAAGAATTACCAGTAATCTCCTAGAAAACTTACTGTCTACAATCGCCAATTTTCTGCCCAACGAAATGATTATAACATCATCCTCCATTGGATAAACCAATAGTGTACCTTAATTTCGTAATACTTGATTCATCATCTTTATTATTCTTAACACTGTCCACTGCTGGATCTACGGTCACAATTGAGAGGACAGTGCCATAATTGCCACCCTTGGCAGATGACTTGAAGATAATCCTGCCTATTCACCTGGGAGAGCTTAAGCCAATTTTTAAGACTGCCTACTAAAGGATGACACAGAGCATGTACCTACTTTCCGTATGTGGGTGGTGACGGAGTAAGAATACAACTCACCAACAATATTTCTTGCCCGTGGGTGTTTTAAAAGACGACTAAGGGATCGAAATATAAATAACATTTATACAAGAGAAGGAAAACTTCTGACTGGCGTGGCATCCATACATCCATCAGTCCGTAGACGTCCACTATTGGACATAGGCTTCCCCACATGAATGCTACTCGGAACGGTCCTGCACCCATTACATCCAATGGTCTCTAACAACTTTCAATGCCCCGACACCAACGGGCCCACTACCCGTATAAAGGCGGAACGGCCGTGACTGGGGACCGTTATTTTTATTGCATCCATTCTATTTTTAGCGGGGGAGTAATGCCATAACCGCCGCTATCCTATTTTTTAATAATGCCATAATCGCCATGCTTGGCAAGCGGGTTTGCGATCACAGTAGGTGTTATTAGTTTGTTACGACTCCGGACACGGGGCAAGTAAGGGGTGAAGACGATTCTATCCCGTTGCCATACAGCGTAGCATTGTAATTCCCTTCCATTATGGAGGAGACTTGAGCCCAGCAATGCGACGTATATGAGCTGTGATGATGATGATAAACCTTTTATAATCAATTTCGTCATTTCACATAAATAACACATTTAAGTTTCATTGCTTATTTCTATTATTTAAACAGACAAATCGAGCCGTTGGATTGGTGGTGTGTACGACTACGCCGCACACTCGTGGCGATGGGGTGGAGACCTGAGGAAAATGCACTACCAGTCCTTCTCACAAATGGCGAGGATGACACCCGAGGAACTGCAGTGGCACTGCATCGCTATGATACCAGAGTTACAATACAGGTTAGTTTAACATCTATTTGAAGCTGCTTAGCCACGAAAATAGATTTGTCGATAATAGTAGTGTTAATTGATAGCTGAATGAGTAAATATTTTAAGGATATTTAAAGGGATTGATATTGATTGTGAAAGACACCGAATTGAGAGCCGTCAGCGCTCACTCAGAATCTTGCGCAAAACTGTGAAAGCCATCCGCGACTAGCACACACAATAAAATTATTGTCAAAGACGTTCATAATAAATTAGATCAATATCGGTAGTGACCTTTCCGATTTTAACAAATAAAATGCGCAACACTTCAACAGAGGAAAACTTTTTTTTATTTTTTTTTATGGGTAGGCTATGGTAAGCGCACGCGCAGTCCAGTCCGTCCGGGGCGATGAAAAGACGGCGCGCGGGCCCATAACCCACCCGTACCCACGTCACCTCGTTGTTGGGCCTACATCAGTGGTCTGCCCGACGGAATACCCTTTCGGGTACCCTCACCTCTCGACGTCCTGGGACGTCGGTCGCCGTCGCGCGGTCAACCTCTCTGCGGGTGACGGACAATTCCCCGGTCCGATCACCCGCGGCCTCAGCTAGGGCGGCATTAGGCGCAGATACTCGCGCCTGCGCCGCCCGAGTCGCAGGCGGCGGAACGTGTCGCCGAATAGGAGCTCTACTCGCACACGATCCGCCGCCTCCTTCCGTGAGATTACGGCCTCACAGAAGGCGGCGACCGCGTCCCAATTCCTGACGCTGTCGAGCATCTCCCTGGTGATGGTCGGCAGCGTCAGGGCAGCACCGATAATCGCGAAGAGTTCACGGCGCTCCCCCTCCGACGCGGCACACACCTCGAGCGTGTGCTGCGCCGTGTCCTCGTCCCAACTGCAGTGGTGGCAGGACGGTGTGCTCTCCCTCCTGACAATTTTGTGCAGGTACTTCGCGAAGCAACGGTGCCCCGTCAGCACCTGCACCAGTCGGAAGGAAAGCACCCCGTGCGTCCGCTCCAACCACTCCATCAGCACCGGCCGGAAGGCCTTGACGGTACTGACACCGTACCGAGGACTCTCCAGCCGGACTGCCCAACGGGCAATGACTTCTCGGCGGGAACAGAGGAAAACTTGGAGCTAACACTTATGCTAACCCGTCTAGCCAGAGCAATTTAAGAGGCTATTTGCTCTTCCACTATGAGAAAGCCGGTACAATTACCATGCATTCTTATAATCCCCATATGTATTAATATAATATGGGTTATTGAAAAAGATGAACCTTAAAAAGTTCAAAACAAAGCTCAGTCATATCTTTGAACAACCGAATATCATATTATACCTATATTCCAAAACGCAACTCGATTAGAAAATCAGTATATATTTTTTCAAATCAGTATATATATCTTTATATTTATATATATATTTCTTGTGTACGTGTGTATGTCACTGAACTCCTCCTAAACGGCTGGACCAATGTTAATGAATTTTTTGTATGTGCTCCAGTGGATTCGAGAATGGTTTAGATTAATAATTGGACCTAGTAGGTGGCGCTGCTATCGATTTCAAGAAGAATTCCTTTTATTTTATTTGAACATAGAGAACAACGTCTATTGGGCCAGCTGGTTTAATATATATTTTCCACTAAAAATGGAATAGCCCATACATATATATACATATACTCGTATCAAGATTATGACCGTCTTCTAAGAAGTAGTTAATAGTTTTATTAACGTCTGTATCGTTCTCGGCATCACTCAGCTACTTTTATTACCGTCTGTAGAATCACGAAGGTCAAAAGAATACAACAAAGGACCAATATATATTTATCAGGTTTCTTGTTTCGAGAACCAATATTGGTTTCGTGACAAACATAAGATTGGCGAATCTCAAGGACACCATAGATTTCGTCTCACAAGCCACGGAATTCAATTTAAATCATAAAAAAACCGTTTGTAAACCGTTCAAGTGATAATTGTCGAGCGATTAAATTAACTTTGGGTAATTGTTGCGTTTATTAATTACTAGCAACCCGCCCTAGCTACGCTTCAGTTTCAGTCTTACCCACGTAGTTCTCGTTCCTTTGGGAATACCGGAATAAAATATAGCCTATGTTACTCCCTGATATTGTAGCTTGCCATTGGTGAAAGAATTTTTGAAATCGGTGAGGTGGTTTAAGCGTGAAAGCGTAACAAACAAATAAACTTACTTTTGCATTTATAGTATTAGTAAGGATACAAATGAAGTTAAATACATATATAGTTATGATAATATAATACAATTCCATGTGGTGACGGAGTAAGAATACAACTCACCACCCCCTCTCATACCAGTGGGTGTCGTAAAAGATGACTTAGGGATGTATTACGCATATGACACCTATGCAAAAGATGGAAAACTCGAAACAAAACCCTATACCAACATGTCCGACCAGCATGGTAGAGTTAAGTCTATTTTCCCTCCTATTGGGGAGGAGGCTCGAGGCCAGCAGTGGAAGGTTTATGAGCTGGGACGACGGCAACGATACATTTGTTTACACAGACTATGCAGTAGTCTAAGTAGGGAACACTCGTGTCGAGTATCGTGAGTTCGATCTCCATTCAGTACAATTCTTTCTGATACCATACCACAATTAATTATTTTGAGTCTGGGTCATCATCATCATCATCATTTCAGCCTATTGCCGTCCACTGCTGGATGTAGGCCTCCCTCATGTTGCGCCACAATGTGCGATCCTGTGCCGCCTGCATCCAACGACGCCCAGCAACTTTCACTAGGTCGTCGGTCCACCTAGTGCGGGGGCGTCCTACACTGCGTCGTCCGATGCGTGGTCGCCACTCGAGAACCTTTCTTCCCCAGCGGTTGTCGGTTCGTCGAGCGATGTGGCCTGCCCATTGCCACTTCAGCGTGCTAATTCTTCGTGCTATGTCGGTTACACCCGTTCTTCTGCGGATTTCCGTATTCCGAATTCTATCTCGCAGAGAAATCCCGAGCATAGCCCGTTCCATAGCACGCTGAGCGACTTTGAGTCTTGATATGAGGCCTACATTTAGGGACCACGTTTCCGTGCCGTAAGTCATCACTGGTAACACACACTGGTCAGAGACCTGTGTTTTCAGACACTGAGGTATGTTGGACGAGAAGATCCTCTTAAGTTCCCCGAACGCTGCCCAACCGAGTTGGATTCGTCGGCTGATCTCTTTCTCGAAATTGGATCTACCTAACTGGACTGTTTGTCCTAGGTAAACATAGTGATTGACAACTTCAAGAATCGCATTACCAACTAGGACCGGTACAGGAATGACATGGGTATTTGACATGACTTTCGTCTTGTCCATGTTCATTCGTAAACCCATAAGTTGGGATACCCTGCTGAGATCATTGAGCATAGTGCCAAGGTCCTCCATGGATTCTGCCATAACGACGACATCGTCTGCGAATCGAAGGTGAGTGATGTATTCGCCGTTAATGTCGATGCTGAGTCCAGTCCAGTCTAAGAGCTTGAAGACATCTTCCAGTGCAGTGGTGAACAGTTTCGGAGAGATAACATCTCCCTGTCTCACGCTTTTCTGCAACTGGATCGGTTTCGTACTCTTATCCCGGATACGGACTGACATTGTGGCGTTCCTATACAAACACTTCAGCACTTCGATATAGCGATGGTCGATTTGGCGCCGCTGAAGGGACTGCAGCACCGCCCAAGTTTCGACTGAATCAAAGGCTTTCTCATAGTCCACAAACGCTAAGCACTGGGGCCGATTATACTCTTCGGTCTTTTGTATAATCTGCTGAAGCGTGAGGATATGGTCTATGGTGCTATAGCCTTTTCGGAAGCCGGCTTGTTCGGGCGGCTGGAAGTCATCGAGCTTGCGCGTGAGTCGATTGGTAATGACCCTCGAAAACAACTTATAAACATGGCTCAGGAGTGAGATGGGTCTGTAATTCTTTAAAAGAACTTTGTCACCCTTCTTGAAGAACAGCACCACCACACTCCTGGTCCACGACTCTAGAACGTCGCCCCCGAGGATAACGGAATTAAATAGCTTCTGAAGGGAGTCTGGGTATTTTGTATGTATAAATTTATCTAGGATATAAAAAATTATTCCTTAGAGTGGACGGTCTTTTAAAAATATGAGTTTGATGGTACTTGCCGTGTGCTGATGGAGTTGGAATATAATTCACCAACCCTTTTCTTGTCGTGGGTGCGGTATACGCAATGCCAACCCGCCTATCCAGCATGGTTTAATAGGTAAATTTGCCTATTATTGTGAATAAGAATTGAGCTTAAAAATATGACGTATATCGGCTAAACTACTAACTTCGGCAACTCAACCAATATATGCGCGCAAAAGTTGTTTTTGTGAAGCAACAAGTAACTGTCCAATTAGTAACCATCAATCACTTTTCACCCATTTATTATTGACCTTTGATGTATGTTGAACTCTATAGAACTACTATTCTTCCAACTATCCACCAGCGTATCGACAATAACTATAGGATATTGGCTTCCCAAAGGAAAAATAATATCATAATTTTCGCACTTGACAAATTAAGTCTTCTACGGCAAAACATAGTGGTTACTGCACGGTTCATCATATCAAAGGTAGCCTACCTTTCATGGAGGTTCATTTTACCTATAGTCCTCAGCGTGACGCAGGTTAAAAATACAATTACTACCATCCCTTTTCTTGTTCATACTGCGGCAATACATATTATCTCCACACCCCGTGTAGCACTCGCCGGCCCCGCGCGACCGTAAAACAAAACCAAAGGGATCTGCCGCGCTTTTACGGCATGCCGAGAAATCATCTGATGACATTCAATCCCCGATACCCTAAAATTATTATCACCCCGTATTTAACCGTAAGACAGTAAAATTTGGCTAATCTCACCAACAGAGTGGGTAGCAGCTTTCTCTCTCTCTCTCGGGGCTTGGCATGTGTAGCATTTATCCATTCATTTATTACATAAGATGATTAGGTTTGACCATGTCTTATTTTTTCTTAAACGGGCGTAAATTTTGTAAGTTTACGTGTAGGACGGTTCAAATTTTCTTACAAAAAATGAGGAGGAATTGAACAGCGAATGGTTGAAAGATGAAACTCGATTCTTCTTTTTCCAAATTTATGTTATTTTAATAATAAAATAATATAAATTTTAATTTAGTCTGATTACTTTTTTTCATTAGATTTTATTAAAGTATATCTAAACAATATCGTTTTCTTACTCGAAACACGATTTCATCTCGTACCTTGTACCGCAATCAAAGAACCGATTATAGCTAAACGTAGCGCGATCTTGCGAGAAGCAATAAGTTTTACGATTGCTGGCTTGTGTTGGCTTATTGTCCCTTATTTCTTAAAAGTATTGCGTAATCAGGACTTAAATAAAATTTGTAAGGCGCCAACATATATCATCATTTATATGAACTGTAATTGTATTGCTAAGTTAAAGAAATAGGTTATCGAGGTCAAGAATTTGGTGTCTCGCTCAATATTTGGAGAGAGATTTAGGGCTAATATAGCAAATTAGAAGATATCACGGCCTCCTTCTGTCCCGGGAAACGAAGCGAATAGAACGTTAAAATCAGTGGCGTAGCGTGCTTTGGAAAGGCCAAAATCAAAATTAGTTGACGGCCCAAATGAAGGGTAAAGATATTTCATAAAAGAAACAAAAACGCTTGCGTGAAATTTCACATCCTTCTAGAGATGTAGCTTAAAAAAGTTCATTACGGGAATCCCGCAATTATTGAACGAACGCTTAACTCTGGGAACAAGAGATTGCTTTTCTTGACTTTTGTAGACAGGTATGACAGACACACATTAGGGGCCCATGTAGCCCGGGGGCGCAGTATATTAATATGGCTGACACGGCGTTAGCTACGCCCCTGGTTAAAAGCCATCATCATTTCACTCACACATGTCCCAATATTTTACATTTTATAACTGTCTTGTACATTGTAACTCCAATTAATTATTGCCAACTGTAATTGCTTCAGATGGGCACCGCGCAAGTGTATTGAGCCCCACCACTATGTTTGCCAAACTAAAATGAAGAAGGTGCCAAAGGCCAAAGTGAAGGACTTCAAGAAACGTTGGCAGCGAATGGGCAAACTCAACGAGATCACAGCACCGAGCACAAGTCGAGAGGTTAACGATCCAATGATGGTGAATGACGTCACCGTGAATCCTATACATCATCCCAAGTCGTATGATGTCCATCTGAAGCAAACTCGTAAAGGCTCAAAGCGTCACGGCACTAGGTCGAAAATCAACCCAAAGGCTTATGATTTAAGACCGAACGATTTGAAGAAGAGATCGAGGCCCTCAATTCGCAGCAGACGGCTCAAGAGACCATTCCCTGGGTAAGTGTATATTACTTTCATGCTTCATTCATTTACTTACAACAGATTCTTGAACAATTTTCAAATTAGTTGGTGGTACCAATAAAATGGCTATCTTTCTCAGTAATTCCTTTAATCATAGAACGGATAATTTAGTGGTTAAGATAGCGAGCTACTGTGCCAGTATTCATTCATTTTCCACGCTGGATAATAGTTTGTGCGATCTACAAATTATTGTTCTGAGTGTCCATGTTGTCATGTCCGGAATACAGAAATCCGCAGAAGAACGGGTGTAACCGACATAGCACGAAGAATTAGCACGCTGAAGTGGCAATGGGCAGGCCACATCGCTCGACGAACCGACAACCGCTGGGGAAGAAAGGTTCTCGAATGGCGACCACGCATCGGACGACGCAGTGTAGGACGCCCCCCCACTAGGTGGACCGACGACCTAGTGAAAGTTGCTGGGCGTCGTTGGATACAGGCGGCACAGGACCGCACATTGTGGCGCAATATGAGGGAGGCCTACGTCCAGCAGTGGACGGCAATAGGCTGAAATGATGATGATGATGTGTCCATGTTGTGACGGAGTAAGAATACAATTCACCACCCCCTCTCTTACTCGTGGATATTTAAAAGATGACCAAGAGATACAATATGCACCTAATATCTATGAAGGAAAACTCGTATGCCAGCACGTCTGACCAGCGTGGCGTAGTAGGTCCATTTCATGGCGTGCTCCAATGTAATTCCAATTGTATTGAATAATTAAGTACAAAAACAACATTTTAAATAAAACTACTTTACGGATTTTATCACGTTTGTATTTGATTTTTGATTGCCCGACGATACGAACACTTTACAGCGTTCATGGTCACAGGCGGACTAAGATGTCTCACGTCCAACTAGTCATCCTTATTACAGACATTTATAAACAAAAACAACATTGAAAATCTTATCAAGTATTGTTAATCTGTGATCAACGTAAATTGCCATAACTTTCTTTCATGGAACGCGCAAATATCTATACTTTGTGCCATTAGAGAATAATATAAGAGCTTGAAATACCACCGAATAACTTCGATAACTACGGTATAGATCAAATTAATTGCAACAATGGCATGTTATTTATATTCCTATTACAACATGTTACCCCTATAAAGTATATAGATGTATCTAATAGGTATATGTAGTTTATTATGTGTAATGTATTTTAAAAGTAGTAACTTTAAAGGAACATATCTTGGTGATGTAGAGATTTAGGTTTTCTATAAGATTTTTACAAAAAAAAAGCGACCTTACGCAGATAAATACATCTTTCTCTTAGAGGCAGTTCCAATGTTGTTATTATTTGTTAGCAATACCTTAAAAATCTACTAGATGAAGGTATAAAAAAAATTACCTATATATAAACATACACCTTCACACCAACACAACATACACCTTCTGTGTAGCGACGGAGTAAGAATACAATTCACCACTCCCTATCTTGCCCTTGGATGTCGTAAAAGACGACTAAGGGATATAATACACATATAAAATGTATGCAAGAGAAGGAAAACTCGAAATAAAACCCTATACCAACTTGTCAGATCAGCATGGCATATAGTAAGGTCAATTTCCCTCCCATTGTGAAGGAAGCTCGAGCCCAACAGTGGGACTTATGTAAGCTGAAATGATGTTGATACATAAACATTAAGTATCTAAATTGAGGGCCCCAAGCTGAGGTCCGTTGCCCATAGTATTTTTTTTTTTTATTTATTTATTTATTTAAGACAACACCCTGCACTAAGGAAATAATCCTTGTATTGCGGGGGACTTTACAAACATATAATTAACGGACACAAATTACATCCAGACTCAGAACAACAATTTGTGGATCGCACAAAGTGTTGTCCCGCGTGGGATTCGAACCCCCGACACTGGCGCTGTAGGTCGCTTTCTTAACCACTTCGCCATCTGTGCAGTCTATAGGATGAAATGATGATTAGATGAAAATCCAGTATGTATTGAACTGTGACCTCATTATTGAAATAATTATCAATTTTATTTTCAGTTACACATGGAACCGACGAGACCCAGAGGGCTCCTATCTTCGCAACGCTGAGCTACTGCGCTCCGGCCGTACTGGACTTAGACCGCAACAGGTCAACGCCCATCTCGCTCGCTTGAAACATCTCCGCGATAAACAAATCGCACGTCTCAAACGCATCCAAGACAAAGACGATTGGCTTGAAAACAAACCGCAGCAAGCACTCGCCCAGACTCACGCAAGAACCTACACCGTCGACAATAACATAAGCGCTTTACACCCAAAAACAATCGTCGAAGAATTCGACATGTTCCCTCAACCGCAACCGGTCGCATTACCACAACCAAGCGGCTAAACGATTAACATATCGATTCTAATAATCGATATCAATATCGATTATTTAAGAATCGATTATTCCTCGATATTAAATAAGTTCCTCGCGATCTAACTTTGAAACTTTTTCCCTACTTCGCTAATTTATTAATGCTACAACGATTTTTCTACTTACTACCCTCATTCTGTGTCGTAAATATTTATGGAATGAGAGTTAGTAAGTTAGAGGGCAATTCTATTCGCTAATGGCTGCATTTGATGACACAAGCATTAGGAATTATAAGAAAGTTGCCATATTGAAATCAAATATATTCTATATGCAACTCTAGTCTTGTCATTGCTAGTATCATCTTGTAAATCATTTTAGCATCATCCTCTTGTTCTTCTTCTCTTCCTTCCAGAGTAGTCAGAACATACGATTTATTGTCTGCTCGATTTTATAAATTAAGCTATAAACATTGTTTATAACTCCGGTTTCATATATTTATAGTTACCACTTGTAGATGACGTTCTTCAATTTGAATTCCGTAGACAATCACATTTGTGAATGTAGCCAATCTAAAAAATATTCCAGTGTCTTTATTCTTAAATTAAACGTTTACTCCTTATCAAATATTAAAACTTTTATAGTAGAAGTCATATAAAATATTGCTATTCTTATTGTAATATATTAAAGTTGATAGATCTAAATACTTAAGTCAGTGTGAGTGAGAGAACTACATATATTTTTTACTATTTTGTTTGTATTCCACGCGTTTTTTTTAATAAAACGATTTCTATTGCTGTGCTTTTATACTATATACGTTGACGTAATCTGTATTTTTTTTATTTATAATGTACTAGTCAGTAAGATTTATGAAAAAAAAATTATAACTTTAAAATGTTGGTAACGCTTGTCAATATTGATAACAGTAAAATGGAGGTAGACACTATCACACATTATTCGTTGAATTAATTTAATAATTTGTCACTTCATAAATTAACATATTTTCATTGAATCTATGTGTATTTATTCAATAAATGGCATTAACAACAAGTGTCGTACGTCATAATTGGCATTTCGTGTATAATTAGATATTTAAGTCTACGTTCCAAACTTTTTGTTATTTTAGTTAAAAATCTAACAAATTAACATATTTTTACTAAACTGCCAGTTATTTGTAATCCTCGCATTTATCAAGTTATATCACATCTTGTTTAAGTCTTTGTAAAATATTTTAAGCTCTCATTTTCCAACCCTATCTGTAAAAATCTAATAGTAATTTAAATCGTTCGTTAATTGTCACGAGCAATTGTAAACAAAAAATAATTAAAAAAAAATTACCAACCATAAAGTATTATTTCGTCCTTTTTTTAATTGCAACGCCCCTTTGTCTATTAAATAACTATTAAGCGACGTATATTTCGATAAACTTTTTAAAATTTACCACTCATAATAGTTATAAATTATATTCATGTTCTTTCGTAGCTGTAGTAATTTATGTCTTTAGATCGACACCTAGTCTCATAGTAGGTACTAGAATGTATTACAAGTTGTAGTATTACACCAATACCTCAAGACAACACGTTTTCTTAATATAATAAATTATTCATAGAGTTATTTAAAATCCACCATTTTGTAGACGACCAACCATTTTTTTATATTTTGATCTGTAAATACTTCTTAATCATAAATTTAGTATTGCAACACCGTGATACAGTGAATTGTTTTTGTGAATTTTAAAATTTTATTTAAAGGGACAAAAATAATTTTGTATTAATTATTGTATTTTAAGTATTAATATTTACTTACAGTAAGAAAATAAAGAATCAGCCGAATGCTATTTGTTTTATTTTTAATTTTTGTCATGCAATGCATCTAATATGATTATCCGTGTTGTGACGGTGCAAGAATACGATTCACTATCCTTTGTCTCATTTGTGTATATCGTAAAAACGTTTAAAGGAATATGTATATAATATATATGCAAGAGAAGAAAAAATAAACACATCTGACCAGCATGCAGCGTGGTGTACTAGGCCAATTTCTCTTTTATGGTGGAGGAGACTAAAGCCCAGTAGCGAAAATTATATGATATCACCTTTAATCCAATACCGTCACAATCCTAAATAAGTAAATTAGGCAGGAGAGCTATTTAAAGATTTATGACAAACATTAACTGATTTAAATTTAGCTTTTCGGAAATAAATGTTTTTTATTTTTATTTTATTAATAAATATTATTCCTAATAAAACATTATCTTTTTCACTTTAATTATTATTAATTAGTGGATATAAATAATTAAAATAAAAATATGGGATTTGAAGCAATTACATATATGAATTCAGTACTCAGCAAACAGATACCATTAAAAACAGTTTTTCGAAAAATTTCGTTTATTGGCGGTATTGGATTAAACGTACGATGATGATGAAAGTTTATGCATTGTTCCCGTGGGTTTATAACCAACTACAACTAGGGGCGGATTAACCCTATCAGGGCCCCTAGCCAATGCAATTCTCAAGGCCCTTTTCCCCCTTTTCTTACTTTTTAAAATATATATTTTCTATTACAAAACTCCAGTTGATCAGATCGACTCTTTTGGTATTCTGTTACTTGAATCGCGTATTAAAACATTATACCTACAAGTTACCTTGACTTGATGCTACAGCCTCGCCTCACATGCCGGACTAATTTCTTTTTACTTTCATTGAAATTATCTTAATAAATAGGTTACAGTTGTAGTTAATTGATGATCAAGGCTTCATGATGGAGTAGTCAAGAGAAATGAGACGCGATGCGTTTATCTTAAATTTCATCATCATCATCATTTCAGCCTACAGCCGTCCACTGCTGGACGTAGGCCTCCCTCATGTTGCGCCACAATGTGCGGTCCTGTGCCGCCTGCATCCAACGACGCCCAGCAACTTTCACTAGGTCATCGGTCCACCTAGTGGGGGGGCGTCCTACACTGCGTCGTCCGATACGTGGTCGCCACTCTAGAACCTTTCTTCCCCAGCGGTTGTCGGTTCGTTGAGCGATGTGGCCTGCCCATTGCCACTTCAGCGTGCTAATTCTTCGTGCTATGTCGGTTACACCCGTTCTTCTGGGGATTTCCGTATCTTAAATTGAATCTTGTTAAATGCAACAAAATACAATTAATGAAAATAAAACTATTTTCTTGCTCGGGACCCCTAGTCGATGCGGGGCCCTAGGCAGTTGCCTAATCCCCCTTATGGAAATCCCTGATAACAGCCGCCAAATCGAAGTGGACCTTTGTCCAACAGTTTATATTAGTGGGCCCCATGGATCCATAGATTTGAAGCTAGTGGAACCTTCACTAGCACAACGAGAATAGCTGATTGTATTTTGTTCACATCCAGTAACATCCATATTCAGATGACAATGATTTTATATAAATGTAAAGTTAATAGAGTGTATTGTATTATCGTCACAAGTAAGTAAAAAAAAGTCGCATATCATAATTTAGAGACGTTGAAAAGTAAGCAGACTCTCATACTTTTTTATAACCAAGGATTACCTGTTTTCGCCATCTAGTGGTGTGTAATGGAACAGTGTTTGTTATACATAGGCTGTTAGCGCCATCTAGTGATAAGTAGCAAAACTACGGTTTATAAAAAAATTTACTTGTACAACCAGGAATAAATTAATTCTCTTCAGAGCTTGATACTATGCTCAACGTAGATGGAGTTATCAACGTAATGCTTATACATACCAAACAAATCATTTACTTGTTTTGAATTGATAGGGTCTAATCAAAATTACATAAGTAATATTAAAAAATATCAAGCAATTGTCATATTAGACAATAATAAAAAATAAAATAAATTTTAAATACGTCAACAAAAATTCATTTATTAATTAAGATTAAGAGAATTAGTATTGTAGCATATATAACAGCTCACATACAAAATACTGTAATTTTTAATAATGCTGTATGAGGGCCAGAAGTACGAGTAACTAATAAATATTTTATATTGAGATCGCAATTTATGTTGGTCGAAGTATAAATCTTATTAATACATTTCCGTGTGGCGACGGAGTAAGAATACAATTCACCACCCCCTCTCTCTTCAACGACGGACGGCGTCCAGCAACATGAGGGCACTGATAATTGCAACGAACTTACAGCGCTGCTCTACCGAGGTCAGGCAAACCACGTGCTGCGCCGGCTCTTAGCTGTAGTCAGACGTGTTGGTACAGGGTTTCATTTCAAATTTTCCTTCTCTTAATTCTTTTGCATAAATGTTATATGAATATTCAATCCCTTAGTTGTTTTTTATGATACGGGTAAGAGAGGGGGTGGTGAATTATAGTCTTACTCCGACACCGCATAGAATATTATTACCACACGCAATACACTAAACTTTTAAATCGTGAAAATATTCATTTCTATGTTGAAATGTATGTATGCAGACGAACGACATATGGAATCATAATTTTAAGC
The DNA here is from genome assembly GCA_032191425.1 of Lymantria dispar. Lineage (NCBI taxonomy): Eukaryota > Metazoa > Arthropoda > Insecta > Lepidoptera > Erebidae > Lymantria > Lymantria dispar. The sequence goes on along the minus strand of CM063442.1, from coordinate 4,663,900 downwards.
CATTCTCATGGAGAGAATTAGACTAATTAAATAATAATAAATAACGGGAAGTATATTGAGGGATTCGGACTGGCAACGAATGACAAGGAACTCTATACCAGTGACCGGCCCAATGGTTATAGAGAGGGAATACAGAGAGAATACGGTCACACTCCACTTTAATATAATTTGAGAGAGAAGCTTATAATTTGAGAATTTCTTCCGTGTGGTGACGGCGTAAGAATACAATTCACCACCCCCTGTCTTACGACGACTAAGAAATATAAAATGCATATAACATCTATGCGAGAGAAGGAAAACTCGAAATAAAACCCTATAACAACACGTCTGACCAGCGTGGTATAGTAGCTCAATTAGCCTTCCATTATAGAGGAGGCTCGAGCCCAACAGTGGGACGTATGACATGATGATGATGAGACCGATGTCTGTCTTAAATGAAATCAACAAATACATAACTGTTGTGTTCCATATGCAGTCAGAAATGGCCAGTTCATCGCCTATAGTACACCAGTCTTGCAGAAAATCGATCACGAATTGTGGTAATTAGCTATTGCGCTTCGTTTTGTAAGCGATAGAGCCGGCCATCCAAATACTACCTTAGGCAGCAACATGGCTAGGCGGCAGATATTGCATTCATGGTATTGGTTCATGAGCGGTAGTTACGGCTTACTATTAGTTAAGTCTCTAAGTCCCCATGTGATGACGGAGTAAGAATACAATTCACCGCCTTATTCTCTTGCCCGTGGCTGTCATTAAAGACGACTAAGATATAAAATATGCATATAACATCCATCCAAGAGAAGGAAAACTCGAAATAAAACCCTACGCTAACACGTCTGACCAGCGTGGTTATAGTAGATCAATTTCCCTCCCATAGCGGAGTAGACTCGAGCCCAACAGTGGGACGTATATGCGCTGAAATTATGAATGATGATTAATTGAGTTACCCGCTTAGAGGCCATTATGAAAAATATAAACTTATTACAGATAAACCTTAAAAGGCTATCAAGGAAGTGGGTTTCAGTTAACCTGATTGCATATCTTTAAATCATGCGGGCGGTTAATGCTAAAATTTACGTATAAATATCCTAAAAAACATGTTGTAAATCTGCGGCGGATCAACGACCCATTGACCGAATCAGCGTTATAACCACAGATATTATGATACCGTTGCCATGGTGACAAATAACAAACAAACTTCGCGCTATTATATTACAATTACCAAGATACAACATGCGTGAATGTAAATTTCTTTATTTTATATATAATAGTTATACATTACTGCTTGATATCGAAGAATTGTTACACGTTTAAGCATATAACAGCAATGAAAAGAGAAGTATTTAAGGCCTTCATTATTTCTGAAAACTAAACCATCGTAGCAATCAAAAATGTATTTTGAAGCATTTCGATTGTAATTCAATAGACAAAGATTAGTTCCTAGTTGAAGTTTATAACTTATCCTGATGTAGTTATTCAAAAGTATTGTCTTAAAGGGTACACAATATTAAATATCATTATCAAAATATGGTATGTTGTGAAATAAAGTAACTCAATTCCAAATTTTGAAATATTAAGTATACAAAATAACTTAAAATCGAACGAATATTCTACCACTTTTCTTGGGGTGGACTATGATTAGCACACACACACTCCGTTACGTCCCGGGTGACAAAAGGACGGAGTGCGGCCCATAACCCACCGTATTCCTACCCCTTATCCATTGGGCCGACCGAGGGTACCGTCTCTCATTAACGTCTCCCACGGGTCGTCGGTCACCCTTACGCAGTGAGCCTCTCTGCGGTGATGAACTATTCCGCGGTCCACTCACCCGCGAATATTCTACCACCTGCCAAATACAGAAATGGTAATATTTAATTAGAACAAGAAATAACATCTTTTCGGCTCTGGAATTACGATGTAGAGTGTTAAATTAACGCAGTTTATTATTTAAACAATATCCGCCCTCGCTTCGCTTCGGTTTCAGTCACCTTACCCACGTAGGTTCCGTTCCCGTGGGAATACCCGGATAAAATAAATGTTACTTCCTGATATTATAGCTTTCCACTGATAGAAAGAATTTTTGATATCGGTTCGGTTGTTTAAGCGTGAGAGCGTAACAAACAAACAAACTTACTTTCGCATTTATAATATTAGTAAAAAAATTTCTTGTGTACGTGTGTGTCACTGAACTCCTTTCTAAACGGCGGCACCGATGTTGATGACATTTTTATGTGTGTTCACGGGGGATTCGCTGGTCAGGAATTGAGAACAAAATTTCTTCGTCTTCCTCTCTATATGTATTTAATCAATTGCTTGGCGCCGTAAGGATGTTATTAACGCCTCAAGGTAACTGAGCTCGAAAAATCTCCCAACAAAATAGTGGCAAAACGAGTGAAATGACACTGATGCTCGACCCGAGAAAGCTTTCTAAAGGAAATGAGCAATAAAATGATCCTAACGTTATATTTCAATAGCTTATAGAAACTAAAAACCCTAATACGCAAGTCCACACCAATTCATACACAAACAATTGACCCACATTTATTTCTAAAATATGTCCTTGACACGATACTCGAATAAATGACAAGTGCGACGTTTCTATTTTGATACAGCGTCATACATTGTATAATTCTATTTGGTGTGTAGTGGCAGCTACGAATACTACCAACTCTTATATTACTTGTAGATGTCGTAAAAGACTCTAGCCGAGGCCGCGAGTGGCCGGACCGGGGATTAGACTGCCCGCAAAGGGACCGACCACGCGATAGGGATGTGAAAAAATAATCAATTTTTAAATTAATCGATTATTTTTTTGTAATAATCGATTTTAAAAATCGATTGGCCCGATGCCGATAGCGGGGAGTACAGTAAGTTATGGGTCCGCACACCGTTCATCTGTCGCCCCGGGTGGATTGAGCAGCGTGTGTTCAGACCATAGCCTAAAAATAATCTGTTACAAAACACACTTTTTAAAACAGACTGTGATCTGGACAGAGGTCGCCCGAACCGCACAGGGCGACAGAACCTAGCGTATTACCGCTGTTTGGGCTGACCACTGGTAGCAATTACTTAACTACGGGGGCCTACCCGGAAGGTAGACCACATACGAAATATTCAAGAGAAGATTAGTCCAGATGTTATTGGTTTCTATTTATTCTATATTTGTAAAATCTGTCACTAGGGAATCAATTTTCCCCTAGCCGAGGCCGCGGATGACGTGACCGGGGATTAGTCCGTCACGCGCCGAGAGGCCGACCGCGTGAGGAAAAACCGACGTCCTCCCCGAGGGGGGGACGTCAGTCGATGGGAGGGTATAGGGGGTATTCCGTCGGGCCGACCACGGATGTCAAGTAACCCTGCTCCGGTGGTCGGCCCAACGACGAAGGCGACGTGGTTTTCGGGTGGGTTGCGGGAGTTGCGTACTTAAGCCCCTCTGTCGCCCCGGACGGAGTGGTGCGGAGGCGCGCCGACCGCAGCCCACCCACAAAAAAAAAAAAGAGGAATCAATTTTCATATGATGAAAATCCCCGAGGGGAGGACGTCGGTCTTCCTCGCGTGCTCGGCCTCTCGGCGGGTGACGCACAAACTCCCCGGACCAGTCATCCATGGGCTCAGCTAGGGAGGCATCAGGCGCAGGTAAATTATTTCTGCCTTAACTTTTCCTTCTCTAGAACAAATTTTATACACATATTATATCCCTTATACGTCTTTTACGACACCCACAGCTATCAAGGGGTGGTGGAATAATTCATACTCTCGTCGTTTGTACTTACATTGTGCGGTTTGGAGTCTTTTCATTCAGGTCATTCATTGTAAAATAAACGTGACCTTACAATAGAAGCTACAATGTAGGTTAGTCCACGCAATTACCCACCATTACTTCTAACATCAATCGAGGCACGAGAACTACGAAGGGATGTGTGACCCAAATACGAACTTCAAACTGAGTTGTAACTTAACCGACTTATTTACTCCAGCTCATTCAATAATAATATCCGTATTATACCACCGCTGTCGGAATAGAGCAGCTACTTGTGTGGCAAATAAATTTTGTATTTCAGTATTATTCGTATTTTCCGTATTATTTGTATTTTCCGTGTGGCGACAGAGTAAGAATACCATTCGTCTAAAATAGAGGGGACAATTTTACTCGTGTGTGTTGCGTCGTGTGTCTAAGGAACATAATATATATATAATAATAAGTACGCAAAAGAGGGGAAACTCGAAATAAAAGCCTTTACCAACCGTGTAACCAGCGCGGTACAATTTCCCTGTTGAGTAGAAGGCTCGAGCCCAGCAGTGGGAGGTATATGAGCCAGGATGTCATTTTTATTTTCACCTGTATGGTGATGGGTTAAGAAGTTAACATATTACCACCGCTTCTACATTGGTGGGGGAAAAAAAAGTAGGGAGCAACTGGACTACGGATATCAACTCCCCCTTTTTTTGACAGTGCGGACACACACCGTCCCTTCCATCAGGGGCACAAAAGGGCAGCGCGTCACCTCATAACCCGCCACAATTCCTTCCCTTCGCTATTGAGCTGACCACTGGTATCAAATCCTTAATTTCCATGGCCGGTCCGATGGAACAACAATCTTCTAAGAAAATATTAATAACACCAAACTACAATCGCTAGCAAGTCTACTAAGCGGGGTAATTTCAGCGTTATTCCCTTTAAGGAAGCCTATCTATAAGAGAGGACTTTGATAAAACGATGGGTAAATTTGTATTTTAATCTTTGAAGCAGTAGATACTACGTTTTATTATAAATAAAATCATAGATGTCCTTATTCCCATTTCATTTTATAAGTGATTAGATTTTTAGAATATAAGGGTTTAGTATTTTATCAATTGGCCTACCGTTAAAAACAATTCAATATTTTTAAAATGGTTTGACTATAACAAATTAGCTATGACTCATCATCATCATCATCATCGCAGCCCACATACGTCCCACTGTTGGGCTCGGGCCTCCTCCACAATGGGAGGGAATTTGACCTACTATACCATGCTAGTCAGACATGTTGGTATAGGGTTTCATTTCGAGTTTTCCTTCTCTTGCACAGATGTTATGTGCACATTATATCCCATAGTCGTCTTATACGACATCCACGGGCAAGATAGGGAGTGGTGAATTGTATTCTTACTCCGTCACCACACGGAAATTTAATACCATCTAAATGTAATTTTTCTAATCATATAGAAATGTACTTAATAAAGAAACATTGGTAATATTATAAATATAAATATTGATTAGAATTAGGACACCAATTTAGTTCTTTATTAATCCTGTCATAACTTATAAAGTGGCTCTTACCACGCTAAATTAATGTAACCGATTCCAAGAGCTTGTAGAACTTATAATGCTAGCTATAGTGAAATTGATATATTCCATAAGGAACTTCCTCAATATGTTTCATTAATAAAGATGATAAGAACTGATGCTTAATTTGTGACTATAATGTACTCTATAATATTAATAATATTTGTCTACTGTTTTTGTTCTTAATTCCTTCCTCTATAATCTATAATTTAGTTTCTATACTTTTGCCAGTTATGATATTTTTTTTCATTTATCTTCACATTGTGTTATACATAAGTGGAAACTGTTTAGCTATTGTTACGTGCATTTGTTTTTACTTTACCTGTATTTTTAAAAGCTGTATGTTTTCCTTAATAAATAAATAAAATAAAATAAATCAACTCTGTCTCGTATTATAGAGTGGCTATTACCACGCTAATACAAAGCTTCCAAAGTAGTAAATATAAACTAAAGAAATGTCCAACTGTTCTAAGGTTAAATGTCACAGGTTAATGTGATGTAAATTTCACACTGGCAATACAACGAACACCGCACTTAGAATATAAATATGTATTTTATTGAATTATCGCGATATTCGATAAGATCTCGCGTGCTACTACTCGAGGCTAGTTCATTTAACTCACTGGATGGAGATAAGTAAGATTATCTGTAGGCTAACGAACGAACTAAAAAACTAACTTTGGTAATAAAAAGTAGCATTTAAGTTATAACACAAACTTGCCTAACGCATGAATTAGCTAAAATATATCCCGACAATGATGATCCGCTCAAAAGACGCAGAGTCCTCGTGACTAATTATAATGCACCGTGCTACCCAGCTGTCACCGCGGACAGCAGAAGTTACAATTTGGCATTTGCTCTGTCTTCTCCTTCCCTATACTTGTGGTGACGGAGTAAGCATACAACTCACCATCCTTTCCCGTAGATGTTGTAAAAGACGAGTAAGAAATGTAATTATCACTGCATGGGAAAGAAAATTCAAAACAAAATTCTATGTCACAGTCCGTCTGACTAGCATGGGATTGTAAGTCAATTTTTCTTCCATAACAGAGAAATTTGTGGATGCATATGACGTTCTTCTTTTCAAACAAGCTATTCTGCACAGAATCAAATAGGATGCTTCATAGAAGTTCAAAATTTGATGATAAGGTGAACCTTAGATAGCATTTTCATAAACAATTACAGGTAGTTCTTCAAAATTAGTGTAGTCTATACTATGATTCATTAAATTCTATGATTACTTACCATTCGTTTAATGATAGTTAATTTTAAATGTGTATACATAATGTACTACGTAACAGGGTTTTACTACGAGCAGGGAATTTAATGTAACGTGAAAATATCTAGAGTCAGAAGCGACCGTGGCATTGCCGATTGGCCTTGCGCTTTGCAAAACTGTTTGTTGTTATCGTAAAAAAGCACGCTTAGTACCTGTGCCTGCTTTTAAAGTTAACAATGATGAACCTTTGCTTTAAAATTATTTGCTAGCACCGCGCAATATACCTAATATTTTATTGGTAAAATCCTCTTAAAATTGCATACCTTAAGAACACACCATTATGTTCAAAGAAGAAAAATTAAAAAAGATAGTCTTTTTCTGTACTTTTGGTCATATGGGCAAAAATATTGATAGAATTAAAAAAAAACTTTTATTTGTCTTCGAGCACCTGGGACCATGCTTCGAGGGACTGTACAACGCGTGTCTAGCGTCTGGGCGTTGAAAGCAGAGGAAGCTGCTCTTGACGAAATCAGGACGGTTTCTGGACTCGGCCGTGGCCTACAAGCCCATCGTGCTGCTGGATGGTGTGGGTTGTTGGAGATGATGCTGGCTACGCGCATTGGACCGCACCTTAACGAGGTCGACCCCGATCTGTAGGACGCCTAATTTGGTTTCAGGAGTGGGCGTTCGACGATCGCGGCCCTATAATGCCAAATTCCCATGATCACGATCCTTCAAGATGTCGTAATTTGACCTAGTAGGGGGTCGTCCAACGCTGCATCGTTCAATTCGTGGTCGCCATTCGAAAACCTTTTACCCCATCGCTTGTCGCTTAGACGAACGATGTGGCTTGCCCATTGCTATTTCAAAGTGCTAATTCTTCATATGTCTTATGGTTATTTTATCATCATTATGATAATAAGATAAGATTGAGCAGTGCTAATTTTTTTTCATAGACAAAATCCGTGTTATTATAGACAAAAGGAATATTTATTTTGTATTTGAGATGTGTAATCTTTACTGTGTGAAATTTTCCCTCATAATAATCTAGGAACCACGAGCTTAGAACTGCACTTGCGTGATTGTTTACTAGTCCGACAGACTTCAAACGCAAGTTACTGATGACCTGTGTAAGGAAGAATCGCCTTACTCTTCGTTCTCTGAAAGCCTGTATGGCGGACTACGCGTGCCGTTAATTTACATGGGTTAAAAATGGCTTAACGCGCGGTGCATGTATTGCAGATAGGGAATGATTTTTCCTATGCAGGCCACCATGGTGACAACGGCTAGTGACAATCGTTTATATGTTCTAATTATGCGTTATAAATAAATAAACCCTATACTAATCCATTTGAAACTTCTTCCTTTTATGAAGGAGGCTCCTCTCCTGACTCGCACTGCTAGTGCGTGAATATGAACTGAGACGATGATGATGGAAAATTACATGCAAGATTGCGAGCTCTGCCTACTTCTTCGAGGGTAATAAGGTAAAGCTATAAATACAAAAGTAATAATATTTTATACGATTGATATAGACAAATCTTCACTAAATCTTTTTTATGTACGTCCGAAAACTTGACCGATTTAACCGACAGTACTTGCTCGTACTTCACGTGACCAATAATCATTTATCAAAAACCACTCGTATCAAAAGAACATTGGTAGCAGCAAATTCAGTTCAACGGCACTAAATGTAGCTACGTAACACGAATTATACTACTTAAGTATGTATACGGGCTTCTTAGCTGTAGTGTTTTCCACTAAACGAAACCTTAAATGCTTATATTAATTTATAAGCGGAGCGGGCAACTGAGCGGCAAGCGGAATAACATATATTAAGTATGTCTATGTTTGAGTGTCGTTAGGTCTTAGACTGACTATTATTACTGATAATCTCGTCTTTTACAATATATGGGCTCGCTAAATTTTCAACTAACTATTTTTGTCATGTCGACGTTTTGCATTATTTTCAATATCTATAGAAGTAGAAAGAAAAGAGTACTAGTTCCGAATGATAGAAAATAATATTTAACGGTCGCTTCTCAAAATAACGCATCTTACTTACACGAAAAGTTTTTATCGTAGCATGTTCTACAGGAATATAGAAAAGGAATTTAAAAAAAGCCAGTATTCATTATTAAAAAAAAAACTATCCTACTAATATCTTCTTACGGATGTGAAGAAGTGAAAATGTGAAGATGTTTGTTGCTGTTTTACGCAAAAACTACTAAATGTATTTTGATGAAACTTCACAATAATAAAGCTTACATATCAGAATAACACATAGGTTATAATTTATTCCGATATTCCCACGGGAAGAGGAACTGCGGGTGAAACCGCAGGGCGCTGCTAGTTAATAATTTAAACCGTAAATTGGTTCCGGGTAATTTTAAAACTGAGTCAAGACTGCCTTGCATTCTAATTTATGATCTGTCATTTCATATTCACACTTGATCTGCGCTTGGCTTAATGCATTCTCGGCATGTATTATAGAAAAATACTCTCTGCTTAATAACTACAGGCGCACTATAAACTAAGAAGTCACGGCACCAACAAAGTGTTAACAACATCCACCGATTTAATAAAATCGCTTGCACTCAATCCGCTCATCTCTGCTAATAACTAACACCACGAGTTTTATAAATATTCAGTGGTAATGAACTTGTGAAGGTGCCTGAACTTATATATAAGGGCCTGAATTGCTGATAAGAAATATAAAGACGATCGAAAATGTATAATTAGTTAACTCACTTGAAACCACTTAATGATGGAAACACGAAAATGCTAATTGAAAAAATAATAGCCAGTGCGTAGACAAGTAATTTTGTACATACATACAATACAAGTTAATTTCGGTTAAAACGATTAAAAAAGTAGATAATAAAACAAAGAATACATTCACAATCCATGTGACAGGGTAAGAATACAATTCACCGCTCACTATTTTTTCCGTGGATGTCGTAAAAGACGATTAAGGAATATAATATGCAAATAAGATCTGTGCAAGAGAAGGAACACTCGAAATGAAACCCTATATCTAATGTCTGACCAGCATGGTATAGTAGGTCAAATGCCCTCCCATTGTGGAGGAGGCCCGAGCCCTACAGTAGGACGTATGTAAGCTGCGATGATGATTTATAATTTGTGATTTCTGGAACTTGCTGTATTGAAAATATTTTAACATTCTTCGAATTTTTGACGAGAGGATTTGACCTAATAATAACTGCTACCCACAAGCCAAAATTAAAAGTATGCTATACAAGTCCATAACTATGCTTGGATGAAAGACGCGCTTTTTTCTACATGGCATTATGACGTCAGATAGGCGGCCGGTCATAAAACCATTGCCAAAACTTTTGCAATATCTGCGATAGAGGAGTACACATTGCATCGACCCAAAGTAACTGGAATGAGAGCAGAATAATAATGAATGTATATGACATTATTTTCTAATTATTAATTGCCTGTATTGATTATCTTGAATGTGATTCCTTTACAGGATAAATATTTGCTCTTGCATGACCCAAATATTTCTTTCTCGAATCGATGTTTGGCGTCAGATTGTAATTTGTCTTTTAACTGTATTAAAGCTTTCCTAAGTCAAATAATGTATTTAGTGAGAATATAGTTTATTTTTTAGGAATAATAATATTCATCATCATCATCGCAGCCCAGATACGTCCCACTGTTGGGCTCCGGCCTCCTCCACAATGGGAGGGAATTTGACCTACTATACCATGCTGGTCAGACATGTTGGTATAGGGTTTTATTTCGAGTTTTCTTTCTCTTGCACAGATCTTATGTGCATATTATATCCCTTAGTCGTCTTGTACGACATCCACGGGCAGGATAGGGAGTGGTGAATTGTATTCTTACTCCGTCACCACACGGAAAATGAAAAAAAAATAATATTATATAATTTAAAATAAAATTGAAATGTAATAGAGGAAGAAGGTCTCTTATATCTTAGAAGGACCTAACTTGACATGCATGCAAGGATGAGACCTTAGTCAGTGTGTTCGAACCTAATGTCGCTGAAAAATTCCAAACTAATACTTATTAACGTAGTCAATTTATTATTGCTTATTGAACTAATTACTGAAAGATAGTAGTAGTAATTAGATTTATTAGGATACAATTAGGTCAGAGGTAAAAAATAATTGCATGATATCATGGCTAGCATAGGCTTTCCGTGTGATGACGGAAAAATAATACAATTCACCACTCCCTCTCTGGTCCTAGCGTATCGTTTTTATGATACTCTCTTAGTCGTCTTTTGACCACTAAGGCATTAATAAAGATAATATCTACATATGTTACAGAAGAAAAACTCGAAATAAAACCCTATACCAACCCGTCTAATTAAGGGCGTATAGTAGATGAATTTCCCTCCCACTGTGGAAGAGGCTTGAGACCAGCAGTGGCACCTGTATGAGCTGTGATGATCATAGACCAGCTATGCAGTCAATTTGTATAATAATAATAAAGTTAAAATTAAGGTTATTGTGTATATGAAGTTTCACATCTGCTTACTAATACAGACGTTATTATAATATTATATTGGTACCGATTTCGGATACGATATAATTTCGGTTTATCCGGCGGATTCGCATAGTTTCAGTTACGCTTCTTGAATTTTGAGACAATTACAAAGGGTCAGTTCCAAGTATTGTTACTATCGTATAATTCTGCCTTGGTGAGAATTACATTTCAGCTGTCAGTTTTTCTGTTTGAAATAAAACTTATAGTAACGTATATCATACAGACTCCGCCTCTATTCGAAATCATTCGAAACTTTTAGATCCGTTTCGGTTATGGTTTCAGATATATTTACGTTTCGGATATCCGGTAATATTACATTCCTAGGCTAGGTTACTAATCATTAGTTTACGGCTAACTTCATTTTATAGCTACGATGGTAATTTTTTGATTTATATTAATAAGATTAATATTTTTAAAAAATCCAAAATCGAACGGGATCTTAAAATTATCTTAAAACAACCATTGATACACATAAAAAATAATAACCTATCGGGCATACATTTCACGTAAACAATTATACTGTAAATAAACTTATAGTCTATATTTATTACTAAATAATAAAATAACTATTTCATAGCATCAATGACCATTTTCCTGAGACCTCTATAAAATTGCTCTTTTCCTTGTACTAGTGAATATGTTAAGCGTTGTAGCAGGACAGAGTGAGTCATTTATTTCTGGTTACCATTGCTCACCACGACAATAACATAGGACAGTGATTAATATTTTTTGGAAATGGCCTTTATCAAATAAATTTTATTAAAAACTTAATCATTCTGTGTGGTCACGAAAAAACACCTACCAAAATACTGCTCACACCTGAATAATCATCATTATCGTAGCCCACATACGTCCCACTATTGGGCTCGGGCCTCCTCCACAATGGGAGGGAATTTGACCTACTACACCATGCTGATCAGACATGGTTTCCATTTCGAATTTTCCTTCTCTTGCACAGATGTTATGTGCATATTATATCCCTTAGTCGGGTTTTACGACTTCCACGGGCTATCTTGCCCTATGGATTGGTGGATTGTATTCTTACTCCGTCACCACATGGCAAATAGCAGCTCTATTTAATTGTGTGTACTTATATTTTGTATCTTTGAAGTTATACTTCTTTTCGCGCATTAGGGCAAAATTATGAGAGTAATTTTTTTCGAAAAACCGACACCTGTATTTAGCTAAACAACATTTTTTTTTTAAGATGCGCGCGCACCTCGTCACTAACGTCAACTAGATAATGCGTTTTAATAAAACTTTCAATGTATTAAATCCCCTTTTTCTATTATTAGTGTCGTTTTTTTTCTACAAACGTAGGATAACGCGAATGATAAAATTTTTAGAAAGATTTTTATCGTGTTACGCCAAAGAAGTATAACTTCTTACGTGTGTACATACACACACAAATTCTTTTGTGTGTAGAATAAGGGTTGCATAACACGAAAGATATGAGACACAAGAATAAACTAAGATAGAGCGCTCCCCGTGAACTAAGATGATATCTAATCTACTATGAGATATCCATATACCATATATCATCTGTCCACCTCTTTGTATTTATTGTATAACGTTAAGAAACTACGAAAAAGACAATGTTTTCAACAACAAAAGGTTTTAACGTTTAAAAATTTTCAAATGTTTTACACCTAAAAGACTATTTTTGAAGTGAATACTTTTTTAGCCGCGTTGGACCCTTTTGATAAGGCAACTACTTATGGTTTCTCGTCATCGACATGCTCAGGACTGGTGCATGCGCAGTATGCTGTATGCCTTAGACACTTTTTGTATGGGTCTAGTCTCGTGCGTTCGCGTCATCGACATGACTATATGTATATTTGTAGCTATACTACTATAGCTGACGTATAGTAGTGCTGTGTATCTATACCAATAAATAAAATTGGAGTGTCTGTTTGTAATGTCAAAATAATAGGCTTTTTTCATGCTCACACGGTTATTTACACGACACCTATGCCTAAAATAGCGATAAAAAAAAATTTGTCTGTCTGTCTGTCTGTTTGTTCCGGGTAATCTTCGAAACGGCTGGACTGATTTCAAAAATTCTTTCACCAATGGAAAGCTATAATATCAGGGCGTAGACTAGGCTATATTTTATCCCGGTATTCCCACGGGAACGGGAACTACGCGGGAAAAACGACTATAACCTATAACCGAAGCGAAGCGAGGGCGGATTGCTAGTATCTTATAAGTTAAATTGAATGGATTTAGTAAAAAGTTCAATGTGTATATACTGTTCATTGTTGAAATAATGTTTTTGATTATTTCAATTGAATTGTATTTTGTCACGATCTTGTATAGTCCGTAATTTATTTGAATAATAAAAAACCGTATAAACATGCATATAATTATGGCTCGAAGTGTTAATAGACGTGAAAATCAGATTGATATCGGTATTTAAAACATTATGAAATTTAAAATTTTAATACTAGAACTTTGAAGTTTTCACTTCTGTCGGCAGTCTCTATAACTGCCATTTTTTTTGTAAGAGGTGTCTTTTTGCCATATCCAGTTGCAGATATATATCCGTGTATTAAAAGTGGTGGTTTAAGGGTGGCACGTGCGACCAGCGGCCAGCGGTCAGTATTCGGCCTGCCGCCGCCCCACCTCATTGTGTACAATGGACTTACGCTAACCGCCATGACAGACGACATTCCAGGTAAAGTTTTCCTATTTCAAATATTTCCATAGACACGTAGACTTTTTTTAAATTTTATAGGAAGATACTACTTGTTTTAAGTTTTTTTTTTAAATTAATAATTAGTGATTAAGACTGATTGTTTTGTTTATGCTAAGTAGATAGCTTTAGTAACTTTAGAGTGTGGTAGAAATACTAACTGACTTATCCGTATGGTGACGGAGTAAGGATACAATTCACCACCCCCTCTCTTGCCCGTGGGTGTTGTAAAAGACGACTAAGGGATATAATATGCGTATAATATATATGCAACAGAAGAAAAACTTGAAACTAAACCCTATGCCAACATGTGTGACCAGCGTAGTAATAGGTCAATTTTCCTCCCATTGTGGACGAAGTTCAAGCCCAACAGTGAGACGTGTATGAGTCGAAATGATGATAATTACATAGTAGTATGATGGCGACTACGAATATTACCAGCTTTATATTGTTCGTGGCTATACTAAAAGATGACTAAAAATTTTACATGTTCCTTTCTATCTAATGCCATCTGGACATTTTCAAGAAGAATTCACGTAAAGCAGGCGGCTGGTAATAAAACCATTGCCGGTAACTTTTTCAATGTGTACTTTGGAATTGTGTACTTGGGTGACCATCTGTAGAACAAAATTAAACTCAATTTTGTTCAAGCATAATATTTTTGAAAATTTATTTATTTACAATCAATCATAATATCTTAACAGGCCATTTAACCTAATGCGATATTATTAAGTAAAAATTATAAAATTAATAACACTTATAAATGTAATAAGACAATAATATTATACAAACAATAAAATATAATATCAAAATATTAATCATAATTTAATATTGTATTTTGTCAAATAATATTTAGCTAAATAATAAATTAAGATATGTAATACAATATAACAATAATATAAAACAATTATTAAAAAACATCTCTCCCATAGGACACATAATATCGGTACGGCATAAGATTCATTTAACCCGGGTCAATATAATGCTCTTAGTCGTCTTTTGCGACACCCAAAAGCAATGCAAGGGTTGGTAGTTTTCTTAACTATCATATAGCAACCATTCTCTTCTTGATATCATACCCACATAAATCCCACTGTTCCGCTGGAGTCTCAAGCGTAATGGTAGGGAAATTTACTTATTAGACCACGCTAGTCAGACGTGTTGACATAAGATTGGCGAATTTTCTTTCTCTTGCATAGATATTATTAAGGGATATATATCCCTTAATCGTTCCAGAAAGTTCTCAATTGTATTCTTACTCCGTCACCTCACGGAATGGCTTCTTTTCTTATCCATACTTAAATACTAAATATACCTAATTTTAACTGTACCCCTTGCTAGGTGCCATAGATTCGATTTCCTCGCAGGACAATACTTTATGCGGGTGACTGAACCGGGGATTTAGTCCGTCACCCGCCGAAAGGCCAACCGCGCGACGGTGACTGACGTCCCCAAAGAGGGATGTCGTGCGGGGAGAGTTCTCCGCGATTGGGGTATTCCGTCGGGCCGACCACTGAAGACAGGGAACTCTGCACAGGTGGTCGGCCCAACGATGAAGGCGACGTGTTACGAGTGGGTCATGGGGACGCATGGCGCTCCTCTTTCGCTCCGGACGGAGCCGGGCGGCGAGTGAGCTGACCATGGACCACCCCCAAAAAAAGAAGAGAAAAGGACAATAATTTGTGCGATCTAAAAATTATTACACTGAGTCTAGGTGTAATTTGGTACCCTGGAGGTATGTCCCGCCTGGGGGCCTCAGCGCTGCGACCTGTCGGCGGTCATAGGAACGGGCCTGTCGTTGTTGACCATCATAACAAAGATGCTCGACAGCGACAGGTGCTGGTCGGCGATGGCCTCTTTCTGCGAGGAGGTCATCGCCCGGAAGGAGGGCGCGGAGCGGGAACGCGAGGCACTTGCGTCCGCTAACTCGCTCCGTAGGCGGCGGCCAGGGAGGGGGAGGCGCCGATATGCGCGTCTCCTCCCACCGCCTTGAGTGACGACGGGACGTGGCCCGACGGCCTTGCGTAGGAGTGTCGGGGATCGAATGTCATTAGACGATCTCTCCGGCACTCCGTAAAAGCGCGGAAGGGACCGCTGTTGGTTTTAGTGGGTATTCCGGTTGCATAGGCGACTGGTGAGTCCCACACACCCCCCTCGTCTGTTACCGGCGAGGGGTAGTGCGTAAATTGCATTTCCACAACGTTAACAAAAAAAAAAGGGTGTAATTTGGTAATTTGGGTCCGTAAATTATGTATTTGTAAAGTTCCACGCAAAATACTCGTATCGTTACTTTCTGGTTATAAGTAATCGGATGGCATTCGTTCCGTAGAAAAAGTATTACTTTCCCGAAAATAGTACCAAAAATGGCTAACGTATTTAGTTGTTTTTATCTTCTGTAAGAAAAACTTTTAACATAACAACTTTAGTTTTCTCAAGGGCAAGAGCGGGAAAATCATCAGGATTCTGTGGTAACTTCATGTAAACACGCTTCGTTTAATAAATCCTTAAATATAACTATAATATTTCGCATTCCCTGAATTTTCTCCAACATGTTTTTCAAGTATTCACAGTTATAGTCAAGTTCCAAGTGTTTACAGTAAGTCTCTTTGACATTAAGTCAAATTGTCGCCTTCAACAGTATTATGACCACTGTTAACGGTATTTTTTTAATATTTTATGGAAACTAAAACGCATGGGAAGCACCTTTCTATTCACTACACTCCGCAACATATTACAGAAAATCACTAAGATATTGAATGAAATACAAAGCCACCACATGACACTTTTACATTCCCGTCAAATATCCCCAGCTCTCTCCTGGGAAACACACAAAACCTCGATGCGAACTCCAATCCACGTATCAAGAGTGGCGATACTACTTCTTATATGTGTATTTCGATACAAATCTAATTCCAACGATGATTTTTTTAAGTAATGAACGCAATTTGTTAGTTATCACACTTTTTCGTTTTGGGAGATTTTAGAATGATGATGATGATAAATGATGATTTTAAGAAACTTTTATTTTACGTTTACTATTCTACACTACAACATTAAAAACTTATCCATTGCTGAGCCAAAAACGATTGAGAGAAAAAAAAATAAACTACTAATAAATTAAATCTCCGTATTTGAAATACTCAAATACTAAATATATAGTGGCCCATAATCATACTTGCCTGCATAATGGCTGTCTCTTGAATTGTGATTGTACTGCAATCGAAGTGACAGACACACAAAAATACCTAGGATTAGTAATTGATAATAAATTTAATTGGCATGCTCATTTCAACCATGTTTGCAATAAACTAAGACAATTTTTAGTGAATATCATAATCATAAAAATCGCATACCATTTAAAGTGAAACTAATCTATAATCTATATCTATAACAATAAATAAAATTGGAGTGTCTGTTTGTAATGTCAAAATAATAGGCTTTTTTCATGCTCACACGGTTATTTGCACGACACCTATGCCTAAAATAGCAATTAAAAAATTTTTGTCTGTCTGTCTGTCTGTTTGTTCCGGGTAATCTTCAAAACGGCTGGACCGATTTCAAAAATTCTTTCACCAATGGAAAGCTATAATATCAGGGCGTAAACTAGGCTATATTTTATCCCGGTATGCCCACAGGAACGGGAACTACGCGGGTAAAACGACTATAACCTATAACCGAAGCAAAGCGAGGGCGGGTTGCTAGTGTTATATAATTCACCAGCTGAATCGCATATTCAGTATGATCTTAGCAGCTATGGTCGTACATATGTATAAATCATATTTACAAGATATCTATAAACTACAGCTCAAAATCCTTAAGAACATAGTCCCTTATAAAATAAAAAGTATGTGTCATGACAACAAAATGTCTTTCTTTAAATACTGCAATGTCTTGGCTATTTTTTTACAAGTTAAATACGTACTACTCAAAGAGCACTTTTTTAAAGCAAATATACAAGACAAAATTGAACATCCTATATATATACACAAGCTGTTGCTAATAACCGACTGTGTGTAAGACGCGCAAACAATGTTTACGGTGAACGCACGGCTATCTACATGGTCCCGAGAATTATAAATGAATTACTACCCGAAGTTAGAAATATTATTGCAATTTCAAACATCAAACATAAATTGAAATCGTATTTCATATCTACGCTATAAACCGCTACTGTCAATGGCATTAATTTTAACAAATCTAAGTGGTTTTAAATTGTCATTGTCATTACTTGTATAAAATTGTAACTTTTTTTGTTCTGGTAAATAAATAAAAAAATAACTATTTTGAAGTTTAATAAAATAGAAAATTTGCGAAAATATACATATCTTTATTTTTATTTAGAGCTTATAACTGAAAATAGCAATACTAATGATGATAGCAAACAAAGCATTGTTATGACGTGCCGGTGAACGCACGTGATCCGGTCGATAGCCTGTCCGGTATTCTGTTGGTCACTAATACACTTACTTCATGGAAACTATAGAAGACAAATTCAGCAATGGTTACCGACATTTTGTGAGGTGTAATTTCCGCAGAAAGAATTAACGAATCAAACAACGATCGACCTAAGAGACAACGGATTTCACGCTAAGTCCACGCTGACCATCGTCGTCTTATGTAGCTCGGTACGCAATAATAATCACAAAAATTAATAAAAAAACAAAATCACGTTACGGTGACCCTAAATAACTTCAACAGAAGTATTTGTAACAACAAATATATTATTAATATAAATTAGACGAGGTTATTATAGAATGCTTAGTATTCGGCTGATAAAATTATTTCCTTGGCCTGATTAAAAGGCTAACTCTATTCTAAAATTTTTCAGTTGGAGCTTGACCGTGGTCTTAAACCAACGCTTGTGAAATATTAGAGAGTTAAAATAAATATAATAAATATATGAAATAATAATAAATATTTAAGATTATAATAATAATAAGAATTGATGTTATTATAATAGCAATAACGAAATAAGTAAATAAAAACACTCGCATTAAAGAAAGAAATTTTAACGAAATGCCTATTCGTTTTGACACTTTTCAACAAACCGCTTCGAAGCAAAGCGAACGTAATTATTATTCCTTTATAATAATAGTTTAATAACTTTATTTTGCTTACACAACATCGAACTTTTCGGCCATTTTATTTTTTACCAAATTATAAATAGACAAGTGAAATAAAACTATTTTTTCGGGGTTTATCGCGTTTGTATATGCTGTCGTTCTGCTTTGCTGTCGTTCCGAAGAGTTCAGAGTTCTTGGAGGATTTTTAGTTCTCTCTTGGCCATGAACATGAATAGAAACGCAATGAAATGCGTAAAAATATGTCCTTAGTTTTATTTCATACTAGCAACCCGCCCTCGCTTCGCTTCGGTTATAGTCGTTTTACCTGCGTAGTTCCCGTTCCCGTGGGAATACTGGGATAAAATATAGCCTAGTTTACGCCCTGATATTATAGCTTTCCATTGGTGAAAAATTTTTTGAAAGGGTCTAGCCGTTTTGAAGATTACCCGGAACAAACAGACAGACAGACAAAAATTTTTTAATCGCTATTTTAGGCATAGGTGTCGTGCAAATAACCGTGTGAGCATGAAAAAAGCCTATTATTTTGACATTACAAACAGACACTCCAATTTTATTTATTAGTATAGATGCATTATGCAAACTCTCGTAAATATCAGAAATCATTAAATAACCCAAATTCATGTATGTATCTAAATCAAAATATATTTAAATTAATTATTGAAATCAAATAATAGCTTTGCTTAATGAAAATTAATGACCCTACGATGTATCCATCAACAACTAGATTTGTTTTGTGCAACAAATGGGGTGTGCACAGATGTTACTGTGGCAACCAATCTTAGTCCAATATTCGATCTGAAGTTGATAAAAAAACCCTTACCGGTATCGTTAATAGCTTTTTCTTCTGTGAAACTTACAATATTAAATTAACTTTAAAAGAGAAAGTTTGTAAATTGTGCCAGTGACGGAAAAGTTAAAAAGTGAACGCCTATCGTGGTACGGACATGTGATGAGACGGGATAAAAGAAATGTTATGAGGAATGTTTTGAGTATGAGACTTGAAGACTTTAGAAGTAAAGGAAGACCTAAGAAGATATGGATGGATTGCCTAAAACATGATATAGAAAGGGAATGAATTCAAAGATAATGTCTGCTAGGGTTTTGTGGAACAAGAGTAAATATTGCTTCGACCCCAAGTAATTGAGATAAATGCAAAGTAATGCTAATGATACTTGTAATAGCTCCCAAGATAATGCTCGTGTAGTTTGGTAATTACGGCATTGGCTGATGGGTGGATGGGATTTTAATCAAATTCACCACAATATCAATTTGTTTAGAGATTTTCTACAATAAAAAATTATTTACATATACAAATTATAAATAAATTTAAACCAAGCTATAGAAATACAAAACAATTGTAAAAATATAAACTACATAACAAAGTGACATGCATTCAGCCTCATTACCATTTAAATATTAAAAGCGGTCTATTCCGTTACACGCAACCCTTAGTTATAGCCCTATACATAACTGGTAGATTACGCTATTGTCTATACATGCTTAAACATATAAAATTGCATCGTGGTAGTATTTTTTTAAAAGCAAACGAACCGACTAAATCTTAAATCCTTGTATCGCGACACGTTATACGGATATACCATCTTTTTATCTAAATGTGGTCCGGCCATTACGTTATCTAACCGCCCAAGTCAACATTATTTAGTAGAAAATATTAGCAGCCCGACAATAAACAGATAATATCAAGATAATGCAGGAATTGCTGCGAAAAAAAATGCCCCAGTGACGAAGGAGTAAAAGAGTGAACGAACGTATGTGAGGAAAGTTTGCAGAATGGACGTAAAGGAAGTCCAAAGAGAAGATAGACAGTTTGAAGCATAATATATATATATATATATATATATATATATATATATATATATATATATATATATATATATATATATATATGTATAGATACGATGTAATTACAGAAATGACGAACAAAATGAAGAAGTGTATGAAAAAAAGGACATATTGCGTTGATTTTGAGTATTTGGAATAAATGCAGGATGATGATGATCTTTCTTGTGGTGATGGAGTAAGAATACAATTTATCACCCTCTCTCACGCTCATAGGTGCCGTAGAAGACGACTATGGGAAATAATATGCATATAACATGTATGCAAGACAAGGAAAACTTGAAACAAAACTCTGTGCCAACACGTCTGATCAAGTGGTATATTAGGTTAGTAGGTCAATTGGCAACGGTGGGACGCATATGGACTTAGATAATGATATGACGAGCAAGAGAAGGATAGTAAGACGAAGATTGTCACGGCATTTCGTACATATAATGCATAAAATTGCTTATCACGTTCGCTGCGTTACGAGATCTATTAGATCTCTTGCAGGATTTTCGTACTATGCGTTGACTATAATCGTGTTTTTTCACTCCTTGTGGGAGGCTCTAACGTTTAAAGTATTTTAAGTATGAGTAAGACAAATATACATATTTGCTTCTTACCTAAACGTGAATTCAAAAACATAAAAAAAACAATTAGAGATGGATTAGGTCCCTAACGCACAGTAGTATAATTATTTTTATTCCTTGCGTTAGGAGGCCTGTTGATACTCGTAAAATCGTGCGCCTCGTAGACGCAAGAGAGGCAGGATGGGCGGCGCGGGCGCTGCGTGCCTCGATTTAATGTTGTCCTAGCATCGACGTAGGAGGTCTGTTTCTTTTTTTTTTATTGCCGAGCAAGTAACACACCTGATGGTAAGTGATACTGCCGCACATGGACCTCTGCAATACACGGGGACACAGATTGGCCGTGGCCTACCGTGAACAAAAAGCTCTCCCTAAGCCTCGATTAAAGAAGGACATATTATGCAGAGCCTGCACGTACGTGGGAGAAATAATCACTGAAAACGTACAGTTGAAGACTATAACGTTTCTAGGTGAAATGGATGAAGCCTGCTGCGGTGTCGAGTGATACGTTGATAAAATGGTGACGGTGGTACTAAATCAAACAGTTCCTCAGAGCATTCCTCATAAAAGAGCCAGTAGAGTACACAGAGTGACATAAAGTGTCTCCATCGCTCTAATGACTCCAATCTGTCCGTAAGATTAGGATCCCCGACAATTCGAATTGCACGCCTTTACAGGGAGTTAAGTGGGTATAGCTGATATTTGGGCTCATCTGCTCAGAGATGTAAGCAGTACTCCAGATGAGGACAAACTTGTGCTTTGTATAACACAAGACGCTATCTCGATGTGAAGTACCGCTTGGCTCTGTTCAGGACGCCGAGAGTGTCTCCGTAGAACTGAGGCACCATAACAAATGGGTTCTTCTTTGCAGTGAGCGCGCAAACTTGTGTATTCGTGATATTGAACTGGACTAAGTTCTATTCACCCCATTCCGAGACCCGCCCCAGAGAGCGCTCGTCATTCAGACATAAGTTGAATCCTTTGCTCGACATCCGTGCTATCCACATAGTAACGCACATTATCTATGGAGAGCATGTCGTTGATATGCACAATGAACAACCACGGGGAGAGCACCGAACCTTGTGGAACATCAGTGTTAACAATCATGGTATCGGAGCAAGAGCCATCTTCGACGACTTCTATGCTCCATTCATTTAGAAAGCTGGTGATCCATTTACAGAGTCCCTCAGGAATTCTATATGATGGTAACTTCGATAGAAGTGCCGTATGCGGTAAGACCCTATTTAACGCCTTTGTGACATCTAGGCTGAACGCTAGTGCTCACAGTTGCCCTCCAAGACCTCTTCCCAACAATGTGTGAGGCACACAAGAAGATCACCAGCTGACCGGCCATGACGAAAACCGTATTGACGATCACTGATCAGCTGGTGATCCTCAAGGTACTGCAGAAGCTGGCGGTTTATAACTTTCTCCATTATATTGGAGAGCAAGGATGTTATAGCAATTGGCCTCTAATTCGATGGATCAGACCAGTCTACTTTTTTAAGGATCAGATTGATGTGGGACAGATTGTCTTAATAGCATTTCTGTTGGGCTTTGGGGTTGCACATCTCCCTGGTTAGTTTCTGGTAGCCTAAATTTCGTTTATTGTAACAAAAACGTTGCTATAGTAAACTTACAAGTGACCTGTGAAATACACCTTTAATATGTGAACTATACAGGTGTCCCATGGCAATGTATTATATAAGATGGAATTAAACTGACATCCCTTTTTAAAATAGGGAGTACAAAAGCAATAACTGAACACATTTCGAAATAAAATATATTTAAAAAATTGAGTTTGTTGTTGATAGTCTGTTATTCTGCCCTATGCCGCCATACAAAAGTTGAAAAATCTTTCAATTTTGACTTTTAAATATTCAGAATGAATTCAATTATTGCTTCTGTACTTCCTATTTCAAAATAGGTCATTAATTGGATACCACTAAATATTTTTTAAAGCAACAACAGCCTAAGAACAAAAATACATGTAAGATACTCGGATAACTTTTCATTATTAGAAAAACTATTAGTTTCCATTTCATTTACTTCACTGATGTGGTTGCATGCTGTTTATTTAAATAATGCATTTTATTACTGAATACCCTGAAAGATGATATACAGATAATGTCTCCAACGTGGCGCCAAAAAAACGTTGTGGTGTTGCATTACGATGCACATTAAACAGCACTGACGCCTCTAAAAAAGCTAAAAGAGTTGTTACTATTGGCGCGCAATGCAAACAATCTATGTGCTTACCATGTTTCAATAAAAAACACTTTGCGTATTTTATGAATAAACTTCTTTAACAAAAGTTTATCAATCGACAACTGAGAAATTGTCTGCTACACATATTGAAGTATCTTCGCTTGCGGTACGAGATACAATCGATACCTAATTTTTTTTTGGTATTTGTAGTTTATTCTGATGTCATAACTGCATGCGAACCTAGCAATATATAGAGCAATAGGTTATCTTTGACCCACAAAAATTTCTAAATAAATGCCATTGAATTTTGGAAGATATAAAATATATTAAAAATTATATTTTTAGGAAACTGATTAGGTCTCCAACGCACAGCAGGATAGTTTAGGATAGTTTAGTTTAGTTTAGTTTAGTTTCAGATTAGTTACGAGATCTTTTAGGTCGCCAAAGCACCAGCTGAAAGTTCTTTGAAAACGATGACGCAGTGAATGTGTTATACGTGAATTAAAACTATATCAATTAAAAATTACATCATGAGAAAATAATTCTGGATTTCATATATGAATTAAATCCAAGTGCTACTAAAATATATATGTGCGCATAAATACTGTTAATTAACCCCCTCTTCTTTTTCTCTTGTTTCCCCTTCTTCTTTTTCATTTCAATTTAGTTTCCACAGTCAGTCACAAACCTCATTCACAATGGAAAGAACACGAATCAACTACTAGACGAATGTGAAACTGGTGTTGTTCTTGTGTTATATTCAATACCATATGTAAATAATCTTGATGATATTTTATATAATTTGATGCGGAGGATCTGCTGGAGTAAATATAATATAAAAGTGCTTTATAAACGTTTTCGTTTTTCACCAAACTTCGTAAGAGATACCGTTAACAGTGTGATCACAGCACTGGTGCAGGCGATGATAAGTCTTAATGACGGATAATTACTAATTAAATATTTAACTAAAAATTGGTAAAAACTGATAATTTGTATAGAAAATTATAACTCCACACTGCGCTAGAATGCGCTAGTATTAGTAGCCAATACAAAAAAAGAAAAGAAGTATTATTTTCCAAATTTCCTTACTGCGCAATGATTTTATCAGCTTACAACTGCCAGTCGACGTTTATAAGATGCATGGGAAGGAAAAGGGTTCACTTACGAGTATGTACTTACTTTACTTACTTTGTACCAACCCGTCGATTCAGGGTGGTACAGTAGATCAATTTTCCTCCTATTATGGGGGAAACTAGAACCCAGCAATGGGATGTACACAGCTGAGACTATGGATTCCGAATTTGCTTTACATCATTATGGTAAAGAGCTGATACTCTACAAACTATTTAACCGATTTTTTACCAAACATAATCCAAGGAGACTCATCATCCGTCTATTCATTCGATAGCTACACTGCCATAGACTATAAACAGACACAGAGACCTTGGAGTCAAATTTAATACCCATTTTTGTGCAGAGGGTTTAAATTTGAATTATCGAGCATACATGATATAACAATTCTGAAAAAGGTTTTAAGAAAAGGTTGAGTTCTACAATCTGGTTATTTTCAAGGCTCACAAGTACTTTGAATCTGATAAAGTTAATTGTAATACTGCCCTGACAGCTAAATTGTTACAAGAAGGTCGAAATTAACATAGCTATTATTAGAATATATTAGAGCCCCTTGTTTTTTTTTTATTGGCGAGCCGTATTCTGGTCGCTCTCTGTCTGACCGTTTTAAGTGACAGATGAACTGCATGAGATTAACACTTTTGAATGGAGCATTAGCACCGTATATTTACCGCCGAGGTCCGTTAAAAACTAGCAACCCGCACTCGCTGCGCTTCGGTTTCAGTTACCTTACGCGCATAGTTCCCGTTGCCCTGGGAATACCGGGATAAAATATAGCCTATGTTATAGCTTTCCATTGGTGAAAGAATTTTTGAAATCGGTTCCGTGGTTTAATGGTGAAAGCGTAACAAACAAATAAACAAACAAACAAACTTACTTTCGCTTTTATAATATTAGTAAGAATTCACGTGAATCGGATGACATATCATTCAAAAATGTTATATTATTTTTATTATACATTTTATCTATATCATATACTAGCAACCGCCATCGCTTCGCTTCGGTTTCAGTCGCCTTACCCGTGGCGTAGTGCCCGTTCCCGTGGGGATACAAGAATAAAATATAGCCTATGTTACTCCCTCATATTATAGCTTTCCGTTGGTGAAAGAATTTTTGAAATCGGTTCAGTGGTTTAAACGTGAAAGCGTAACAAACAAACAAACATCCTTACTTTTGCATTTATAATATTAGTAAGGATGTGTGCAAAATATTCTAAATTAATTACATCCTTACACAGGCACACATACTAAACACACACACATATACACACATGCACATTCATTCACTCTAGTTAAGTTTTGATAATTATTTTTAACATGTATGTAATACTAGCAACCCGTCCTCGCTTCGCTTCGGTTTCAGTCACTTAAACCCGCATAGTTCCTGTTCCCGTGGGAATACCGGGATAAAATGTAACCTATGTTACTCCCTGATATTATAGCTTTCCATTGGTGAAAGAATTTTTTAAATCAGTCCAGCCGCTTTGAAGATTATCCGGAACAAACAGACAGACAGACAAAAAAAAAACATAAAGTGACTTTTAGGCATATGTATAATGCAAATAACCATGTGAGCATGAAAAAGGCCTATTATTTTGACATTACAAACAGACACTCCAATTTTATTTATTGGTATAGATGAAAATGTCATGTTATATTTCGACGTCCCTTTAATTGGTTTACTGAAAACCAGTCCTGCATAGTTTCTCTTCAGCACAGCGTTGAACTTCCCTTTGTTGTCAACTTTATCTATATAATAATTAAAATTACTGTATTATAATTGTTTTGTTGTCAATAAATTATATTTTATTCTATTCTTTATGGCTTTAAAACTTTTACGGTTAAGCCTGATCTATTGTAATAAGAATAAACCGGTCTCGTGCCATGGTATAAATAAAATGGCTGTCACACGCGTTGAGATCTAATTTTATTAAGAGTTGTCTTTCTCTTACATAAGAAAACTCTTCTGTTTTTAACCAACCACTATGTGGCCATATCACACCCAAATCGTCCAGAAAAAGTTTAGGTAGTCAATCTTGTAGCGCTTTTAAATTATTTTCAATACTTTAAGTATCTCCTTTAAGTAGTAAGTATTAGTATCATATTAAATAATTTTTAATGATGGATGGAATTAATTTTCATCACATCATGCCGACGGAGTGCTACAATACAGTGAATGTGATATAATAATGCTACTTATATGTTTTCGTGTTCTTCGAAAATTTGCAGAGGAACCTTTAATTGTATAGTCAGCGCTCAATTTAGGATATCGACTTCACTTTCTAACGGACAGACTAGAAGTGATTCCTTCACTCGTGATTACACGACGCTTCCACCTACTAGGTATAAGTAAGATTAGATAATCTAAGGTCATTCCTATAAATAGGTATAACAGCGTGCATTTTGTTGAACCTACGCCAGTTTTACCAAAGCCCCATAAATTTTGGATAATACTTGAGGCAACAATGACTACACAGATGGCGTAACACCACTCAGATTCCCAACCATTACCTACCGTACCAGTATCGTGAGTTAATTTCCCATAAAGGACAATACTTTGTGCGATTCACAAATTATTTGGGTTTGGGTTTAATTTGTGCCCATTAAATTATGTTTGTAAGGTCGCCATTTATCGGTTGGTTATTAGTGCAGTGTGATTTAAAAAAATAGATAAAAACAAGACATTACACTATTGGTTTTATACACCATTTATATTTGTATTACATAAAATTTAGGATCGTTTGGTAAAAACAGGCATTAGTCAAAAAGTTCTATTTTTGTAATTTTTATAATACGTAGCTGTTAAGGAGCGGCGTAGCACCCACGTAGCACCTTACATAAATCATGCATATAAATAAAATAGTAGTCTGTCTTTCTAATACTTAGACATGCACAAGAAAACGTGAAACGTCAAGATAAATTTAAAAGAATTGCTCTTATTTACCCTGAGTAATAACTGCCTTGACTTTATTTTCTAAGTAAAGACTTTCTGTGAAGAGTGTCGTAGCTTCAATCTCTACGCGAGAAAGTTCTTTGTTTGGTCTACAAATGACTATTCCTAGTCTGCGTGTTATTTAAATCCGTTATTTGTATATTTGTAAAGTCCTCAAAAAATGTATTCCTTATTATATGATATTTTCTTTGAGAAGATGTATCATTTTTCACGTATCGAATGACATGTTAACCTTATCCATCATTTTGTTTTAATTGTGTTTGTAAATTCCCACGCGATAAAATTGTTCCTTTATGCGGAATAAAATTGATGCTCTAATTTTTCCAGAAGAATGATGCTGCCCAATATTTTGGTGATTTCTTTGTCGATTTAATAATTCCTACGAAATAGGAATATTGTTTATTTAAAACGTCACTACACGAGTTGCATACAAAATTCATCAAGGCATGTACAATTGTGATAGTGACACTTATACACTGTTATGCAATATAATAACGACAATAATAAGACAGTTCATCTCCCCATCTTTCGCTACTGTTGTAGCGAAAGATGGGGAGATAGAACAAGATATGTGTCGTAAAAATACACGATAGAAGTGAAACTTTTGTACTATAGGACAACATTTTAATAAATCATCAATTTCTTTGACTAGCGAAACTAATTTGCGAGATGAGTGTGTCTCATTCTTCTCTGATACCCGAAGGTAAGCGAGACAGAGCGCCCGCTCTATCCGACATTGTTTTTACGCCCACTACATTGCAGGACAAAAAAGATTGCACAATATTATTTCAAAGCGTCATCATGCAACCTATCGCCGTTCTCTAATGGACGTAGACCGCCTGCATCCAAAACGCCCAGCAACTTTTATCGTGTCTTTGGTCCACCTAGTGAGGGGGCGTCCCACACTGCGTCGTCTGATACGTGGTTGCTATTTGAGAATCTTTCTTTCCCAGTGGTTGTCGGTTCGTCGACGAAGTGGCCTACCTATTGCCGCTTTTTATTGAGAAATCCTAATCACAGCCTGCTTCATAGCACGCTAAACGACTTTGAGCTTGATTATGGGGCATACATCATTTCAAAGCTCCCTCTCCCATAAAAAGTTTAACTTAAGTGACTATTAATTAACGAGACATGGCGATATTAATAATTTTTGTAATAACATTGCTTCTACGAATTCTTAACCTACGTCATTCAGGAAAAGTAGCGTAATCTTTTCACATCAAACCTAAGGTCCGTACCAAGGTCGTTTAACGGAAGTTACGTGCTACGTAGGTACTAATGGTTTCTTTTATATTTTTCATTTCGGCTACTAGCAATTTGACCACTCTGACGTCATTCGCTATGATGTGTATTAACAAAAATGTATAGGTATAGCGTCTTTATAAGAACATTCCCTAAAGATAGAGTTACAATATTAGATTATTTTGTTGAAATTAATCTTTGTCGCACTTAAAAAAGTGCTGAGTTATATTTTCTAGAGCACATTAAAAGAAATGATTCAACAAAATTGCCTTAAAGGCCTTGAGACTTACATTCGTTTACCAAAAATATACAGTCGTATAATAATTTATTTTAGAATTATTTAAAACGTTTCATTTTATGTATTTGCCACTCACTGTAATTTTATTTAAACCATAATTTACTTCGCCAGACGTATCAGTCTGAAACCTATCACATAAATTTGTGAGTAGTACTCACTTTATGTACGCATATGTATAACTTACCCTCATCTCTAAGACCTTGTTAACAGTTCTATTAGCACAAATGTTATTGGAAATTGTCAATATTTTGTAATTTGTCTAGCTGTTTTTTAGGTAAGGAAATCTTTAGGAATATCTTTCCGCCGAATACCCAGAAGAGTTATGATTGATTGAAGGTACAAGTTACCCTCTATCTCCATATCTATTAGTGCCAGTCGGCCCATCGAACTATACATGCAGCACAAAATATTTGGGTAGAGTAGCTTATGTTCGGGAAACTTAAGAGGATCTTCTCATCCAATATTCCACAGTTACAACAAAAGTTTATTTATAACTAGTGTGTGATACCAGCGATGACATACGGCACTGAAACCTGGTCACTAAATGTCTCACTCCTCCTCATAGAAAGACTCAAAATTGCTCAACGTGCTATGAGAGGGTCATGCTCGGTAATTTTCTGTGTGATAGAATCTAGATTACGGCAATCTATAGAGGAACTGGTGTAACCAACATAGCTCGCAGAATTAGCACGTTGAAATGGCAGTGGTAGGCCACTTCGCTCGTCGAAGCGATAACCGTTAGGAAAGACAGGTTCTCGAGTGGCGACCACGAATCATTCGACTCAGTGTAGGACGACTCCCTACTAGGTGAACTAACGATATCTTAAAAAGTCGCAGGGAACCGTTGTATGCAAGTGGCACAGGACCATCCCGAGTGGCATTCTCGTAGGAGACCTACATCCATCAGTTGACGTCTACGGGCGGATGGATGGAAGCTGATGCGCACACTACCTTCAGTCTACTGCGAGCTATGAACCTTGATAGAGACTCTATTAAATGACCGGGCAAATAAAATAGCATTAAAATAGTTTTTTTATATATCACAGTAAAGCAAGTAGTGAAAAAGATCTATTCCTTATTGTTAAGGTCATCAAGTCAGCTGTGCTTTCCCATGTTATTTATACAAAAATAATCTGTTAGTGAAGTATGCATTGCACTTGCCGTCAGTCAGAGTAAGAATTCGATATATCGTTGTTTCACTTTCTTAAGTGAAGGACAACTTGAAGAAAAATTCATTCATGATCATGAGAGAGCTAAAAATTTTAACGAATTTAAGTCGTTATTGTTTGGATAAAGGTTAAATCTATCTCCTACAGCAGAAGTTATTCAATCTAAATCATAGTTTTGCAAAAATATAGAATATAGTGTATCATCATTTTAGCTCATATACGTCCCACTGTTGGGCACGAGCCTCCTCCACAATAGGAGAGAAGCCGACCTTACTATAACATGCTGGTCAGATAGGTATGGTATATATATATGGTATAGGGTTTTATTTCGAGTTCTCTTTCTCTTGCATAGATGTTATATGCGTACACCTTAGTCGTCTTTTATTCGGGCCCGAGCCCGCTTTTCCACAGGCAAGATAGGGAGTGGTGAATTGTATTCTTACTCCGTCACCACGGAATATAATGTATAGTAGAAAATATTTAATAAAAATACAAAAAAAAATGTTGAAATCACATGAAAGACTTCAGCTCACACACGTCCTACTGTTGGGCACGAGCTTCCTCTACAATAGAAGGGCAATTGACCTACTATACCACGCTGGTAAGACTGGTTATTTTACTTCGTGTTTTCCTTCTCTTACGTAAATATTATATGCATATTTAATCCCTTAGTCGTCTTTCACGACACCCACGGGCAATAAAGGGGGTGGTGGATTGTATTCTTACTCGTCAGTAGTAGCACAAAATACAAACGCAATGAAATCAATTAAAATATTATTCTTTCATATGTGAATACTCGCGTAAACATCGAATTTGATTTAATATATCCAAAATTATATTTACTATGAAAAATCGACCTCTGAATAACCTCTGAAGCTTATCAAAGCTAGTCCTAGTAATAACAATAATGTATAATAAGCAGATAAAATTAAAAAAACATAATAATAAAGCAATAATATATCAATATTGATAGCTGTTTATTTATACACAATTTATGTTATAGAAACCGGTGCTGTGTTCACGTTCGGCAAGTCTCACTTCGCTGACAACGAACCAAGTCACTTCTTCATCAAGAATGATCCCATTGTCGCCATATCTTGTGGTGATGAACACAGTGCTGTCATATGCCGTAAGTCGCTTTTTATTTTTTTCTATAATCTAAGTACGATGTTAAAACATAAGTCGCGTCATAAAGACGTATATATTTTTCTTAAGATTTCTTGTAGAGTATCTTAGTGGCATGCCAGGCTGGCCAAGGACGATAAGGAACTCGGTACCAGTGCTCGGCCCAATAGCGATAGGATGGCAATATTGTGGAGATGCCCTATCGTAGCCCCGGACGGCAAGATCGGCATGTGGGCTAACCATAGCCCACAAAAAAGCTGTTTTAGTAGTAGGACCACACTGTTGACACTTGTCTGTCTACAGTCGTGGGTCGATTCTTCCGGGGTAGTACGTTCGACGACGTTCAAGTACTAGCAATTTGTTACTGCGCTTCGTTCGTTGAGCGAGAGAGCCGGAAACCCAAGTTTCTGCGGGTGTTTGCGTGTGCTGAGTTTTAGTGCTGCCTTAGTAACACCGCACGCATGCATTCACATTTGCTTCACTTGCTTAGCGGTAGGCCGCGGCCTTGCAAAGGTCTATGAGCGGCAGCAACACTTACCATCAGGTGTACTGTTTACTCGTTTACCACCGCTTGCAATAAAAAAGTGTGTTTTAATGGGGACCATTATTAATTAACATGGCTAGATTAGACTCATTACTCTTACTCTGTTAATAGGTAGGGTTTCATCATCTTAGTTCATATAAGTACCACAGGCTCTAACCTTCTAACCTTCTTCGTGAAGTGAAATTTTTGCTCTGGTCACATGGGTCGATGCAGCGCTTAATTCCGCACTTCTTTGTTTCGCATTAATGTTATCTACATATCATATCCCTAGTAGTCTTTTACGTAAAAATTTGTCTGGTTAGCGTACTAGGATAAATTAGAATAATACTTTTTTTGAAAATTATTTCTCTTTATATCTAATCCTAAGATTCATCATTGTGATCTCGGCTCATGTACGATACCTGCTAGGCTCGAGCCTCCTCCATTATAGGAAGGAAATACAATTTAAAAATATCAAAATGTTAACATAAGTGTTTTTTTTCTTGAAGTTTACATTTTATTTAATAAATGCAATAGGAATAGAATAACGTAACAGACACATCGCGCCATTGCCCGATTCTAGTAAGACTAGAGTAGAATACTACTTCACTAACGGTATATAATTTAATTTCGAATTTCCTTCTCATGCATAAATCATCATCATCATTTCAGCTCATATACGTCCTATTGTTGGGCTCGAGCCACCTCCACTTATATACATTTTATATACCTTGGGATATAATATCTTGCAATTACTTTGTTTAGCGATAAAGATGGTGAATTGTATTCTTGCATCGTCATCATCATCATCATCTCAGCCCATATACGTCCTACTGTTGGGCTAGGGCCTCGTCCATAATGGGAGGGAATTTGACCTACTATACCATGCTGGTCAGACATGTTGGTATAGGGTTTCATTTCGAGTTTTCCTTCTCTTGCACAGATGTTATGTGCCTATTATATCCTATAGTCGTCTTGTACGACATCCACAGGCAAGATAGGGAGTGGTGAATTGTATTCTTACTCCGTCACCACACGGAAATCGTCATCATACGGATTAATAATATAATAATTATTATTATCATGCAGACAAAATTCACCAACACGTTGTATAATTGTAGACATGTATTGTTCCAGAGAATGGCCGTGTCTTCGTATTTGGCAGTAACGCATGGGGTCAACTAGGACTGGGGCACAAGGATGAGGTCATCAGGCCGAGTTGCGTCAAGTGGCTGAAACCACAGCGGGCGCTGTTTGTAGCTTGCGGAAGAGCCCATACCGTATTTGTCACAGGTATATTGTACACAATATATTTAATACTATTTAATAATAAATTTCTTGTTGGTCACAAACAGACAGATAGGTCTCGAACAATCAGAAAACCAGCTAATACTCAATTTATTGTGCAGTTGCAGACCTCTACAGGATTTTTGATGAAAAGTAATCATATTTTTAATTTCTTCGTTAAAATAAATTACAAAATTACTCGAAATTTCATATATAAATATAAATTAATTAAAAACTAAGCTTGATTAAAGATGATAATTTACAATAATAAGAAGACATTGTGATTCATTTTCATTTATTTCGACTCATATACGTCCCAGTGTTGGGCTCGAGTCTCCTCCATAATGCGAGGAAAAATGATATATTACACGCTGGTCAGACGTGTTTGGTATAGGGTTATATTTCGAGTGTATCTATATTTCGAGGTTATCTTTGCAAATCGTTTAGTCATCCATTACGATACCCACGGGCAAGAAAGGGAGTGTTGAATTGTATGCTTACTCCGCAACCACTCGGCAAGTACATCATCATCATCACAGCTCATATCCGTCCTACTGGTACGAGCCTCCTCCACAATGGGAGGGAAATTGACCTACTATACCATGCTGGTTAGACAGGTTGGTATAGGGTTTTATTTCGAGTTTGCCGTCTCTTGCACAGTTGCTGTATAAATTTCCCTTAGTCGTAATTTACAACACCCACGGATGAGATAGGGGGTGGAGAATTGTATTCTTACTCCGTCATCACACGGTATTCCGTGTGATGACGGAGTAAGAATTGTGTTCCGTGTGCTACATTAATTAAATGACTGCACAGATGGCTTTGTGGTTAAGATACTGACCCTCAGCGCCAGGGTTGAGGGTTGGAATCCCACGCAGGACAACACTTTGTGCGATCCACAAACTGTGGTTCTGAGTCTGGATGTAATTTGTGTCCGTTAGTTATATGTTTTTAAAGTCATTACAAAGATATTATATTTCCTTAGTGCAGGGTATTGTCTTCATTTTTAATATCATAAAAATATTGGTTTCAGATTCAAATGTCATCTACACGGTGGGCTGCAACGATGAGGGTCAGTTGGGTACAGGAGATATGGAACATCACACAGTGCCGCAGTCCATAGAGCTGGACGCAGAGAGTGAACCAATTAGACAAGTCTCTGCTGGAAGTAATCACACCGCTATACTTACTGGTAATATAACTATACCATCAAAGACAAGACTTGTCAAAAAAAGCCAAGCCTCGCAACTGAATTCTTCTACCATAAAAATTTGTGAGATCCATGTTATACCAAGTCGGTTAACTCATTCAGTCCCTGCTTAAGGCACCTTTCTTCTTATGTTATTACGTAAATAGCTAACCTAACAACTTCTTATAGTGACTATATCAATATTAAAGATCTTTTATGTTTTAAATAAACAGAATAACTTGGCAATCGCATGAAAACACACCTCACAAGTAATACATATTATATTAAATTGTACTAAACATAGTGCGATTGCCAAGTCAATCTATTTATTTAAAACATAAAAGATCTTTAATATTGATATAGTCACTATAAGAAGTTGTTAGGTTAGCTATTTACGTAATAACATAAGAAGAAAGATGCCTTAAGCAGGGACTGAATGAGTTAACCGACTTGGTATAACATGGATCTCACAAACTTTTATGGTAGAAGAATTCAGTTGCGAGGCTTGGCGTTTTTTTACAAGTCTTGTTTTTGATGGTATCACATTTCTTTTTGTAGATAGACCTACTTATTTTCCTTTTCGGTACCTTCTACTTCTTGAATACCAACAAAGGATTTTCTTAGAGCACACTCTCGGAAATATGAGACATCTCTCCTTTCCGTTTGAGTCAATTCTATCTAAACTAAGCGGAGAGATGTGGAAATAAAGAAATTTGATTGGTTTTTCGAAACTCATCTCCTCTAGTCTCCTCTCCGCTTTGATGGCAATCGAGCCTAATGATGGCATTCTTTCTTTCAGATAAATTTGAGGCAATTTAGTTTGCTTAATACTTTGGGAGATTTTGGTACAATTTCATAAGACACGTCTCACTGTTGCTTTTTCATTAAGTTGGTTGACCATTTTACAAGTTATCTTTGAACATAATTATATCTGGGTATCTGTCTACGCCTATTATGCCAATCATCATTCAGCCTATCGCCGTCCATTGTTGGAACATAGACCCCCCTCATGCTTCACCATAAAGTGCGGTACTGTGGCACCTGAGTCCAACGACGCTAAAGGGTTGCCATGACTAGAGCTCAATTTTCTTCGCCTTATGAGGAATAATGACGTAGTCACCACGTTTGGTAGGCGGGTTGGTTTTGCAGTGAGATATCATACATTTCCCCGGCGAGAGCTGCTGCCCACTCTTCTTCCTGTTTAATATTTTTTTTTAAATGACAACGCCTTGCACTAAGGGAATAATAATCCTTATATTGTGGGGGACTTTACAAACATATAATTCAACATCGCATCATCATCGCAGCCCTCATACGTCCCACTGTTGGGCTCGGGCCTCCTCCACAATGGGAGGGCATTTAATCCACAATACCATGCTGGTCAGACATATTGATATAGGGTTTCATTTCGAGTTTGCCTTCTCTTGCACAGATGGTATCTGCATATTATATCCCATAGTCGTCTTATACGATATCCACGGGCAAGATAGAGAGTGGTGAATTGCGGAAAGGACATATAATTAACCGACACAAATTACATTCAGACTCAGAACAACAATTTATGGATCGTACAAGGTGTTGTCTTGCATGGGATTCGAACCCGCTAATGTCTAGCGCGGTACCTTGGTGTCTTAATCACTACGTCATCTGCGCAGTCTTTAGCCGCTTGTTACGATTCCCATAGAGAAGCAAGGATGGCGACAAATGTATTCTTATTTTTTACAAAGTTACATTCATTAACTGCAGATGTAACTTTGCAATCCTATATATTTATATGAGTTTACAAAATTATTTATGCAGTTAGTGTATCTCGGAAACTGGGTGATAATTATAATGTTTCATAATTTTTCCTTCATTTATATACTAAACACTAATTGTATTCTAAATTGGAAGCCTCTATGTCGGCTAGAAGTGCCACTTTAATATTGATGATCGGTCAGTCAGTCAGTGAGTGACAAAATTACGAAAATTTGACTAGTTATAATTCTTAAACTATTGGTTCAAATTGAATGAAATTTGAAATACACAATGTGTATACAAGGCCTACTATCTTACTAAAAATCCAGGTTTCTAGTTTTATTAACAACGAAGTTATAGGGGGTCGAAAATGACCTGAATGGCTTCGAGAAAAGTATGTTACGGCAGTTTTGCGTTTTGCCCGACTTTTTTTTTGCTCGACTTGGCGGGGGCACTGCCGTGCCCCCAGATTATATAAAAACTTCCCATTGAAGCTAAATTTTAAAATTATTGTAATTATATATTTTTTTTATTTTTTACTCTTCAAGCCTCGTCTACAAAAGGAAAATAACTAAATTACTCCACATGAGAAGTGAAATTGACCTATATAACACTGGTCAGACGAATAAGACACTTTCCGTAAATTCAATTCAGTTGGATTATCAATAATTCCATTCTATTGATACGTTTGAGGCCGAGTCCCGAGACCGCTCCAGCTTCGGCAACTTCACGCCATTAGTAGGAAGCTGATAAATCGTCTTTATCGTCTCAACACATTACGTCGACCGAGTAGGGAACTTTGTGCGAACGCCCATGACGTGCGGTGTCCCACAGGGGTCGGTTCTGGGTCCGACCCTGTGGAACTTCAGCTACAACTGGGCGCTGAGAGGAAGCCTGAAGCCCTTCCTTGGTGAGGAAGCCACCCGGGCTGGACGTAATTTGCTACGCCGATGATACACTCGTCACAGCCCGGGGTGGGACGCTAGAGGAGGCGGCACGCCTGGCAACTCTCGGCACCGAGGAGATTGTCAGGCGGATCGAAGCGCTGGGGTTGAGGGTAGCCCTGGAAAAGACGAAGGCCTTTTT
Organism: Lymantria dispar; assembly: GCA_032191425.1. NCBI lineage: Eukaryota > Metazoa > Arthropoda > Insecta > Lepidoptera > Erebidae > Lymantria > Lymantria dispar. The sequence continues at coordinate 4,626,655 of CM063442.1, read as the reverse complement.
GTTCCATGGCCTCCGTACCGCCCGGCCTCCCGCCGGCGCTTCGATCACCGTGAAGTCGGTCACCATCAGCATCCAGGCCCACATGAAGTACTTGGGCCTGGTGCTCGACAGGCATTTTTGGTTCCGGGAGCATCTCCATCGACTTGTTCCCCGGCTTGTCGGCGCGGCGTCCGCCCCTTCGTGGTTGATGCTGAATGTGGGCGGACTCAGTACTTCGTGCCGACAGCTGTATGCGGGGGTGATCCGGTCGATGGCCCTGTATGGCGCACCAGTGTGGGCGGAGTCCCTGACCGTCCGTCTTAGGGCCCTCCTGTGGCGACCACAGAGGGTCATGGCGATCAGGGCCATACGGGGTTACCGCGCGGTGGCGACAGAGGCAGCTTGCCTCCTGGCCGGAAGTCCCCCATGGGACCTGGAGGCGGAGATGCTCGCCGACATTTATCGGCGGGTGTCAGAGACGCGCGCCCGCCGCTGTATGGTCTCCATCAAAGAGATCACCGCCTGGCGGGTCGACGCCCGCCGAGAAGTCATTGCCCGTTGGGCAGTCCGGCTGGATAGTCCTCGGTACGGTGTCAGGACCGTCAAGGCCCTCCGGCCGGTGCTGATGGAGTGGTTGGAGCGGACTCACGGGGTGCTTTCCTTCCGACTGGTGCAGGTGCTGACGGGGCACGGTTGCTTCGGGAAGTACCTGCACAAGATTGTCAGGAGGGAGAGCACACCGTCCTGCCACCACTGCAGTTGCGACGAGGACACGGCGCAGCACACGCTCGAGGAGTGTGCTGCATGGGAGGGGGAGCGCCGTGAACTCGTCGCGATTATCGGTACACCTCGGTCACCTCTCGACGTCCCAGGACGTCACCTCTCGACGTCCCAGGACGTCGAGAGGTGAGGTTACCCGAAAGGGTATTGCGTCAGGCCGACCACTGACGACAAGTCACATCTGCACCGGTGGTCGGCCCAACAACGAGGTGACGTGGGTACGGGTGGGTTTTGGGCCCGCGCGCCGTCCTTTCATCACCCCGGACGTACTGGACCGCGCGTGGGCTCACCATAGCCCACCCACAAAAAAAAAAAAAAATCGTCTCAACACATACATGTCCCACTTTTGGGCTCGGGACTCCTTCCCTATGGGAGAGAAATCGATCTACTATACCACGCTGGTGAGACGTGTTGGTGTAGGGTTTTGTGCCGAGTTTTCCTTATCTTGCATAGATATTATATGCATATTATATCCCTTAGTCGTCTTTAACGACACACACGGCTGGTGAATTGTATTCTTTCTCCGTCACCGCACGGATAATACTAAAACCAAACTGAAAAATACTAAAATAAAATAATTAAGAAAAAAGGCGGTACGAAGTTCGCTGGGTCAGCTAGTAAATAATAATTATAATTACAATATCTAAAGTACTTTTTGATTTTCAACTATTTTTTTTTTAATTTTTACGTATGTACGTGTTTAAAACCTGTTTAAAACAAGGCAATTACAACAGCAATGAAGTATTAATAAAAAACATGTTTTTTTTGTTTTTCAAAAAAAACATGATGTTTTGTTCTTTTTAAAAAAAAAAACATATTTTTTTCCAACCCTGTATACTTCCCACTATTAGACTTGAGTTTATCTCTACAATGGGAGGGAAATTGATCTGCTGTACCACGCTGGTTAGACGTGTTAGTATAGGGTTTTATTTCAAGTTTTCCTTCTCTTGTATAGATGTTATATGCATATTATATCCCTTAGTCGTCTTTTACGACACCCACGGGTAAGAAAGGTGATGGTGAATTGTATTCTTACTCCACACCACACAAAGAATTCCTTCTACTGAAAATACACAAAACTAATTCATCATTACTAACCACGCATCATTCAGAAAGTTCGAAAGTTCCTCCGTTCAGAAAGTAATTTTTGTGAAAGTAAATCAATTTTAGCTAATATAAAACATTGTTCAATATAGATTCCGGTCGCGTGTTCGTTTGCGGCTCCAACATTGAAGGTCAGCTAGGTCTCGGTGAAGACACTCGCTCCTGTGTCAAGTTCACAGAACTCAAGTTCATGGAGAAGATCAGCTTCGTCGAGTGTGGCTATTACCACACAGTTTTTATCACTGGTTGGTATAATGTAATGTTGGTATATTACTATTATTAAAACTACTTTACGTGCTGTGTGGTAGCGGCTTCGAATACTACCAACCCTTGCTTTGCTCGTGGATGTCGTAAAAGACGACTAAGAGCCCATTTTTTTTTTTTTTTCACGCTGTGGAGATGCATTTACGCACCGTTCCCTGCCGATGACAGACGGAGGAGTGTGTGGGGCTCGCCGGTCACCATGTGATCGGAATACCCACTAAAACTACAGCGGCCCCTTCCGCGCTTTTACGGGGCACCGGAGAGATCGTCTGATGACATTCAATCCCCGACACCCCAACGCATGGCCGTCTAGCCACGTCCTATCGTCATTCAAATACCCGTCGGTGGCCGCAGCCGACCCTGGTTTAACAAAACCTGCAGGATGGCTGCATGCCAGAAACAATCCGCATATCGGGCCTGGAATAGGGCCAAAAAATGCCAGGACCCGAACGCCAAAGAGGTGAAGCGGCAATTTAACGCCGCTTCTAGATCTAGTAAGAAGGCTATTGCCAGAGCCAAGGCGGAACATGTTGCCAGAATTGGCGAGCGATTGCAAAGCTATCCCGCTGGGAGTCGTGCATTCTGGTCGCTCGCCAAGGCTGCCCAAGGCAACTTCTGCCAGCCCAATCTCCCACCACTGCAGAAACACGATGGTAGTCTGGCCCACAGCGCAAAGGAGAAGGCCGATCTTCTAGGTCAATTCTTTGCCTGTACCTCGACTTTGGATGCCGGAGCTGCCACACTACCTACCATCCCACGGTGTGAAAACTCACTGCCCGAAATCCGCATCACGCAGCGAGCGGTTAGGCGGGAGCTGCGGCTTTTAGACGTCCATAAGTCGAGTGGACCGGATGGCATCCCTACAGTGGTACTAAAGACGTGCGCCCCTAAATTGACTCCCATCCTCACGCGCCTACTAATAGGGTTCCGTCTTCGTGGAAGGTAGCCCATGTCCACCCGATCCCTAAAAAGGGAGACCGGTCTAACCCATCGAATTACAGGCCAATTGCGATAACATCCTTGCTCTCCAAGATAATGAAGAAGGTTATAAACCGCCAGCTTCTGCAGTACCTTGAGGATCGCCAGCTTATCAGTGATCGCCAATACGGCTTTCATCATGGTCGGTCGGCTGGTGATCTTCTTGTGTACCTCACACACCGTTGGGCAGAGGCCTTGGAGGGCAAGGGTGAGGCGCTGGCGTTCAGCCTAGATATCGCAAAGGCGTTCGATAGGGTCTGGCACAGGGCACTTCTATCGAAGCTACCATCATACGGAATCCCCGAGGGACTCTGTAATTGGATTGCCAGCTTTTTGGATGGTCGGAGTATAAAAGTCGTCGTAGATGGCTCCTGCTCCGATACCATGACCATTAATGCTGGTGTACCACAAGGCTCGGTGCTCTCCCCGACGTTGTTTATCCTGCATATCAATGACATGCTCTCTATCGAGAGTATGCGTTGCTATGCGGATGACAGTATGGGTGATGAGCGGTACACTGAGCAACGGAATATCCCTCGGAGTATTCAGGAAAGAAGGGTTCAACTTGTGTCTGAAGTCGAGCGCTCTCTGGGGCGGGCCTCGGAATGGGGTGAACGGAACCTAGTCCAGTTCAACCCCACAAAGACACAAGTTTGCGCGTTCACTGCAAAGAAGGACCCGTTTGTCATGGCGCCTCAGTTCCAAGGAGTAACTTTTCCAATTTCTGAGAGTATTGGGATTCTCGGCGTCAAAATATCGAGCAAAGTCCAGTTTGGGAGTCATTTGGAGGACAAAGCCAAATTGGCAAGCAAAAAGTTGGGCGTCCTGAATAGAGCCAGGCGGTACTTCACACCGAGACAGCATCTTGTGCTATACAAAGCACAAGTTCGTCCTCATGTGGAGTACTGCTCACATCTCTGGGCAGGTGCGCCCAAATATCAGCTAGACCCACTTGACTCCCTGCAAAGACGGGCTGTTCGAGTCGTCGGGGATCCCAATCTTACGGACAGATTGGAGTCGCTGGAGCAGCGGAGAGACTTTGGGTCACTCTGTGTACTCTACCGACTCTTTCACGGGGAGTGCTCCGAGGAACTGTTTGACTTGGTACCACCGTCACCATTCTACCAACGTACCACTCGACATCGCAGCAGGGTTCATTCATTTCACCTGGAAACGTTATGGTCTTCAACTGTACGTTTCCAGCGATCATTTCTCCCACGTACGTGCAAGCTCTGGAATGAACTACCTGCTGCTGTGTTTCCCGAGCGCTATGACATGTCCTTCTTTAAACGAGGTTTAAGAAGAGTATTTCCTTCACGGTAGGCAGCGGCCTGGCTGTGCCCCTGGTATTGCAAAGGTCCATGTGCAGCAGTTTCACTTACCATCAGGTGTGCTGCTTGCTTGTTTGCCACAGTTGGCAATAAAAAAAAAAAAAAAAAAAATTCAGGGCGGTGGAAGGAGTTGCGCATATTGGCGCCTTCTCCTCCCGGATCGCCGCGCGCGGAGCGAGTCAGCGGAGGTAAGTGCCTCACGTTCTCGCTCCGCAGCCTCCTTCCTTGAAATAACGGCCTCACAAAATGAGGCCATGGACGACCAGCACCTGTCGCTGTCGAGCATCTGTGTGATAATGGTCGGCAACGACAGGTCTATTCCGAATTGCATCGATAGGACGTGGCGTTGGGGCCCCCAGGCGGGGCAAACTTCCAAAGTGTGGTGCGAATCGTCGATTGCTGCGCCACACTCATGGCATCCTGGGGCCCCTTCTCTTCCAATTCCATGCAGGTACTTACCGAAGACCCCGTGTCCGGTAAGCACCTGCACCATCCTAAAGGTTAAGTTGCCGTGCCTCCTCGTGAGCCAGCGGTGCAGATGCGGCGCAACCGCCTCCACAGTCCCCCGCCCTGCTGCGGGGGACTCCAGATCTTCCCTCCACCGCCGGATAACTTCTCTTCGGGCTACTTCCTGCACTCTGCCCAGTCTCCTTGTTGAGACTTACTCACCGTTGGCCCGCATTGTGGCGCGGCGCCGGTAAACCTCCGCCAGCGCCTCAGCCACAAGCGGCCAAGGTGGGTCGCCTGCCAGTAACGTTGCCGCAGTCCAGGACACCGTACGATAGCCCCTAATAGCCCTCACTGCCATGACCCTCTGCGGTCGTCGCAGAAGGGCCCTGTTGCGGGCAGTAAGGGACTCCGACCATATAGGGGCACCGTACAGCGCCATAGGCCGCACGATGCCGGCGTAAAGCCGTCGGCAAGACGACCCGGGGCCACCAGTGTTTGGCAGAAGTCTTCCCAGTGCCGCGGCCGACTTAGTGAGCCTCGGGACGAGCTGGGCAAAGTGTAGCCCAAACTTCCAATTTCTATCGAGGTGCAGACCCAGATATTTCATCTGAGCCCGCACAGGCACGGCAACTCCAGACACACTGATGTGTGCTCCTCGGGGGGGACCTCGACGTAGGCCATGGAATAAGAGGGCCTCAGTTTTGTCCAACGAGACCCTCAAGCCCAGCATTCCAATCCGGTCAACGACGAGCGCTAGTCCTTCCTGTGCTAATCGGGCGGCTCCCTGGAAGTCAGCTCTCCTCACCGTGATGAGAGTGTCATCCGCGTAGCAGATAGCCCCCATCCCGGGAAGGAGCCGATCCCTCAGGAGCCAATCGAAACCGACGTTCCACAGAATCGGACCAAGGACTGAACCCTGTGGAACGCCGAACTCCACACGATGGTGATGAATACGCCCGTCGCCCCCCTCCCAGAGCACATGCCTTCCATCGAGGTACGCTTCCAACAGCCTCCGGAGATAAGGAGGCACTCCATGGTACCGGAGCGCCTCCCTAAATGTCTCGTGTGGGAGACTGTTGAATGCGTTCTTTATGTCGAGCGAAACTGCCAGGAGTACTTCCTTTTTGGCCACCGCATCGGTGGCCAGGGACTTTAGGGCGGCTAGCGCGTCAATTGTGGAGCGGCCGCCTCTAAATCCATATTGTTTCTCTGACAGTCCCGGCCCAACTTCCTAACGACTAAGAGCCCCAGATTGACCCGGACCAACTCCATCTGGTACCATTTGGGTCAACGATTACATTCCCAAGGAGGGTTGACGTCAGGCAGGCGGCCGGTCATAAAAGTCATTGCCGAAACTTTTTGCAATATGTCAAAACAGCTGACATATTGCGTCGACCCCAAGTAATTGGGATAAGAGCAAGATAATGATGATTAAAACTACTTTACGGATTTTATCGTGTACTAGCATACCCAGCCCGCTTCGCCGGGCTAGATTTTGCTTTATTTTATTTAAACAATAAACTTACATCATTTGACAGTTCAAAAAGAGGAGTGCTCCGATCGTCACCAAACCAGGTCAATCTGGAGATTCCCTGAAAGTTTCATTGAAATCGGTCCAGCCGTTTCGGGGCCTATATGGAACATACCCACACACTTTCTCTTTTATATATATAGAAGATAGATAGATGAACTGAAATGACAAGAAATGACAGATGACATCTTTATCATCTTCATTTCAGCTCACACACGTCCCATTGCTTGGCTTGAGCTCCCTCCAAATAAGAAAGAAATGAACCTACTATACCACGCTGGTCAGAAGAGTTGACATGGGGTTTTATTTCGAGTTTTCCCTCTCTTTACATAGATGTTATCTGTACACCATATCTTTTAGTCGTTTTCTGCCACACCCACTAATTAGATAGGAGGTGGCGAATGGTATTATTATTCCATCACCATACGGAAGGTCATGTTATTTATATAAAAACTAGCAACCCACCCTCGCTTCACTTCGGTTTCATTCGCCTTACCCCCGTAGTTCCTGTTCCCGTGGGAATACCGGGATAAAATATAGCCTATGTTACTCGCTGATATTATAGCTTTGCATTGTTGAAAGAATTTTTGAAATCGGTCCAGTACTTTCTCTGTGCTGTGTGGTAGCGGCTTCGAATACTACCAACCCTTGCTTTGCTCGTGGGTGTCGTAAAAGACGACTAAGAGCTCTAGATTGACCCGGACCAACTCCATCTGGTACCATTTGGGGTCAACGATTACATTCCCAAGGAGGTTTGACGTCAGGCAGGCGGCCGGTCATAAAAGTCATTGCCGAAACTTTTTGCAATATGTCAAAACAGATGACATATTGCGTCGACCCCAAGTAATTGGGATAAGAGCAAGATGATGATGATGATGACTTTCTCCAGGATAAAAACTTTAAAAGTGATTTGTACTCAATTTTAATAGCCTGCCGAGTGGTGACAGAGTAAAAACACAATTCGCCACTCCCTTTCTTCCTTGTGGGTATCATAAAGGGCGACTAAGGGATATAATATACAAATAACACCTATGTAAGAGACTGGATACTCTAATTAAAAGCATCATGGCGGAGCCCAGCTGTGAGACGTATGTATGTGAGCCGACACCGTGAAGATGAATGATAACGTGATATTTCCTATGCTTATCTTACCTGTACATATCATAAAAGACGATTAAGGGATATAATATGCATATAACATCTATATAAGAGACAGAAAACTCGATATAAAATTCTATACCAAACCATCTAACCAGCGTGGTGTAGTAGATCAATATCCCTCCCATAATGGAGGTGACCCGAGCCCAACTGTAGGCTGTATATGGGCTGTGATGATGATAATGATTTTTCATCTGAACTTTTTAAAAGACATGGTCTACATACAAACTATTCATCATCATCATTTCAGCTCATATACATCCTACTGAGCTCGAGCCTCCTCCACAATAGGAGGACAATGGACTTTACCATGCTGGTCAGACATGTTGGTATAGGATTTTATTACGAGATTGCCATCTCTTATATTATATGCCTATTATATCCCTTAGTTGTCTTATACGACACGGGCAAGATATCACTATCTTGCCCGTGGAATTCGTATAAATATCGTGGTGAATTTTATTCTTACTTCGTCACCACACAAACTATTAATAGATTAATATTCTTTACAATAACCGACAATAGGTTATAACTGTGTTAAGATAACGAATTTTATATATTTTTAAATCAGCAAAAGGCGCTGTCTTCGTTACTGGTGACAACGAGAATCAGAAACTTGGTATACCTGAAAAACCAATAATATACGCACCCCAAGTATTACCTATCAGCATTCCTATCAAAAGCGCGTGCTGTGGGGCTGCACATACCTTTCTACTATCCATGGATGAGGCCAAGATATTGGCATTCGGCTCAAACGAGAAGGGCCAGTTGGGCCTGGAGAAGAATATCGAACATGTACACGAACCCACTGAAATTGATATGGAGAAAATGTTTGACGGTTATCAATTGAAATTAGTGGCTTGTGGGGCTATGCATACGGCTTTTGTAACAGGTACGTTTAATTTTTTAAATATATTAACATCTAACCTCAGCTCATTTACGTCCCAATGTTGGGCTCGGTACTCCTGCACAGTGAGAGGGAAATTGGCCTACTATACCACGCTGGTCAGACAGGTTGAAATAAGGATTTGATTCGAGATTTTCTTCTCTTACATAGACGTTATATGGCCATCACATCGCTTAGTCGTCTTTTACGATACCCACGGAGAGAAGAGAGGACTGGTGGTGAATTGTATTCTTACTCCGTCACCACACGGGAATTTTAAAATATATATTTATATCAAATTCCCACAATTTCATCCACGTAGTTTCTGTACCCGTGAGAATACGGGATTTATCCCCCTATTCTCACGGGTATGTAGCCTATGTTACTTACTGATAATGCGACTTTCCATTGGTGAAAGAATTTTTAAAATCTGTTTAGTGGTTCACGCGTGAAATCGTAATAAATAAACTAATATTCGCATGTATAATATTAGTTAGGATTTCCGTGTAGTTATGACTTAAGAGGTCTGTGTCGTCACCCTTTCGTTATCTAGAGGTATCCACAATGACAAAGGTACGTAAGCTAATAAAATTATTGCAAAACAAAACTGATTCGAAATAATGGCCAGCGGGGACTTATACTAGGTGAACCACCGCAGACAAGGAGACGGCAGCCATGGACCCTCCAAAGAGCGATAAAGGTGCGGTACGGGAGGTGACGGAATCCATAGCCTGTCCCGGAAAAAAAAAACCTGGTGTAGTTGGCCTAATTGCTTGTAATAAAGTAGACTTTGAGATACATATCAGCTGTAAAGATAGGGTAAATATACGCCATTATCCCCGAAGGGTACAGGAATAAAAATACCAACTTGTTTCAGCCGTATAAAATTTTTTCATTCATAAAAACAAACGCAACAAGCGAATATAACAAGCACAATCACAGACGCATTACTTAAAGACATTTTCTGAACAATCTCGGTAACCCCGTATGATGACGGTGTAAGAATACAATTCAACACCCCCTGTCTTACTCGTGGATGTCGTAAAAGACGACTAAGGAATATCATATGCATATAACATCTATGCAAAACTCGAAATAATACCCTATACCAACACATCTGACCAGCGTGGTATAGTAGGTTAATTTCACTCCTATGGTAGGGTAAGCTCAAACCCAGCATTGGAACGTTAATGAGCTGTGATGATAATGATTACGAATCACAGCAATACTTCTTCCCTAACCTAGGATTCGAACTCGAGACTTATTTATAACTAGCAATCCGCCTTCGCTTCGCTTCGGTTATAGGTTATAGTCGTTTTACCCGCGTAGTTCCCGTTCCCGTGGGAATACCGGGATAAAATATAGCTTAGTTTACGCCCTGATATTATAGCTTTCCATTGGTGAAAAAATTTTTGAAATCGGGCCAGCCGTTTTGAAGATTACCCGGAACAAACAGACAGACAGACAAAAATTTTTTAATTGCTATTTTAGGCATAGGTGTCGTGCAAATAACCATGTGAGTATGAAAAAAGCCTATTATTTTGACATTACAAACAGACACTCCAATTTTATTTATTGGTATAGAAGACTTCGTTGTCGATCTACTATAATACGTACCTATTCTATAATTGTAAGCTATAAGCTGTTCGATTCCCGAGTCCACAAAGCCTTTATTATAATGTTATGAAACCGTACACTATCAATCACTTTCACTCCACTTGAGTAATAAGTTTAAGTAAGTAATTATTTGTACACGATTAGGTCATCATGTGTACTTCTTAGTTCCTTTAAACTCTCACAATATTTGGTCAGAATATTAAAAGTATCTGTTAATATTTACCTTCTCATATACGTCAGCTACTGCTGGGCTCAAGCCTCTTCTAGAATAGTAGGGAAATTGAACTACCACACCACTGATTGATAAAGGATACTATTTTTTGTTTTCTGGCATAGATATTATACGCATATTATATCCCTTAGTCGTCTTTTATGACGTTCACGAGTGTTGAATTGTATTCGTAGACCGTCACACGATGCAAGCCTTATTTTTTTGTGTGCCGGTGTAATTACAGAATCATTAAATAATCAGTTCACTGTCATAAGCTTTGCGTCAGGACGAAGCGAAGTGGAGGATCATTGCATAGAAAGTCCGGAACTGTTGATCCTATCTAATCTATATAACTCGTAACCGGTATATTATAACTCTATCTTTCTCAATTGATTCAAATAGAAATAAGTATAGTTTTCACGGTATTTATAATTGAAAATAACTAAGAACTTACAAAAATTGTAAGGGTTCATTTCATAGTATTCGCAGTCGCTACCACACAGCAGAGAGGCAACAAAATATTTATTACTAGCAGACCCAACGGACGCTGTGCAAATTTAAAAAAAAGTAATTCTCTTTGAAATCGATCGCAGTGCCACCTACAGGGTCTAAATATTAATCTAAACCATTCTTGAATCCCCTTGAACATGCACAAAAATTTCATCAACATCGGCCCAGCCGTTTAGGAGGAGCTCAGTGACATACACACGTACACAAGAAAAAATATAAATAACGATTATTGACGTAAATATATTCGTGTGGGGTCGTCCCCATTCTTACTTCGTAGTAAGAATACAATTCACCATCCTCTACCCTTCCCGTAGGTATCACAGAAAACGGTTAAGGGGATATAATAGGCGTATAAAATCCATGCAAGAGAAGTAAAATTGGAAATAAAACCCCATACCAACCTATCTTACAAGCGTGGTGCAATAGGTCAATGTCATTTCTATTGCGGGAATGGTTCGATTCTAACAAATGAGACATATATGAACTGAGATGATGATGACCGTCGGAAAAAGAGGCATTAATTGTAAAAGTTGTTTGCAGCTACTACCAATTTAAATTAAGTCAATCTGAATTTTATTTCTATCTTAATCACAAAAAGCTAAGGAAGTTGCCTATACCGCAAGCTACTAGCCATGTGAATCAAACGAATGGAATAAGGTCTAATTTTGAGTTTTACTTCTTTTGTAGCAATGATTAATGTTATCTGCTCATATTCGTTAGTCGTTTATTATGACAACTACGGGAAAAGAAAAAAAATATGATAAATTGTATTCTAGTTACATCGCCGTAAGAAAAAAGTTACTATTAAATATTTTAAATAATAATTTGACTATTTAATAAGTCCAAATTAGCATTTTTTTATTTTTCTAAGCAAATAAAAAAGTGTACTAGTATGCACAGAGCCTTAATAACTTAAAATCACTTTTAGTCCGCAGCAATAGCCAGCATTGGTGGCATGAATACGACATACATATAAAGTAATTGGTTCATTTTCATTGTCACGCAAACAAAAATAGTGACCAAATTACTTAGGTATCGACGCGGACCGTATGATGTTGGTAATCACTAATCAGTATTCGATCAGTAGCTGCCGTCGGTGGACGTACATATTGGTAATAATATATTCATCACATTTCAGACAACGGACTTCTTTACACTTGTGGTGAATCCCGTCATAATAAACTCTGTTTGGAAGGAATCGACGATGCCGACAACGCAAACGAATCAGCACCCAATCAATACACACCTAAGCGGGTCACCGCAATGAATGGGCACATTGTCGACAATGTAGCGTGCGGCGGCTGCCATACTTTACTTACAGCTACTAAGGGCTCAAACGCGGACTTCACTAATAACGATTTCAACGTAATCGACGAACAACGCAGACACATTTCTCTCACTGAACTACCGCCGCTACAGAGAGTTCCGATCATGAACAAAACAGAAGAACACGCTCACGCCATCGAAGACGTCACCAATTCAAATGTCGAAGTGCACAATACTGATAACGTGAATGGTAATGTTAACTCAGAGTCCGGATCGATAGATTCATTAGAGGCAAACGTGAGCGGCTCCCACATAGTAAACATAAACGACCTTGAGAACGAAAATTGTAGCACGCATGACGTGGGCGATATAAGCAACGATAAAATTGATTTGTCTTCCCCGATTGAAACAAAAGTAATGGAAACTATCGCTATTATGGATACGACGGTAGATAAAGCGGAAACTAAAATTGAACACGTCGTTACAACTGTTACTGATAAAGTTAATGAGAAAGTGGAAGTCGCGGAGGAATTTGTTAAAAAAGCTGCAGTGGTTCCTCCTGCTGTCCATGAAGAGACAAAAAAAATACTTGATATTCCAAATAAGATATCAGAAATTGCGCATTCACCTCCGCCTAAAACGCCTATATTGCCAGAATTGTTACATGTACCCGATTTATCTCAAATAAGCCCAGTTCTTAGTAAGCACAGTGATGAAAAAAGCGAGACTGGCCAATCAGAAAATGAGACAATACCTTGCGGATCCGATAAGTCTAGTCCTCAAGCTGGAAAAACTAAGACTCAGGCTGTGATGCCTATCGTTAGAAGTGAAGATCACATTGATGCTTCAGATGATGCGGAACATAACGAGGAAGGTGACGTTGTAGTGCCCAAAACACCGGAAAAAGGACGCTTCTCTCGTATTTTTCAGAGTATCAGAGATAAAGAAAACTCGTGTATGGGCAAAGGAAAAGTGATAGAAGAAAAAGTTACCGGTAAGTTGCTACGTATTCTTTCTGTACATAAAAATTGGCGATAACTTAGTGAGATAACCGAAAATTACCAAGATTTTAGTTTCGAATCTGAAGTTCACTTTTATCTTTTCGAAATTATTTATAAAATTGTCAATTATTACTTATTCGCTTACTTTAGTCAAGGATTTTCGCGTTATCGACTGACTGACGTGATTATTTACAGTAGTTGATAAGAGGAGTCTCCCAAATAGCCTGATATTTGGACTAATTCTTGAGTATCGATAATGATTGTAGTGGTTACTGGTTAGACTAGAAGGCCGATCCGAACACAATTTTAAAACGTTATATCGTATAGTTACGCGTAAGGTAATATTTTATTTTGTTAGTTTATTTCTGAAACGCTTAGTAGTCAACGATATTAATAATACAATCAGCCATTAATAATACAAGATAGTAAGTTATGTCCTCTATAAAAGTCTATTATTATTAGAAAACTTTAGAAAATTTTAATGTGCAAAATTTTAATCCGGGACATTTTTTTTTTAATATAAAAGACCTGTCATTCAAAACTTTAAACTAAGCAAGTTCTAGTTTTAGACCAAACATCTGTGAATCGCACAAAGTATAGTCCAACTGGCTATTGAACCCAGAACACTCGGTACGAATACTCGTTTTTAGATTACTTAACCATTTTTGCCATCACTACCCCTTCATTTGTGGCGTAGACTCATGAAAAGAATAGGGCGAGAAAACGAACATCTGTTAGTATATTATTTTACTTAAGGATCTTTAACAGTAGCAGTGCTAATTATAATTGTTTCTGCCCGTGGTTTCGACCGCATAAAAAGTTATCCAAGATAAAATCTTACCCAAATCCGTACAACGTATTATGCTCGATTGAGCAAAACTCAAAGTTGAACTATTATACTAGTTAGTTAGTCCCAATTCAAGTTGAACTATTTTCCATATGGTGACGGAGTAAGAGAACAATTCACCACCCGCTTTCATACCTGTGGGTGTCGTAAAAGACGACTAAATGATTATAATATGCACATAACATCTATGCAACAGAAAGAAAATTCGAAATAAAATCCTATACCAATATGTCTGATCGCCATGGTAAAGGTCAATTTCCATACTATTGGAGATGAGGCTCGAGCCCAGCGGTGGGACGTTTAGGTGCTGAGACGACGACGATGATACAAGGATTATTTCCTTAACGTAGGATCATTTCAGCCTATCGCCGTCCACTGCTGGACGTAGGCCTTTCTCATGTTCCTCCCTCAATGCAGGATGTTGTCCTAAAAACATGGAACGGAGAACTAAAAAAATAATGATCCAATACGTTGCATGCCCGCATAGTCATCATGCGATACAATGCAGTTTATTCACGCTAATTAACATTTAAATTTACTTTAATAGGGGTTAAAATACGTTAATACAGCCCGCATTATTTTTCGTAGCCTAAAGGTATGAGCATAATTTTCTATTAAACTTGCACTACTGAAATCCATCGTGATTTAAACAATCTGTCTCATTTTGTTATTTATTTTTTAAGGCACAAGGTGTCATACATTACCTTAACGTAACCCACCGCAAAAAAAAGGCACAAGGCATATTGTAAATAAAATTATTTTACGGAATTTATCGCGATTGTATTTAATTTTTGATTGCCCGACGATTCGAACACTCTGCAGTGTTCATGGTCACGGGCGGACTGCTGATGAACCTTCGTCACAAAAGAGAAAACATATCATTAGGTTATAGAAATTAATGTATTTCCATTACAAACTCTTTTAAATTTATAATGAGAACTATGTGTAGAAAAATTAAAGGAGCCATCATAATAACTTGCCTGCCATGCTCCTAATTTTGAATGAGGTAACACAGCAAGTCTTTTTCGTCTAACATGTTGGCAGAGCAAAACTTACTGTTAAAGATATTAGTTATTTTCCCATTAGATGTCAACTTTAACTTGGGAATACAACAGCTCTAGTAGTTATCATTTTCATAATATCGTGACGGCTACCATGCCACATAGTAAAGCAATCATAGCCAAATATAAATGTGCCCGACAGTATTCCAAACCGTGTGTTGGCCCTGGTCCTCGACCATCTGGGTCCCCTCAGGGAGCTGTTCGACGCGTGTTTAGCGTCCGGGCGGTTCCCTGGGTGCTGGAAGGAGGGGAGGCTGGTTCTCCTGCCGAATCCGGGACGGCCTTTGGAGTCGCCATCGGCCTACAGGCCTATCGTGCTGCTCGATGATATGGGCAAGCTACTGGAGAGGGTAGTAGCTGCCCGCATCGAGCGGCACGGGGCCCGATCTGTCGGACGCCCAGTTTGGGTTTAGGAGGGGTCGTTCGACGATCGAGGCCCTGTTGCGCCTGAGGGCCGTGGCGACTGAGGCCGTCACCGGCGGGGGAGCGCTGTTGGTGGTGTCCCTAGACATCGCCAGCGAATTCAATAGTCTGCCATTCAGCTGCGTCAGGGAGGCACTCCGTTACCACGGAGTGCCAGCTTACCTGAGGCGGCTGGTGGCCGACTATTTGGAGGGGCGCAGCGTCCTTTACGCCAACCGAGTAGGGGACGTTGTACGAACGCCCATGACGTGCGGTGTTCCACAGAGGTCGGTCCTTGGACCCACCCTGTGGAACATCGGCTACGACTGGGCGTTGCGGGGGAGCCTCCCACCCGGGCTGGGCGTAATTTGTTACGCCGACCGACACGCTCGTCACAGCCCGCGGTGGGACGCTAGAAGAGGCGGTAAGCCTGGCGACCTCAGGCACCGAAGAGGTCGTCAGGCGGATCAAGGCGCTGGGGTTGAGGGTGGCCCTGGACAAGACGGAGGCCCTCTTGTTCCATGGGCCCCGTATGGACCCTCCCATCGGCGTCTCGATCACCGTCAATTCGGTTGGGATCAGCATCCAGGCCCATATGAATTACTTGGGCCTGGTGCTTGACGGGCGATGGTTTTTTCGGGAGCATTTCCGCAGGCTCGTCCCGCGGCTCGTCGGCGTGGCGTCCGCCCTACAATGGCTGATGCCGAATGTGGGCGGACCGAGCGCGGCATGTCGACAGCTGTACGCGGGGGTCATCCGGTCGATGGCCCTATACGGCGCACCGTTTTGGGCGGGATCCATGACCGCCCGACTTAGAGCCCTTCTGTGGCGTCCACAGAAGGTCATAGCGGTCAGGATCATCAACGGGTACCGCACGGTGGCGACGGAGGCGGCGTGCCTATTGGCCGGGACTCCCCTGTGGGACCTGGAGGCGGAAATGCTCGCCGACTTGTATTGGCGGGTGTCGGGGGTGCGCGGGGGGGCGGTGTGGTTGCCTTGAAGGAGCTCACCGCCTGGCGCGTCATCGCCCGTTGGGCAGACCGGCTGGAGAGGCCTCGATACGTTATTTGGACCGTGGAGGCCTTCCGGCCGGTGCTGATGCAGTGGTTGGAAAGGCGGCACAGGGTGCTCTCCTTCCGACTCGTACAGGTCTTGACGGGGCATGGATGCTTCGGTAAGTACCTGTACAGGGTCGCTAGGAGGGAGAGAACTCCGTCCTGCCACCACTGCGATTGCGACGAGGACACGGCGCAGCACATGCTCGAGGTCTGTGCCGCTTGGGCAGAGCCACGTCGTGAACTCGTCGCAATCATCGGTGCAGACCTGACGCTGCCGACCGTCGCTAGGGAGATGCTCGGCAGCATCAGAAATTGGGACGCGGTCGCAGCCTTTTGCGAGGCAGTTATCTCGCAGGAGGCGGCGGGTCGCGAGCGCGAGGAGCACAGCCTCCCCCTCCTCACCCGCCGCCGGCGACTGGGGCGGCGCAGGCGGGAGTACCTGCGTGCAATGCCGAGCCGAGGCCGCGGGTGACGTGACCGGGGATTAGTCCGTCACCCGCCGAGAGGCCGACCGCGTAAGGTCGATGGGAGGGTACCCCGGGTAGGGGGTATTCCATCGGGCCGACCACTGATCACAAGTAACCCTGCTCCAGTGGTCGGCCCAACGACGAAGGCGACGTGGTGTTCGGGTGGGTTGCGGGAGTTGCGTGCTTAAGCCCCTCTGTCGCCCCGGACTGAGTGGTGCGGAGGCGCGCCGACCGCAGCCCACCCAATAAAAAAAAAAGCCAAATATAAATGTGACAAAGAAAAAAAAAACTAATTGCCGAAACGACAAGCGATACATTTAATTAAATATTTAAATATATGAAACATTTTAAGACGTGCACAGATAACAATAAAATAGTATTAATATGTTGTAAATAAAACTACGGATTACGGATTTTATCGTGTTTGTATTTGATTGGTCACGGGCGGACCATGAACGCTGTAAAGTGTTCGAACCTTCGGGCAATCAAAAATCAAGTACAAACGCAATAAAATCATTAAAATTAGTTTTTTTATAATGTGCAATACTCGCGTAAACATCGGAAGTCATTATGTTAAATTCTTCTTTTTTTAGAACAAGTCCACAAAGGCCTAGACAACGCAGAAGAAAGTATCCACAAAGTAGAAGAGACAGTTGAAACAGAGATAAGGAACCAAACCAACTCTAGAACTTGCACGATGTTATAAAGCATTTTTGTCTTCAATGTTTAGCTTACCAATAAAGTTTTTATTATTGCTATTATTATTTCATTATTATTTATTTAGCAACCTTTTTCGTACAACGCAGTAAGAATACCATTCAACACCACCTATCTTAGATGTCGTAAAAGGCGACTAAGGGATATAATACGCACATAAAATCAGTGCAAGAGAAGAAAAACTCGAAATAAAACTCTATACCAACATCTCTGACCAGCATGGTATAGTAGGTCAAATTCCCTCTCACTGTGGAGGGGGCCCAACATTGGGACGTATGTGGGGTGCGATGATGATGATTAATTTACCATTATCTGTTCCTTGTGGTTACGCAGTAAAAATACAATTCAACACCCCCTATTTTGCCCGTGAGTGTCACAAAAGTCGACTAAGGGATATGAATACCTTATATTAACATGACTATGCCATGTTATATATATACAAGGCATTTTCTTTTTTGGGGGGGTAGGTTGCGGTCGGCGCGCTCCTCGCACCACTCCGTCCAGGGCGACAGAGGGGCGTAAGCACGCACACCCGCAACCCACCCACGTGCACGTCGCCTTCGTCGTTAGGCCGACCACCGGAGCAGGGTTACTTGTCATCAGTGATCGGCCCGACGGAATACCCCCTATTTGGGGTAACCTCCCATTGACCGACGTCCCCCCCCCCCTAGAGGAGGACGTCGGTCTTTCCTCACGCGGTCGGCCTCTCGGCGGGTGACGGACTAATCCCCGGTCACGTCACCCGCGGCCTCGGCTAGGGCGGCATGTAAGAATACATTCATACCGGAGTAAGAATACATTTCACCACTCCCTATCTTGCCCATGGATATCGTAAAAGACGACTAAGGGGTATAATACACCACTGAAGTCAAGGAACTCTGCACCGGTGGTCGACCCAACGACGAAGGCGACGTGCTATACGGGTGGATTACGGGTGTGCGTGCTTACGCCTCTCTGTCGCCCCGGACGGAGTGTTGCGAGGAGTGCGCCGACCGTAACCCATCCCCAAAAAAAAAAGGTATATAATACGCATATAACATCTACGCAGGAGAAGGCAAACTTGAAATAAAACCCTATACTAACCTGTCCGACTAGCATGGTATAACAAAATTTTTTGTGTGTATTCAAGGGGATTCGAGAATGGTTTAGATTCGCAATTGGACCCGGTAGGTGGGTTTTATTTGATCAAAGCAACGTCTGTTGGGTCAGCTAGTTTTAATATTTTTTATAATGACAACATCCATCACTACTCTGCATCCCAATTATTTGGGGTCGACTCATTATGTACTTCTTTCATAAGTACTTATTGTAGAGTTATTGGCAATAGTTTCATGGCCGGCCGTCTGCCTGACATCAACACTCTTTGATTGTTGACCAGACGTCATCTTTTACGACATCCACAAAAAAGGCATGTTTTGGTACAGCAAATAATAAAAACATTCATTTTCATATATATATTTACTAATAGGTCGCCTTTAGAGGAGAAAGTAATCTTCAAATAGGTACGAATGAATGAATGAATTGATTGATTGAATCATTTAATTTTATGAACGAATTAAGTGTAATTTATTCATTTCATTCATTCGAATATTAATATTGATGGAGATTATAGGTGAAAGTTCATAAACACAATCCTGGAATACTTTTCAAAGGTAATGTATATTAACTTAGATATCATACGGGGTTCTCTTCATAAAATCTTACCCACAATTAATATGCCTACATATAAATGAAATATATTAAAGCATGAATAAAGATTTTGTTGTGTTATGTCGAAAATAATGAATTTTGTAGGGCACCTTTATAACTTGCTTTAATTTTTTGCCAACCTCCAACACAGCCCTGGGATCAGCATTGTTGTTAGTCCATACACCTAGAACATATAAATCTAGTTTTAAAATAAAATTATAATACTTAATAGGTATTTCCTTGTATTACGAAGGACTTTCATCGTCATCATCATCATTTCAGCCTATCGCCGTCTACTGCTGGACGTAGGCCTCCCTCATGTTACGCCACAAAGTGCGGTCCTGTACCGCCTGCATCTTTTACCAGGTCGTCGGTCCACTTAGTGGAGGGGCGTCCTACACTGCGTCGTCCGATACGTGGTCGCCACTCGAGAACCTTTCTTCCTCAGCGGTTGTCGTTTCGTCGAGCAATGTGGCCTGCCCATTGCCACTTCAGCGTGCTAATTCTTTGTGCTATGTCGGTTACACCCGTTCTTCTGTGGATTTCCGTATTCCGGATTCTATCTCGCAGAGAAACAACAGGACTTTACAAACATGTAATTAATAATAATATCGATTCTGACTGATATCATAGCTTCAAAAGACCTAATCATGCATATAATAAATCTTTGCTTTTAACACGTTGAACGTCATGGGGTCACCATGTGGGCTTCACTTATCTAGTATATAGAACTAGCATAGAATCGCTTATTTCTAAAATTTTAATGACATTTTTTTGCTTTAGGGGCTTTAAAATGTGTTGAATCACGTAGTAAACACAGACGAAAAATAAATTGTGACCCTATCTTACTTAAAGTCGTCCCTAGTTCGCCGTCATATGGTGTGGCCCACAGCTACAACGGAGCAACTATATGTAGTGATGCAAACGATATATCGATGTTTTTGAAACATCGATGTTTCAATAAAAAAACATCGATATTTGCCATCGATGTTCACTATTGTAAAACATCGATGTATCGATGTTATTTTATACGATGTTTTGCCTGTATGATTTAAAATGTATGGTACTTACTTTTTGGTTTCGATATTTATATCCCTAACTATATGACGCCTACATGGTGTCCCCCATGGCCCAAATGTAAAACTGAAAAATAAGGCCGGCGTTTAACGTGTTAAACGATGAACTAAAATATCATGAACCTGCATTTATGAGAAATCAAAAGCTCCTAAAATGGAGTGAACCACAGCAATCACATGAATTCCGTGAAAATTTGGCGCATAAATATGACTGAATGAATATTTATTAATCCCGTGTAGTGTGGGAGAGAGAAAAGACAACTAAGGGATAAAATATACATATAACATCACTGCAAGAGAAGGAAAACTCGAAACAAAATGCTATACCAACACGTCTGACCAGCTATATATATATAATAAGTAAATTTCCCTCCTATTACGGCGGAGGCTCGAGCCCAACAGTGTGAAGTATATGAGCCGAAATTAATTAATTATTCTGATGTTATTAATTTTAATAAATCAATAAAACATAGTACTCGCCTATTTTATTTTTGTTCCTGACATTTACAACGACACCGCAAATAGTATCTGGATACGAACAACTTTCACCTATTAAAAGCAGCACCTGAAAAAAAACACTGATAATTATTAATACGATCTTCTCCTATGTTGAAAGGTAAGAACGAACGAAACGACAATAAAAAGAACGAACGAAATAACAAGAACACAATATTTCACCATCCATTTACCGTGTGATGACGGAATAAGAATACAATTCATCCCCTCCCTTGTCCGTGGATGTCGTAAAAGATGACTAACGGATATAATATGCTTATAACATCTAATCAAGGGAACGAAAACTTGAAATAAAACCCTATAGCAACATGTCTGACCAGTATGGTATAGTAGATTAATTGCCGTCTTATTGTAGAGAAAGCTATAGCCCAACAGTGGGACGTATATGAGCTGAAATGATGTTGATGATGTCACCAACACTAACTTTCCAAATTCGTTGAAACAGACTGTAGAATCACTGAATGTAAGGGTCCTTCTTTAGACGCGTTGAGCACTTTTTTTTATGTGAACACAAATCATGGGACTCGCGTCATCGTTGGGTGAACTATAAACGTGAAATTCGCGTCATCATCACCGCACGCTTGACTGATTGATTGACCAACAGAACGACCGACCGATAGAACGGCTGACCGACAGAACGACCGACCTACCGACCGACAGAACGACTGACCGACCGACCGCCCGATCGACTAATTGATTGATTGGATACATACATACAAACTTTTGGAAAAGTCGACAGTCCTCTAACTACTTTACGTTTGTCTTTTTTTTGTTATATTTAGAAAATTATAAAAATTTTGATGTTTTTAGGACATTTACATTTTCCGGTTAGCTGTACCGTTGTCCTCAGTCGTACAAAATTGACCCCTTTTTGTAAACAAAATGATCATTTGTCATACTGATAGGAACTTGTTCTTATTCTTTTTAAGTTTTAAGTCCATAGTTTTACCAATCCTTGCAACACTAACATATTCTTTTTGCTTTTAATTTCATATTTTAACTATTTCTAAATTGTCCCGTGACACAAAAAATGAAGGGGGAAATATATTCAAACGACCTAAAAATATATGGCCACATTACCTTATGGGGATCATAAAAAAAAAACAGCAAAAGTACTAAGTACGCATGTCAGAAGTGAAACTTCTTTGGTACCATGTGTTTTTATCAGTATTAAAACAAAAATCTCTCGACCTTTCTCACTCGCTTGCTCCCTCTCGCCTCATGGCTGTGCTTCGTGCTATGTTCGCCCTTTCTCACTCTCTCAATCGGTCTCAAACGCTCTCTTCCTCTTCTTCGACAAAAACGCTGCACATCTTCGTGACGCTAAATTGCGTTTCATCCGTAAAAAATTTACCCTCATGTGCGCAAAGAAATTTCACTTCAAAAATATAATTTAATTTGATCTGACACAGTTCATTAATACGTAAATATTTAATGCTCAAACATTAGTCGTCCTCTATAATCTATACAAATAAATAAAATGTGTCTGTTTGTAATGTCAAATTATATGCGTTTTATATCCCTTAGTCGTCTCGTACGATCACCCACGGGGGGGGGGGGTAAGAAGGGGGAAGTAAGGGGGTGGTGAATTGTATTCTTACTCCGTCACCACACGGCAAATTATAACCTACAAATATTCACTCACCATATCTGTCCAAATAAGGTCCATGAGACTTCCTCTTAGTCCTTCAAAGATTATCTGCCAACGGCCGCCATTTTTATTAGTATCGTCTTCCCACATCGGTCGAATACCCGTCTTGAATATAGCGTAGTCCTGCCCAAGCTTCAACTCCGATGGTAATTTCATATGATGATATAAACTGTAAATTATTTTATTGTTTTGCTTAAAATTTTGGGAAGGTCTCGGGTTTGAGGTCATTTTGATATGTAACTCATCATGGTCATTATCATTTCAGCTAATAAACGTCCCACTGTTGGGCTCGAGCCTCCTCCACAAAGAGAGAAATTGACCTTACTATACCATGTTGGTCAGACAGGTTGGTATTTTTTTTTAGGGTGTGCTATGGTAAGCGCACGCGCGGTCCTGTCCGTCCGGGGCGATGAAAGGACGGCGCGCGGGCCCATAACCCACCCGTACCCACGTCACCTCGTTGTTGGGCCGACCACCGGAGCAGATGTGACTTGTCGTCAGTGGTCGGCCCGACGGAGACAGGTTGGTATAGGGTTTTATTTCGAGTTTTCCTTCCCTTGCATAGATGTTATATGCGTATTACATCCCTTAGTCGTCTTTTACGACACCCAGAAACAAGATAGGAGATGGTGAATTGTACTTTTATTCTGTTACCAAACGGGCAAGTGATTCATCATCAATCATCATCATCATCATCGCAGCCCATATACACATACGTTCCACTGTTGGGCTCGGGCCTCCTCCACAGTAGGAGGGACTTTAACCTACTATACCATGCTGATCAGACATGTTGGTATAGGGTTTCATTTCGAGTTTGCCTTCTCTTGCACAGATATTATGTGCATATGACATCCCATAGCAGTATCTTACGACATCCACGGGTAAGATAGGGAGTGGTGAATTGTATTCTTACTCCGTCACCACACGGGAAAGTGATTTGGCCTAGCTTAATTAGACTTGTGATTGGTACAGTTTGTGAAATTTGCTTTACCATCATCACAGCTCATATACGCGCTACTGTTCAGTAGTGGAGGCTCGAGGCTCCACTATAATGGGAGAGAAATTGACCTACTATACCACGGTGGTCAGACGTCAAGGTATACGGTTTTATTTTGAGTTTTCCTTCTCTTGCGTAGATGTTATATGCATATTATATCCCTTAGTCGTCTTTTACGAGAACCACGGGCAAGAGAGGGGAATCGTATTCTTAGTTACACGTCTCTGTTTGGTGATGGGAGTGTTTCAGTTTAGAGTGCTTCAGTTAGAAATCAGGATTTGTGACAGGATATCCTTCTAAGGGCACAGTAGAATGAGTAACTTGACCTTATATATGAAAACAAAACACATCGTACGTCTTCTTTGTTTGATGTATCAACCTGTTCTGGTAATACATTTTACATTAATTTGTAGCAAAATGCTTTAAAATGAATGTTTGTCTGTATGTCCTTAATAGAATCATAAACTATGCATTTGATCATGTAATGATCTTCTTCTTCTTCATCATGTAATGATGTTGTGCATGAGCCCATGAAGGTTTCCGAGTTGCTACAGCTAGTCTTCGACAGATGGCGCCACTATCATTCCAATGAATTTCATATATTGAGTGACGTAGCAACACGCACAGGATACCTACAGCTAGTTTTTAATAAAATACGCTTTATGCCGAAAACTGGTCCATACCAACTCGACAAGTAATTAACAGTCCTCAATCTAATCACTGTGCCATAAATACTTCAAATTTTATAATAATTAGTATAAATTATATGATAGACATACCGCCAATAATCTTCAACAGTTTTAAAACTCGTCAATTCAACTAAGTTGTCTTCCCAATTCCTCTCTTTGTTCGTGAATAACCAGAAACTCCATTCATTTTCTAGGGGATGCTTCATCTCGCTCAGAGACGCCATTTTTCTCTAAATATGTATATAATAATCTGTAATATCACAATTTTTAGTTAAGTATAGTGGTATTTTAGAAAGAATATTAGATCTGCAAAAAAATTTTTTAACCGTGGGTAGTAGTGAATTGATTATTACTTGTCATTGAAATCATCGTCTACCTTCAAAACACTGTAGCAATAAATAATGTTATAATAATCTTTATTTTTAATTGCACACGGTGGCAAACAAGCAAATAGTACAGCTGATGGGCAGTGAGCTCATGGCTTTGCTAAACCGCTGCCTACCGTGAAAAGAGTGTAATTGCGTGCAATTGGGTTCGGTGATACTAAAAGCTTCATCACGCAAATAACCACAGAATATTGGGCTTCCGGCTCTCTCGCTCACCGAACGAAGGGCAGTAACAAATTGCTACTACTCAGACGTCGATTTACTGCGAGAGTGTGGTATTACGGACGGACCGCCCCGCGGCTGTAGACAAGCAACTGTCAATAGGGCGCTCCTACCACATGTAATCTTAACCATTATTATAAATGCGAATGTGAGTTTGTTTGTTACGCTTTCACGACTCTAAACCATTTTAAAACTATCTTCACAAATGCAAAGCTACATTATCAGCAAATAACACAAAGTTATATTTTATTGCCGTATACCTACGGGAACGGAAGTGACGTGGTGTGACCGCAGGAATTTGATCGATTTTCAAATTCTTTCAGCAATGGAAACCTACATTATCAGCGCATTGGTGTCCCACCGAAACTACTTTTTACGGCCGAAACCGAAACCGAATTTCGGCTTCAATGCCAGTTTCTGCCGAACTTCTGTGTAAGTTTTAAGGTGTGTTTGTGGGAAGAAAAATAAATAGTCTATCATAATCAGTCAGTTTTTATTCTTTACTATTACAAACATAATAGCGGCACCCTGCAGATTTACCCGCATAGTTCCCTTTCCCATGGGAATATCGAGATAAATTATAGCCTATGTGTTATTCTAATATGTAAGCTGTATTATTATGAAATTTTATCTAAATGCATTCAGTAGTTTTATTTTTCTTTTTTTTTGCATGAAAGAGCAACAAACATATTCACATACTCGCAAACTTTCGCGTTTATAATATTAGTAGGAAAATAAAACTTACAAAACTTAACTACTCATAAAAACAAAATAATTTCGATTTATAATAAACCTAAGTAAACCTAGATAAGCCACTTTTGGCTTGCCTTGTTTCTAAAAACTGCAAAAACAAAAAACGTTCTTGTTAATGAACTATATCACATAGTTAAATAGTGAAATAAAATAAACCAAGCGGTTTAAAGTGATTACCTCAAACAGCGAAATTCGCGACGCGCAGGCACAAATGAAAGAACTAAAATTGTGAGATGGCTATGAGCGCGGTAAAATGACACTTCATCTTGCGCACTTCGTGCACTGAGCATGTCCAAGCGCAGTGCGAAAACTCACGAATTCAGTTTCGGTTTCGGCCGTATCCGGTTCGATTATCAGCCGAAACGACAAATAAGCCGAAACCTGTTTTTCGGCCGAAACTGAAACTTCGATCGGACACTACAGCGAGCACGAAAACAGTAATTACGCAGGCGACACCGCGATGATGATTTGCTAGTAATTATATCATCTTTAGTAATTATAGTCTCATTTCACAGAAATATAATAGGATATTTATTAATAAGCCCATTTGTTTTAAGAGTTTGCACGTCATATTTCCAATCAATAATCAACTATTCGATATAATCGAAAAGAAGTAAAAGCTATTACATAGATTTTATTATTAGCACCGATAATAAACAAATTTCATATTAAAAAACCTAATATTTCCCATACTCTTTAATAATAAAATATATAAATAACTTTTATACGTTATACAATTGATGACGTAATCTTTACAGCCTATAAAGGTTCCTTTATTCTGGTCAGTCAATAGGGTTGTACGTACAATCAAGTAACAAAGGGTTTTATTTAAGATTTTTCCTATGCTTACAGTTTAACAGCTATTATTAGTAGATCCTATTTATGAATCAAATGGAATGTTGCTGATAGTTATACGATACAAGCCGTGTGGTACGCTAGCATTAACGTGTATTGTTTCGGAGCAAGAGCCACCCCTTTGATCCAGGAGCTAGCGACCTATTTTTTTTTTGAACTGATGCACACATTGCCATCATTGTTATTTCTGTAAACTAGAATCTACAGTGGTCCCCATTATGATTGATTGTAGTAGTAGGCGTGGCAGAAACGCCAATGGGCCATCCACTTACGGAATCCTTTCGAGGATTCCATAAAATGGTAGCTTGAATTTCTAAGGCCTCTGCCCAATGGTGTGTATAGTGCATAAGAGGATCACTAGCTATATTGGCAATCACTGATAAGCTGATGACTTATTTTCTTCATGCCTGCCTGCCTGGGTGGAATGCCCGGTGTAGTCAACTAAAAAATTGACCGAATCAGACAGGCTCCTCGTGAACTAGAGCTCGACGCAGGGGATTGTGCTGGAACCCTGCCCTGCGAGGTGCTACAAGCGCATGGCGGTCGACACACCCGGCCGATATGCACAAACTGCTTTAACTGCAGCGGTCATTGTTTCCGCTGCGGTTAGCCCGGGTACAAGGCGGCATCGTGTACCGCCGCTCCCCACTGCCCTGCGAGTGCGGCAGGCAATACGAGACATCGCATGAGGCTTCAGCCCCAAAGGGACGGACCAGCCCGACAACCTCAGCCGCTCCCATTTCTAGCGCGGCACGATCGCCCACCAGCGTGGAGGAGGTGATGGATACAACCCGCTAAGTCCATTCGCCTCCTGCAAGCCAATCTCAACCACGTCTCCGCTGCGTAGGTCGTTTTCCTGCAAACCACCGCGGAGTTGTTCGGTGTAGCCGCGGAGCCGTACTGCGTGCCTAAGCGACTTAACTATTTAAGTTGCAGTAACGGCTCTGTGGCAATTGTCGCCTCCACGTCGTGGCATTCCCCGCCCTTGTTGCTTAAGGACAGGAGCGATATGTCGTGGCGGAATGAGGAGAGGTTACGCTTTACGGTGTTTACTTCTCCCCTAATAGGAGCATGGCAGATTTCGGGGCCTCTCTTACCTTCTTGGAGACCTCAATACAGTGACTGGCACCGCGCCAAATCTTCGTGCTGGGGTACTTCGACTGCAAGTGCATGGCATGGCAGTCCCCCACGCTATATGAAAACGGGGGGCGGGCGAAGAGTAGGCGGCGGCACTGGACCTGTTTCCTGAACAGGGGCTCAGTGCAGACGCGCCTGCGGCAGTGAGCGGGTAGATGGTGGACTTGTCGTTCGCTAGCTCCAATGTCGCAGCACGTGTGAGGAGCTCGAGCTCCAAGAGGAAGTCGAGACCCTATCCAACAACAGATACATTCGCATAGAGGTCTACCGGACCCTCCGGCAGCCCAGCAGGGGTCACACGGCGGACGGAACTCTCACGTTGCGGCGGTGGGCTGTGTGTCGACTGGATTAGGACCTATTGGCAGAGGCAGCCATCGTTCATTCGTGGCTGTCCTCACCACCCCAGGCAGACGGGGTAGACGCCGAGGGTGGTCGCATTCGCTATAAATTAACGCAGGTTTGCGATGCAGCAATACACCGTCTGCGGCATCTGCTCCCGAAGAGGGCAGTCCCCTGGTGGTCCCGAGAGTTATCGGATATCCGCGCCGCGTGCATACATGTCCGGAGGTTCTACACCCACAGCCGGCGGCATCACCGCGACGCGGGGCGCGAGGGGCAGCTGTACGAGGCTTAGCGCAGAGCGCGGTCTACCTTCAGCCTGGCCGTCCGTCACGCCAAGGACGTCAGTCGGCAGGAGGTGCTGGCCAGTCTCGAAATTGACCCCGGGAGTCACACCTCTCGCGTAGCGCTGAGTAAATACCGCGCGCGGACCCCTCAATTACCAAGACTCTCCAGCCTGGCCTCGTCGTCAGAATTATCGAGGACCTATTCCCACGGCGGGCATAGCACACGCCTCCGGTTATGGCTTCGCCGGACAGTGACCGAGAAGCCGACGAAAGCGTTCCGCCCGTCACGGAGACGGCGGATGGATGACGGCAACAGGTAGGTGTCTCAAATCCACCGCCCTCGGGTTAGACGATATACGCCTCAGGAGATTACAAAACGCTTGTTTAGCGAACGGGCAGTTCCTTGGGTGATGGAAGGAAGGGATGCTGCTGCTCCTGCCGAAGCCGGGATGGTCTCTGGTCTCGGCCGTGGCCTACAGACCCATCGTGCTGCTCGATAGTGTGGGTATGCTGCTGGAGAGAATCCTGGCTGCCCGCATCGGGCGACACAGACACCATGGCAAGAAAGATGCTCGACAGCGTCAGGAACTGGGACGCGGTCGCCGCCTTCTATGAGACACTTATCTGACGGAAAGAGGCGGCGGAGCGTGCGCGTGAGACACTCCTCTACAGCAACACGACCTGGACGGAATACGGTGGATAACACCAACTGTCACCCGCTGTCATCATTATGTTCGTTCACGACTCCTCAAACGTGTTCACTTCCTTCAAATGGCAATTACTAATATATATTACTAGCAACCCGCCCTCGCTTCGCTTCGGTTTTAGTCGTTTTACCCGCGTAGTTCCCGTTCCCGTGGGAATACCAGGATAAAACATAGCCTATTTTACGCGCTGATATTATTGCTTTCCATTGGTGAAAGGATTTTTGAAATCGGCCCAACCGTTTTGAAGATTACCCGGAACAAACAGACAGACAAAAATTTTTTTAATCTGTATTTTAGGCATAGGTGTCGTGCAAATAACCGTGTGAGCAAAAAGCCTATTATTTTGACATTACAAACAGACACTCCAATTTTATTTATTGGTATAGATATAGATTAATAATACCTATATAAAAAGCTGAGAGTATTATATGCTGAAGAATAATGTAATTACCTTAGAATAATAACATATAGAAGGTAAGTTCACGCACAAAAAGTGAGGCATTTCAATTGGAGCCTAATGGAGCGTACGCCGGAACAGTCCCGTAATGTACAAGTCATTGCACTGCACGAATGTACGCAACTCTTAAAAAATAAATAGGTAATTATGACGGCTTGTGCATTCAAATGGTGCCACTACACATTTGAAAAACATAAAAAGGTTTTTAACATTACTTTTAAAAGTATTTCGACGATTTATGTTAATAAAAACAAAATTTGATTTCATAATTTGTATAGTGGTTTCCGTGTGTACGTGTGTAATCGCCTGCCCGCCATTAGTATTTTTAGATTCAAATTTTTAAAGTTCGAAGTACTGACACTATCCTTCTATACGTTATTATTCTAAAGTAATTATTTATTAGTGTAAAAAGTTTTAATACCTATCTGTACTTCCAGA
Source organism: Lymantria dispar (assembly GCA_032191425.1). NCBI lineage: Eukaryota > Metazoa > Arthropoda > Insecta > Lepidoptera > Erebidae > Lymantria > Lymantria dispar. The sequence goes on along the minus strand of CM063442.1, from coordinate 4,596,838 downwards.
GATTAGCTCCACATCCAAACTTACAAACTTCCTCTTATCTCTTATTATATTATTATAGATAAACTGGACTGGTATTCGTTTTTGGATGAATAAGAAATATATACTTAAACACTTACTGTACACAGAGACAAACAAACCTCGCGCAAACTCGCACAAAAAGTGATTGTTATGCATTTGACGTTTATCATTTCGCGGACATTTACGTATTTCGTAGAAATCCCAACTGCAAACACGCAGTGTTACAATTTTTAAAAATAGTTATGCACATACCTATATGGTAGTTTTAATCATTATTATTATTATTGCACGAGCTAATAACTAATTGTATATTTATTTAGAAAATTAATAATTATTACGCTATGTTATTACAACATGAATTAAACTGGCACAAGATTCTGATAGTCAGGATCAACCTGACAAAAAAAGGAAACCTATGTGTGAGTGACCTATAAATATTTGACATACAATAAACGTGTTTGTTTTCTTAATGATAACCTCAGAGTATGTACCTATAATACTAAAGACAATGGTGACTAGGGATGTGACCTGAAGGGAAAATAATCGATTTTAAAATAATCGATTTTTTCTGCCAACAGGATTGTGATGACTTTTTTTTTTATTTTTCCGATGACCTTTTTTTTAGGAAATGTGAAGTATGAAAACACCTGAAAAAATCCTGATGGCCTTTTTTTTAGGAAATCTGGCCATGAATAATCGCTTAATTTCGTATAGTAAAAAATCGATTAATAATCGATTTTCTCATTTTCATAATCGATTATAAAAATCGATTATTACAAAAAAAAAAGATCGATTAATAATCGATTTTTTTATTTTGAGTTAACCTTCTCTTGCAAATCTATATCTATACCAATAAATAAAATTATAGTGTCTGTTTGTAATGTCAAAATAATAGGCTTTTTTCATTTTCACACGGTTATTAGCACGATACCTATGCCTAAAATACAGATTTAAAAATTTTTGTCTGTCTGTCTGTTTGTTCCGGGTAATCTTCAAAACAGCTGGACCGATTTCAAAAATTCTTTCACCAATGGAATGCTGTAATATCAGGGCGTAAACTAGGCTATATTTTATCCCGGTATTCCCACGGGAACGGGAACTACGTGAGTAAAACGATTAAAACCGAAGCGAAGCGAGGGCGGGTTGCTAGTTCAATATAAAAATGTAACATAAATATAAAAAATAGAAATAGTGACATCTATCGAGCTAAGCGTCGATCTCAACTACAAAATATATTTTATAAAGAAATCTCTAATCCTGTGATGATAATAAGATAAGCTATCTAAATTATTTTATCGTTATTGAGTACCTCGTTAAGTCTACAAATTTTAAATGAAATCTAACTGTTTAAAGTGGGTCAAAATCCAATTCCTAGGAGTTGGTGACATATAAACAAATAAATACACAGCTGAAACTAATAAAAAGCCTATAAAAAGCCGTTATCTGGTTTTCGTACGAGAAAATAAAGTAGGTATGGTATAATTATGTTAGGAAGTTAGAGAATTATACATTATATTATAGAACAAGTATATATGCATAATAGAACAGATTACGACAGGTATTAATGTAACATAAAGTATTAATAAAAATAAAACTACGATTCTTTTCCAGAAAATGATGATTTTTATTTAATAAACATTTATTTTCATTAGTATACATTATAGGTAACAATTTACTTTGAGTTCACTAGATGGCGTTGTACAAATCGTCGTCAATTTTAAATCGCACCATGGTTACGTTACAAAAATGTAGATATACGTATCCAAATATTTAATTCGCGGGGTGGGTTGAGAGCCCTCAACACCCCAGTCCGGGTAAAGTTGTCACAGCCATCTGAGGCTAACAACTAAGTCACACAGGAAAAAAAAAAAAAAAAAAGCCCTCGGCGCTCACCCACCAGTCCGGGTAAAGTTGTCAGCCATCTGAGGCTAGCAAGTAAGTCACACAAAAAAAAAAATATTTCATAGTTCCGGATCTAGTCCTTGTGGCAAATTTCGCCTCGCTCATCGACTTCGCGGAAATCCGCGAGGTCGCCGCAGAGCTAAGGAGGAACGAGGAGGGTAATAACCTCGCCCTCCTTAACATTGCCATTAAATTCTCACCCCTACTCGAACGTCTGGGGTCCCTTAGTTTTAAATAAAATGGATAAACACACTCCCGGCAGAGTCAAACCACGACACCTAAAGTTAGGGACATATAACGCGAATAGCCTCTGCTCACAGAGGGACGAGTTAGGTACATTTCTTAGGGAACAACAGCTCGACATTCTTATGGTACAAGAGACGTTTCTCAAACCTTTCAACAAGGACCCTAGAATTGCGAATTATAATATAGTTCGCAACGATAGGGTCACTTCGCAAGGAGGGGGAACGCTCATCTACTATAGGAGGTCGTTGCACTGCACGCCTGTGGATCCGCCACCTCTGGCGTACATTAAAGCGTCAGTATGCAGATTAGCGCTCACCGGCCATCAGCCAATTACATTTGTCTCGGCTTACCTGTCACCCGAAAGAAGGGACGGTAAACACTTAGTGGAGAGCGATCTCAAGGCATTGCTTGACTTGCGCGGCGCCGTCATCATTGGCGGTGACCTTAACGCCAAGAACACCTCATGGAACTGTCATAGTTCGAACAAGAGGGGCAAAGTCTTAGAGTTATACGCTGACAGATTAGGTTGTGACGTCATAGCGCCATTAGAGCCGACTCACTACCCTAACATTGTCGACCACAGGCCAGACATATTAGATATAGTACTTCTCAAAAATATAAACCTACGTTTATGTTTAATAGAAGTACAACACGAACTAGATTCAGATCACCGTCCGGTGACTCTGGAATTCGCCCCCCGCTTACCCGGCCCCTCAGGTCACAATAACGTAACAACAAGGTTGACCACCGACTGGGCACGGCTCGGGAGAAATCTCAAGGCCACCTCATCGGCATACCTTGATAAGATTCCCAAGGACATAAAGTCCGAGGAAGAAACCTCCCTGGCGATCGATTTACTCACGGGTCACGTGCATTCGGTAATTGACGACTGCTCGCGGCGGGTGCCGGATACGAGCGATCGTAGATGGCAACTGCCGAGTGACGTACGCGACCTACTGAGAAGAAAGAACGCCGCAACCCGCGCGTACGACCGATACCCCACGGAGGAGAACCGCAAACGCCTGCGGGCCCTCCAAAGGGAGGTCAAAACCGAAATTAATAATATGAGACAGAGCAGATGGGACGCCACTTTAGAAGAGCTGAAGCCCACGCACACAGCCTTCTGGCAGCTTTCCCGCTCACTCAAAAAAGATGTAGTGTCCACACTCCCTCCCCTCAGTAGAATAAATCAACCGCCGGCATTCATGGATGACGAAAAGTCTGAATGTCTGGCAGAGAGCCTAGAGCTTACACTGAAGCTCTGAGCTGAAGCGCCGAGTACATTATACGAACAAGAAGCGACTCACTACAACACTATTAATTCGGAAGTGGCCAGTCGAACCACTTTATCGCGGTCGAATATAAACAACGACAATAATATGCCTATCCCAACAGTGAGCACCGACGAAGTCGAGTCGCTTATTAGGGGTCTCCACGCTAGGAAAGCCCCGGGTTCGGACGGTATTACAAATAGAGTAATTAAATTATTCCCAGCCCATTTAATAATATTACTGTGTTGTATTTTTAATGCAGCCCTCAAATATAACATCTTTCCTTCACAGTGGAAAGAGGCCGTGGTAATCGGAATCCACAAACCCGGCAAAAAACGTACCGAACCCAATAGTTATCGACGTATTAGCCTACTGAGAAGTTTAGGTAAATTATACGAACGAATAGTACTCAGTAGGCTACGCTCATACGCAGAGTTAAATAAACTTATACCGGACGCGCAATTTGGTTTTCGTGCTAAACACAGCTGTGTTCAGCAAGTACATAGACTAGTAGAATACACCAGTAGTCAGTTCATTAGGGGACGGTACACTGGTGTACTATTTCTAGATGTAGCGAAAGCTTTCGATAAAGTTTGGCATGAGGGCTTAATTTACAAATTATATTTATTAAAAATCCCCGAATACTTAATTCTAATAATACATGACTATTTGAGTCATCGCAGTTTTCGCTATAGGGTGGAAGGGACGTTGTCGACCTCCCATCCTCTCAAGGCCGGTGTTCCACAGGGCTCGGTCCTCGCCCCATTTTTGTTTACACTGTATACAAGTGATTTACCCAAGTTCACTCGTGTGCACACGGCGCTTTACGCCGACGATACCGCACTCTATTGTGCAGGTATGTCCCCGACAACCGTAGTCAATACACTCCAAAAAGCGGTTACCGCCCTTGCCAATTGGTATAGGAAACGGAGAATAGAAATTAATCCCGAGAAGAGCCTAGCGGTCATGTTCACTAAACGAACTGCCCGTCTGTGCTCTCCGGACAGCATCCCTCCTCTCACTCTCTTCGGCCGACCTGTCTCATGGAGCAGAGAGGCCAAGTACTTAGGTGTGACCCTTGATAGCCGACTCACTTTCCTGTCCCACTTGAAGCGGGTCCGCGCGCGCGCCGCCCTCGTGATGGGACGCCTTCACTGCTTATTAAACGCAAAGTCCAAACTATCACTCAAAAATAAAGTCTGATTATACACTACCTGCATACGGCCCATCATGACGTATGCCAGTGTAGTGTTCGCGCACGTTAGGCCAAACAGGATCCACAGGTTACAAACACTACAAAATAGATTCATACGACGGGCAACGGGAGCACCGTGGTTCGTTCGTAATGTCGATCTACACATCGACCTCGAATTGCCGATCATCAGGCAGTATATGAAGCGTTGCTCCCAGCGCTATTTTGACTCTGCCACGACTCACCCCAATCCACTAGTGGTTGGGGCGGTAAACTACGTCCCATCAAAAATATCCGCGGTCCGACGACCCCGTCATCTCCTTGAAGAAGGGGATGATGCCATCACGATCGCCCAAGAAAGGGCCTACACAGCTCGCGCAGCGATAACACATAAAACTGCGCGGTATCGGCCTCGCCGACGAGGTCGAAAACCGCGCCGCGTAAAAATCATTAACCTAAACGTGGCCACGCCCACTTTGCTTTCAGCGACGCCCCGAGCCGAGGTCCGTTCCCCACAGGGGGAGCCCTCGGGCGATGTTCGCTTAACTTACTTACCGGGTTGAGAGCCTTCCGCTCGCCCATTGCCCGCGTTAAGCTGTCAAGGTCATCTGCGACCAACAGCTAAATACACACACAAAAAAAAAAAAAAAAAATATTTCACAGTAAATTAAATAGGGGACCGCAAGGCGTGGCGTTCATCGCCACGCGACGATCGCGGTCACCCTCGCCTATAGATGTTTCACATCAAAATTAAAATATAATAGTTTTAGATAAAATTTGCATTTAAATACATTAATATTTTGCCAACAATACAATACAATACCAAAATATGTTCAAGTCAAAAAAAAATTTAAATTGTGCCATATTACAATAATTCATTTAACAAAAAAAAAAAGAAATAAGATATCGAAAAATGTATATTTAATTACTATCAATCCATTCATTCATTAAAAGTAGGGTCTTAAGCTTGTTTTTAAAATGTGGAAATGGAAGTCCGCGAATATTACATGGTAGCTTATTGAATATTTTTACACACATTTTGGTTCTAGGAGTAAAACCCAGGACAAGTCGATCTCCCTTTCGAGTGTTTCTGGGATAAAATTCGCATGCCTTTACAAAGAGGTTTATGTTATTTCCTAACAAACACATATATTTCAAAAATATACAAGCTGGGCAGGGTTAATATACCCAATTTCTCAAAATGTGGTTTACACGATTCATAAGGCGGAATGCCAACCACTGCTCTTATACATCTCTTTTGGGAAAGAAATGCCTTGTACGAATCCGCAGAGTTACCCCACAGTATCAAACCACATACATGTTTTCTTCTATCGTTCACTATAATTGAGATCTATTATCCTCATGAATGTTTGAAATATAGTCATATGTGATCACAAAATCCGCTCACCTGCAAAATGACGTATATTGGGCTGGACCCAGCTAACGTCAACAGCGGTGCTGGGCATACACAGGTTCTATGATTTCTTGGACTTTCAATATACGAAGTTTCAACATGCACAGATGGCGTAGTGGTGACGGAGTAAGAATACAAATCACCACTCCCTACCATGCCCGCAGATGTCTATATCATATGCATATAACAACTATATAAGAGAAGAAAAACTCGAAATAAAACCCTATACCAACCTGTCTGACCAGCATGGTATAGTAAGGTTAATTTCCCTCCTATTTTGGAGGAGGCTAGAGCCCAACAGCGGGACGCATATATGCTGAAATAAGATGGCGTAGTGGTCTAAGTAGTGCTCTCCCATGCAAAGTTTTATGGATACGATGCCACGTAATATATTTTATGTGCCATCCACAAATTATTCCGATTGTTATCTGTGGATATAAATATACAAGATGTTATCTTAATAAAAATATAATCAGGAAATTAATTTTTTTTTTATGATCCCAACAATGCATTTTCTCAAAGACCTACCGAATGAAGATATTCAGACAACCAATGACAAAATATAACACGTAGAACCGCAGGGCCAGTTAGTAATTTAATTTTTTTAGCTTAGGCATCTCAATATTCTCAGTGTTATGAGATTAAGAAGACAATCGTCACCACCAGGTGTCGTGATTATCGTAAAAATCAATTTATACCTGCAAGCAGATAACACCATTGCGGAACCTAATACCAACTAGCGGGATTTTATAGGCTAATTATCTCTATCTAGAGGATTATAAGCATTCGCAACTTCAGAATACCCTTTTTGCGGTGGGCGGTCAACGCACCCGCCCCCCGGCTCCTTCCGGGGCGACAGAGAGGCGGCGCACAGCCCCGTAACCCATCCATATAGCACGTCGCCTTCATCGTTGGGTCGACCACCGGTGCAGAGTTCCTTGACTGCAGTGGTCGACCCGACGGAATACCCCGAGGGAGTAGTACCCTCTCTTATCGACGTCCCCCCGGGACGCCGATCGCCGTCGCGAGGCTAACCTCTCCGCGGGTGCCGGACTAAATCCCCGGTCCGGTCACCCGCAGTCTCTGCTAGGGCGGCATCAGGCGCAGGTCAAAATACCTCCTACAGCTGTTCTTCGTGACTAGTCATTGTAGTCGTGGCGAAAACGTCATTAATGACGTCACAGTTTTCACTTAAGCCGCGCTTCCAGCGACATCGCCAAGGGCGGCCCACCACTTGGAATCATTTTTAAGCCTTCAAAATACTCATGCTCATGAAAGTGACTTTTCTGTTCCACTTGCTTGCGAGCGTTACAATGTTATCATAAGTGGAATCAAATCTTGGTTCAACCTCGCAGATAAGTCGCTATGACCGCGGTATACGAAAAAAAGTGAGCCGTCGCTCAGGGCGCCTGGCAGATGTGAAACGTCGAAATTATTTTGCATAATGGAACAGATTACAACATGAACTAATATGGCATAATCTATAAATAAAATATTACATTTTTTTTTGCAGAAAATGATTTTTATACAATAATTATTTTCTTTTTATTAAATACAAGAATTAAAAATTCACTTCACTTTTTCGCCTTGAAAATTAAAAATTCAAATTGTGACAAATCAATTCTTTTAATCATGGACTAAGATCCGGCTGCAGAATCAGTACGTTCATCGCGTACATAATCAAACTCAGATTCTTACATACGTTTATGATTAGGAGAATACATTGATAACAGGCTACCAGTCAATAAGTGGCCGCAAGTAATTTTAATTAAAGTCTTGTTAATAAATTTTTGGAACAAAATTTCGTTCACTTGTTTTTTAAATAAAATATCATCCACATCATAGCAATGTAAGTAAAGAATTCGAAAATCGATGGGTGCCATTGCACACTTGGCCGCAACTACTTGGCAGCCAGGTCTAAACAGGTAATATTTTGGAGTATTTATACGTTCATGACGTACACACTTGATGTTAATGTCAAATAAAAGTTTTTTTTTTTAAATATGATGATATATCGCTGCCTGTAATATTAACTATTATGGAAAAAAATTAAAATAAGAAAACATTCATTATATAATAAAAAATTGTTTATTGATCAAATAAAAATGAAAAATGTGTATTCATGAAGAATAGAATTATGATTATTTCTTACTTTTTTAACAGAAAAGATACTACATATATAATATTTGAAAAAATATTAGTTTTTATTACAGTTCGTTAATACAGTTATTAATTTGACATTAAATATTAGTTAATAAATATATCAATATTGTACTTAAAATAAACAAATGAAAGAGAACGCTAAAAAAATCATTAAATAATTAATATAACGGCGCGACCGTTGGTATCAGTAAATAAACAGTATTTGTGTTATATGACGTTATCAGTCTCCCCACCACGAAAACAGTATAAAAGCAAAGTTTGCTAGTCGAAGGGGCCTCACAGATTAAGATGTTCGACCAACCCATACCCTGGACAAGGGAGGTGAAATATCTGGGTGTGACCTTAGACAGACGATTGACCTTCGGACCTCACATAAGGCGAGTCCGCGGCTCAGTGTCAAGATGGTTACACAGCTTGGTACACGCCAAGTCCAAGCTATCTCTTCGTAATAAAGTTAGATTATACACCGCTTGTATACGTCCAATCATGACGTATGCTAGTGTAGTGTTTACACAAGCGAAGCCATACAGACTACATAGTTTACAAACATTATAGAATAGGTTCATGCGCCGAGCGACAGGAGCACCGTGGATCATGCGTAATGTGGATCTTCACATAGATCTAAGATTGCCAACCATCAGGCAATACATGAAACAGTGCTCCCGCTGCTACTTCAGTTCTGCCGGTAACACACCCGAACCCATTAGTGGTATGGCGGCTTCTTACATCCCCTCAAAAATCTCCGCGATAAAACAACCGCGGCTAATCCTCGACGAACCCAACGATAGCATTACACTCACCCAGACGGAGGCGTACACAGCCCGCGAGGCACTGACAAATAAATATCCACGCCGAAATCGTGCCGCGGTAAAGTCGTAAACGTGGGAATGCCCACTTTGCCAGCGACCCCCCGAGCTGAGGTCCGTACCCCACAGGGGGTGCCCTCGGGATCGGTCACTTAACTTTAAACGGGTGGAGAGCCCTCAGCGCTCACCTAACAGTCCGAGTAAAGTTGTCACAGCCATCTGAGGTTAACAACTAAGTTACACAAAAAAAAAAGAAGTCGAAGGGCATTTGTCAGTCGATCGTAACTCGGTGCACACGTTTACTAACGGCTGTCTTTATTATAAAAACAAATAATCGGACTATTAATAATGATTTTTAATTACATTAATTAGTGAAATAAAGTGATTATGACAAGTGATTGTGATATTATTTCAAATGATACCGGCCTTCTAATACGACAAATACAATACATACTGATATTTAACTTGATTTAAGAGAATTAATCTTGAATCCAGAGAAACCTTTTGAATAAAGTGATATGTTAGAGTTAAGAGATTAAATTCTTGACCCAAGAAATTATTCTGCATCCGAGTTAAATAAACAATTTTTTATTATATAATGAATATTTTCTTATTTTCATTTATTTCCAGAATATAAATTACAATTTTGGAGTAAATGTCAAATCGCAATGGCTTTGATACTCGCACAACTGGCATACGCCATCCTCTTTTAACAAGTGGCGTTGCGCGCTAAATCTCTTTCACTTTATCTTGATGATCTTATTTACCTTGAATGTTTAACAGCTGGCAGCCCTAATTTGCGGCCATTCGTTTACAGGCAGCGATATATCATCATATTTAAAAAAAATAGCTTTTATTTAACATTAACACCAAGTGTGTACGTCATGAACGTATAAATACTCCAAAATATTACCTGTTTAGACCTGGCTGCCAAGTAGTTGCGGCCAAGTGTGCAATGGCACCCATCGATTTTCGAATTCTTTACATACATTGCTATGATGTGGATGATATTTTATTTAAAAAACAAGTGAACGAAATTTTGTTCCAAAAATTTATTCACAAAACTTTAATTAAAATTACTTGCGGCCACTTATCAATGTATTCTCCTAATCATAAATGTATGTAAGAATCTGAGTTTGATTATGTATGCGATGAACGTAATGATTCTGCAGCCGGATCTCGTATTGTCAGTGATTTCTGTAATAATACAATAGTTATATTAGTTCTGACGATATTACGGTCGGAACTACAGTTACTATCATAAAGCGTGGCCAGGCCTCGCCACGGCATGCGTCGCTTAACGCAACGGCATGCGTCGCTTAACGCAACGGCATGCGTTATGCCACACCAACGATCAGGTGTACCCTCGCCTATAGATGTTTCACATCAAAGGCTGGAAAAAAAAGAGGAAAAAGCAAACGTCATCACCGATATTTTCGCCGCGACCACAATGACCACGGTCGCCAGTGAAACAAAAAAATAAGTACACAATTGAAATATTTCTATAAAAATGTATTTAATGTTTATAGTTATTATTGCATCGCTGAAATGTTGTTACAAAATGACTGACGGACAGCAGTGTTAAAGTAAATTAAAGCAAGTGTTCCACAATATAAATTTCAAGTGCTCGTGTAAAAATATTATGTTCATTCTTCTATATAATACTGACAATTTGATCCTGAAATCAATTAAATAATATATTTGACATAAATACAATTGCCAAATGCATATTTATAAAATCGATTTTAACAGGCGTCCATATTACATGATATTAAGTCCTCACTCAGACGCGCGTTTTAATCAATATGCGTTAAAGCGTTGAAATGGAACAAATTTCATTAAATATACGCTAATGAACACCAACACAACGTTAGCGTTTTTATAACGTGAATCTTTTTTACGAGCAGAGTTATTTCAAGCGTTAGATACGTTCGACATTAACGTAAAAAAGAACCATACTCAAATTTCGTGTGTTCCATTTCAACGCTTTTTAACTCACGTCGATGATATGCTCGTACAAATAAGGCCTAAAGGACAAAAGCATTTATATGAAAATAAAGATTACAAAATTAGCTGCAGCTAACAGTCACGTGGAACATGAACGCCCCTCTGGAGAACAAATAAAGCAATATATTCGGCAAATACAGTACTACCGTGACAAAAAGACAACAATAAGGCTTAAAAACTAATGCACACTTTAGTACAAAAGTCAGACTTAAGATTTTACACCACAGACTCTTAACATGCACAATATAATAAGATAAATTATGTGAGACAACGCCATAACATCAAAATTAAATAACCTCTGACAGCTATACCACGGTTACAATCAACATAGAGTATAAGACAGCCTTCTTACTTATACATCCAAACCCTTACTCGTTAAATATTGTTATCAAATCACTAACCTTTTCTCGAATTCAGAAAATCGAACTAACTGAAAAGGGCAGTAACTATGAGCACTTGAGAAAAATCGACTAAATAATTGGCAATTGTTTAGTCGATTTTTCTTTTTGTACTATTCCGCTCACCTTACTGTAAAACAGCATTCATTTGACATACTCGGCTATCTTATACAAAATTAGCAACAAATAGTATAGACTACACAGTGTATAGATTCTTGGTGGCAGAACTATGCTTGACCATGGTGTCCCGATGGACTTGAAAGCCTATTTTGCCATGGATACCGAGTTGCTCTTTGATCTTCCTACCAATTTCTATGTTGGCGTGTTGCTTTGAAGTGTCGGCTGTCCATACTCCTGTAACAGAAAATAGTCAATGATAATGCCATGTCCATTTCATAATGTGTTTTATCTGTTTTTAGTGTCTATGGTGGCAAACGAGCAAGCCGCAGACCTAATGGTAAGTGATACTGCGGCACATGGACATTCACAATACCAGGGATACAGCTAGGCCGTTGCCTACCATGAAGAAAATACTCTTCTAAAACCTTGTTTAAAGAGGAAGACCCTTTCAGACTAGAGATGAAACTTAGCAAGTAATTTTAATATTCTTCAAGTTTTAATAACAGTGTTGAAAGCTTAAAAATTTTGATTCAAACAGACATCACAATTGTGTTGACATGGACTGAAAGGGATAATAGACTAATGTCTTTCTCACATCTAACACCAGAAATTTAGGTAATACCTAAGGCAATCTATATGACACATCATTAATTATTGATTAATGTTGTGTCAACATGTAACATTGGGGTTTATTTTGCCTAAAATCTTACCTAAAAATGAGGTGTTGTTGATGATTTTTTCATAAGAGATAATATCACAAGACAACCAGAAGAAAACACAAAACAATATGTTATATTCTATACGCAAATTTTTGTCATATTAATGATCAGTATTGAAATTTTGAAATTGCATATTATCCCATTATAGGGCTTCAATAAGCGCCAGATAAATCAGTATAGGATTTTATTTCCACTTTTCCTTGTGAGTGTATTTGCTGGTCCTTTAGGCGAGACACCCCCAGTTAAAGAGGTGGTATCATGTTATAATCTTCAACACTCATTTCATACATTCATTGCAGGCCACATACATCCCAATGTTGGGCTCGGGCCTCCTCCACAGTGGGAGGGCAATTTGACCTGTTATACCATGCTGATCAGGCATGTTGGTATAGTTTCGTTTCGAGCTTTCCTTCTCTAGTACAGATGTTATGTGCATACTATATCCCTTAGTCATCTTTTACGACATCCACGGGCAAGACAAGGAGTGGTGAACTGCATCTTAGAAAAGGCATTTTATTCAATAAATGATATTTTGATGTATAAAGAGTAAGTAGTATGGAATGAGGCATGTAGTTTAAAATAGTTTTTAAGTAATTATATTTGCATGCTATTATTTAATGGCCAAATAGGTGATCCAATTTCAAATATTCCTTAAGACCATGTACACCCTATTATTGAGCAAATAAAGAATTTGAATTCTTACTACATCACCACACGGGACAATAAAATAATATCTTGCATATCTAGTGTAAAATAAGTGTTTAATTTTGGTTAGCATTAGAGAAATTCAACTTTCACCAGCAATATCAAATTAATTTCCTCACCATTATTAAAATTTGATGAGATAAATGCAAATGCGGTTTCTTTTAATTCACATAAATAAACATTTCATTATGTAATATTTATTTAAACTTTATATTTAGATGGTTTACTTATTAAATTTTATAAATATTACAAAGATTTGTTATATATTCAAATTATTTATTATGCATAAACCCCAAGAGGGCACTTACATATTGTCAAGTTTACAAAATTAAATTATTTAATTTATCCAAAAAAATAAACTACCACCGGATCGGGACACAACCGCTACTGAGAAGATCCGGCAAGAAACTCAGCAGGCTTGTCTATTATTTTTAATTTTTTTTTTTCTTCTTACTAGATATAAAATTGTTTCCATGTTTTGTAAGAACTAGCTCCAGTGTGATGCCCTTCAAACCACAAGATACGTAATATAATTTAAACGATTATGGCTGGACCAGAACCCACAAGCTGCACCTGATCACGACTTAACTACTAGAGCAGCCATCACTTCCCATATACCATGGATGTCGTAAAAGGCGACTAAGGGATATCTTGTGCATATAAGAATTACGCAAGAGAAGGAAAATTCAATATAAACCCTATTCCAACCCACCTAGCGTAGTGTAGTACGTCAATTTCCTTCCCAATGTGGATGTATTACTGAAGCTCAAATCCCTTTGAAATATTACTGTGATATTACTCAGAGATAAGGATTACATATAGACATGTATTTGCCAAAACTATTAGTAATTTCATACAATTCATTAATTTCTAGGAAACACGATTTATAAACATATTATAAATTCTATTTTATTTTAACAACGCCCTGCACTAAAGAAATACTAGGCATGCCTTTTAAGTTCTGTCATTTCCATATTGCCCGGCAATTTTGAATTTGGAACTGTTCTAGATTTGAATGTGTTTAAATTTTGAATCTCAAAACAGTTGAAAGTATTAGGATTAATCTTAGAATAATAACATATAGAAGGTAAGTCCACGCACAAAAGTGAGGCATTTCAATTGGAGCCTAATGGAGCCTACGTCGGAACAGTCCCGTAATGTACAAGTCATTGCACCGCACGAACGTACGCAACTCTTAAAAAATAAATAGGTAATTATGACGACTTGTGCATTCAAATGGTGCCACAACACATTTGAAAAACAAAAAGGTTTTTAACATTACTTTTAAAAGTATTTGGACGATTTATGTTAATAAAAACAAAATTTGATTTCATAATTTGTATAGTGGTTTCCGTGTGTACGTGTGTAATCGTCTGCCCGCCATTAGTATTTTTAGATTCAAATTTTTAAAGTTCGAAGTATTGACACTATCCTTCTATACGTTATTATTCTAAGGGATTAATGCTATTGTTTAGTCACAGGGTCGATTGGAATCTGTCAGGTTACGTACGAAAATGAATCTAAGGAAAATGTTCGTGCAATAATTTTCTACAACTTTAGAAGAGGCCTGACACGGCTTCAGTGTTTTGAAGAGCTAACATCTATGTTCAGTGATGAAGCCCCATGTCTGCGGACTGTCGAACCCTGGTATTTAGAATTCCAGCATGGACATACTAGTGTTAGGGACAGTCTCGCGAAGGACGCCTAAAATCCGCCTTCACTGAAGATAACATCATTGCTGTGAGACCACTAATTCTCGAAGATCGTCATGTGACGTATCGAGAAATAGAGGCTCTATTAGGCATCCAAGGGACAACCATTCAGAAGATCTTGCATGAAGCGCTTGGTGTGAGAAAGTTAGTTTGCCGTTGAATACCGCATCTGCTTTCCGACGATCACAAGGCGGCCCGCGTCAGATGGTGTAAGAAAACTCTGTAAAGATTCAACCGAGGAGAGTCTAATCACGTCTACGACATCATCAGTGGTGACGAATCTTGGATCTATGCCTACGATCCTGATACCAAACAACAATCTACAATTTGGGTCTTTCAAGATGAGCCAAAGCCGCCTAAAGTTGTTCGTTCTCGAAGCACTTCAAAGAAGATGGTGGCCACCATCATCCGGAAAAACCGGCCATGTTGCAACTATTGCACTTGAAAATCATATAACGGTTAACGTAGAGTGGTATACCACAGTTTGTTTACCACAAGTCATCGCCGAATTTCGAAAATCTGACTCAAAGCGACGCATCATCCTACACCACGACAACGCAAGCTCACACAGCGCTCGTCAAACGATTGAGTATTTGAAGCAGGAAAAAGTAGAAATTCTTGTCCATCCTCCATACAGTCCTGACCTAAGCCCTAATGATATCTTTACATTTCCTAAAATTAAGAAAAGTCTTCGTAGTCAAAGGTTCCAGTCCGGTGAAGAAGCAGTCGACGCTTTCAAGTTAGCCATTTTGAACACCCCCACTTTAGAGTGGAATAAATGTTATAATAACTGGTTTGAGCGAATGGAAAAGTGTATTAAGCTACGTGGTGAATACTTTGAAAAACAATAAAAAGTACTATAAGGTTCTAGTTGTTTTTTTCTTCAAACAACAAAACTTAAAAGGCATGTCTCATAATCCTTGTATTGTGTGAAGTCTTCACAAACATATAATTAAAGGACATAAATTACATTCAGACTCAGAACAACAATTTGTGGATTGCACAAAACAATGTCCTGTGTGGGTTTCGAACCCGCCTGGTAAAGTATGGATTCTTAAATAGGGGTGACAATTTATTGATACTTTTTTATAATATTTTTTTTATAAACACAGGTCATAGGAGACATTCAGACAGTAAACACCCAGACTTAATGCAATGCTTTGTGTTATTTACATGACATACATAAAATGACTACCCTACATTTACAAGGAACACATGGCACTCATGAGAGGTCCCTATTTAGACCTCTATACCATCTCTGCAATTACTTGTCACTTAGTTGTTCTTTAGGTACTTTAAGTTAAATAAGCTTGAATATTCAACAAGTTATTATATATTATATTTTCCATAGATAAATGGCTTCCTTTTAGTGTAAAGTTTTTGCATTAGTATAATAGTCTTGTATTCTTAGCTTGTGAAACACAAATATTTTCCTTTTGTATTAGCTAGTATGTCACAATCTCTGATGTAAAACATAGGTTTACCACACATAAAGTTGGTGTGGGTCACCTTTGCAGTTTTATTTCATTTCAGCTCATATATGTCCCACTGTTGGGCTCGAGCCTCCTGCACAATAAGAGGGTAATTGTCATACCATGCTGGTCAGACTCAAGTTTTCCTTCTCTTGCATAGATGTTATATGAATATTTAATCCCTCAGTCGGCTTTTACAACACCCACAACCAAGAGAGGAGGGTTGGTGAATTGTATTCTTACTCCATCACCACATGGAAAATTTTGCAGTTTTACTTAAGTAGCATTAATTTGTCTAGAAAGTGCATGCAAAATTAAATTAAATACTTGTGTAATAATAGCTATATAATAATTACCAATTTTGTCGAGTTTTGCTCTAACATTGACAACAGCACCGCAAATTTCATCAGAATGATCAAAGTTTTCACCAATCAACAGCAGCACCTACAATGATTAAAAAAAAAAAAATTAAATATAATAAAATACCTCATGTAGCATATGTGGCTGAAGAGAAATTTCATTTTTCTACCTTACATTTTTATGCCAGATTGTGAGCAGATTCAAAGCACACATTTAGAACCATGAAGATTTCTAGTCCCAAATTCATTTTCTAGGGTAGTAGGGTAAGGTTGAAAGAGAATGTTAACATTAAGTCTGTCCTTGAACATCAAATGGGACATTTTGTTATAGCCGGGAACAACAGGGCAAGCGGTCAGAAAAAGGAACTATTGCATTCAAAACAGGATATATGTTTTGTATTTTTATAGTTTTGTTTTTTTAAAAGATGACACCCACTTTACAAACATATCATTAACAGACGCAAATAATAGCCACTTAGTTATATTACATGTTCTTGTATTAATCATGTTCTTATTGTCTAGTGTTAGGGATAAGCAAAGCACTTCAAAACAGCCTTTAATTTTCTCACTATTTCATTCAATGTTTTACTTATAAAAAAATAGAAATAATATTTTTTTCAATTATTGTTATATATAGGAGATTTATTTATGTATATTCTCATATACTATCTATTAGGTCTGGATTTACCCTGATATTTAATCTTTGCAAGTAGTAAGCTTTAATCCACTGAGTTCTCATCACTTCAAGGGCATTGCAGACTTGAAGTCACTCAATTAAAATTTATTATAAAGACACTAAGCATATAGACCATGATTCCATGGCGAATCTTGGTCTTTAACTGCGGTTCTTTGCATATTTTACATAAGAAATTATGTTGTATTAATTGAATATGAAAGTACCCACCACATCTAGCCAGAAACGATCCAGATCAGAGTTGCGTTGTTTCTTTTCAAGACTGATAAGCCATCTACCACCCATTTTATTGGCATCATCCTCCCACATAGGACGGATGCCCTGTTTAAAAACAGCATAATCATGACCCTGACGAAGCTCTGAAGGTAGCTTGATATGGTGATACAATCTGTGGATATAAAACCATATGTGTACAATTTTTGTTACCACTAATATAACCGATTTAAAATTTCTTACAGATTTATACTATTGGAATTATTAAGATAGTTTTCTAACAAAGTAAAAACTAATTATAGGCCTGTAGGATGGCGTGTAGAGATTAGCCATCCTACTATTGTATTGAGTTCAGTGCAGGAAGATGTGAGAAGAAGGCGAACAAGAATGAATAGTTATTTATAAGACTTAATGATTTAATTACATAATTGCTAATATAACCTAATGACGACAGTACATGTGTGCAAGCGAATATCGAATGAACAATAATAGGCAATTAAAAGTGGTGTAAACTAGAATCCAGTCTGCGTGCGGTCCCGAGTTGCACGTGCAAAACAGGTGTCATGTTGTATGGCCCAATATTCATTAGCGAAGCGGATTGCTTCGCATGTTGGGTTGCAGTCCAAATTGTCTTAGTGGTGGATAGTCGCCACAGGCCACTTTCAATTTCTATTTACATAATCCCGTTCCCATTATATATTAGCTAAATTTAGTTCAGCTAATGAATACTGTCATTTTTCCATGTAGTGATAGAGTAAGAATACAATTCACCACAATTGCTTTAGTTTAGCTAATGGAGATTGATACTTTTCCATATGGTGACACAGTAAGAATATAATATACCACCCCTTTTCTTGCCCATGAGTGTCGTAAAAGATGGCTAATGGATACAATATGCATATAAAATCTATGGTGGAGAGAAAAACCTCAAAATCTTATCACCTCAAAATCTTATCACCTCAAATCTTATACCAATCCCTGTGCCCAACATGGTATAGTAGGTAAATTTCCCTTCTAATATAGAGGAGGTTCAAGCAGCAGTAGGATGGATGAAGGACATGAGCTGAGATGATGATGATACAGATATATGTATCAGTTTATTATAATAAACAGTATTGGCAAAATACCAGCATTATTTCCTTAAGTAGAAGTAGCATGAGCTGAGCAAATAGCCTTTTTTGTTCCTCATTAAAAGTGAATTATTTTATGTTAGAAGCTCTTTTGTTTAGTTGTTTGTGTTTTTATTAGTTTTGACAAGAATAGAATGTTTTTCTTTCTTTCTTATTGTTTTGATTAATGCTAAAACTGTACTAAAACTTAAGCGAAGTATTCTCTATATATTGTTATTTATATCACATGGATACCCATGTTATCTAAGCCTAGGCAAATAAAACCAGATATATCTAACTACACTAGATAAACAAAACAGATAAGTCACTATACATAATTTTATTCACAATTACATCTAACATACCTCCAAAAATCTTCTACTGTATCAAAAGTAGTTAATTCAATGAGGTTCTCCTCCCATGTCTTATTTCTGTCGTTGTCATAGAACCAAAGACTCCAAGTGTTTTGTAAGGGGTGTTTGATGAGGAATTCCGGTGGGACCTCGGCATTTGTACTGCCTTTGGTCTCTGCAGTCGCGGATCCCTTAAATACACAAGTCATTTCACTATTATCCTAACCTACAAAAGTTAGCACTTAATCCCTATATGGTTTATTTATGATGTATTCTTTAAAGGATATATTATGGGTAATAACTTATACGTTATGTAAAACAGTTATTCCACTAAAAACGTACACTACAAAAGTACAAATAAGAAACAAATGCAGCAGTGAAAGTTATTGAAGCCACATCAGCATAACTTATAAAGTAAAGAAAGTATGATCTAAATTTTGGCAAATACGGGTAGAGCGTGTAACATTTATCGTAAATAGTTATAACTACCCACCTCTACTTCTTCAGTATTATTTCCAGCCATATCACAATTCACAAGAATCTCACGATGCAATTTTTTTTTATAAAAAGAAAGACAGAAGGACAGACAGAATGTTGCAACGCTTCAGAACAATAAAATAAACATGTCTTTTAAATTATCTAACAGCTTTTGAAGTCTTTTTGTTTCCGGCCGGTTACATACGACAATTAGAAAAAGAATAATAATATTGCATAATATTATTATTCTTTTTCTAAAACTAAATAATTGAAATAAAATAAATGAAATTTAGTGGATAGATAAGTATTAATTTCTATTTTTTTTAAACTTATAACACTTAATTAAACGTCAAATAAGACTATTTTTAAGAATACCTACGTTGCAAGAATTTGACGATTGGGACTACGAGTAGCACTATACAAGTCTGAGGCTATTTGTTTCCACGGCCCTCGGTCAAAGCTACTGGCCGGTTCCAAGATTATTGTTGGTGGTACCTCCATTGCTGTTAAATTGGTTCGACGCTAAAATACCTCGGTATTGTTCTCGACAATAGATGGGGGTTCGGAGCGCATATGAAGCAATTGTCTCCTAAGCTAATGTGGGTTACAGCCGCATTTAGCCGACTACTCCCTAATATTGGAGGAGCTGATGCGAGCTGTCGTCGTCTTTATATGTCAGCAACACGCTCAATGGCATTGTATGGGACACCAATATGAGGCGGTATTTTGAAACCTTTGGAGACTGCAGCGCTTCAGAGGGCCCAAAGAATTATGGCCGTAAGGGTATGCAGAGGTTACCGCACGCTCTCGCATGAGGTGGCCTGTGCTCTCGCTGGATCTCTTCCATGGGACTTAGAGGCCGAAGTGCTGTCTGCGGCCTTCTGGCGTAAAGTGCATGCACAAGAGCTC
Source organism: Lymantria dispar (assembly GCA_032191425.1). Taxonomy (NCBI): domain Eukaryota; kingdom Metazoa; phylum Arthropoda; class Insecta; order Lepidoptera; family Erebidae; genus Lymantria; species Lymantria dispar. The sequence continues at coordinate 4,576,579 of CM063442.1, read as the reverse complement.
AGTCTGCGACCCTCTTCACAAGAGGTAGTAAGGTGGCGAAGAGAAGCCGATACGGTGGCGATTAATACATGGCGAGAACGGCTTCATGCGGCAAATACGTGGAGGGGTTCAGGAGGAGAGAGAGAGAGAAGCAGATCCTAACGCTTAACCGCCCCGGAGAGCGCGGAGACGAGGTCAAGCCTATATGGCAGGTCCCTCAACTCTGCGAGTGTGGCCTGGGGCACTGGTTGTGGTGGCGACTGGTGTCCCACATTAGGTATAAGGCCCCAAAGAGGAATGAATGGCCATGGCCACTACCGGAGATGGTAAGGAGAGGGACCAGTACCGTCTCGAGGTGAGTTCACGAGCAGTGGATATGTCGGTTCGGCGGAGTTATGGTAACGTAACCGACGGATAGGAACAGCGTGTGGTTTTTTGCTGGTAGTAGCGCTCATAATAAATCAACGCTGAGCCCGGTATACCCCATCTCTCTAAAGTGGGCATGCGTAAAAATAGCATTTTCCCACGCAAAAAAAAAGGGTTTATGCTGAATTTTCTTATTCTTGCACAGGTGTTAAGATGTGTATGTAACAGTCGTCTTTTACATTTACAGATAGTATGTTTCTTCGTCACCACAAGTATATTATATCTTTATGACAAATGTTAATTCTTGTACTTTAAACATTAAACAGGGTTTGGAATTTATATTGCGGTTTTAATTAATGCTGTTATTTTATTGAAAATTCTGAGTAGTATTTTTTTAAATCTCGATAAAATACTATCTACTATAGCCGGCCAAGATAGAATTCTCTCAAATAATGTAGGCAACACTGTTTCAAATTCAAATGTCATTTTAATTCGATTGTCAATCAGAGCGCAGCCGTTCATTCGTAAGGTTGAATACCGGCCCCGTCCAAATAACTAATTTCTAATTCAGTATTATTAATTAAAATCTGAGAATGTCTGTGCAAACATTGCTCTTAGATTTTTCCATCGATCCTGCGCGTTTGGGCGATGAAATCGGACAGAAAACTGTCTTTGGTCAATTGGAAACCGTACTGAAGGAATATGTTCCTAATCTTATTTTAGCCGCCGATATTAAATTAGAAGGAGGTTCATTAAAGCTCTTAACCGGTAAAAAAGGTACTACGGCATCCGTGAGACTGTTTGATCGTGGCCTTGTCACTGTAAACATTGAGTATTATAAGGAAGAAAATGAAGAACCATTAATAAGCTTCAAGGTAAGAGAATCTCCAATTTCATTGTTTAATAAACAAAACCATCCTTAAAATACTTCATAATTGTTGTCGTGGAACATGTAAAAGTCATTAATGGTTTATAAAATAACGCTGAAAAATATAATTCCAATTTAATTAGTTACTGGTCTAGTCTAATGTGTTCTATATATTGTCGATGAAAATTTTATTATATAGTAGCCGACCTGGCAAACTTCGCACCGCCAAAATTTTTTTCGTAGATGTATTTTCTAAATTGCCGAAAATAGTCTTTTTTTTTGCGGTCGGCGCGCTCCTCGTACCACTCCGTCCGGGGCGACAGAGGGGCGTAAGCACGCACACCCATAACCCACCCACGTGCACGTCGCCTTCGTCATTGGGCCGACCACCGGCGCAGGGTTCGAAAATATAGTCTGTATATAGCTGTCATTTGTGTTTTGTTATTACATGATAGATGCGTTTTTGTTATACCACGTTTTATAGTGACTTGTATTCTCTTTGACGTTTTATGTCGAGTCCCACGGGAACCTGGTCGAACGGGATAAAAAGTACCCTATGTCCGTTTCCTGGTTCTAAGCTATCTCCCTGCTAATTTTCAGGTAAATCGGTACAGCCGTTCTTGAGTTATAAGTAGTGTAACTAACACGACTTTCTTTTATTATATATAGATTTACGTAAATTTTATGTGGACATTGCTAAGGTAATTTTTTAACACCTTGCCTTACACTGAATATTTAAACTTTTTAGTAAAAAGTAATTGCTTCTCATTGAATAATATACTTATATATTTTATGGGCATTTATTGGCGTTGCGTCCGCCCTCTCTTGACTCATCTATTATAACAATCTCATCTATTATTACAATAGATAAATGCCCATTTCTTTTTTAATTCTTTTTGGCGGTGGGTTACGGTCGTCGCACTCCTCGCACCACTCCCAGAGGCACATAAGCACGCACACCCGTAACCCACCCGCGACACGTGGCCTTCGTCGTTGGACCGACCACCGGAGTTAGGTGACTTAACGTCAGTGGTCGGCGCGACGGAATACCCCGAGGTAGTATCCTCTACCTTCGACGTCCCCTACTGGGACGCCGATCGTCGTCGCGAGGCTAACAGAGGTTAGCCGGGGATTTAGTCCGGGCACCCGCGCAGAGGCGCGGGTGCCCGGACTAAATCCCCGGTCCGGTCAACCGCAGGCTCTGCTAGGGCGGCATCAGGCACAGGTATTCGCGCCTGCGCCGCCCCAGTCGACGGCGGAGGACCGTGTCCGCATGGAGTCTTTCCTCCCGCAGAGGATCCGCCGCCTCTTTCCACGAGATGACAGCCTCGCAGAAGGCGGCAACGGCGTCCCAGTTCCTGACGCTGGCGACCATCTCCCTATCGATGGCCGGCACCGATGATCGCGACGAGTTCACGGCGCTCCCCCTCCTACGCGGCACACACCTCTAGTGTGTGCTGCGCCGTGTCCTCGTCGCAATCGCAGTGGTGGCAGGACGGTGTGCTCTCCCTCCTCACGACTGTGTGCAGGTATTTGGCTAAGCATCCATGCCCTGTCAACACCTGCACCAGTCGGAAGGAAAGCAATCCATGCTGCCGCTTCAGCCACAGCATCAGCATCGGCCGGAAGGCCTCGACGGTCCTCACACCGAACCGAGGCCTCTCCAGCCGGACTGCCCAACGGGCAATGACGTCTCAGCGGGCGTCGACGCGCCAGGCGGTGAGCTCACTCAATGAAACCACACCGTCCTCTGCTAAAAAAAAAAAATCATGCGGTAACCGCGTATGGCCCATATCGCCACGGCCTTCTGCGGACGACGTAGAAGACAGTCAGGGACCCCGCCCACACCGGTGCGCCGTACATGGCCATCGACCGGACCACCCCCGCGTATAGCCCTCCGACACGTAGCGTCGGGTCCGCCCACGTTTGTCATAAGCCACGATAGGGCGGACGCCACGCCGACGAGCCGTGGAGCGAGCCTGCGGAAATGCTCCCGGAACCACCATTGCCCGTCGAGCACCAGGCCCAAATACTTCATATGGGCCCGGATGCTGATCTCAACCGAATGGACGGTGATCGAGACGCCGATGGGAGATCTCATACGGCGCCCATGGAACAAGAGGGCCTCCGTCTTGTCCAAGGCGACCCTCAACCCCAGCGCCTCGATCCGCCTGACGACCTCTTCGGTGCCTGAGGTCGCCAGGCTTACCGCCTCTTCTAGTGTCCCACCGCGGGCTGTGACGAGCGTGTCGTCGGCGTAACAAATCACGCCCAGCATGGGCGGGAGGTTCCCCCGCAACGCCCAGTCGTAGCCGATGTTCCACAGGGTGGGTCCGAGGACCAACCCCTGTGGGACACCGCACGTCATGGGCGTTCGCACAACGTCCCCTGCTCGGTTGGTGCAGAGGACGCTGTGCCCCTCCAAATAGTCTGCCACTAGCCGCCTCAGGTAAGCTGGCACCCCGTGATACCGGAGCGCCTCCCTGATGCAGCTGAATGGCAGACTATTGAATGCGTTGGCGATGTCTAGGGACACCACCAACAGCACTCCCCCGCCGGTGACTGCCTCAGTCGCCACGGCCCTCAGGCGCAACAGAGCCGCGATCGTCGAACGACCCCTCCTAAACCCAAACTGGGCGTCCGACAGATCGGGCCTCGTGCCGACGAGGTGCCGCTTGATGCGGGCAGCTACCACCCTCTCCAAGAATAATAACGTATAGAAGGTAAGTTCGCGCACAAAAAGTGAAGCATTTCAATTGGAGCCTAATGGAGCTTACGCCGGAACCGTTCCGTAATTTACAAGTCATTGTACTGCACGTACGTACGCAACTCTTAAAAAATAAATAGGTAATTATGACGGTTTGTGCATTCAAATGGTGTCATAACACATTTGAAAAATCTTAAAAAGGTTTTTAACATTACTTTTAAAAGTATTTCGACAATTTATGTAAATAAAAACAAAATTTGATTGTAATCGTCTGCGCGCCATCGGTATTTTTAGGTTCATGTTTCGAACTTTCGAAGTATTGACATTATCCTTCTGTACGTTATTATTCTAAGACTCTCAGCTAATATAATGGAAAACTCTTGTGTCTAATGACAGGCTAAAATAATATTTAACAATTAAGCATAGCTTATATTGTTATATTTTATGTATTAGATACACCTTTAAGATTAATTGTTTTTGTTCATATTATTGTTAATTTTTAACATTGTATATTCTTGATACTTTTAACAACAAAATTTGCCTCACACTGGATTTGTAACAAAGGACCTTATAATTCCAGTATCATACTTAAGCTACTGGACCAACAAGGCATAGTCTAACACCTGTATGTCTAAGGATATATAGATATAAAATAAATCAAATGTTCCTATGAATATTCACTTGCCTACCTGTTACAATTTCATACTTTGAGCTTGATTTGCTACTGCTACTGTATAACTTGGATTGTCAATTCTTTAGTGTGTAAATACATTAATATTCAATAGAAATATTTTTTCCCAAGTGGTAATGGGATACAATTATTGCGAAACCTTACTTGCCTGTTGAGTCATAAAAATCAGGGTCAGATTCCCACCAGGGGTGTGGACAACAGTTTTCTCCTGGAAAACCATAACTTTTCACTGCAAACACCAACCTAAAGGTTGCCAACCAAAATTATGGCAATGCGTCATCATTTGTGGACGAGTCCTACATTCAGACCATGGCAAAATGAAGAATGATATGATGATTTTTTAACACGTATGTATTTTTGTTTTTATAAATGGAGGAGAGGTTCCCAACAGACCTGTTAAGGGTGTAACCCAAATGACTGGCAAATAGTGCGTCACCCGCAGATAGGTTAACCACGTGACGGCGACGCCCCAAGAGGGACGTCAGGGAGAGATGGCACCCGAAAGTGTATACCGTGGGGCTGGCTACGGACGATATGCAATTCGGTACCAGTAGTTGGCTGTAAGGGGAGGAACTACGGTGGCTTATGGAGCTGCCCTTTGCCGGGCGGAATTGTCAGTGCTGTGCGCTGACCACAGCCCGCCAAAATCAAAAAAAGAAAAGGGTACAACCCTATTTGTGGTACGCTCCAAATCAGATGGTTATTTCGTAAAATTTCCTACATGTTCCTGTATATTAGTTAGATACTAATCCAACTAAAGAATTATCTAATAGATGAAGGCTAAACCGTTTCGATCCGTATCCATAATTTCTATATGATAGTATTGCATTAATATTTTATTTGTTGCCTTCATAATATTATCTTTTATAGTCTGCGAGAATATTGGAAGGTCAAATGAAAAAATACATCAGTTTTATAAAGTCACAAGCTTACGCGCCGCTGAAACGATGCCTATTTGGAAGATATTATCCTACTTCAGGTAAGTGAAATGTTATCGTGTGAACTATTTTGATATGTTGATGGCAATAGTGATCAATTGGTCCTTCAAACCAAGCTAGGCCCCTACGCCATCTATTAAATTAATCCACGCTGGTCCTTCGAAACAACTCTGCCATGACTCACCCTAATATACTAGTGGTTGGGGCGGTAAACTACGCCCCTCAAAAATATCCGCGGTCCGACGTCCCCGTCATCTTCTCGACGAAGAAAATAACTTCATCACGATCGCCCAGGAAAGGGTTGACACCGCTCGCGCAGCGATAACAATTAGAACTCCACGGTACTGACCTCGCCGTCGAGGTTGGCGAAAGTAGTTAAACTAAACGTGGCCACGCCCACTTTGCCTACAGCAACGCCCCAAGCTGAAGTCCTTTACTCACAGGGGGAGCACTTGGGCGATGTCGCTTAGTCTTTACTGGGTTGAAAGCCCTCAGCGCTTACACATAGTCCCGGCAAAGCTGTGAAAGCCATCTGCGCCTAACACACAAAAAAAAAACCTTCGAACCAAGCGTTGCCTCTATGCCATCTATTAAGATAATTGGTCTTCTAATAAGCATAAACACTATAACCTATAACTCTTGCTGTAAGTGCGTAATGAGTTCAATATCCCACAGATTTAGAGATGCAGGATGTTTTTGAAACGTCAATGTTTCAGTAAAAAAACATCGATGTTCACTATTGTAAAACATCGGTGTTATTTTATACGATGTTTTGCCTGCATGATTTAAAATGTATGATACTTTTAGCAGAGCCTGCAAAAAACAGATCCTCACATCACGCAAAAGTTGGTATTTCATGTAAAAAATATGCTCAATTTAGCTAAAAAAACTGATCGATGTTTTCAGGCCGTTGTTTGTTATCAAACATCGATGTATCGATACATGATATGATTTGGTTTCGATATTTGCATCCCTACACAGATTCCGTCTGACACTATAGAATCAGCTCAATGATACTATAACTTGGTGTATTGATATGAATACTACTACCAACTCTTGCGCGCTGCTCGTGGGTGTTGTAAAAAACGACTAAAGAGGTTTACATCGACCACGGCTAACTACATCCGTGTCGATTCGTTGGATGCGGACGACACAACATAATCTTTGTAATGATCTTTGGTCTAGCAGTGGACGAAAATAGGCTGAATGATGATCATGAGAATTTAATGAAAGGAGACCAGCCAATATTGAAGAGAAACAGTTCTATAAAAGTATTTAAGTTGCCTAATGAAACCCTAAAATTTAGAGATAATTTTGAAGCTCCGTAACCGTCATCAAGATATCGAATATCCGAAACCGTAAGCGAAACGTCGATGTCTGTTTAAGATACTTTACAACAGGTTTTCTATCAACCAGCCAAACTAACAACCTAAACGTAAGCCTCGCCGAAGAAAAACACCACAATTAGAATTGCCCGTTTACAATTCCTTAAAAAATCAATATCTGTAACTGTCGCATAATTTGAAATACTTAATTTCATATTTATAACTCAAACCGATATAATGTAAATAACATTCGTATCCATATCTATACCCGAAACTTCATAACCATGATAGGTATCCCTAATAAAAATAGTAGCTACATGAAAATGCATAAAACTAAGGATGTATTGATTATTCCGTGTGAGGACAGAGTAAGAATACAATTCACCACTCCCTATTTTGCCTGTGGATGACGTAAAAGACTACTAAGGGATATAATAGGCATATAACATTTATACAAGAGAAGGAAACTCGAAACAGAATGTCAATCTCCCTCCTATTGTGGAGGAGGCTCGAGCCCAACAGTAGGACGTATAGGAGCTGAAATGATGATGATTATGTTTTTTTGTAGATTTACGAATAAAGTGATTAAATTTAGCAGATGTTGAATACTTTCGATTATGGGCGAAACAATAGCCTCGGCATATTTCTGTTTAAAAGTAATTTATCTACTTAATTTGTTATCCCACTTTAAAATTGTACATAAGACACATACAAATTTGCATTAAAGAGCGAAACTTAGATAAGGAACCATGCAAAATAAATTAAAACTATTAATTAATACGGTTATTTTTTTATTTTTTTTTTATTGCCAACGGTGGCAAACGAGCAAGCAGCACACCTGATGGTAAGTGAAACTGCTACACATGGACCTTTGCAATACCAGGGGCACAGCTAGGCCGCTGCCTACCGTGAAGGAAATACTCTTCTTAAACCTCGTTTAAAGAAGGACATATCATAGCGCTCGGGAAACACAGCAGCAGGTAGTTCATTCCAGAGCTTGCACGTACGTGGGAGAAATGATCGCTGGAAACGTACAGTTGAAGACCATAACGTTTCCAGGTGAAATGGATGAACCCTGCTACGATGTCGAGTGGTACGTTGGTAGAATGGTGACGGTGGTACCAAGTCAAACAGTTCCTCGGAGCACTCCCCGTGAAAGAGTCGGTAGAGTACACAGAGTGACCCAAAGTCTCTCCGCTGCTCCAGCGACTCCAATCTGTCCGTAAGATTGGGATCCGCGACGATTCGAACAGCCCGTCTTTGCAGGGAGTCAAGTGGGTCTAGCTGATATTTGGGCGCACCTGCCTAGAGATGTGAGCAGTACTCCACATGAGGACGAACTTGTGCTTTGTATAGCACAAGACGCTGTCTCGGTGTGAAGTACCGCCTGGCTCTGTTCAGGACACCCAACTTTTTGCTTGTCAATTTGGCTTTGTCCTCCAAATGACTCCCAAACTGGACTTTGCTCGATATTTTGACGCCGAGAATCCCAATACTCTCAGAAATTGGGAGAGTTACTCCTTGGAACTGTGGCGCCATGACAAACGGGTCCTTCTTTGCAGTGAACGCGCAAACTTGTGTCTTTGTGGGGTTGAACTGGACTAGGTTCCATTCACCCCATTCCGAGGCCCGCCCCAGAGAGCGCTCGACTTCAGACACAAGTTGAACCCTTCTTTCCTGAGTACTCCGAGGGATATTCCGTTGCTCAGTGTACCGCTCATCACCCGTGCTGTCATCCGCATAGCAACGCATACTCTCGATAGAGAGCATGTCATTGATATGCAGGATAAACAACGTCGGGGAAAGCACCGAGCCTTGTGGTACACCAGCATTAATGGTCATGGTATCGGAGCAGGAGCCATCTACGACGACTTTTATAGTCCGACCATCCAAAAAGCTGGCGATCCAATTACAGAGTTCCTCGGGGATTCCGTATGATGGTAGCTTCGATAGAAGTGCCCTGTGCCAGACCCTATCGAACGCCTTTGCGATATCTAGGCTGAACGCCAGCGCTTCACCCTTGCCCTCCAAGGCCTCTGCCCAACGGTGTGTGAGGTACACAAGAAGATCACCAGCCGACCGACCATGACGAAAGCCGTATTGGCGATCACTGATAAGCTGGCGATCCTCAAGGTACTGCAGAAGCTGGCGGTTTATAACCTTCTCCATTATCTTGGAGAGCAAGGATGTTATCGCAATTGGCCTGTAATTCGATGGGTCAGACCGGTCTCCCTTTTTAGGGATGGGGTGGACATGGGCTACCTTCCACGAAGACGGTACCCTATTAGTAGCGTAGGAAAGTCGGTATAGGCGCGTGAGGATGGGAGTCAATTCAGGGGCGCACGTCTTTAGTACCACTGCAGGGATGCCATCCGGTCCACTCGACTTATGGACGTCTAAAAGCCGCAGCTCCCGCCTAACCGCTCGCTGCGTGATGCGGATTTCGGGCAGTGAGCTTTCACACCGTGGGATAGTAGGTGGTGTGGCGGCTCCGGCATCCAAAGTTGAGTTACAGGCAAAGAATTGACCTAGAGGATCGGCCTTTGCGCCTTGGGCCAGACTACCATCGTGTTTCTGCAGTGGTGGGAGATTGGGCTGGCAGAAGTTGCCTTGGGCAGCCTTGGCGAGCGACCAGAATGCACAACTCCCAGCGGGATAGCTTTGCAATCGCTCGCCAATTCTGGCGACATGTTCCGCCTTGGCTCTTCCAATAGCCTTCTTACTAGATCTAGAAGCGGCGTTAAATTTCCGCTTCACCTCTTTGGCGTTCAGGTCCTGGCATTTTTTGGCCCTATTCCAGGCCCGATATGCGGACTGTTTCTGGCATGCAGCCATCCTGCATGGCCACGGCCGATTCTCCTCCTGTTATGTAGAAGACACGAGCTCAACCGTATATAAGCTGAAATGGTGATTTGAATTAAATGCAAGACCGCGATACTCTTGCAGGCCCAGTCTTGGTCTTGCTCAAGTCTTGCAGGGCCAGTCTTGGTCTTGGTCTTGCAAAAATTAAGCGGTCTTGGTCTTGGTCTCGGTCTCGCATTTCTCGCAAGACCAAGACCAAGACTTTTTTGGGCAACACTAATTTTGGTGTTGGGGATGAATAATTCCATCCCCGTAATAACCGTTTCGGTAACGCAGTCCGCACAGATGCCAGGGTCCCCAGAGGCGAAGCAAAGCCGCTTCCATGGGTAGGATGCGTAAAACTCGCGGAGTCCATCCCAATCTGCTGACTTATATTGCCAGACTCTGCGAGTCCCAGTCGCCTTAGAACGACTAGGCCTTACAACAGGGGCACTGTTACGAACCAAGCAGTGGTCAGAAGATCCAAGAGCCCCTCTTGGATCTTCTGACCAACCAACCACTACCTGATATCCGTGCTGGTGTGTAGTCAGCAGAAGATCCAGTAAAGAAGACTCATGGCTCTCAATATCTGGGATACGGGTGGGCTGTGTCACCAGTTGTGAGAGACCATAGGCCGAGACCATATTGAAGAGATGTCGACCCTGGAGGTTAGTGGTTCGGGACCCCAGCCACTCTTTATGATGAGCGTTGAAGTCTCCAAGAACCACTACCTCCGCTGATGGACACTGCTCCGATATTTCGTCAATCCCCCATTGGACGTTCTCAAATAATTGAATTGACCCCGGATCACTGCCATGGGACCTGTAGAGGCATGCGTAGATGCAGGTAAGGCCTCCATAGTCTACGCGTAGCCACAGGATTGACAAGTCACCATGTTCGAGGGCCCGAAGGCGGTGACAGCAGATATCACCTCGGATGAATACGCACACCCCGGCTTTACGACGGAAGGTATGCTCCAACTCGTAGCCGGGGTAATTTAGGTACGAAATGTCATCCGGAGCACCTATCTGCGTCTCCGTTAAAAAGAGTAAGGCAGGCCGCGCCGTCTCGAGGTGATGGTGGACGGCGTCGAGATTGCTATGTAGACCCCTGATATTGCAAAAATCCACATCAAATGTGGATAAGGGGACCGCCGTAGAAAACGTTCTCTTTTTATTTTTCTTGGCCATGAGTTATTGTTTAAGAAGAGGAGGAAGGGAGTGTGAATGTGTACAACGGAGTTCGGTGATACCAAAAAAAAAAAATGGGCGGGGCATAGTGCATGGTCGAGGAGTGAGTTTTGTGAGGAGCTGACACGATGCACGGAAATGGCCCCGATGCCCCCCCGTGCGTAGCCGCCGAGGTCCACTCCGGTTTCCCACACCGGCACGACGACTACCCAACGGGATTTTCGCCGGTTGGTGGGACAGCCTCCCAGGGAGGATGATCCTGGGTTCGGGTCCCCTGCTGACCGGCAGGTGGCCAGCGGTGACCATTCCCATCGAGTCTCCCTGTACACCATGCCAGCCCCTCACGCTCAATACCTCGACCAAGACCTCACCACCGCAGGTTTCAGGCCTCACCAAAACCCGCCGCACACAAACACACCCAGAAAGTTGGGCTCCCGGCTCTCTCGCTCACCGAACGAAGTGCAGCAGCTTGACTGCACAGATGGCGTAGTGGTTAAGATAGCGACCTACATTGCCAGTGTCGGGGGTTCGAATCCCACGCGGGACAACACTTTGTGCGATCCACAAATTGTTGTTCTGAGTCTGGATGTAATTTGTGTCCGTTAATTATATGTTTGTAAAGTCCCCCGCAATACAAGGATTATTTCCTTAGTGCAGGGTGTTGTCTTAAAAAAAAAAACAAAAAAAAAAAAAGAAATATTTCAAATTTCAATTTCAATTGCTACTACTCAAACGTTGATCTTCTGCGAGAGTGTGGTACTGCCCCGGACGGACCGGCCCGCGACTGCAGACAAAAGACTGTCTACAGTGTGGTCATACCACCAATAAAACAAGGTTAAACAAGAATCATTTGCATAAACAATTACCTTAGCCAACCTTCTAATTTACGATGTAGATTATTAAAATAGCATATTGCACCTTTTCTTTTCTTCTAAATATTTGTATATGGTATCTACATTTTATCGCGGGAGAATATATATTTCCGTAGAGAGAAATTACCTACGTGTCGGGCTGGCCACGGACATCAAGGAACTTAGCAGTATGGGGGGGTCCCGTAATGGCGTACGGAAGAGAATTCGATGGATTACGGAGCTGGGCGCCGCCCTTTCGACTCCCTGGAAAAAAAAGGGAGAAACTACATGTGTATGAAGCTTCCAGGAAAGTCCAGTAGTTTTTTATAGAAGTTAATGTATCTAATTATTTACAGATGAACGTCTTTTGGAATACGATATCGACGAAGTAGTATTTGATGAGCAATCACCATTTCAGAGGATACAAGTAGTCCATTCTAAAACACTTGGCAATATGTTGGTGCTAGATGAATTACAAAGTAAGTATATCCATCCATCCATCAGCTTCCTCCAACTCTAATTATTAGCTATAAACTATATAAGTCTAATTAAACGTGATGTGCTCAAGTATTATTGTTTATCAATAAATTCTCACTAGCAGAGTCACAAGAAAAGAACACTATTTAGTGAAACGCGTTTCACTAAATAGTGTTCTTTTCTTGTGAAAATGAACATAGCTAAAGCATCTTATAAAGGTATAAGACTCAGTGAAATAAAATGCTGTATTTGAAATAGTCGTGAGGGCGACGCCCTGGGGGCCGTGGGGAAGGTAGGGTACCCAGCCGGGCTGACCATATATCGGCCCAATGGCGAAATGGAGATAATACGGCTGGTAATGGGTTTGCGCGCTGCCTTTTCGTCACCCCGGACGGGACGTACGGCGTGCGGCCGTACCATAGCCTGTCAAAAAAAAAATTAAATAGATCATGTGTTTTTAGACCAACATTACGCAAAAAATGCTTCATCTCAACTCATATTGCCCACTGGTAGAGTTGAGTCGATAATGACGATGGTCAGAGGGTTTGGTATATATAGGATTTATTTCGAGTTTGCTTCTCTTGCATAGATGTTAAATGTATGTTATATCCCGCCACAGGGATATGTTTACGACACCCGCGGGCGAGAAATGGGATGGTGAACTGTATTTTGACTCCGTCACCACGCGAAATATACTCTGAATTTGAACAACGTTCAGATGTTATTAACTGCGTTACAGCAACTATTTGACGATAATGGTTGAATTATTTATTGTCATCGAAACGAGTTTTGTTTCAATTTTAATTTAGCGACGGGATAAGAATACACATGTCTGCCTTTCTTGGGTGTCGTAAATATGTTCTGTGCAGCGGTTACATAATTATACTATCAAACCTTACATTGCTTATTGCTGACGTAAAAGACGATTACGTAGACCAGGAACAGCTCCACCTGATGCAGTCTGGTCAACATTTAGAGTCCTAAGCGGGGTTAACCTCAGGCAGGCGGCTGAGCATAAAACTATTGACGACTACTATGAAAGAAAAATACATCTGAGTCGACCCCAAATAATTGGGATAAGAGCGAGGTTATTGATCAGCTGTCGTAAATATAGGTTGAGGCAGCAGCATTCTTTTGGGAAACTACAACCTTACTGCAGAGGTGGCGTAGTGGCTCAGATACTAACCTACTGTGCCAGTGTCAAGGCTTCGAATTCCACACTTTGTGCGATCCACAAATTGTTGTTCTGAGTATGGATATAATTTGTGTCCGTTAATTATACATATGTTGGTAAAGTCCCCAGCAATACAAGGATTATTTCATTGGTACAGGGCGTTATCTTTTAATAAAATCTGCAAGTGCCAAACCATTTGGCAAACCCCAAAAAAGTAAAAAATGCGTTTGAAAATAATATTACATCCTGGTTCAAAGGGCACTGGAGCTAATAGTTACTTAGAATATTCACTCAATATGTATACAATTTTATAGAAATAAAGGCAAAAAAAAAAATTAAAGAAAAAGACAAGCCCGCTGAATTTCTTGCCGGTTCTTCTCAGTAGCGGTCACGTACCGTATGAGCAGTACTTTGTTGGATTAATATTAAATGTAAAATTGCCAACATGTAATTGCACTTGTGGAGTTTGTAAATAATAAATGATTTTTATGGAAGGGTTTTGAAATTCTGATCCCAATATCTTGTATAACGAGAAATTATGTATGTAATGACTATGTGGGGGGTAGTGGAGTAACATTATTTCGCTTGCCTTCGGATATTGGAAAAGATTGACACTTACGTCTCCACTTTCATAATATTATAATACTTATCAAAAATGTTTCATGATTTCATGAATAAGATATGGTTTTAGCGGCAACGCGAAAGTGTCATGTAGTTTGTTTGTATTATATTCAATATCTTAGTGTTTTAACGTGTTATATTAAATAATTTTGATAGCATTTGATATAATGTGATGCGGCAGAAGTACTAGAGTGCAGGGAATATGATATAACAATATTTCACATACGTTTTCGTTGTTCATCAAAATTCCCAGAAAATATCATTAATATTATAGCTATAGCACTGCTGATGACTACTATTTAATTTACTGACGAACAAAGACTTTAAATGAAGTATAAATTTATAAATAAAAATTTAGCTTAAAGGTCTAGTAACCGAGCCATAAACTCCAAAATAAATGAAGAAAAGAATGAATAATTAACATGTTTCCCTGTGATACAAAACAGTCACGTCTATAATGTGTCTTTAAACGACACATCTTGTCTAGGGTTATTTTTAAATAAATCCTTGTTTCGCGAGAGACTTCACAAATATGCAGTGTCCGTTAAGGACACAAATTAGTCTCGGACTCAACAACCATCCGTCGATTTGGCCACGGACGACAAGGAACACTACCAGTGGTTGACCCAACGGCGAATGAAGGAATACAATGGGTTATGGGGTCACCCCGGACGGAGTGGACGACGCGTGCGCTAATCATACCCCACCCAAAAAAAAAGACAACAATTATTTTTCGATCGCACAAAGAATCTTCCTTCGTGGGATCGAACCCATGATACTTGGCAAGAGATGTCGTGACTGCTTCACAATTGATGCAAATAAATCATGTATTTTTATTAATGTTATTATTTTTTTTCTTAGATATATCAGAGGCTGATTTAGTATACACAGAGACTCTTATGCAAAAAGGCGTAGAGAGCTACGAGGGTAAAGAAATTATTATTTTAGGTGAGTCATTATTATTCTGATAATATTGTCTGTACATTTTACGACACTAATACATCATCATTATTTCAGCTTATATATGTAAGTCCACTGTTGGCTCGAGCCTTCGGTGGGAGGAGAATTGACCTCCTATAATAAACTAGTTAGACATGTTGATATAGGTTTTTATTTCAATTTTTTTTTTCTCTTGCAGCAATGTTATCTACTACTATCGTAAGAGACGACTAGAGCACGCACACTTAGTCGTCTCTTACGATCACTCACGGAGCAAAAAGCAGATGGTGGACTGAATTCTTACTCCGTTACCAAATTCAAATTTTCAAATTCAAATCATTTATTATGCATAGACCCCGAGAGGGCACTTACATATTGTCAATTTTACAAAATAAAATTAAATTATCCAAAAAAAATAAACTACCACCGGATCGGAACGCGACCGCTACTGAGAAGATCCGGCGAGAAACTCATCGGGCTTGTCTATTATGTTTATTTTTTTTCTTACTAGATATACAATTGTGTACATGTTTTGTAAGAACTAGCTTCAATGTGATGCCCTTCGAACTGGAAGATCCAATAAATAAAATTGGAGGGTCTGTTTGTAATGTCAAAATAATAGGCTTTTCTCGTGCTCACACGGTTATTTGCACTATACACATGCCTAAAAGTCATTTTATATTTTTTTTGTCTGTCTGTTTGTTCCGGGTAATCTTCAAAACAGCTGGACCCATTTCAAAAATTCTTTCACCAATGGAAAGCTACAATATCAGCGCGTAAACTAGGCTATGTTTTATCCTGGTATGCCCACGGGAACGGGAACTACGCGGGTAAAACTACTAAAACCGATGCGAAGCGAGGGTGGGTTGCTAGTACTTAATATAATTCAAATGATTATGGATGACCAGATCCCACAAGCGGCACGATTTAACTACTGGAGCAACCATCACTCCCCTCAACCACTATGGAGGGAAGGGAGAGACCCGCTCCACGCAACTACCGCAAGTAGATCCTTCAGTGAGCATGACCAAGACCATATGTTACAAACGATGAAAATACAAAATTTACCTCGCGATTAATAAATATACACGATACAATATAGTACATCCGTGTGGTGACGGAGTAAGAATACAATTCACCACCCCCTATCTTGTCTGTCGGTGTCGTAAAAGATGACTATAGGATAAAGTATGCATACAACGTCTCTCCCAAAGTCGTCGCGAAGGAAGTGAAATTTGAAATGAAACCCTAGACCAACACGTCTGAAGTACCTGGTGCTCGACGGGCATTGGTGGTTCCGGGGACATTTCCGTCGACTTGTTCCCCAACTTGCGGCGCGATGTCCGCCCTTTCTTGACTGATGCCAAATGTGGACGGACCCAGCGCTACGTGCCGACGGCTGTACGCGGGGGTGATCTGGTCGATGGCCCTGTACGGCACACCGGTGTGAGCGGGGTCCCTGACCGTCCGTCTGAGGACTCTCTTGTGGCGACCACAGAGGGCCATGGCGATCAGGGCCATACGCGACTACCGCACGGTGGCGACCGACAGTGTGCCTTTTGGCCAGAACCCCCGTGGGACCTGGAGGCGGAGATGCTCGCCGGGTTTTACCGGCGGGTGTCGGAGACGCGAGACGGAGGCGGCATAGTCTCCATCACGGAGATTGCCGCCTGGCGGATCGACGCCCGCCGAGACGTCATTGCCCATTGGGCAGTCCGGCTGGAGAGGCCACGGTACGCTGTCAGGACCGTCGAGGCCTTCCGGCCGGTGCTGATGGAGTGGTTGGAAGGAGGTGGTGGATCGTGCGCGAAAGGAACTCCTCTTCGATGACACGTTCCGCCGCCGGCGACTCGGGCGGCGCAGGCGCGAGTACCTGCGCCTGATGCGGCCCTAGCCGAGGCCGCGGGTGACCGGACCGGGGACTTTAGTCCGGCACCCGCAGAGACTGACCGCGCGGCGGCGACCAACGTCCCGGGACAGGGACGTCGAGAAGTGAGGGTACCCGAAAGGGTTTTCCGTCGGGTCGACCACTGAGGACAAGGAACTCGGCACCGGTGGTCGGCCCAATGACGAAGACGACGTGGGTACGGGTGGGTTAAAAAAGACCAACACGTTTAACCAACGCCTCATAGTGAAGGCACTATGGGAGGGTGATTGCCTGGCACCCAGGCCTGAGCCCAATAGTGGAACGTATATGAGCTTAGATGAAATACATTACACATATCAGTAATACTGACCGTGTGACGGGTTGAAAATGCTTTACTTTCCCATGGCAGTCGAAAAGAAGTGAGCTACGGGATCTACAGGAGAATGGGCATCAACAGTTTCCATAGAAACCGTTTGCTAAGTATGGCGATTAGGCTGTAGTCCATCCCATATAGGGTCGCCTATTATTGGAGGAAAATAAGCTGACGATGATATTGTCTATTTCAAGGGAAACTTTTTTGTGACTAAGACGATTGATAGATAAATTATTCGAACGGTAATACTCATCACAACAATCATTATTATTTTTCACTTTCATATTAGTAAAAACTAATAATGTATAAAAACGTGAATAAGACATATTTATAGTGAAATTAAATGATTAAATTGATAAATTGTCGATCATGTCTTATCAATAGATTTTGGTGGACTTTAAAATGTGCATTTTTATGTGGTTTCCATGCGGTGACATAGTAAGAATACAATTCGCCACCCTCTCTCTTGCCCGTGGGTGTCTTAAAAGATGACTAAGTGTTGTATAATGCATGTTTTTGGTCATGCTCACTGAAGGATTTACTTGCGGTAGCTGCGTGGAGCGGGTCTCTCCCTTCCCTCCATAGTGGTTGAGGGGAGTGATGGCTGCTCTAGTAGTTAACTCGTGATCGGGTGCCGCTTGTGGGATCTGGTCCAGCCATAATCGTTTGAATCATATTAAGTATCTTGCGGTTCGAAGGGCATCACACTGGAGCTAGTTCTTACAAAACATGTACACAATTGTATATCTAGTAAGAAGAAATAAAATTAAAAATAATAAACAAGCCCGCTGAGTTTCTTGCCGAATCTTCTCAGTAGCGGTCGCGTGCCGATCCGGTGGTATTTTATTATTTTTTTGGATAATATAATTTTATTTTGTAAAGTTGACAATATGTAAGTGCCCTCTCGGGGTCTATGCATAATAAATGATTTGAATTTGAATAAAAATCTATGCAAGAGAAAAAAAATTAAAAAAGAATCTCTATAAGAACTCGTAGGACCAGGGTGGTATAGTAGGTCAACTTCACTCTTATTATGGAAGAGGTTTGAGCCCAGCAGTGGGCCGTATATGGGCTGTGATAATGATAGCAGCAGTGTACTACCTGATACGGCGTTGCCCAATCGCTTTGACTTGTCCTTTTTAGGGTGCCGTACCCATTGGGTAAAAACGGGACCCTGTTACTAAGAGTCCGCCCGTCTGTCTGTCACCAAACTGTATCTCAAGAACCGCGATAGCTAGACAGTTGAAATGTTTACAAATTATGTATTTCTGCTGCTATAACAACAAATACTAAAAATAAAATAAATATTTAAGGGGGGGTTCCCATACAACAAACGCGTTTTTTTTTATAGATAATGGTACGTAAGCCTTCGTGTGCGAATCCGACTCGTACTTAGCCAGTTTTTAAACAAGGTGTAAGACAAGTCGGTACTCTTCTTACGATAAATTGGCCAGCATTATGCTGAGTTGGGACCGGATTGTGGCACACACTTCTCGAAATTTTCATTATTTAAATTTGTTTTTTCTTATGCTTTGTGTCTGTCATAATAATAAATCATTTCATTTCATAAACAGCGTCTTAGCTGGGTGGTGCTGAGGTCTATCAATGTCAGTCACCACTCACGATCAGGTGGGCAGCTTGCTCGTGTACCACTAATCTATACAAATAAATAAAATTGAAGTGTCTGTTTGTAATGTCAAAATAATGGGCTTTTTAATAAATCAAAATAATGGTTTGAATTTTTTTTGTCTGTCTGCTTGTTTTGGGTAATCTTCAAAACGGCTGGATAGCTTTTGATAATATTTTATTAGCAAGTAGCTGTCTATACAGGTGTCCCAAAATTCAACGATTTTTTTTTTGTGGGTGGGTCGCGGTCGGCGCGCCTCCGCCCCACTCCGTCCGGGGCGACAGAGGGGCTTAAGCACGCAACTCCCGCGACCCACCCAAAAACCACGTCGCCTTCGTCGTTGGGCCGACCACTGGAGCAGCGTTAACTTGTCGTCAGTGGTCGGCCCGACGGAATACCCCTAATTGGGGTACCCCCCCATCGACCGACGTCCCCCCCTCGATAAAATTCAACGATAAGCGGGCATCAACAGGTGGGCCTACTTATGACTGCTCGAGGAAAAACAAGAAAAATTCTACCCTTATTTTATTTTTCATTACGAAAAAAAAAGTGAAATCATTAAAAAATGGACATCCTTTATTATATTTTTAAGTGCCATTGCTACAATTTCACAAATAATTCAGTGATTTTTTTTTTGTATTAGCAACGTAAGTAGCAGTGCTATCGATCACAATTATTAAAAATCCCAGAATGTCTATGGTTTCTACACAAAAATTTACCAAAACTGTGATTTTTCCATAAATTTTGTAAAATTTTGACTTTCAGCTCACTTTCACTCATCGTGGTGCAAAAAAAAGTATTGGCACTTCTATGGCAAGTAGTTTTAAAAATTAGCGCAACTAAATATAATACAATTCTAAAATGGTATAATATTCTAGGCCAGCTATACTCTAAGTGTGTTCCGCGGAACCCTAGGGTTCCGTGATACCTCTGTCGGGGTTCCGCAAGAATTTAGAAATAAAAAAATCAAAACACCTCTCTCTGGTCGCTCCGCGGCTGTGCGGACTCCGCGGCCGCGCGGAGACAAAACGCTATGAATGTTATTTATTTATTTATTTGTATTTGTATAAGCTTGTGTTACATTAGCTGGTACAATATCTCATAAGTTTGGTCTCAACAATTTTATACTTGTACAACGCGTTCGCTCTAAGTTTGCCGGTCTGTGGAATGCGCGTACCCTCCCCCACGTGACAACAAAACTTATAATGTGTCATAGTTTTACCCAAATATCTAACGTACACAATTTTTATTGTTACAATTAAATAAAAAATTTCGAACGTCATACACTCATACCTATCGCCAGCGGCAAACTTAAAACGAGCGGGTAGTATACTTGTAAGCGCTCAGTCTCTTTGATAAAAGCCGCCTCTGAATTAGACGCTATAGTTGTCAACTAGCGACTTTCGTCTCTAACTTCAAAGGATAAAGTCGATATTGTTTACAACACTATTTTTAAATTTCTGTTTTTATTTTTGCTTTTTGTTTATCAAAGGTGCCGACTCGAGTATTTTCGAGAATATTTGAGATCGAGTCTAGGACTAAGTATAAAAGCGGCGATCGCGCGTTGGCGTCGTCAGTTGATGATTAGCGTTCGGAGCGATAAGTTACTACCTACTTACAAGCTCGCTAGCGAGAAACTAGTGTTCATTGTTTTACTGCCTGCTGTATTCTGTTGTCTCAGTTTTATACATTTCTTCCCTGTAGGTTCTAAATTTAGTCTCTTATACGCAGTAACGATTGTGCATTATTTAAACCCCACTATCCTGACTTGTAACATTATAAATAAAGAAGAATGGAACGTTGGCTTAAAGGTGTTAAACGTGTTCCAACAACATCTTCTAATGACGCTGAATGTTCAAAAGCAATGCGCGCGGAGAATTTAGCAATCACCGATCCAGAAGATGATGCCACGAGTGCCACGACGTCAAGCTCGACGGTTTCAAAGACGAAAAAAAGGAAGTATGATGAATCTTATATCAGTTTCGGATTTGTTGATTCCAACGGCTCACCTCTCTGCATGCTCTGTAGTAAACTGCTTCCTAATAGTTCCATGGCACCTGCCAAATTGCGTCGACATTTAGAAACCGTACACCCCGAGACTAAAGACAAGAATAAAGAATATTTTGTTCGCAAAAAAGATCAGTTATTAGAAAGTCAAAAAAATATGATGCATGTAACACAAACTACCAACGAAAAGGCCACGGAGGCATCATACTTAGTTAGCTATCGCATTGCACAAGCAGGTGAAGCGCACACTATCGCTGAGAAATTAATAAAACCATGTGTATTAGACATAACAAAATGTATGCTTGATGAAAAATCTGCAAAGCATCTTTCTACTGTTCCGCTATCAAACGATACTGTTTCACGACGAATCCATGATCTGGCAAGCTACGTCAAACAAGAACTAGTTACACGTCTACAAAATACACGATTCGCTTTGCAAATGGACGAGTCGACTGATGTCGCTGGTTTGGCTATCCTGCTGGTTATTGTGAGATATCCATATAAAAGTTCTTTTGAAGAAGACATGCTTATGTGTTCATCGCTGCTTACAAACACTACCGGGGAAGAAATTTTTAATAAAATAAATATATTTTTTGAAGAACATAATCTCAGTTGGAACAATTGCATTGACATTTGTACAGATGGGGCCAAGGCGATGACAGGTAAAACAGCAGGAGCAGTGTCACGAATGAAAAATAAAGCGCCTAATTGTAGTTCCAGTCATTGTATTCTGCATAGACAAGCACTTGCGATGAAGCAAATGCCGTCTAATCTAAAATTAGTTATGGATGAAGCGGTAAAAATAATTAATTTTATCAAATCACGACCACTACAATCCCGATTGTTCTCATTATTGTGTGAAGATTATGGCAGCAAACATAAAACACTGCTGCTCCATACAGAAGTGCGATGGCTGTCTCGGGGAAAAACTTTAACAAGGCTATTTGAACTTAGAGCCGAGTTACAAATGTTTCTTTCAGCAGATACTTCTTTTAATTTGAAGGACCGTTTGTATGATAAAACTTGGTTGTTCCGATTGTCTTTTATGGCGGATATCTTTCAAAAACTTAACGAATTAAATTTATCGTTGCAAGGTAAACAGACAACAGTGTTTCAGGCCTATAATAAAATAACTGCTTTTAAAAGAAAATTAGATTTTTGGATCATTTGCATTGGTAAGAAAGAAATAGAAAGTTTTACGTTACTCAGTGAGTTTGTTAGCGAAAACGACTCAGAAATGTTTGAAGATAATGTGTTTGAAGAATTGGTCCAATATCTCAGTTCGATGCGCGCATCTTTTGAAAAGTATTTTCCCGAAGAACACAATACAAAAATTAAAGTGAACTCCTGGATTCATAATCCTTTTTTACCCAACTTGGAAAAGCCTGAAAACATGTCAAATGAGATATATGAATCTCTTTTAGAAATGTCATCAGACACAAGTATGGAGTCATTGTTCAAAACGACGCCTCTTAATGATTTTTGGTGCAGAATCCAAGATGAATATGCAATGCTTGGCCAAATGGCTCTGGATATTCTTCTCCCGTTCCCAACTACATATTTGTGCGAAACAGGATTCTCTACCTACGCAGCCACGAAAACAAAATATCGCAATAGACTGGACGCCGAAGCTGATATGAGACTCCAACTTTCTTCCATCAAACCTGATATCAAGCAATTGATGAAAAATAAAAAACAGTTTCATACCTCCCACTAGTTAGATTTTTTCTTTTTTAATGTTTTCTATTATTGTCCTTACCAAGTGGTGAAGTAAATAATAATTAGTAACTGATACATTGTACTTTTATTATGCTGATTAATATAGAATACACTTATAAAAATAATTGTTTTATTGTAGGGTTCCATCAAGTATTTTGCTTCCCAAAAGGGTTCCGTCATTTAAAAAGTTTGAGAACCACTGTTCTAGGCAAACTAGCCAAAAAAATATGCATAGCTACTATTTCAGAACAACAACCATGTTTCGCAAAGTGTCGATAGTAATCACTTTGACTATGTATCCAAAATGTTTTGTTGCAAGTTTTCCGTAAAAAAGTTAGAGAGAGATAGATATAGAGAGGTTATGCCTTAGAGGGAGATAGATAGAAGAAGTTTCAATGAAATAGAAAACGATTCAACTACCTCGGTACCTGCTATACAAGCAGTAACGGGCATCCCAAAAAGTAATGCACATCAAATTTTAAAACGTCACCGGCTTCATCCATATCATTACAGGCGCGTGCAGGCATTATTACCGCGGTACTCGCGGTAGCATCCACTGCGGGTAGCATTTTGCTATGCGATGCTGCAAAAACATCCCTGTGTTAGATAGACAAAGTTTAATGGTTGGATGGAACAACCTGAAAAGATGGCTATTTAAATCTTCACAATCAACATAGCTGGAACAATGAAAATCTACACCTCATGAGAAAAGACAAATCCAATCCAATATCAATTTGAGGAAGGACCTGTGGCCGGCCATAATAAATGGAAAAGTGAAAGGGCTGTTTGAGTTTAAGTAAACAATATCCGGTTGACCGAGCTTCGCTCGGAATATTTTTATCGAATTTATTTAGATATAAATTAATAAAAAATAAATTTAAAAAAATACAAAAAGAGAATAATAATAACACCGAGATTCGAACCGACGCTATTTAAATGCCAAAAAAAAAACAAAATGATTTGCAAAACATGTTATTTTAAAAAGATGGTGGTGCAGCTCACTATGCCCTTCCTGTGCGAGAATACTTAGACCAAGAGTATCCAGGGCGTAGGATCGGGCGACTTGGTCCTATCCTATGGACACCTCGTTCACCCGATCTAAATCCCCTGGACTTATTTTTATTGGGGTTGTCTAAAGGACAGGGTCTGCACAAAACCCATTGCAGCCTTAGACGAGCTTCGCTAAAAAATTATTTAGGCTCCGGATCACATGCACAGAAGAAGGCGATGTCATGCCGTTTTAATAATTAACATATTTTATCGACTACGCACATGTCTCGTTCATATGCTAATAACATACAATAAAAACATTTTGCATACATAGTAAAAGTGATTACTATCAACACTAACAATTTGCGTAATATGGTTCTTGTTCTGAAATAGTACCTATGCATATTTTTTGGCAAGTTTGCCTAGAATATTATACCATTTTAGAATTGTAGTTAGTTGCGCCAATTTTTAAAACTATTTGCCATAGTAGTTTTCAATACTTTTTTTTTCACCACGATGAGTGAAAGTGAGCTGAAAGTCAAAATCTTACAAAATTTATGGAAAAAACACAGTTTTGGTTAATTTTTGTGTAGAAACTATAGACATTCTGGGATTTTTAATGATTGTGATCGATAGCAGTGCTACTTACGTTGCTAATACAAAAAAAAATCACTGAATTATTTGTAAAATTGTAGCAATGGCACTTAAAAATATTATAAAGGTGTCCATTTTTAAAGATTTCACTTTTCTTTCGTAATTAAAAAAAAATAAGCGTGGATTTGTTTTCTTTTTTTTTTTCTCGAGCCCTAAGTACAAACACCTGTTGGTGGTGCCCGCTTATCGTTGAATTTGAATTCTGGGACACCTGTATAAGGAGTAACTTAGGCTACATTTTATCCCGGTATCCCCACGGGAACAGCAACTGCGCGAGTATGGCGATTGAAAGCGAAACGAGGCCACCCCAATCTAGTAGACAATAAAAAAACTTGTAAACGTTAACGCATGTACTGCCTAAACAAACTTCTCTCTATTGATTTTACACAATTCATAAGTTTTATGGTCATACTTATAAACTTGCCTTGTCAAGGTCAAGAACAGTCTGCATTTGCTCTAGAGTGTTTATGTATTTTTTATAAAAAAAAAATCTCTTTTATTCGTGATTAACTTTCGTTCAATCGCAAATTCAGCGTAGTTTCGTGACCATGTGGAGCCTATTTTTTTCTTTAAAAATATTTTCATTAACTATGTTTATATTTTAAAATCTCATGATGCGATGCCAATAAATAATACTTAATCAGTCCCTCTGGTGACGAAGTAAGAATACAATTCACCACCCCCTATCTTGCCAGTGCGTATCATAAAAAAACGACTAAAGGATATAATATGCATATAACATCTATGCCAGTGAAGGGAAAAGACGAAATGAAATCCTATATCAACTCCGTCTACGTCATATGTATAACACGTAAGGCTAAGCTCTGAAAATAAAAAAAATCTTCTGTTTCAGCCACATTTGGTTTTAATACTCTGCTCCTATTAATAGTAGCGTGATGTTATTGATAAACGGGCTATCCAAAACTAAAAGAATTATTCAATTCGGTCTAGTAGCTCGTTCAAACAAACAAATTTTTCATCTTTGTATTATTTATTAGTATAGAAAAATAATTTTAATTTCAACATATACATGAGTTGAACTCGATAAACAGCTGGAAAGTCTGGTAACCTTGGTAATAAAATACCTCTATCATTGTTCTTAGGTGGTGGCGATGGTGCTCTTTTGTATGAGCTATTGAAAGAGAAACCTAAATACGTGTGGATGCTGGAGATAGACGAGTTAGTGATGGTCGCTTGCAACAAACACCTTAGATCAATATGTGGCGATGTGCTTGACACTAGAAAAGGATCTAATTATGAAGTATGTAAGGTTCATTATTGCATTAATCACCGTTACTTCTTGTTAATGGAATATGTCCAGAACCAACAAACGTTGAAACAAGCATTTTGCATTCATGCTTCGGATGTTGGTATTGTTCAAACTATGTTGGCAAATCCAACATCTGAAGCTGCAAAGCATTTATATAACTTGGCGGTTTATCGCAGTAATTAATTATAGCAAGTGTATTAGATTATATACTATATTACGTGGCGACAGTGAAAATACGTTTACAAACATCAAAACACCTTGGGTAAGGGCATAGCACAGCCTAATTTAAAAATGTAACAAGTCTCGTATTTACTCAGCTACTGATTTACGAGCCAAAAATTGTTGGATATATTAATACAGCTATTTATTTTCTTATGAAGGCCCTCGTGTTATATTAAGCGTCGTGATTCACTTCCTATAGATTTTCAGCCAAAATTCTGTCAATTAATAAGTTCGTTATCTAATTAGATTTTATCCAATGTCTAAACATTTTGCTTGTGATGACGGAGTAAGAATACAATTCACCATTCCCTATTTTGCTCGTGGATGTCGTAAAAGACGACTAGGTGATATAATACGCGTATAAGATCTGTCCAAGAGAAGGAAACTCGAAATGAAACTCTATACCAACATGTCTGACCAGCATGGTATTGTAGGTCAATTGCCCTCCTATTGCGGAGGAGGCTAAAGCCTAGCTGTGGGACGTATATGAGCTGAGATGATAATGATGATAAAATTAATTATTTTTTTAATATTTTCCTTGTCTTGACCGAGTAAGAATACAGTTCAATATTCCCTTTGTTGTCCATAGGTGTCATAAAAGACAACTAAGTCACATAATATGCGGATGGCATTATACAAGAAAGAAAACTTAAAAGTCTGTATTGCAGTCTGTCGTGTATTTGTAGTGTATCTATAGTCCAACGATTGGGCCATATATGAAGTTAGATGAAGATTAAAATGAAATACAGTGTAAACTCTTCATAACGACACTCGATTTAACGACAAACTCCTTAAAACATCGAAATAACTTGATTTTGGTCGGTTTGTCATATAATCCATACAATGATAACACTCTATATGTAGGTATATGTTATATAGAGTTCGTTCACTCGAAATAACGACGACAACACGGCATTATTTAGCATTGAGCAGTACTTTCTTAATTGCCAAAATTAGAAGAACTGCAGCTGTGTACGTTCTTTGCTTTGTTGTTTTGTTATTTTTTTTTTTTTTTTTTTTTTAAAGACAACACCCTGCACTAAGGAAATAATCCTTGTATTGCGGGGGACTTTACAAACATAAATTAACGGACACAAATTACATCCACATCCATATTTTATTATCTAAGCATGTGTTTATTTCAACTGACCTACGAAATATTGTAAAAAATTCTCTTTTGTTTTTTGTGTGATAAATTTGCACATGTTTACTTCGGCGCTTCGGCCACTGGACTGTCGTTAGGTTATTAAACATTATCTTAATCATAGTTGTTTTTACGTTTGTAAAATTTGCAATATATTAGTAAATAAATATTAGAATAGTAAAATAATATCAATTTTTTTGCACTCTAATTAACGACAACTCCCTATAACGTCAAAAAATTCACAGTCCCTTGAGTGTCGTTATATAGAGTTTACACTGTAGTTGAATTGTTTTAATCATTAGATAATCTTTAAGATTAGAGGTACGAAAAAGATATGTAGTATCCGACCGAAACTACTTTTTATGGCCGAAACTAAAATCAAAATTCGGCTTCAGTCTCAGTTTCGACCGAAACCAAAACTTCTGTGTAAATTATAAGGTCAATATTTTTGTGGGAAGAAAAATATATTGTCTATCATAATCAGTCAGTTTTTACTGTACTAATATAAACATAAAATAATCCTTACAAAACTTAATTAAAAGAACAAAATAATTTCTATTTATAATAAACCACTTGTTTTTAAGAAATTGCTATGACAAAAAAAATTCTAGATAATTCATGAACTGCATCACGTAAATAGTGAAATAAAATATACCTGTTTTTAAGTGATTACCTGATACTGCGAAATTTGCACAAATGAAAGAACTAAAATTGTAAGATGACTATGAGCGCGGCAAAATGACACTTCGCAGAGCGCGAAAACTCACGAATTCAGTTTCGGTTTCGACTGCAGTTTCGGCCGCATTATCAGCCGAAACTGAAACTAAGCCTAAGGTTTTTTTGGCCGAAACCGATACCGAAATTTTTGTCGCACACTAAAGATATGTGAGATCTTTCTTGTCTTCATCATCATCATCGCAGCTCACATACGGCCCACTGTTGGGCTCGAGCCTCCTCCGCAATAGGAAGGAAATTAACCTTACTTCACTTGAATAGATGTCTTATATGTATTATATCCCTTAGTCGTCTTTTACAACATCCACGGGGAAGATAGGGAGTGGTGAGTTGTATTCTTACTCCGTCACCACACGGAAAGTTTCTTGTCTTAATCAACTTAATTTCATTTTGCAGGTAATCGTTGAGGACTGTATGTTAACTATAAACAAGTTTATAAAAGATGGAAAAAAGGTCGACTATATATTTGGTGATTTGACTGATATCCCGATATCGGAGTCTGGCTGCGGTGAACTGTGGGAATTTATGATCACAATTTTGAACGCTTCGTTCAAAATACTTAAGCCTACGGGGAAGTTTATGACGCACGTATGTAATTTTATTACCATATTTGTATGGTAGCGACTACGAATACTACCGAAGTTTATATTATTTGTGGATGTAGTAACTCCATCTGATGCCGTCTGATTAACAATTACATTCCCAAGGAAGGTTGGAATAAGAGGCGGCCGTCATATAAAACTATTGTCAAAACTTTGTACGTTTGTATATTTCTGCCATCGTACATATTAAGTCGTTCCCAAATGTTTAGGTTAAGACCAGGATGATGATTCTGAAGGAACGTGACTCATTTTTAACTCCCCTTCCTCCCCTAGTAGTACATATCAAACCGTTCAGGTGAACGTAACGGCTCTGCCGTTTAAAACACTAAGCTCGAGGCTAGTATGATTTTCTGTCTGAAGCCGAAGTAAGACAACAAGCTTTAATGTTATTCAAGCCGGTATTACGCAGCGTCAAAAGTTTGCACCCAACTACAAGCTCCGCTTCTATGGTTTCCTTACATATTACTATTCATCATCATCATTATCATCATCACTATTCAGCCTATCGCAGTCCACTGCTGGACGTAGGCGTCCCTCATGTTTCGCCACAAAATGCAATCTTGTGCCGCATAAATCCAACGACGCCCTGGAAGTTCCACCAGGTCGGGGGTCTATTCAGTGGGAGGCGTCCTACACTGCCACTCGAGAACCTTTTCTTGCCCAGCGGTTATCGGTTCGTCGAGCGATGTGGTGGCTTGCCCATTGCCTCTTCAGCATGCTATGTCGGTTAGACGCATTCTTCTACGGATTTCCGTATTTCAGATTCTATCTCGCAGAGGAATCCCGAGCATAGCCCGCTGAGCGACGTTGAGCTTATGAGGCCTATATTTAGGGACCACTTGTCCGTGCCATAAGTCATCACTGATAACATACACTGGTCTTAAACCTGTACTTTCATACACTGAGGTATGTTGAATGTGAAGATCCTCTTAAGTTCTCCGAACGGTACCCATCCAAATTGGATTCGTCGGCAGATCACTTTCTCGAAATTGGATCTGCCTAACTGGACTGTTTGTCCAAATTGATTGCTATTATTTTATTTGAAAATCCACGTAGGCCTATAATATCAATAATACAAATCTTCTACCGCGGTGATACTAATAATGTCTATAATACATTAATAACAAACTTTTTTATCTCTGATGTTGTCGTGGTAACGGAGACTGCTAAACGGGTGACGGAGCTTGTTACATTTGTTTACATTTAAAAACCCTCCTCAGTTTCTATTTATAGCAGCGTTATCTAGTTATAGCCCATTTCCTTGCTCGACAAAGTGTCTAATGAATGAAACAATTTTGGAAGTTAACTGGTAGCCCCAGAGATTAGTGCGTTCAAACAAACTCATCAGATTTATAATAAGTAATCATCATCATCGTCGCAGCCCATATACGTCCCACTATTGGGCTCGGGCCTCTTCCAAAACGGAAGGGAATTTGACCTACTATACTATGCTGGTCAGACATGTTGATATAGGATTTTATTTCGAGCTTTCCCTCTATTGCACAGATGTTATGTGCATATTATATCCCATAGTCGTCTTTTACGACATCCACGAGCAAGATAGGAAGTTGTGAATTGTATTCTTACTTCGTCACCATACGGAAAAGTAATATGGATTTCAAAATATGCATGCATATCTCTCGCATCAGTTGTCATCCGAACAACTTCAATTGTAAATCATAACGGCCAATTGAATCTAATTGATCACGGGCTATGTAGCTTTGACATCTCACTATAATAGATTTATTGCTTGCTGCGTTCATGCAAACAGTTGTCATTTATTTAGACCATTATTTGCACAAAAAAAAAGTAGATGAACCTCACCGTTTGATGATGGATTAGAGTATAACGTTTCGTTACGCCTCATTTTCTCGTGGAAGTAGTAAAAACCGGCTTTACGACTCCTGCATCCACCTTTGGAGGTAAGCTTATCAAGTGGCTTGGCGAATGGATTGCTATTATAGTTAGCAGAAGAGTGCTCATTCCGCTAGTGAATCTTCACCTGGGTTTTTACAACTGCCTCGGGAAAGTCCTTTTTTAGCCTTTTTCGTCGCCCTTATATGGTCGACCTCTCTGCGGGTGGCGGACTAATCCCAACCCGCGACCTTGGCTAGGGCGGCATTAGGCTCAGGTACTCGCTCCTGCGCCGCCCGACGCACCGGCGGCGGTGCGTATCGTGGTAGTAGATTTCCTCCACTTCACCGCCTCCTGCGAGACGACTGCCTCGCAAAAGGCGTCTCAAATGATAATGAATTTATTATTAGTTTTCTATGTACAAAGTAAGAAAATGAATTGAATCTCTCGTACATTGTAATTTAGTTTTTTATATACAAAGTAAGAAAACGAATTGAATCTCTCATGCAAATA
This sequence comes from Lymantria dispar, assembly GCA_032191425.1. Lineage (NCBI taxonomy): Eukaryota > Metazoa > Arthropoda > Insecta > Lepidoptera > Erebidae > Lymantria > Lymantria dispar. The sequence continues at coordinate 4,546,035 of CM063442.1, read as the reverse complement.
GCGGGAGTAAGATCATTACTCCCGCTATTTATCTCTTAAAACGCCCACGGGAAAGAATGGTATCCAGAGTTTAACAATATAATAGCACTATAGAATGGATTCTTGGCTTACTAGACAACTCATATTGGTACCGCCGAATATCGTATTAAGATTATTGCGTGTTCTTCGCCTACTTGAAAACGTTAAAGTTAATTTCAATTAGAATTTTTAGATCAACGCCACCTAGTTTCAATTTATGGAACATACTCAACGTCTTAAAAATTTTAGTTAATGTCCGAGTGAGTGAAAATACTTGCAAACTTTTCATATGGTGACGAGGCAAGGTTTTTTATCCGTAGCTATCGTAAGCGACGACAAAGAGATATAAGTAGATAACATCACTAAAAAACTAATCAAAGTAAAGAAGCTCTATACCGACCCGTCTGAGCAACATGATATAGTAGTCTCTTCACTAATTGTGAAGATTCGAGCCCAAAAGTAAGAAGAATGCATTGTTGTATTAAAAATAATTATATTTTCAGGGCAATGGTGCTACATCTATCGTGTCTTTAGAATTGTACGAACAAGAGCTCGCCAAATTGAAACCACCGGTCACATATACGAAGAGCAAAGCCTTCGTGCCTTCGTTCCTCGAAGACTGGTATTTTTACCACATATCGTTTGCCCCCACTAACAATGGAGATGCTTAACACTAATACACCAAAGAAATTCAATTCCAACTAAGTCATATTAATGCAATCTATTTAGACGTAACCATCTATACATTTAAGAGTATCGAGTATTATTTTACCGTGTACGCAGATAATATAGCAAAAACTCAATGATTTCTGCCATCACTTTAACGAAATGAATATACTGATTTATGCAATAAGGGATCACCCGTGAAGTACGTTACATTTTAAAGGGAAGGGGCCTCTGGCCGGCCGCGGAGGACAAGGAACTCTGTACCGGTGGTCGGCCTAATGACGAAAGAGAGGAGGCTACGGTGGGTTATGGGGCCGCTCGCTGCCCCTTCGACGACCCGAACAGAGCCAGAGGGCGCGTGCGCAGGCAAGAGCCCAACCCAAAAAAAAAGGAAGGGGCCGATGAAGTGTGACAAGGGGTGGGAGGAGCACCATATATAAGTATTAAAATGAATATAGATATTTTAATGAGTCGTTCAGAAACAAATTTCTAAAGGACAAAAAGTGTATTGGAGCTTTAATTTCCTACAAAGACATAGGTATTGATCAAAGTCTGGACAATACTGGAAATGGACACCTTTGCTTCAATATCCCTCATAGAATCTCAAATTAAGAATCTCCTTTTATGGTTGATGGCTGCTCTAGTAGTTATTTCGTGATCGGGTGCAGCTTGTCCAAAAATATAATGAAGTTATTTTTCTTTTGAAAAAAAAAATGTATTCTATTAATAGCTAATACTATTTTCTTTTAAAGAAATAATTTAATAACTGCGAGTCGGAGTCGCGCAACAAGGGTGCCGTACCATTATCTATAAAAATGGTAAAAAAAATCGCGATTGATATATGGGAGCCCCCCTTAAATTTTTATTTTGTTTTTAGTATTTGTTGTTATGGCGGATACAGAATTCGTAATAATTTTAAGTGTCTAGCTATCGCGGTTTTTAAGATTCAGCCTGGTCTCACCAGGCTGTATCTCAAACAGACACAAAGACAGACAGCAAAGTCTTAGTAATAGGGGTCCTCTTTTTACCCTTTGGGTACGGAACCCAAAAAAATGACGATGCCGCCGAGTTTCTTGACGACTCGTTTCAACTTGTGGTCACGCTCCGATTCGATGGATTTAAGTGTCCTGGGGATAAACAGAATAATTTTTCTTTGAAGTATTTTAAAAATTGTTTTTGCGATTAATCTGTGTACACGGTGCTTTTGTGATATGATTATTTAAACAAAGAATGTCTCCTAAGTTTTCAATGTGATATAGGTAGCTTGTTTTTTTGTGATACACCACGAAGTATTAAAATTAGTTTTTGGTTTGCATTTATAGTTGATAAGCGTAGTTATACTACATACTTTTTCGTTTGAATGATAGTTGAATTTTTACTGTTGTTAATATTATCCTTTTTCTTGCTATTGTTTTATTAATAATAAAGGTATTTTGACGAATTGTGTGTTTATTAATTACTAGCTATGTCCATTTGGTGTAAATTTCAATAATCGATTCTCCTTCCCTTTTCTACAGCACGTTCTTCAGTATTTAATGTACCTACACTTTCTGTATCTCTGACAAGATGTATATAGAATTTCTGGACGATCAGTTAAATAGTTAAGACATGAAAACGTAACAAACAAACTCACATTTATAATATTAGTTAAGATATGAAATGCCATAATAATGAAAAGATCAATAGCCATGTAAATACAGAGTTAAATGAATACCTAACTGGGTTACTGGGTTATACTGAGTTAATTTCGTTTATTTGGGAAACTGGTGGGATAGTGGGCATTTCCGTGTGGTGATGGCGTAAGAATGTCGTAAAAAACGCCTAAGGGACATAATACGCATATAACATCTATCCAAGAGAAGGAAAACTCGAAATAAAACCCCATACCAACCTGTCTGACCAGCACGGTCGGGAAATTGACCTTATTATATAAGGTCAATTTCCCTCCTATTGAGGAGGAGGCTCGAGCCCAACAGTGGGACGTATATAAACTGAAATGATGACGATAGGAAACTGGGGTCTGTCTGCCGGAACGACCTCCAAGTTTTACATGGCACCTAAGATCATATAAATGACAACATTGGTTATATTTGTTTGATAGCATTAGTCAATTTTACGAAGTGCAGTAAGAAATTGCAACTAATCAAATGTCAATTTTCTGCATGTGTGATACTAGCTTGGGCGGAGCGGCTCCCGGCTGTAGACAGACGACAGTAGGCAGTGTAGTCCTACCACATAAAAAAACTAACGGTGGTGTAATAATAGATAGTTTCATATTGGTCTTTGTTCTGTTCACTCCATAAATGGCGTAGTGATTAAGATATCGGTCTACCATGCTGACTGGATGTAATTTATGTCCTTTAATTCTATGTTTGAAAGTCGCCCAATAATCCAAGGCTTATTTCTTTAATGTGGAGTATTTGTGTTTAAAAAAAATGTAAATATTTTGTAAATAAAATAAATTTAAAAAATGAAATGAAATATAATATTCATAACTTTATAGTTAGATAATTTACAAAACAGATACAAGACATTTATTACAATTTATACATTATATATTATTTCACATTTCAATAGGACATGTTAATTTACTTTGCCATCACAGTGTATAATTACTATAGTTGGGTGAGACACACACGTACGATTTCCCGATTAGGAATTCAGATTCGGAAACATGAATGATCCACTTACATGGATAATGTTCAACAAGGAGCACGCGTTCTTATTATTTCCGAACGGAAAAAAATTATAAATGCCTAATACAAAGAAACTAAAAATTTGCGCTAGTCCCGCAGAATTCTAAATGTGAATTCCTAATAAGGAAACCGTACGTGTGTGTCCAGCCTTAAAAATAAAACTGAAATTTATGAAAAAAAATTACATAATAAATCTCGAGAGTTTAATTTGTAGTGATGCAACAGGATTTCTGCTTCCACAATTGTGATCTACAGGTATTCTGATAATTGTTTCTGTAGCCAGAACGTTTATAATGGAAATTCGAATGGAAATTTACGTTGAGTGAAGAATGATATACAACTTGCTTCCACTTTTTTTTTAGGTAAGTATGATCTAGACCCGTCCAATCCGTTTGGGATGATGGAAGAGAGGCGTGTCGTCCCATAACCCAACGCGTGGCCTCCCCATTATCATTGGCCGACTACTGATACCGATGTATTGACATTCGCGGCCGCTTCGACGGGTTACCCTTTCGGGTGTTGTGCCCCTACGCGGTTGCCCTCTCTCCAGGCGACGGACTAATCCCCGCTCCTACCTACCATAATGACTTCATCATTATAAATGTTAAGTCAATCATCCACATTTTTAGAAGTAAATGAGAACAAACTACATACTTTGATTAAAAATTGAATTTTAAAAAGAGGATTTTTTTCATTGTATTGACACTACCGCTTCCGGTTCTTGCCGCCAAAATTTACGTCATATGTTTCCGTTACGCCATTTCTGTTGCATCACTAATCAACAAAATAATATTATTGAAAAAGTAATATTAAAGCATGTTTATTGGATACCCTACTGCTTAGACGATATCTTTAAAAGACCCAAAACACTGATATTCGGAGTAAGACTAACATTCGTCTTTTTATGCCCTTTGAAGATCACTAGGCAACGCAATGTATGTGCCACAATGAAGAGGTTAATTCACGTTTTATATAATTTTAATACTGGAAAGATAATTAAACTTACGCAAACAATGAATGATTGTACAAAAATAATCGCTATTAACTTCATCTCGGTTCATATACGTCTCACTGCTATACTCGAGCCTCCTCCACAATAGGAGAGAAATCGTGTTCCCTTGGGATAATAGTTTAATGGGCAAATTAATTTTAGGGCGAAGCTGCGAACAACGGCTAGTATATACATATATACTATTGTGGAGGAGGCTTAAGCCCACCAGTGAAACGTATATAAGCTGATGATAATGACTTAATTGCGGTAGTTCTTATTTACATAATGTGGGAATAGCCATTATGTTGCATGATTCAAATTATTATTATTAATGACGTCATCAAAACATCATTTTAACTTCCAATAAACACGCATTTAGGCATCTTATAAAGCTAAATTATAACAAAATATAGTTCTGTACAACACTTGTTATTCAGCTTGTCGTAATCTAGCGAGTCTTTGTGTAAGCTCATCTTGTTCTTGAGACACCACTGTTGCAGTTCCGACTGATGTACTCGGAACACCGGATGGAAGTTCCATATTAAGTTCCAATCTGGAAAATGATTAAATAAATTTTAATATATTAAGTTAAGAATATGTATGTTGACCCCTTACTTTCTCTTGGGAATCGAAAAAAGCGCCTAAAGTGCTCTCTGTCACTAATTGTTCGCTTGCCTCCCTACCAGGTGTGGTAATTATAGTATTATCCCCCCTTCACGGGGGAAACCTATGTCCAATAATGGCCTTCAAGTTATATTTTCTTGATGTATTCTTGTTAATCAGACCCTGCAGTTGAACTTTTAAAGCTATTAAAGAATCCTTTTACTCGTTATATGTATATTCACTTGAAGATGAACGCAAGCTATGTTACACAGGTTTGTAGATATCCCCATGAACTTTACAGGAAAGTGTGCTCACTGCTCTTAGTAAAAATGTAACCCCTTTGGACAAAATTGAAAATAAAGTATGTAAAAGAAACAAAGAAGAAATGGTGTTAGGCATGATTTTGCAATTATCCTTAAATTCAATTGTAATATATTTTTAAATGCTGTTTAACATATAGATTTTCATTGAGATCATTTAATGATATAGTAATAATGACAAAATCATTATGAAAATATATTTTGTTCACAAAAATATTACTGGTAAAAAGACAAGCAATTTCTACTCACCCAGCCTCATCAGCCACTTGCTGCAATAAGTTGTCAACATCTCCTTGAGGCACTGTGGTAGTTGTTGTTTGTGACATAGCATTCTCCATATAAGAAGATTGAACATCCAAATCTTCAAATTGACTTTCAAATTTGTCCATGAGTGTGGATATCTTCTCCAGATTCATCGACTTCATTGCAGCGTCCATCGCCTTTACTACACCTGCCATTGAGTTTGTGACCTGAAATCATGGTGCAAGATTATCATTGACAAGGAAAATTAGAATAACAATACCATTCACCACTACTTGTCTGCCTGCTAATATTGTCCTATCTATTCAGATTAGTTTGGTGTGCCACTTTCTCTCCCATTCTTGAGCAGCTTCATGCTCAGTAATGAACTAAAAGAAGTTTATTTCTACAATGATTTTTATCCATGTGTGTAAATAGAAATAATATTCTTGAAATTAGCATTAATTTTACATATGGTGAAGTGTTCAAATATAATTCACCACTACCTAACTTGCCTGCGGATGTCATAAAAGATGACTAAGAGATATGATATGCAAATAACATCAGTGCAATAGATAAAGGAGCTCGAAATAAAACCCTATACCAACATGTCAAACCAGTGCAGTATAATAGGTTAATTTTCCTCTTGTGGAGAAGGCTCGAGCCCAGCAGTAGCATGTATACGAGCTGAGATGATATCATAAATGGTAAATAATTAAATTAAACATTGTAATAATATTTGATGGTTATTTATACCAAGTTGTGCACAAATTCTGTCAAGTCTATGGTAGTGTTTCCCAAACATTGTTCTGTGTGACCCGGCAATTTTTCACACTGCCCCTATGTGACCCACTTAATACTTTTAAAATCAAACTGGTTCCATTATGAAAAATAATACACATTTATTAATAGCTAAAATTGTGGTATCACACATTTAGTCACAAAATTTTAGTGCAAAGTATGGAACTGCTGCTTATTGAAGTGAAACTTCTTTAGAATCGTTGATTTCAAACTCGATGAAACGAAAAAGTGAGTCCATAGAGACACAAATACATAAATGTATGGGAGTCAGCCGGCGAGAGAATTAGATAAAGGATGCAGCATGATGGATAAAGGATGCAGGATGATGGATAAAGGATAAAGAAGTTTCACTTCTGACATATGTACTCTGTACACACTCTTATTTTTTTTTTTGACTAAAGAATCCAAGTTTGCAGCATACAACAACATTGCATACAACATTGAGCTAATTTTGTGTATTCTCTACAGGAAAACCAAAAATCTATGAATGATCTTATGTCAAATATATCCTTGAGTGCTGTGACAGATGATATTTCAATTACTAATATGTACGATGTGTCAATTGATAGTAAATATTATTTTTAAAACAAGTGAGAATGCTGCAACTCAATATTATATTTTAGTAGCCCGGTACATGGGAAATGCTGATCTGTGGCAATACTCACTATTATATGCAATATAGAAACTCACCTTTCTTGTTGTAAGAGCAGTTTGTACCCTACTTGACACAGCGTCCACTCTTGCAGACATCCTAAGATAATTAAGAGCTTGATTCTTTTGTCTTATAGCATTCTCTGCATGTATCCTAGCACCTTCCATATTACCCTTTTGTATTGCCTTCTTAGCTTTTTCCTTCTCAATTTTTTCTTCCTTTTCACATTTTTTAGAATTCCTCTCCAGCTCTTTCACAGCAAATTTTAAATTAAACAGATGTTCTGGTTATGAGTTAATAATACATTATTGAATTTGTTAACAGTTGACAGAATGTTTAGATATAATATATTAATATAAAAAATATGTTTACATGTGAATTACCTATACTACTTGAAATTTTTTTACTGAATTAGAGTTCCATGTGGTGGTGAGGTAAAAATACAGTTCACCACCCCTTGTTTCACCCATGGGTGTTGTAAGAGAAAACTAAAGGATATAATATGCATATAACAGCTATATCGGGCTCAAGCCCTGCAGTGAGATGTATTATAAGAGATGATGATGTCATAATTGATGATGATGAAAATAATTGTAAAAATAATAAAACAATAACTAACTTGTAAGGATAAACTAAAATTGTATAAGGGCCACATACCAAAGGAAGCATCCATGTATGTTGAGTAAAATAGTTTACAAAGGCATAGACGTTTGTAGTAAGATTTACCTGTTTGGGGGTTTTGACACTAAACTTCATAACTCACCAGTATTGCTTAAAAAAGAGATTACGAACAAGAAGTCTCAATAAACTTCTAAAAAGGATACTTTCCATTGCAGACGAAGACATTTCGTTCCCCAGTTTGACGGTTTTTAAATTTTTTTACACAGAAACAATATAGGTACTTCGACCTATAAGATTTGTGATAAATCACAGATTATTTCTACAAACAAAGAAATGAAGAATTATATGCTTAATATTAATTTATCGAATGACTCACGTTTTATAGACTAAGTCAAAACAATTTCCACAAGGTTTGTGTCAAAGACGATGCTGCCAACACAACTACAAAAACCCAAAAAATCTGATATTGAACACAAATATGAATTAGTAGCTATTACTCCATTTACAGAGCAAAAAGAAATTAAAAACTAGAAATAAGGAATGGGAAGAGTAGATTACGCTGAGCCACCAATCCTAGAAAGGTTCCCAACGAAATTTAAGAAAGCCGAGAGATTTCGAAGAGTTGTGAGAAATAATGATGTAGATTGAAGTTTCCAAAATTTTGCACATGTTTACATAATGCAACATATATTTTTTACTACTTTAGTATATAAATACTGAGGTTATTTCGTGGGGTGACGGAATAAGAATATAGTTCACCACTCACTATCTTGCCCATGGATGTTGTAAAAGACGACCAAGGAATATAATATGCATATAACACCTATACAATAGTAGGAAAACTCGAAATAAAACCCTATACCAACCTGTCTGACCAGTAAGGTTAATTTCCCTCCTATTATGGAGGAGGCTCGAGCCCAACAGTGAGACGTACATGAGCTGAAATAATGATGATGAATGATACTGAAGTTGTGATTAGTAATTGTTAATATTATTTCGTATGTGATGAATTAAGATGGGGCGTTTTAAACTGCTTGTCAGGTATGGGAATTATGCCCATGACATCCGGTGTCCCGTAGGGGTTGGTTCTGGTGTCCACCCTGTGGAACATCGGCTATGACTGAGCGTTGAGAGGGAGCTTCCCAACCGGGTTGAGCGTAATTTGCTACGCCGACGATACACTCGTCACAGCCCGAGGTGGGACGCTAGAGGAGTCGGCACACCTAGCAACTCTCCGCACCGAGGAGATTGTCAGGTGGATCGAGGCGCTAGGGTTGGGGTTAGCCCTGGATAGGAGGCCCTATTGTTCCATAGGCTTCGTACCAGTCCTGTCAACGGCGCTTCGATCACCGTTAATACGGTTACCAAGAGCATCTGGGTCCATATGAAGTACTTAGGCCTGGTGCTTGACGGGTAGTGGTTCCGGGAGCATTTCCGTTGACTTGCTCCGTGGGCTGTTGGCGCGGCGTCCTCCCTTTCTTGGCTGACGCTGAATATATGTAGACCCAGCGCTACGGGCCGACGGCTGTAGGCGGGGTTGATCCGGTCGATGACCCTGTACGGCGCATTGGTGTAGATGGGGTCCCTGACCATCCGTCTTAGGGCTCGCTTGTGGCTTCCACAAAGGGCTGGCAGTCAGACAATACGGCACGGTGACGACAGAGGCAGCGTACTGCCTGTTGGCCGGGACTCCCCTCTGAAATCTGGGGTGGCGATGCTCGCCGATCTATACGTGCAGGTTCAGGAGACGCGGGTTTCGAGCGGCTTAGTCTCGCTCAGCGAGGAAACGCACCCTCGAGGCCTTCGCCCGTTGCTGATGCAGTTGTTGGGTCGGCAACACGGGGTGCTCTCCTTCAGACTAGTGCAGATGTTGACGGAGCACGGTTGCTTTGCCTAGTGCCTGCACACGGTCGTGAGCCACCGGCGACATGGGTGGCGCGAGTGCGACATGGGTGATGCGCCGCCTCAACCGAAGACGTGGGTGACTGGACCGGGTAATAGTCCGTCATTTGCAAAAAGACTGACCGTGCAAGGGCTAGCGACGTTTCGGGAGGGGCGTTGGAGAAAAGATAGGGTATCCCGTTGGACAACTTAGGGATGTAATATGCAGACAATATCAGTACAAGAGAAAACTCGAAATGAAACCCTATATGGCAATACGTATTAGCGTGGTATAATAGGTCAAATTCCCTCTTAAAAAGAAGTCCCGAGCCCAACAGTGGGGCATATATAGACTGAGATGATGATTTTTACCTATAAATTGCCCAGGATTCTAATAATTATTTCTTAATAAACTGTATTGTGCCGTGTTCCCATTTCAGACATAGTTGCCACTATGTTTGAAATGGGAACACGGCACAATCTTGATTAATTCTTTAAAAAAAAATTACTCAAATTCATTATAGCCGCATAAACCACGTTTGTAATATATTTTATCATTTCTGATTTTCGCTATTTCCAAGGACAACTACTATCAGAATTTAAATTAATAAAAACGTTGCCCAAATGCCAAAAAGAATACATGGTATCGACTATATATTTTACTGTTTTTAATTACATCAAATAAAAATTATGATTTGTAAAGTCCAGTCAACATTTTTTTCTTTTTGATAGCTCATCTAAAAATTAAAAAGGCAATATTGGGTTTTCGTCAAGTCGTAGAAATCATTCATTTTGAAAAAATAACAAAATAACGAGCAATAAATCAAATGGCAAATAAAATAAAGCAAAATAAATATAAGCAAGTTATGATATTTTCTAAAATCCTAAATACCTAATAGCGAACTGGTAGTTTGGCTATATGCAAACGCGAAAATAAAATAAAATAATATCTATGGTCATATTGGTCATTGTATTTCTTAAGTTGGCATCTCTGTTCACAGTAACAAAACAAAATGTCAAAATAAAATTGAATTGAGTGAAAAAAGTGTTCGCTGTCGCTGTCTCACTAGATTTTATTTTGTAGCGAAAAATTCGGAGAGCGTTAATAATCTAGATTTTTCATAGAAATCCTTTAAGTATATATTTTAGAAATAATTTTGTTTTAATTGTAGTGCTTGTTAAACTTAGGTTTTTATATTATTTTCGATTTCTGCTAAGTTTGTGACAAAAGCAGAAATTCAAACATAGCATCGGGTAGGTAGAGAGGACATTCGCTGGGCGTAGAAAGAAAATGGCGTGTGCTACTCTTAAAAGGAATTTGGACTGGGAGTCCATGGCCCAGATGCCTGCTAAAAGGCGAAGATGTTCCCCATTTGCAGCTAGTTCGAGTACAAGTCCGGGAATAAAAATGTCTGAGAATAGACCATCCTCATTTGGAGAATCCGTTACTGCACCTGCAAAATTGACCCCAGGTTTGTTTATTTTTTTTTATTGTTATAATATAAGCGCAATAAGGTTTAAGGATCAAGATAAATAATTTAATTTAATAAAAATCTATTATTTTATCAGCTGTATTATCTAACGCCATTGTTTCTACGGCATCATGAATATTTTTATCACGTTAGAGCGAGATGAGTGATCCGTGAAGACCGTTGCGTGGAGTTGTCCTTTTGTTAGTTTTTTTTTTATTTTATCCCAGTTGCGTATAAAAGTAGCATTTTTGGCGTTATTTTATGTGATAGATTTTTATGACAAGCCTTTCTCGGTTCTTAATTTCAAGTTATCTGTTTTGAATTTTGCACAATCATCCAAATTATTAATATGTCTAAGTTAAATATACTTATGTATTTGTCAGTTTCAGCAGTTATCAATTAATTAATTCATTAGCTGCAGAATGACTAGGCATAATGAAACAATGCACTTATATGAGTACTTAGGTGTATTCAAAAATTTTCGATTATTACGTGTTCGCTTACCGTAATGCATTTAAAATTAAACAAGTTCTTTTTGCACAATTTGCCATTTAGATTGTAAAATTAAATCTATACCAAGAACTCTGTAAAAAATAATTGTCTACTCTATTACCTCTATTAAATCTAAGTTGGTAAAGATTAAAAAAATCTAAGTTTGGCCAGAATTTTCTGAGAAATTTTATTTAAATTTCTCTGTACACTTTATATAGAGAAATTTGAAAAATACAAATTGGTGTGTTATTATAATTGAAGGAAATATTACATCTAAAATTTTGTGCTATTAGGTAAAAAGACCTCATATAAAATGGAAAGTAACTATTTTGTGTACTTGATGTATTGTGTAAACAAAATGCCTTTTTCCTCAAATCTGTTATTCGTGATGTTTTAGTGGCCTTTCCAATTGTTACATACATCTAATGGTCATTGCTCATATATTCATTATCTTATTCAGATGCATTTATTCTATCATTTTTATCAGTAATATTATGTATATGTAAATCTGTGTGTTAGTAATTGAACTCCTAAACGGCTTTACCGATTTTGATGAACATTTTTGTGCTCCATTAGATTTGAGAATGGTTTAGATTTATTAATTGAACTTAGTAGGTGGTGCTATCGATTTTAATGGGCATGCCTTTTATTTTATTTCAACAATGTCTGTTGAATCAGCTAGTATTATAGAAGACTGAAATATTTGTAGTAAACACATTTGTATCTTTAGATCACTATCATGATCACAGCTCATATATGACCCACTGCCAGCTTTGAGTCTTCACAATAGGAGAGAAATTGACCTACCATATCATGCTGGTCAGATTAGTTGGTATAGGGTTTTATTTTAAGGTTTTCTTCCTTTCTATAAATTTTATCTGCATATAATAATCCTCTAATCGTCTTTTACAACACCCACAGGCAAGTAAGGGGACCGTGAATTGTATTCTTACTCTGACACCTCAAGGAAATTGCTTGAAATACACATATACAGTTTTGTATTATTATGGTCTCTTTTTTTTTTACTTGTAATATAATAAAGGTCATTATTTTAATATAAGTTACAGTGTACACTCTAGTAGAACTCAAGTTCTATTCAGAATTATTATTTGTCAATCTTTGTTGCTGTTTTATTTAATTTAACCTTTTTTGTTATTGACTTTCAAGTCGGCACACTTGTGTGGTTGCAACTATGTATCTTTTAGTTACAATATTTACTTGTAAACAACATATTACGGTTTTCTTCATATTCTAGAATTTTATTTATTACAAACCACAGGACTTAAGCATCCACTTAACCTAATATATCTGCTCAATCTTCCATTTCATATGTGATGAAGAGGATATTTCCTAATTCTTTTATTTTCTTTGGTATCCTTTCACTTTCTCATCTATGTTCCACATTGCATTTCGATGCTGGCTTTTTTGCAGTATTTAATCTGCTCCAAAAATCTTGGGTGGTAGCAAATAATTCAAACTATTATAGTGACCAATACTCTTTAAATGATGGTTAATGAGCTTTTTATTACTTCTAGTTGTTTTGCCACTGTTGCAAGCTACATGACTAAACTCAAATCTTGTACATATTATAAAATAAGTACCTATATCTAGAAGGGTACTAAATGCATGACTCACTTGAGGTCTCTAGATGTTTAAGGCTGGTCTTTGGCACTTTGCCCATGGCTGTTTTGCTGCAGCTTTTGTATGAATTGTGCCTATAAACCATTCTGCAAATTTCATCCCAAATTTCTTTTCTTGCATAAATGCTGTCATCATCATTTCAGTCATATAACTACTGTTGGGCTAGAACCTCCTCCACAATAGAAGGGAAATTGACCTACTATACCTGTATACTCTAGTCTGGCAAGTTGGTATAGGGCAGGGGTGGCAGACCGGTCGATCGCGACTATTAGTCCAGTCGATCGTAGTAAGGTAAAAAATGTAAATACGTAAAAAGACTGCGAATATAATCACCATGCTGTATGCATCAATTCCAATTATCAATATTTCAAGAAGTATATAATTGGTAGATCGCGCAGGGTTTCGTGAGTAGACAGTAGATCTTGGGTCTAATGAAGTCTGCCACCCCTGGTATAGAGTTTTATTTCAAGTTTTCCTTCTCTTGAATAGTTGTTCTATATAAGATATCCCTTAGTCGCCTTTTACAATATGCACAAGTAAGAGAAGGGGTGATGCATTACTCTATCACCATGTGGAATATTATCAACATAAATCGGTAAAAATAATGGTGTACAATATTTAGTGTTTTCTATTTCTCTGAGCTATTGTTTTAAGGTCATACATACATATGTGGATAATATACAAGTGTTGCTATTTGAATTGTATGTAAATTTCTAAACGGTCTGATCAAACAAAAGACAATAATATTGCAATTAGAGCTGATTGCACTACAAGGCAGTTATTGGAATAATTATGCTATTCATTCATTTATTTCTCATCTAATGTTTGCTATTGGATGTAGGCCTTACAAAGGGTGACCAAGCCTTATTCAGTTGCTTGGCAGCCAATGTTTACAATTTCAGGCAGCTTAGTAAATTTACCAGGGAAAAGCTGCATCCCTCATTCTGATATTACAAATCCTTTGGCGGGTGTTGTTAGTTAGGGCGGTAACGTCTTATATTTTGTGTAGCTTTTTTCAGGCTATGGTTTGGACAAAAATCATCTGGAATGACGGTGGGCCGTGTGCGGCCTCGTAACCTGCTGTATTATGTGCACGGCGCCAATTAGGCTAACCTGATTGAATGTGGCAATTTCTTGATTCTGGTGGCCAGCCCAGCGGCTTACGCTTTCGAATCCGATCCCTTGTCGACGCCCTGGCAATGAAGTGCGGGGATGTCCTTTTCTCTTGGTTGGTGGATTAAACCCCGGTCTGTCCACCCGCAACCATTTTTTTAATATATCAAACTACATAAAATGTTGGCCACCATTTTATGTAGTTTATATTGCAGCTTTAGTGATCAAAAGCAAGACTTGAGAATTTCTTCTTGAGCAATCAAATAGTACGACTTTAACACAAAATGTAGTATTTATATCCTGAAGTTATAGTTTGCATATAAGAAATAAAATTTTTGGATACAATTTCAAGCAGGCTGGTATGTTATTTCAGCAGATTGTTTTTGCTGAACAAGTAAGAATATCGTGTCCGCTAAAGTAAATGATAAGTACGAAAAATTACAACAAAGATTATGATATCTTACAGTTTGTTGTGTGTTGGTATTTCAGAACGTATGGCACAAGAAATATATGATGAGATGAAGCGCTTGCAGCGTCGTCGGCAGCTACGACTGACGATGGCGTCGGCTTCTTGTTCATCGTCGAGCGGCTCCGAGGGTGATAGCTCACCACCGCATCGCTCATCACATAACCCTCAGAAAGTGCACCATCGCGCACTGTTTACTTTTAAACAGGTATAAATTGTACACAGTCAAAACTATAACAAAGAATGACCATGGGAAATCACTTCAAAATTGGATTAGCCCTTCGCTACACTTGACCAAATATTTTAAAAATCACAAATGGTCTTTTACAAGTTTTGTCATCACTATCTGGACTTGATAGCCTTCTCTGCAACACGGGTTGATGAGGTATGATTTTGATATCTGATGTTTACGCGAGCACTACACATTGTAAATAAAACTACTTTTACGGATTATATCGCGGTTGTATTTGATTTATGATTGCCCGACGTTTCGAACACTTTGCAGCATTCATGGTCACGGGCGGACTAAGGTGTTTCACGTCCAACAAGTAATCGTTATTACAGACGTTTATAATTATCTACCCGATACAGAAAATTTGTTATAAATTTATTAAATTTTGACCCACATTTTAGTACAAATTTATTGCCAGTGTAAGAAGAAAATGATTCTACATGAAAAAGTTATATTGTTTATGGTTAGTAATTATTAAATTTGTAGCAATTATTGTTACAATTTGTTGATTTAAAACTAACAAAACTAATATACTACTACTGGATCGGAACGCGGCCACACTGAGTAAGATCCGGCAAGAAAACTCAGGGGACATGATGCTAAATTAGTATTAATTTTTAATTTTAGATGCGGCTTACTTTGTCTTACTAAAAGATTTTTTATTTATAAAATTATAACAAATTTTCTGTATCGGGTAGATAATTATAAATGTCTGTAATAACGATTACTCCTTGGACGTGAGACACCTTAGTCCGCCCGTGACCATGAATGCTGCAAAGTGTTCGAAACGTCGGGCAATCATAAATCAAATACAAACGCGATATAATCCGTAAAAGTAGTTTTATTTACAAGGTATGATTTTATTTCAAGTTTACTACTGTGAAACATGAATGGGTGATGACACATTGTATTCTTACTCTGTCATCACTTGGTTGAAGTCATGTTCTCATCAGCATTTTCTAAACTATGGCTATAACTGTCTGGGTGTTGACGGAGTTGTCTGTGTGGGACGGAGAGTGTTGTTTGTTGACCACCCGTCCCACTTGCAAGTAAAAGGCAAGTCCCCTGTAAAAGGCAACTCAGGGATATAATATCTTGCCATTATCTGTAAAAGGTCCCACTGGCAAGTAAAAGGCAACTCATGGATATAATATTTATGCTAGAGTAGGAAAACTTGAAATAAACCAACCTGTCTGATAAGAGAGAGTCTAGTAGGGGAACTGCCCTAATATTGTGAAGGAGGCTCAAGTCCAACAGTTTACTTGGGCGGCGCAGGCCTGCTCCTGATACCACCCTAGCCGAGGCCATGGGTAACTGGACTGGGGAATAGTCCATCGCCCACGGAGCAGCTGACCGCGCGAGAGTAACGCCCCAGAAGGGGCGTCGGGAGGGTCGGTACCTGAAAGGGTATCCCGCTGGGCTAGTCACGGACGACAAGGATCTCGGTACCAGTGATCGGCCCAATGGCAAAGGGGTGTGTTATGGGGCCGACGCGTCGCCACGGACGAAGTGCATAGCGTGTGAGCTGACCTGAAAAAAAAGTCCAACAGTGAGACGTATGTGAGCCGGACAGCCGCCAGTCTGCGAACTTCCCTTGGGAATGTAATTGTTGACCCAACAGCATCATATGAAGTTGGCCCAGGTTGCTGTAAACCTCTTAGTCATGTTTGACGACATCCAAATGCAAGGGTTGTTAGTGTAGTTATAGCTGCTACCATACAGCATACTGTATTCTCATTTAGAAATATTACTTTAATATTTTATTTATTATACTATTAAAATTAATCTAACTGTTATAAATGAATAATGTATGCTCACGGTGAAGTATCACTCTTAAATTTTTCTTTTTCAATTTTTCATAGTAGGTATTAGACATTTTGCAAATGTCAAATTTTGGTCACTTTCCAAAATATCTCTTTACAAATAGCCTGTGTTATTCTTTTTATAATCTGTATTAGATTTTTTTATTCTTGATAAATTTATCTGTGAAAATTGAAAAAAATCATAGGTACGTTTTATATATGTATTATGGAGAGTAGAGGTAAGGAGAACCGTCTTGTATGGGAAGAAGCTTTTAAAGTGTCCCACTTTCAGCACTAAATAACAGTTCAAAAATCCTCCAGAATGGCGCTAGCATAGGCACAGGGTATGATATGAATTGAGCAGTTGTTAACTGATTGAAGTATGCTGAGTTAAGTTAGTGACAGTGTCAATATCAATTCTTTTTGTATTTGATAAAATTTAATAAAATTAATAAATTTATAACTATTTTCTGTATCGGATAGATAATTGTAAATGTCTGTAATAACGATTACTTGTTTGACGTGAGACACCTTAGTCCGCCCGTGACCATGAATGCTGCAAAGTGTTCGAAACGTCGGGCAATCATAAATCAAATACAAACGCGATATAATCCGTAAAAGTAGTTTTATTTACAATGTGTAGTGCTCGCGTAAACATCAGATATCTTTTTGTATTCTTCATTAATTATTAACATGAATTTTTACATCTATTTTAAAACTAACATTTATGAAATTTACTTTTATTATTTTGCTTTTTAAGAACTTTTGTTTTTTACTTTTTCAACGAGACGGAAGTTCTTTCGTCTTTTTTCTCTATCTTATTCTAATAACTTTCAGCGCCTTTTTTAAAATTTACCTTGTCGCTACTGTTGCGCCATCCTTATTTAGCAGATTTTAACGGACAGTTTTTTTACACACAGACGGTTCTCCTTACCTCTACCCTCCATAATATGTATAAATAAAAAAATGAGTAGGTAATAAATTTTACATATTGACCACAAACAAACAATCGTTTTTATCAGTGTATGGAAATCTTGGACCTCTAGATGACAAAACAATAAATTTGATATATTTAAACAACTTTCAGATAAAAAAAATTCCAATTGCAACGTTTCTTTTGTCAAACAACCATAAATACTAAATAAATATAAATACTGCTGGAAAGAAAGATACAAATATGCCAACTGCCACTGTGAACATTTCTGACTTATATACAGATTATTCTATAGAGGTCATACAATTAGCTTTTTTAAGCTCTGAACATTATATTTTCATATACAGGTACGCATGATCTGTGAGAGGATGCTCCGTGATCAAGAAGTAGCACTGCGAGCGGAGTATGAATCTGCTCTCAGCACCAAGCTAGCTGAACAGTATGAGGCCTTTGTGCGCTTTAACTTGGACCAGGTATGATGCACATTTACTGATATGTCTCTATGATGGTTCATAACAACTACAAAATTTATAGAGTAATTTTTGTCTATTTTATATATTTACATAAAAAAACAATTTTTTTTTTTTTCAATTTTTATTTGTCCATTACAGTTCCAAACAATTTGAAACGACTGGAGCCATATTGATTGGACTGTAAAAGTCCAATCATTAAGTACCTTTACTAGGCTACTTTTATTCAAGAAAAAAATCGTGACTCTGAACACTAAATTTAGAATCTATGAAATTGGGCACAATTCTGGTTTTAATTGTATAAATCCCATATAATATTTCTAATGTTTTTGACGACTACCATTGTGTCGTTGATATTATATATGTAATTGGATAAATAGATCCTAATCCCCTTGCGCTAATAGCCACCTGCCTACAAAGGTGTTTAGTGAAGAAGCCTAGAAAGCCTAAAAGATGTTGACTGACAGATGAACGAATGCACCAAAAAAGATATGCCATCTTCCCATGCCTCACTAGAAATAGCCAGTTCACTCAGTGCTGACTCCGCAGTAATGTCCCTCAGAAGAATGTCCGAACAACGGAGCCGTCATAACCACCTGCCTATGAAGGTGTTCAGTGACATAGACCTTATGTCCAACAGAAAATATCGATAGGCGGAATAAACGCAATAAGATTTACGAAACTAGGATGCGATCGAAACGCATGGTCTATCTAATTAAGTATTATGTATTGCATCAGTTGGTATCATTAGAAGAATGGGCAATAGCTC
Source organism: Lymantria dispar (assembly GCA_032191425.1). NCBI lineage: Eukaryota > Metazoa > Arthropoda > Insecta > Lepidoptera > Erebidae > Lymantria > Lymantria dispar. Next base: position 4,527,155 of record CM063442.1, on the reverse strand, counting down.
TAGCAATGTATGGTCTATATTCATACACTTCTAGAGAATCCATTATCTATCATTGGGTGCTTATTTCCAATAGTGATAGTCTGCGATTTCCATGTGGTGGTACGAGTAAGATTACAATTCACCCACAATCCTCTATCTTGCCCATGGATAATGGAAGAATGGACACTGAAGTTATGTATAGTGTCAATTATATCACTAAGGAAGAATAGGCCAGTAGCGTGCTTTTTTATTTTATTAGGAATTTTATTACCTACAACTGGTTGTCAATTGGCTGATAAATAAATCGAAATGACAGTAATATAATGTGGAACTAATGTGCAATACTTTGTAACAGGTACAGCGCCGACCCCCGCCCGCTACTTGCATGCCCCTAGGCATGGACGCTGATCATATGCATCAGGACCTTGTCCCTAGTTGTGAGTATATATCTGTTTTACGTGTTTCTTTACATAAAATTCTTATATTAAAGTCTTCTTTATTCAGTATTAGAGTAAATACACAATGTGCAATTATGTTTATCCTTTTACAAGTTCTAAAGAATAATGTCACTGCAGGAGTAAGAAAACTCAAAAAAACTCTTACCTGGCCAATGTTGGTATATTAGGTTGATTGAGGGGTGTGCCCAATATAAATGAATAGTTCATTTAACAACAAAAGATGAAGAATGTATCATTACCATGTTTATTCTCTGAGGTCTTTGGTCTGGGAATGGTGAGCCAAGGACATTATACCACAGGAGTAGATCCAAGACAGCAGCACACACATGCTCTGAACGCTCCTCTTGTGTTGAGTGCAACCATCACCCTTAGTAATACAAAAAGGGTGTGAATATTGTAGGGTTTTAGATACTTTACATCTGCAGTTTGTCATAAACCGAGCATGAATTCCTTATGCGAGGTAACTCTTAGACATACCTCGCATAAGGACAAAAGAGAAAATGGGTTAGCCTTTTGCCATTTGAAATACATAAATATGATGAAATATGTAAAAGACTTGTAAAAAGCAGCTAGGTCCAGATCATAACCCTACTAGCACTAGCCATCTAGAGTGTATGAAAGTTTAGTAGTTAATTAAACTCTCAGGCAATTTTTAGATTTACGATTAATAAAGAGCATTCCTTAATGGAGCAAATGAATGTATTATGGCCACCCATAAGATAAAAATTGTAAATGATTGAAAACTTTTTTTTTCAGATCTGTCTTAATAACTAAGGAGCGGGCTTTGCGGTGTAATGCTGCAAATATATCAAGACAAACATATTTTGGTATATGTGAATATTATATGCGGGAATAAAAGTATCCTAATGAATCAAGAAATGTGATTGCTACTGGAATTTCACTTCGGTCAATATTTTGAATTACAATACAAAACAGTATTATTTGGTATAGTGACAGAAAAAGTTCTTAAATTATTTATTCAATATCTTTTGTTTGGATACACATTACATACATTTACAAAATTTAAATTAGATATTTGATGAAATAATTCAATCATTTATTTATCCAGTTCATTCCACCATGACCTAATATCTCATTATTTTTGCTCAATTTTAGCACAAGCTTGGCATACAAACCTGTGAAATAATTACAAAAAGACTAAGAACGTGATATATAAGTATTTTTAAATTATTTTATAATTGCATCACTTGCAATTCATATGTTGACTAGTTTGACAATCTTGAATATGCTTTTTCTACAGATGACTGTCAGTCATATTTGTGAAAATATCTCATTATTCAATCTTGTAATATATACAATAATATGATATATGAAACGAATTTCATTCAACTAAATTTTATGTGACGTTATAACTGTTTTCAACAGTGACACCCATTTAGGTAACACCTAGGACAATGTAAATGTCAGTGTTACATGTTGAATGACATATCAATATTGGCTTAGGTGTTATATAAAAAATTGATATCGGTTTTGGGTTTAAAACTGCCACAATCTCATGTAGTGGTTTTAAATTTCATTTATTATTTTAGTGTTTTATAGAGTTATATTGAATAATTTTGCTGGTATTTTATGTAACATAATGCAGAGAAAATGCTGAAGTGTAGTGAATTGAGTGCATTTTCATGTTCTGTCAAAAATTCCCATTGGAATCATTGATTTGATTAACTAATATGACTAAGCATGTGAACTAATAATTTGTGAAGAAAATTATTACTCGACACTGCATTCAATAGCTCATATATATATATATATAATTGCCAACACAAGAAAATTAAATATTAGTGGAAATGGACAAAAAAGTTTTAACAAGTTAGGAAGTTCATGGCATGTTCTCATTTAAACATTTTGTTTATTATAGTCAAGAGCGAAATGGTTTTCATTAATAGATTTTATCTCTTTTTATTCTACTATATCTACTCATTAGGTATTTATAATATGTAATGTCTCAAGTCATATTCTGGTAATTAAAGTCCTTTTGTACTCTAGCTAATATTTTGAACAGAGCAATCTCTAGTTGAATAGTCTTCCTGCTTTTCTATTAAATGATTTTATCTCTTAAAAATATCATCATCATCATCGCAGCCCACATACGTCCCACTGTTGGGCTCAGGCCTCCTCTACAATGGGAGGGAATTTGACCTACTATACCATGCTGGTCAGACATGTTGGTATAGGGTTTCATTTCGAGTTTTCCTTCTCTTGCACAGATCTTATGTGCATATTATATCCCTTAGTCGTCTTGTACGACATCCACGGGCAAGATAGGGAGTGGTGAATTGTATTCTTACTCCGTCACCACACGGTTAAAAATATACCAATTTCATATTAATTTCAAAGTGTACAAACATTTTATTCTGTCACTCTACATTTAAAACACAGTTTTAATGGTCCCACCATAGTTAATTAATTGGTTACAGTTTGATTTTAATAGTTATTAGCAATATTGTCCGCGTGAGATTCCATAGATAGTTTGATGCCACATACACATAATTAGCTTTTAATGCTTTAGATAAGGTACGCTGGATAATTGTGTTCATAGACTGAGGATTGATTGAACAGGTGCGTTAGACTTGTTGGCTTTGACATGCCTCCACTACAAATGCAAGTCTTCGCACTAATAAAAGTGTTTGTTACAGAAATATATCTATGAAGCCAAGTTGAATACTTGTATTTTGTATATTTTCTAAAATAACTTTACAGAGCCTGTAATAACTTATTAACTAACAGGAATAATAAAATCACACAGAGTGCCTCAAAATCATTGTCCTCGAAAGTGCGAATTAGCCATAATTATTTTTGATTGATCATTATTACTACTATACTTTTTCTTTATAGTGTTGTCGAATTATAGTTGTAGTTGGTAAATTATATATTTAATTTGTATGTGAAGGCTCTTGTGAGATGCGGCCTCTTGTATCAGACAGTTTGGGCATCATTAATATTCTTTATCTTGTAATGGCTGCCTCTAGCCAATTATTATGCTATATTTATTTAGTGCCGAAATTAACTCACTGATACATGGCTTTTAGAGAAGGATTAAATTAGCTTTATTTAATTTTTTAAGTTATTTTTTTCTTTGATAATGTACTCGATATGTTACATCGCTGTTGAATATTACGATGTACACTGCAAGATATATTCGAGGGAACGTTATTGGGACTTGTTTTATGATAATTGTTTAGTTGTAACTTTTTATTGAATACAAAAAAAAACGATATTTGTTACCAAGCATTATTCAATGAAAAACATAGGATAGGACTTTTTTTAAATTGTATTATCAGCTCTTTATTGTAGGTTATTGGCGATAAGAACTGAAAATAAATTAGCTAAACACCCATTATCTGTATTTTATTTTATACACCATTGTCAATGCAAGAATAATTTCTATTGGCGGCAAGGAGTGTAAATGATAAAAATTTCTGATGTTCACGCGAGTTAGTTTATAGGTATAGGATGCCTTTACACTGCGTCGTCCGATACGCAGTCGCCAGAGAACCTTTCTTACCCAGAGGCTGTCTGTTCATCAAGCGATGTGGCCTGCCCATTGCCACTTCGGCATGCTAATTCCTCGTCCAATGTCGGCCACACCCGTTCTTGTGCAGATTTCCGCATTTCGGATTCTATCTCGCAGGGAAATTCAGAGCATAACACGCTTAGCAACTTTGACTTTAGTTTTGAGGCCCACATTTTGAGATCATGTTCCCGTGTCGTATTTCGTTACTGGTAAATCCTAAATCTATGCAATGTATGTTAGATGTAAAAATCCTTTGAGGTTTTTGAATGTGCTCAACCGAGGTGGATTGTCTCGACTAACCTCTTTTTCGAAATCCAGATCAAATAGGAATTTAGTAGATCTACCTAACTGTACTGTTTGTCTAAAGTAAATATTATGATCAACAAATTCAAATTATTTATTATGCATAAACCCCGAGAGGGCACTTACATATTGTCAGGTTTACAATTTCCAAAAAAAATATACATACTACCACCGGATCGGAACGCGACCGCTACTGAGAAGATCCAGCAAGAAACTCAGCGGGCTTGTCATTATTTTTAATTTTTTTTTCTTCTTACTAGTTATACAATTGTGTACATGTTTTGTAAGAACTAGCTCCAGTGTGATGCCCTTCGAACCGCAAGACACTTAATATAATTTAAACGATTATGGCTGGACCATATCCCATAAGCGACACCCGATCACGAGTTAACTACTAGAGCAGCCATCACTCCCCTCAACCACTATGGAGGGAAGGGAGAGACCCGCTCCACGCAGCTACCACAAGTAGATCCTTAGACTCCTTAGTGAGCATGACCAACACCACAATATGTTACAAACGCTGAAAATACAAAAATTCGTTAGGCAAAACACGCTACACTTTACAATAAAAGTTAAAAGTACATTTACAAACAGTATATTTAAAATAACAAGGAAATTGCTGAATGAGGAGCTGCTCACAACCAATCTGTATTATCATCTACATAATCCGAGATTTTATAATAAGCTTTTTTACAAAGTCTATTCTTGATGGCTTTTTTTAACTTTTTCATAGGCAGGTCTGGGATATCTTTAGGTAATCTATTGCAAAAGCGTATACATTGCCCCATGAATGATTTGCTAGCTTTTTGGAGACGAGCAACAGCACAACAACTTCAAGAATCCCATTGCCAACTAGAACCGGTACTGGAATGACGCGGGCACTTGAAATAACTTTCAGCTTGTTCATGTTCACCCGTAAACCTGTCAATACCCTGCTATGATCGTTGAGCATGCTTGTAAGGTTCTTTATGGATTCTAGCCAAACGCCAATGTCGTCTTTGAATTGAAGATGAGTGTGTGTATTCGCCGTTGATGTTGATGCCAAGTCCGGTTCAGTCTAAGAACTTGAAAACTTCTTCTGATGTAGTAGTGAACAGTTTCGGAGAGATAATGTCTCACAACTTTCTGCAATTGAATCAGTTCCCTACTGTAATCCCGCATACGGACTGATGTTATGACATTTCTATTATAAAAACACTTCAGCACTTTGATATAATGATAAACTGCTGAAGAGACTGTAGCACCACCCAAATTTTCATCGAATCAAATGGCTTTTTTGTAGTCCATAAATGCCTTAGACAGCGGCTGATCGTATTCATTAGTCTTCTGCATAATCAGCCTACTGGTGTGGATGTCATTTATAGTACTATAGTATTTTATGGCTTGTACTACTTTGCCTTTATTGACTTGTTTAGGGGGTTGGAAGTCGTCGATATCGCACGTGAATCGATTTATAGTGACCCTTGAAAAATACTTTTAAACGTGGCGAGCCACTTTTAAAAATATTTTCACTCTTGAGTCTCACTCTTAAGCGAGATGGATCTGTAGTTCTTTATTGTATAATGTACAGATGAAGAGGAGGATAACTCGAAAAAAAACCCTATGCCAATACATCTAATCAGTGTGGTATAGTAGGTGGGTGGGGTAGGTAGATGGAATGTACGTGGGACGTATATGGGCTGAGTTGGAATGTACAGATATGAAGTGAAAGCCCAAATACGTCTGTTCAGAACTTATTTTCATCCTATAAAGAACTTATCTTTATTCGCATATTATTAATAATCTTGCTGAGCAGATCATAATCTAAAAACAAATAGGTAATTATCTTGTTACAACTATAAAGCTCGCCAGGTGAATTGGAATAAGCTAGCTAGAGTTCAGTCTGTCCAAATTAGGTGCTTGCTATCGGAATAACCTACGCTACATGAAAAACAAGAATAATATTGTATATTTTCTAAAGAAAATTGTAGTAGTCTTGACTGTATGGTTTCTGTATCTTTTGCCTTTTCGTACAATCTAACAGACCAAAATTAAAATATTATTGGTTAAATATAAAACTTGTCATAAACAACCTTATTTGTGTCACTGTCAAATGATCGTATTATTTCATTCCCTCAGTGTTGCCAACTTAGGGGTTTTTCCCCCAAATTTAGGGGGTAAATAAGTGGGATGGGTTTTTTAGGGCGTTCTATTTTTTGAGGCATTTTTAGGGATTTTTTGAAAAAAAAAGAACCAACGTAGCGACATCTAGTATCCATCAGCACGATATCAGGCTTATTCGCAAGAATAGTCCTGTCCGTGGTGATAGACCGGTCCCAGTAGAGCTTGGTGCTGACATAATTATTATTATTATTGTTTATTAAGTAACTATGTATCATAAATGTCACATATGTATATGAGGCACATTATATATATTTTCAGTACAGGTACTAATTTCGTAGGCGCGAGTACTTGCGCCTCGTGCCGCCCTAGCCGAGGCCGCGGGTGACGTGACCGGGGAATTAGTCCGTCACCCGCCGAGAGGCCGACCGCGTGAGGAAAGACCGACGTCCTCCCCGAGGGGGAGGGTACCCCAAATAGGGAGTATTCCATCGTACCGACGTACTGATGACAAGTAACGCTGCTCCGGTGGTCGCCCCAACGATGAAGGCGACGTGCATCAAGGGTGGGCTGCGGGTGTGCGTGCTTACGCCCCTCTGTCGCCCCGGACGGAGTGGTGCGAGGAGCGCCCCGACCGCAACTCAACCCAAAAAATTTTATTCTTATTTTAATGAAATCATTTTTAGGGGGATATTCATGTAATTATGGTAATTCTAGGGGTTTTTAACTAAGATTTAAGCGCTTATTACACTACACGATATTTAGGGCCCTGAATCACTAGGGGTGCTCTACAACAGCTAAATTGTGAGACTTGTTTCACCTGTTTCAGTTTTAGCGAAATAACAGGTTCAGTAAACTGTTCCATTCTGTTCCATATATATATATATATATATATATATATATACAAATAATAATATAATATTGGATGTAATAATAATATTATATATATACATAAAATAAATACATGCTTAAATATATTAGACGTGGGTCGTTACATTATTTTTAAGAAACGTAAAGAAACTAGTGTCTTGGTCGACGTCACGTGTTTCAAAACAAGTGATTTTTGTAACGACTGATTTGTATACAGCTACTTTGATTGTTTGCATTTTGTATGAATAGCTGCACTAACTATATATATTATATTAATATATTTAAGCATGTATTTATTTTATGTATATACAGGGTATATCAGGTTATGGGGCAACTGGTCAAACGGGAGTTAGGCAATGGTGGTAGGACCCCATAAAAAAAATTTGAAGGAAAAATAACGATTCGTTAATGAATTAGAGACATGTAAAGTTTTCAATTTTATCATCGCTTTTTCGTGTAAATCTGATTGAAATGTATAAAGTCAGCGATACTTAATATGCAACACATTCGTACTTTGTTAAATGTTCATTAGAAATTGAATAAATCAATTATTACGTTCGCATAAGCAAGACAAACTTCACCTTAACACCAGCTGATTAAAATAAAACAATAAAACCTAAACTGTAATTTTTTATCGAAAATGAATTTCGTCTATGTTTAGGCTAATAAAGCCGGCGAAACAAGGTCAAAGGAGCCGCCCGACGACACTCGCTCGCTTAGGGCCTGTCCGCACTGCTATTTTTCACCATGAAGTTTTTTTTTATTCTCGCGTTTTATATTCCGCGATCGAAATTGCACTTAGTACGCATTGTGAATAAAATTTCGTACGATTTTTGATAGTTTAATTCGGTTCTCAGCTGAGACACAAGGTGGATATCATCATCATCGCAGCCCATATAGGTGCCACTGTTGGGCTCGGCCCTCCTCCATACTGGGAAGGAATTTGACCTACTATACCATGCTGGTCAGACATGTTGGTATAGAGTTTCATTTCGCGTTTTCCTTCTCATGCACTGATGTTATGTGCATATTATATCCCATAGTCGTCTTTTACGACAAGATAGGGAGTGGTGAATTGTATTTTTACTCCGTCACCAAACGGATACAAGATGGACAACCGAACTAAAATTTTAATTAATCCAATACTAAGGCGGCGTAACAAACGTATTAAAAGATGTCATGAACATTGGATTACCCACTTATAGCATTGAGATCCATGACAGGATTTTTTGTGGCACGACTGAGAGAAACGCGTGAATTTTATTCCGTAGTGCGGACATAGCCATGCTTAATACATACTACACAGAATATTCGCGTGAAAATAAATCGTATTGCACCGCGTTCAATTTGCATTGAATCAGACTTTTTCCCCGCGCGAATAATTTACCGCCGGTGCGAATACTTCCATAAGATTTAATATATTAAAGAATTGCGAACAAAAGTCCGCACGGTAAAATATCGCCCGGGCTGGGCGTGATTTGTTACGCCGACGACACGCTCGTCACAGCCCGCGGTGGGACGCTAGAAGAGGCGGCAAGCCTGGTGACTCTACGCACCGAAGAGATCGTCGGGCGGACCGAGGCGTTGGGGTTGAGGGTCGCCCTGGACAAGATGGAGGCCCTCTTGTTCCATGGTCGCCGCATGAGCCCTCCCATCGGCGTCTCGATCACCGTCCATTCGGTTGATATCAGCATCCGGGCCCATATGAGGTATTTGGGCCTGGTGCTCGACGGGCAATGGTGGTTCCGTGAGCATTTCCGCAGGCTCGCTCCACGACTCGTCGGCGCGGCGTCCGCCCTATTGTGGCTTATGCCGAATGTGGGCGGACCGAGCGCTACGTGCCGACGGCTGTACGTGGGGGTCATCCGGTCGATGGCCCTGTACGGCGCACCGGTGTGGACGGGGTCCATGACCGTTCGACTCGGGGCTCTTCTGTGGCGACCACAGAGGGCCATGGCGGTCAGGGCCATATGCGGATACCGCACGGTGGCGGCGGAGGCAGCGTGCCTGTTGACCGGGACTCCCCCGTGGGACCTGGAGGTGGAAATGCTCGCCGGTTTGTATCGGTGGGTGTCGGGGGTGCGAGCGGAGGGCGGTGTGGTCTCTTTAAGGAAGCTCACCTCCTGGCGCGCCGACGCCCGCCGAGACATCATTGCCCGTTGGGCAGTCCGGCTGGAGAGAACTCGGTTTGGGGTGCGAATCGTGGAGGCCTTCCGGCCGGTGCTGATGCAGTGGTTGGAACGGCGGCACAGGGTGCTCTCCTTCCGACTGGTGCAGGTGTTGACGGGGCATGGATGCTTCGCCAAATACCTGTACAAGGTCGTTAGGAGGGAGAGTACACCGTCCTGCCACCACTGCGATTGCGACGAGGACACGGCGCAGCATACGCTCGAGGTCTGTGACGCTTGAGCAGAGCAGCGCCGTGAACTCGTCGCAATCATTGGGCGATGGTCGGCACCGTCAGGAACTGGGACTCGGTCGCAACCTTCTGCGAGACAGTAGTTTCGCGGAAGGAGGCGGCGGATCACCTGCGCGAGGAGCACAGCCTCGATGAGGCGATCCGTCGCCGGCAACTGCGGCGGCGTAGGCGCGAATACCTGCGCCTCATGCCGCTCTAGCCGAGGCTGCAGGTGAAGTGACCGGGGATAGTACGTCACCCGCCGAGAGGCCGACCGTGTGAGGAAAGACCGACGTCCTCCCCGAGGGGGGGACGTCGGTCGATGGGAGGATACCTCAAATATTCTGATTCTGTCGGGCCGACCACTGACGTCAAGTCACCCTGCTCCGGTGGTCGGCCCAACGACGAAGGCGACGTGCGTCGTGGGTGGGTTGTGGGTGTGCTTGCTTACGCCTTACTGTCGCCTCGGTGCGGATTGGTGCGAGGAGCACGCCGACCGCAACCCACCCCCAAAATAAAAATTATGAAATATCCTTGTGTGGACAGGCCCTTAGGCGCCTATGAAAGTATAGGTTTTTAAAATTGAATTATTCGTTTTTATTTAATTGCTTTAGTTTGACTGGGATGTCCGGTATAAATGCACGGCTGTGATTATTTTCTCCTTACGACTTTTTCGCGTATTAAAAGTCCGCGATTTAAAGTGATTTGAAATATGGCTTTTTCCCGGTTCGGTGTGTTGGTGCGATGTGCGGTATTAAAAATGTGTGATATGTTAGGAATTGTTAATTTCGGAATGTTAATACCACATACCTATTACCTATCTGGATTACTCCGGTTATCGATATGGGATATTTACCTTTACGGCAACTTTCACGAAAAAGGTAGGCCATCTTTTTATTAAAAATAGATAGATATCTAGCTTCTATTATATTTTTAAGTTAATAATCCTTGTATTGTAGGAGACTTCACAAATAGAATCAACGGACAGAAATTACATCCAAACTCAGTACAACAACTTGTTGACCGCACAGTGTTGTCCTGCGTGAGATTCGAACCCATGACACTGGCACGGTAGGACAGTATCTTAAACACTACGCCATCTGTGCAGTCAAAATCAATAGTACATACTTATTCTACTTTTTACCTACAAGAGTTTATTATAAACCTTCCTACCACACCGACATTATTTAGGTATAAAAGCGGGCGAGGCGAGTCAGACGCCTACGTAACATCAACACGTCATATTTAAGGCGTAGACTCTTTGAGACATATTTTACAAACCACTGTAACTATTATGTTTTATAAAACATAATAGTTACAGTACATAATAATGTGAATGTATATTTCACAAAAAACTATAGTTTTTTGTGAAATATACATTCTAATTACGATCTGTGATCGTTAAACTACAACATACTCGAACAGTTGCCCCATAACCTGATACACCCTGTATATAATATTATCATTACTTACAATATTATATTATTATTTAGGTATATATATATATATATATATATATATATATATATATATATATATATATATATATATATATATACACACATAAATAATAATATAATATACAATATAATAATAATGTAATATTGTATATATATATATACAGGGTATTTTTTCAAAGGGTGCACAAATTTTCACAGGAGGTTTAGAATCGATAGTATAATTGATTATTGAAATAAAAAAAATTTTTTTTATTCAAAAAGAAAAACACATTTTATATTTTATGCATTCCCATATAAACCAAATTTGTAGGCGATGCCTAGTCATACATAATTCCGTTTCCGCACACAACAAAAACGTCACAATACATTATTGTCGTCGTACGTCGTCGTGTCTTTGTCTTACCCCCTCCCCCCCGCTTCCTACGAATCCCGCCTGTGCTGCGCACCCTGCCGCCCGCGGCACGCCGTTTGTCGCCCGCCAAAGGCCAGTGACGTTTTGACCCATGACCTAATTACGCGCGTGTATGCTAATTTTTTTGTTATCTTCAAAAATGGCGGCACAAGCCGGAAGCCCAATTTTCTGAGGGTATTTGCGTGTGGAGGGAGGGTTATGGTAGTGCCTTTGGTATCAGCGAGCCTCAATGCACGCATTCACACTCCCTTCACTTTCTTTGCGGTAGGCAGCAGCCTTGTAAAGGTCCATAAGCGGCAGCAACACTTACCATCAGGTGTACTGTTTGCTCGTTTGCCACTACCTGCAATAAAAAAAAAGATCAAATAAAATATTCTAACCGTGTGTGTGGAAGCTGTTAAATTCTTTAGAATACCACCTGTATCATTATCAACACGTTAAAGTACTGCATGATAATGACGGACCGTCGCGAATGCATTTCTTTGACAATGGCTTTTGGCAAACAACGGCTCCGTAAACATTCTCTGGACTGACGACCGCCTTATTTACTTTATGTCGTAACGATCATGGATAATGACCAATCTCCACGTAATCAAAGACATAAATATCTCAAGTGTGATTTAGTGTTAATGTTTGCGCTGGGATCATTGATAATGTAATACCTACTTAAACGCAAGCGTACTCAGCTGTTTAGTGAGGGAAGTGAAATACAGTTTGAACAATTGTTAAAATATCAGTGATAGGGTTTTTCATGGATCTAAATGAATAGGTAAGTTTAATTGTTGTAAATAGTTGATTCCACTTTTTAAATACGCCTTAATAAATACGAACGTATGTGATTTTAAAATAATAAACTTGTATTTTAAATTATCTGTTTATTACGACGGAAAATTGGAATCATAAACTTATTTACCATGTTAGACGTGTTGGTATGTTTATTAACAGTATTAGTGTGCGTGTTCGCTACAACATAGATACCTTACCATAGATTTTTGAATGGACGATCGTAATAAAAATAGGGTGGCAATATATCTCGAACATTCTTAGATATTTTCAAATCAAAATAATTAATTAATTTCTAGTGATTTTAAATATTTTACATTACATATATCATGGTATTTACATCTAGAATCCATTAAAAAAATTTGTGCAGTCTTTGAAAAAAATACCCTGTATATTGAACAGTATGGAACAGTTTTCTGAACCTGTTATTTCGCTAAAACTGAAACAGATCTCACAATTTAGCTGTTGTAGAGCACCCCTAGTGATTCAGGGCCCTGAATATCGTGTAGTGTAATAAGCCGTTTAGGGATAAATATTTTAGGGAGTTGGTAACACTGCATTCACTCATTCATGATTTTAGTATTCTATCTAAATCGTGTATTGTGAATTGTGATTGCGTTTATACAGCTATATAAATTGGAATAAACAGCTCCTAAATCTCAGGTTTCTCTAAAAATGAGCTTTGATACACTCACAAATAATGGCAATGAAAAAGATGAGCGGAAATACTACGACAGAAACAAACCCGACGACTTGCAAATTTCAAGAACTGATATGAATATGTTGATAATGAATTATTTGGTAACAGGTAACGACTCAAGTCTAATTATTTTGAAAATTGCGTCTATGTAATGTATCATTTCAACTGTAGAAATAACTTATGCAAATATACTGAAAATCGTCAACGAGATGTATTTTGCAACAAAGAGGTCGCGCTCATGTACGTTTTACAAATTACTAATAGAATCTTGATTAAACTATTAGCCTTTGTTATAATTTCTATTTGTGTTCTCGATCAAATGAAATAAAATGGACAGGAACATGAGCATATTGATTGATTGTTAACCCTAGAACCCTACACTTACTGTCATTACTCTTATTCCTACACAGGGGTTCCCCAGTACCCCAATATTATTGTGTATATTTGAATTAAATTAAAACAAACTTTAATGAATGTATCCTTATTTTTATTAAATATCGCATAAAGATTTCAAATCGGCCTTAAATTTACTATGAAAATTTTATTTTGAATACTTTTGGCACACTTCTATCTGGTGTTCCAAATAAATTGGCATTTTGCACTTGATGCACCTAGTTTTGCTCTTGCGGTTCTTATTTCTTGGGCAGAAGCCTCAACGTTCCTGTGAGTGATGTTGAGGTACTGGAGGATCATCTGGAATAGGTTTTTTCAGCATCCCTTGTAAACTTTCTATTATATCCCTCCTCAAAGTGGGCCATTGCAGACGTTGCTCCAAATGCTCTTGAATGAGATTGTGCCCCAATTCCTTTAAATAAATGGGTCGGAATTTTATCGCTGGCTTACCAACTGCCTTTGAACATGTATATAGAACCCAAGAGTTAATGCCTATTGCATTCAATAACCCGCAAAAAATGCAGATTGGCCAACGTTTGTTTTTTTTTTTTGGAGAGATTATTTTTTGGCTATTGCATTGAAAACGTTGACACCTTCCTTTGTTTTAATATAGCAATGAATAATTTCTGGAAGATCTACTTCATTACTATTATCAGGAGAAACATGGAGTGTAGACAACATCATCACAACTTTCTTCTTAGTCAATCTAGGTGGACAATATGATAAAAGAGTGAGTGGTCCATCATACACAAAAATAGCCGTGTATATTTTTCCATAAGATTCTTGGCTAATGATATGCTGGTAAACCAATTGTCCATGGTTATGTTGCAGCGGGATCCAACCAAAGGTTTTGAGAGTTCCAGGACATACTATAAGAACAAAAATATTCAGTCCTATAATAAAAAAAACGACAACTACATCAGAATCCAGACAGATAAATAAAAACATGACCCAGAAATATTTCATTTCAGGGTATTTTACAATTACAAAAAGCAATGCTCAAATAATAGTTTCTTTGTTACCTAAGCGTGTCATAATATCACATAAAATAATATTTCAATAAAAAAAAATTACTTACGTTATTCCTTTACTGGGGTCCTACAGTACCCCACAACACATGTGTTCGCGTCTACACTGCCTGGTTGTCACCGTGTCACTAATCAATCAGCTCATAGTGACCACAGATTAAAATAGACGAGAGGAGAAATTAGTGGCATAACTACCAACAGAAATAAAATAATTTTTAAATTGTCTGGGGTGCTCCAGCACCCCGTGTAGGGTTCTAGGGTTAACATTTTATTAAATTATTAATTTAACACAATTGTTGCTTACTTTAACTATCTAGTACAATCACAGTTCTGTGATAGTCTTATGATTGACTATAAACACAATAATTTTTTTTAAGTTTTAAAAGTCAACAGAGACATAATAATACTGTACTTGCTGCAAGCTAGGCAAAACCCATAACAGATATGATATAGTAGACTAACATTCCTTCCCCCAATTATTAAGATATGATACCATCATTATTATTCTGCTCTTATCCTTATTACATGGGGTTAGGGACACGAAAAAAGTATTGATACTGTTAGGTACGGAGTACTTTTCTTTCGATACCGATACTTTTACTCAATGAGTACTTTGTGGCAGGTATCGTATCAAATAAATTGTAGAAATAATCCATATGAAACTTGACCTTATGGCTTATGGCTCATGTTTATGGTAACGCCAGCTAGTTCAAACTTAATGAACCTTCTAAAATGTGGCGCAAAATAGTTTAATCTCTTCACAGATGGTCAAATCCCTAAAAAAAAGCTCTACTACATAGATTCTAGGAAAAGTACTCAGTACTCGATACTTTGAAGTATCGATACTTTTGTTTCGATACTTTAATGAGTACGATACTTTTTCTTCAATAGTTGTCACGAGTACAGTATCGATACTTTCTGTTGGATATTGTGTCCCTACTTGGGGTTGAATCTATTGATATTTTATACTCTTCTTTCACAATATGTATTGCAAAAGTTATTGGCATTTGTTTTATGCTTGCCTGATGTCAACCTTCCTTGAGAATGTAATTGTTGACCAGTTGGCAATAGATAGACCTGACCTAGGTTAATGTAAAGCTCTTTGTTGTCTTTTGCAACACTTCTAGCAATTAGAGGGTCGGTAGTATTCATAGCCACCACTACACCGCTTCATATATAATAAGATATTAATATCTTAACATAGAGGATATTATTGTGTCAATTCAAATGGATAATATGTATATAAATCACTTAATCATATTCTAGTAATAATACCAAGATTGAAATATCCTATAATAAAGTACCCGAAGATAAACTTTCGAAATCAATACTATATATAGACTTTAAATAGAATATTTGTGAGGATTTTGTACTGCATCTTATTTCCG
Source organism: Lymantria dispar (assembly GCA_032191425.1). Taxonomy (NCBI): domain Eukaryota; kingdom Metazoa; phylum Arthropoda; class Insecta; order Lepidoptera; family Erebidae; genus Lymantria; species Lymantria dispar. The sequence goes on along the minus strand of CM063442.1, from coordinate 4,511,348 downwards.
TATAACATAAAAAAGACAAAAAAATATTTTAAATGCCTCTAATTCCGGAACAATTTAAATATTATTTCCTTAAGCTACTGTTATTTACGACGATAATTTTACTCTCTAGTTGGCAAGAAATGTAGTAAAAGTGGGCTAATTGATCTAGAAAAAACTAAATGTCTAAAGTCATTCACAGACACACAAATTAAGACTAAAATCTCAAAGAGAAAGTTGTAGTGAATATAACAAATGCATTTAATTTTTCAGAGGGTTTCAAAGAGGCCGCAATCAAGTTTCAACAAGAAGCAGGACTGCAGGAACCTGCTCTCTGCAGTTCATTAGATGAGAGAATCATGATTCGTGAAGCTGTTCAGACTGGACGTATACCTGATGCGATTGCAATGGTTAATGCATTGCACCCAGAGCTTTTGGACAATGATAGATATTTATATTTCCATTTACAGGTAATTCAGTAGAAATAATACTTGTATTTTCCGTGTGGTGATGGAGTAAGAGTACAATTCATCACTCTCTTACCCATGGATGTTGTAAAAGATGACTAAGGGATATGATATGCAGATATCATGTGTGCAAGAAAGGGAAAACTCGAAATAAAACCCTACACCAACCCATCTGACCAATGTGCTATTATAGGTTAATATCCCTCTTATTATGGAGGAGGCTCGAGCCCAGCAGTGGGACGTAATTGAGCCAAGATGATAATGATTACAGTAATCATATATAATAAAATCAGGAATCTTTCCGCCTGTAAAAAATATGATAATGTCTCCAAATTGATATTTTAGGAAAGACTTAAGAGAATAATTGTGACATTAAAAAAATAATTATGTTTTAAATAGTTGAGATTTTACACGTTATTTATTACATCTATAGGATTTTGAAGCCTTTATAGTATCATTTATCATAAAGACTTCAAAGTCTGCACTACTGATTATGTACGTTTGCTAGACTGCTGCCCCCTGTGAAGAAAGAGAAGGGAGTGTCAGTGAGTGCAATGTGTAAGTGAGAGGTTCGCGAAACTAAAGGCATGACCAAAATCCACCACACACCAACACCCTCAGAAAGTTAGTCTCCTGTCTCTCTCACTCATGAATCAAAGCTGAGTAACAAATTGCTACTACTCAAAGTTTGGTTATCTACAAGAGTGTGTTACTACCCTGGACAGACTGGCCCGCAGCTGTAGACAGACTACTGTTGTTAGTGTGGTTCTATCATTTAAGAGTTCAAAATATTTAACAGTATTATCTATTGATGTCAAATATCAAGACATAACTTGCTAATGTTATTTCTCTACAGCAATTGCAACTGCTAGAACTTATCCGAGCAGGACGAGCAGAAGAAGCACTTGCTTTTGCCAGTGCCACACTTGCTGAGGCTGGAGCAAATGATCCAAATGCTCTCACAGAGTTAGAACGGTCACTGGCATTGCTTGCATTTCCTGATCCACATACATCACCATTTGCAGATCTATTGCTACCTTCACACAGTCAGAAGGTGAGGAGTTTTTAATTTGTTAACATCACTAAATATTATGATCAGTCGGCCTACTCTTGAAATCAATTAATTAATTTCGAATCTGATTCAATTCCAATCTCACCAAACTTATATTTGGTACTCTTGAACAAAATCGAGAATAAATTCTTCGCGTTTGCCGTTGTTATTTTCATCAAATGTGCCGTATTTTCTTACCTTAAATTAATAAAGTTATCGAACTCGATCACCACAAAGATGCTTTCTTGAAATTGTGCAACATTGACGATTTTAAATTGCGTCAAAATCACGTCGGGAGTAGTAAATATTTGACTTAATGGACGAGAGTCGAATTCATTTAGTTTAAAATTATGCCACCAAATTTGATTCCAATCATGCGCTAGTGTCGCTTTCAAGAGTACCAAATTTGCTCAAATTCGAGCTGCAATTGGATTTGGAATTGAAATCGAAACTCAAGAGTAGGCACACTGAATTATTCGCAAATTCGCCCGGTTTCACTCCCGTAGTGCCTGTATGTGGGAATACAAAATAAAATATAGTCTAAGTTAATCCTTATACAACTACCTGGTAGTAAAAAATTATCAAAGCCGATCCAGCATTTCAAAAAAAAAATTACCCAAAACAATTAAACTGGTTTTAGGTATAGTATGTGCAAATAACCGTGTGAGCATGATAAAAAACTATTTTGACATTACAAACAGACACTTCAATTGGATTTATTGGTATAGATAGCTTCATAGCCACTAGGGATTTGCCAGGATATTGTCAACTTAAAAAAATTATAACATAATAATGAAATTAACAGAAAATGAAATGCTTTCACATTTAATAAGGTAGTTTACCCTTAGTAAAAATAGAAAAACTGATAATCATCAACTGATTAAATTTCCTCTGTCTATAGACATACTTGTAGCTTTATTTGCTTTAAATTCTTTCTTCATTCTATCAACAGATTGCAAGTGAACTGAATGCAGCAATATTAAAGATGGAGAATCAGGAGTACACAAATCCTAAGCTGTGCAGTCTATTACGAATGATACTGTGGTCACAGAGTGAGCTTGACAAACACAATATCAAGTATCCCAAGATGACAGACCTCGCAAATGCCACTATAGAGAAGCCAAAGTAATATGCACCTATGATTTTATTTATGTCTCTTACTCAAAGTATCAAATGCCTTTTAATCCATTTGTATATAACCACCTTTTTTTTTGTTTGGGTTATGATCAGCGCACACTCCGTCCAAATTTGTTCAGGGTGACGAAAGGGCAGCGTGCGGCCTCATAACCCACCGTATCCCTTTCTTTTCACCATTAGGCTGCGAATATAACCACATATAAATTTTAACATTAAATTACACCACCAATTTTTTTGGAATAATAAAAATACTAATCATAAATCTTTTAAAAATCAGTTTCAATCTTGACTAGTTATTTACAATCAGTTTACAACGGCTACCTACAAATTCCATTCCTAGAACTAATAATGCTAATGCAGGTGTTGTGAATATAAAAATGTTATTTGAACATAGTCAATATTACTACTATCTTTTCAAAATTACTATCTTGTAACACTGTACGTAGTCCCTAAGTGTAGGCCTCATAACAAGGCTCAAATTCGCTCAGTGTGCTATGGAGCGGGCTATGCTCGGAATTTCTCTGCGATAGAATCCGAAATACGGAAGTCCGTAGAAGAACAGGTGTAACCGACATAGCACGAAGAATTAGCATGCTGAAGTGAAAATGGGCAGGCCACATCGCTCGTCGAACCGACAACCGCTGGGAAGAAAGGTTCTCGAGTGGCGACCACGTATCGGACGACGCAGTGTAGGACCCCAACTAGGTGGACCGACGACCCGGTAAAAGTTGCTGGGCGTCGTTGAATGCAGGCGGCATAGGACCGCACTTTGTGACGTAACATGAGGGAGGTCTACGTCCAGCAGTGGACGGCGATAGGCTGAAGTGATGATGATGAACACTTACAATAATTAAAAAGGTTGCCATAAGGTTTTATTCCATGAAAATTGTTGTAAACTGTGGTATTCATAGCCTGTGGTCATACTTTTCCATCATCTGATGATAATGCCAAAATCTTTTTGGCTAACTTCAAAAGTAAATGCTGTTAACTTAGAGCTGCATCACTTTAGGTTTTGTGAAGAGATCACAATTTAGGGCACATAAATGGCTGAAAATTGCTATTGATAAATAGATTAGGGACTATGTATATAGAAGATGAACAAAAAGACTCGACAGGACATTTAAAGGATATCTTATCAATAATGATGAAGCTTTTCGTGTAGATGAATTATTGAAATAAAACTATTTTAACGATTTTTATTGTTTGTATTGATTTTTTTAAATTGCCCGACGTTCCAAACACGTTACAGCATTCAGGGTCTATGGAGACTATGGTGACACTTTAGTCCTCCCGTACCATGAACTCTGTAGGTTCAGGTAAAAACCAAATGTAAACGCGATAAAAGCCTTTAAAAATAGTTTTATTTCAAATACGTAATACTGGCGTAATCATCGGCTTTAGATAAAGCATTTTTAGGATTTACGCATGTTTTTAAATAGGTTCATCCGTTATATCATTTTAATGCAAATTGTCTGTAAATCTAGTCATAAATTATTTTTACTTAAACTCTTTATAGCAAATCCGTACATATAAATGATAGATATATAGTCCCCGAAATGGATTTAGAGACAAAACTAACTTAACCCTATATACATATAACTAGATAAATAAATTATCCATAAAAGTTAACGTATTGGAGATATTGGACAATTTTAGGCATGGCCGGAGACTGTGATCATCATCATCAACATCAGATGACCTCGATGGAATGAATCCGAACAATATAAATGTGAGAGAAACAGCTATGATTTACCTTTATGAATCGTAGACATAATGGACTTATAAAAACCATCTTGTTTTGCATCTGATGAAAAATTAATTGTAATTTAACTTCACACAAAAGGGATTAACATAGTTGGATGTTTTATTGTATGTATATCCGTACATATTTGTTGTATAAAGTAATTAATAGCAATTGTATTGTTAAATAAAGTTATTTCTTAAACTTGGTTTTCGCTAATGTAAGTTTTAATTGGATAGAAACATAACAATTGCTAAAAGAAAAATCTCTTTAATTAAGTATTTTATATGTAATATTTAGAAATAAAGGTAAATTCAGAAATAATGTCTTTTTATTTGAAGTTTAGGGAATCAAAGTTGGGTTTTGGCGACATACTACGGAGTCAGCGATCCTCCTCTGCAAGGTTGATTGACAAACACCTTGCTGGTCAGACATGTCGGTTAAGGATTTTATTTTCTCCTTCTTTTGCACAGATGTTCAATTATTCCTTAGTCGACTTTTACGACAGGCACGGGCAGAATTTGGGTAAGGAGGAGGAGGGTTGTTAGACAGGTTAATTGTATTCTTATTCCGTAAAACGATTAGAGGACTTTCTCTGTAAGTAATGAAATTCAAATTAACTGAAATCTGCTTTTATTCATTCGAATTGTCTTTGTATATATAAAATATAAATACCTACATGTACTTACATAATATATTTATTTGATTAATATTACATTACAAAAGATTAAAGCAGGGTCATATGCCCTTTGAGAGATCATTATAAGGCCCGTTTGCGTATATGACAAGGGCGTTGATTACAAAAGGTTTAAGGAATCGTAAGTATATCACAATCAATGGTGTATATTGTCATCGCAGTACTGTACGCCCCATTATTGGGCTCTAGCTGTCTCCACAATTATATTTGATTTGGGTATTTGACTATTATACCACACTATTTTTTTCTTGCCGAGTAGATGTTATCTACCTATTAAGTTACTTAGGTGTCTTTTACGACACCCATTTGTAAGATATAGAGTTGTTAAAACAAAAAAACATACTTCGTTTCTCACCCTAATTTCTTACGTGAACATACCAAGCGTATCACGTAAGATTAACGCAACTTTAATTGTTCACTCTGTATCTCCTTTCTCGCAATCTTTTGGCTTAAGATGTAAGATGGATTCATAGTAACACGGTTAAAATGATTTTTCGTTTTTAGACATTTCTATAATCAAATTCGAAAGTTGTCGTTCCAAAAACTACACCAAAGTATATTTTCGTTAATATAACAATCGCCGCTGGAGACTAATTCTTAAATCCGCAAGATTTTAATGCTAAAAATATAATCCATCTTCGTTCAAATTTTATAGTAGGGCACGCACCAATTCGTATTGCGAAATCCTACAGTTTGCATAATTACTAACCGGTCAAAGTTAGTTACGACTTAGGACAGTTAAGTGCAAAAGAAAATTATATACTAATCCTTCTGTATTTGTAATTGTGATGCAACTGTTTCTGCTTTTGCTACCGCAACAGAAATATTCTGTAAATTTTTTTAATCTATACTTAGTAATAATTTTAATTATTCCTATAATAATTAGTCATCAGGTAGAATAGTCATCAGGGTGTTGCCAAAATTGAATAGCTTTCAATTTTAATCATTAGGTTGTTAAAAATATTATTTTGAAATAGCACAAATATAGTGATAAGAAGAACTCATTAATATTATGTAAGTAGATATATAGTTATAAAGAAGTCAAACCGGACTATGGCACAGCAGCGCTCGTAGGCAAAGACAATTCGCGACGTTGCGCGTCGATCCCCCCCCGTTCAGATTTATTATCATTTGATATGGGGTTCCGTAAAATAAAAGGTATTCGGTTGGTGTTCTGTTATCTTTAAAGTTTAGGAACCCCTAGTCTTTTTTTTCTTGGGGTGGGTTGCGGTCGGCGCTTTCCTCGCACCACTCCGTCCGGGGCAACAGAGGGGCGTAAGCCGATGTCCCCCCCTCGGGGAGGACGTCAGTCTTTCCTCACGCGATCAGCCTCTCGGCGGGTCTAGACAAAAGTTAAAAACGCGTTAATTCTTCTTAAAACTGCGAATTCATATACGTACGTGGCTTGTTGGTCTCGTCATGACGTCTACAAATGAGCGCAAAAATTTCAGACCTAATAATTATAAGTTGTAAACAATTAAAGACAGAAAAACAAAAAACAATTTTTTGTTTCTCTGTCTGTTTATCTGTTTGTACGGGCTAATCTCCGAAGTTATTGGACCGATTTAATTAAAATTTTGCATGGTGGTACCTTACATCCCCGGGCAACATTTAGGATATTTTTAATCCCGGAAAATTAAAGAGTTCCCGTGGGGTTGGCGAAAAACTGTAGTAACTTATACAGTTAAGTACACAACCTACTTAATTGAAAATCAATATAAAAAGATTCATTATAAACGAAATTTATTCTGAAAATCCACCCCGCCGAGGATATATCCTTTTTAATGGTGTAAAATAGGGGATGAATTATGCTTTGATATTTTCACTCAAATACACAAGTAATAAATTCATACCACCTCAATGATTAATTAACTGCAAATAGTGGCTGATAGCATAGTGGTTAAGATAACAACTTAGCATGCCATTGTCACGGGTTCAATTCCAACGCCGGACAATTTTTTGTGTGATCGACAAATTGTTGCTGGCTAGACTAGGTAGTAGTAAACTGAGTCTAATTTATGTCTGTCACTTACATATATGTTTGTGAGGTTTCGCAGTGGAAGGTGTAACGGGAAATTCATAATTTGTAGAATAACTAATAAAAACCGGCCAAGTGTGAGTCAGACTCGCACACGATGGGTTCCCTACCATTGACTAGGTAAACAACAGTTGGTACACAGAAATTTCTCAGCATTCGTCTCATGGACTAACTAGATGGCGCTAGACATTAACAACATCGGCCGTGTTTAAAATCGTATTTAAAATTAGTTAGATTATAATTAACTGATTGTTGCTAGTTTATAAGTAAAAACATTCACCAACACTTAAGTGACATTATTAGTATATCAAGCTTTAAACGTTTTCAAAAGTTATACTAAATTCTTAAACTGTGAAGTGAAATCGAAAAATAATCAGAATGTGAATAAAGTGTTTTAATAACTTAACTCAGTGCTGCTCTTCGTGTTTATTGCTACCAATTTTAATAATAACATCACGGAATTATTATTTTTTTTCTAAATAAATAAGAACGACAATATAAATGTATGACTACACAACACATAAATTAATTCAATACCCACAATTTAAGATTGTATGACGATTTCTGAATTGTGTACTGATTATACCACATATTTTAATCGTAAGTAAAAAAGTAGTTAAAGATGAATTTTTTCGAACATTACGCTGCGCAAAACTCGTATCAAATCTCTAACGGAAACTTCGTTTGATGAATTTGCCTTGGATGCATCGACAATAGATGGCGCTAGTAGTAGCTTACCAGCGATATCGGATGACAAGAGTGATGAAATACAAGACTTAAAAAAGCAAATAAATAAACTAAATTCTGAATTATTATCAGCTCATGAGGAAATAAATCAGCTGTCAATTTGAAAATTCTGCACTTAAAGTTACGATTGAACACTTAAATCAAAAACAAAAATTGGTTAAATTGGCAGCAAAACAATTAACTAGTGACTTCAAGACTCCAACGAAGACGACAAAACTGGGGACACCCAAGAATAGGGCACAGTCATCCAACCTACCCTCAAATAATATTATAACATATGGAACTTCACAATTGAATAACAAACAACAACCTTCGACGCTCAGTAACTTATCCATATCTATAAAAGGCATTGGGAAACATTCAAATAAAATACCTAAGAACAACATGAACAAAATGTGTATCCTAAGTAGTCATAAAGCTAACAAAATACTATCTATTGCAGAACAAACATTTCCGGATTTCAAAGTATGCCATTATCTTACGCCAAACTGCGGATTAAGGGAGCTCATTGGTAACTTAAAAGTAAAACTTAATGATTTCACTATGAGCGATTATTGTCTAATCCTGGTAGGTGACGAGGATTTTAGAAAAAGTGGTAACTATTTTGAAATGGTTATATTTTTACGTGAAACTTTAATGTGTATAAAAAACACTAACATCATAATATGTTTGCCTACTTATAGATTTAGCCGTTATTCTGTTATGTTTAATCGGAGAGTTGAAATGTTTAATAACTTACTATATCTCGATTTACAAAATTATAATTACGCATTATTGGTAGATTCTAATCTAAACCTACGATGTGACTATTCAATGTTTTATAGTAGTGGTGCAATAAATAACAATGGTATGAAAAATGTCTTCGATAACATTAAACTAACTATAAATTTTATTGATACCAATATGATTGACATGGATTGTTTGGGTAGTTATTATGGTGATAATTCTTCTTTAGGACCTGATCAAATCACACCCGATATAAATTCTAATAGAAATCTTTTTCTCGTGTGATCACATTCCAATGTTGCACCAAAATATTAATGGTCTAATAAGTAAAATAGATCTTCTTAGCCTTTACTTGCTTGAACTTTCTCAGAAAGGTAAATCGGTGGATGTCCTGTGTATTACTGAGCATAATATGTTGGACACTGATCACACTCTTGTACATATAACTAATTATTCACTTGCATCACAATATTGCAGAAATACGCGAAGAGGGGGTTCGTGCATTTTTGTGAATGACAAACACCGTTATAAAATAATTAATTTAAAGCAATACTGCACCGCTTATATTTTAGAGTGTTGTGCTATACAACTAATAGATCACAATGTCATAATTGTATGTATTTATAGATCGCCAAAATGTAATAACGATATTCTAGGCTCTTTCTTTTACAATATTGAACAAATTTTGAATAAATATTGTAATAATAATAAGATGAAAGTGGTTATATGTGGAGACTTTAATATTGATATGATCAAATTTACCAGATCATCAAATGAATTTAAAAATCTTTTACAGATTTATAATATGAAACTAGGTGAGCATGAACCCACGCGAATAGATAGTGGCATTGATAATATAATTTGTAATATAAAGGGTAGCAAATGCGAAATCTTAGACCTAGCATTATCTGATCACACAGCTCAAATAATTAAATTCCCTGTTAATAAGACTTGTACTATTTCTCACTGGTTTTCTTTTAAAAGGGACTTTTCGGCAGAAAATATTAGTATTTTTAAAGAATCTTTGCAGTGTCTCAGTTTCAGTGATGTTTATGATAGTATAGATGCAAATAAGGCATTTAATGAATTTATTGACATTTACAAACTCTTTTATAATCTATGCTTTCCTATTAAAAGAATTAAATTTCAAACTACAAGACGACAAAAATGGATAACCAAAGGAATTAGACTATGCTGTAAACGTAAACGCGAGAAGCTATGGCTTTATAGACGTCATCCAAACCAAACTAATAAAATGTTATTTACTACATATTCGAAACGCTTAAAACAAATTATTAAATTGACAAAAAAGGCTCAAAATAACTATTTTATTAATAATGCAAATAATAAAATCAAGGCTACTTGGAGTGTTATAAATTCAACTAAAAACAACTATCCAAGAGACTGTCCCTCAGAAATAATTATAGATAATAAGCGTATAGACGATCCACAGATGCTTGTCGAGCTATTTAATAATTTCTTTATAGACCAAGTACAACCACTACCTATCCCTTTACCTACAATAAGCAATCGTCATGCATATGAATTCATTGAGTCAAATACACAGTCCTTTTTTCTATTTCCTACTACTCCTTTGGATGTATCTATGCAGAATTATTGGCAGTTTGAAAAATACTGAAAGTACCGGTCATGACGGCATTGCAACGAAGGTAATTAAAAATACAGCTAACGAAATTTCACCAATTCTTAGTTACATTATCAATCTATGTATAGAAAATGGAGTATTTCCGGACAATTTGAAAGTCTCTATTATAAAACCATTGCATAAAAAGGGAGATGCAAAGCAATTAAAAAATTATAGACCAATTGCGTTATTATCAGTATTTTCTAAAATAATAGAAAAAGTTTTCTATAAAAATATTTATTCTTTTTTATAGAAACATCATATTTTAACCGATGAACAATATGGTTTTAGAAAGTTTAGAAACATTAATATGGCTGTATATAGAATCATTAATGACATAATTACAAATATGGATAGAAAAATACCCTCCACATTATTATTGATGGATATGTCTAAAGCGTTAGATTTATGTGGATCCCAGAATTCTTCTCAATAAATTATCAAAATTTGGTATTAGAGGCAACGCCTTAAAACTAATTGAGTCATATCTAACTAATAGACGAGAATTGACATGCATTAAAAAAATTAATCTAAATACCAAAACCGAAATTACTTATTTGTCAAAACCAAGGAATATAAGTTACGGTGTGCCGCAAGGTAGCATTCTTGGTCCATTGCTATTCCTCTGTTACATAAATGATCTTCCTAGAGCTATATCACAGCCTATGACTTTATTTGCTGATGACTGTACTGTAGTATTTGCTGGAAATGATTTCAACACCCATGAAAGTAACATAAATGACAATTTGAACATCATTATTCAATGGCTAAAAGTAAATAACCTAAGAATCAACCTAGACAAAACACATATCATGACATTTAAACAAAGAATTATTTCTCCTGATCTTGACATTAAATACGAAAATAATACTATCACTGACATAGATAACACCAAATTTTTAGGTATCTGGTTAGACCAAAACCTGTCATGGAAGGTACACATAAGTAACTTAAAAAAAAATCTAAACCAATATTGCTATGCTCTATATAATCTTAAAAAACTTGCTAGCGTAAATACAGTTTTAACTGCTTACCACGCATATGTAACCACTGCACTGCGGTATGGTATTATATTTTAGGGTAATTCTTCAGAAAGAGATATGGCCTTCAAAGCTCAAAAAAAGTGTCTTCGCGCTGTATGCATGATTCATCCACCTAATAGCTGCAAAGCCCACTTCATTAATTAAAAAATATTAACTTTAGCTTCTCTATATATATGAACTGGCGGCGTTCGTCAGAGAGAATCTTAACTTGTACGAAACTCTTAATAATAGGAGACTACAGAACATTCTAAGATTAAGACAGCACAAAACAGCACTTTTCTCAAAAAGTATTTTGGGTATGGCTCCACTTATTTATAACAAACTGCCGAAACAAATGAAAGCCGAAAATGCCAGTAATTTTAAGAAAACTCTCAAAAAAGTCCTAATAAATAAAGCCTATTATTCCATCAATGAATTTTTTAATGACAAATGTATATCATGCTGAATTTGATTTAATCCATACTAATATTATAAATGCGAAAGTAAGGATGTTTGTTTGTTTGTAACGCTTTCACGCTTAAACCATCGAACCGATTTCAAAAATTCTTTCACCAATGGAAAGCTATAATATCAGGGAGTAACATGGGCTATATTTTATCCCGGTATTCCCACAGGAACGGGAACTACGCGGGTGTAAGCGACTGAAACCAAAGCGAAGCGAGGGCGGGTTGCTAGTTATATATAAATTTTTCTCTATAATGTAATATTTAATAAGCTATATACTATAATCTATGTTTCACATGCCAAACAATGGCTAAACGGAATGAGCAATATATATATTAATGTACTTATCATCTATTTTACTCTGTTTATTGTGAATAAATGAATTTGAATTTTTATATTTTAACCTTCACCTGTTACCTGATATCGAGCAAAATTAGGCAAAAAAAATCGCGTTTTTGTATGAGAGACCCCGTTAAATATTTATTTTATATTCCTTATTTATTATTATTTTAATTTTATTATTATATATTATTAAAAATATAACTGAGTATTCTGTAAATATTTCAAGTGCCTATTTACCCTACCTACCATTATCGATATCGAGCAAAAAAATCGCGTTTGTTGTTATAGCGGCAACATAATTTGTAAAAAATTAAACTGTCTAGCTATCGTGGTTCTTGAGATGCAACCTGGTGAGATATAGACGGACGGGCAGACAGCAAAGTCTTAGTAATAACGTCCCATTTTTATCCTTTTGGTACGGAACCCTACAAAGGAAGGCTATGCATGGTCACTCGAACACCCTTTTTTGACCCCAGGCAGCAAATTATGTAGTCGTGGTATCGCCCGCGCGCGGTCATTGTTGTCATACGAGCAAGCAGCACACCTCATTAGGTTCATGAGCAGTATCACTTACCATTGTAAGTGATACTGCTCATGAACTTTTGCCAGCCATGTCGAGAGTGTGATTCTATCACGTAAAGATAGTAAAGCGCAAGCACTTCAAATTCAAATCATTTATTATGTATAAACCCCGCGGGGGCACTTACATATTGTCATTTTTTTTACATTTTTCTTAAAGTTATAATTACCGCCGGATCGGAACGCAATCGCACTGAGAAGATCCGGCAAGAAACTCAGCGGGATTGTCTATTTTTTATTTATTTTCTAATTTCTTTTAAATAAAATTACATCTTACAACATGCTTATTAATAGTTCCAGTGTGATGCCATTCGAAATATTATATAATATAGTTCACAAATATAATAATAATCACAAATGTAATGAGAAAATTATGGTTGGATCAGATCCCGCAAGCGGCACCCGATCACGAGTTAACTACTAGGGCAGCCATCACTCCCCTCAACCATAATGGAGGGAAGGGAGTGATCCGCTCCTCATAGCTACCGCTAGCAGACCCTTCAGTGAGCATGATCAATCCATTTGCCATAAACATAAAACACAGATTCTCTCTCGGGCTAGACACCACCCGACACGACAGCAATGGAACGAATCAGCTTAGAAGTTTTCCTTCCTGACTCGCTCTGCCGAGTTCTTACGCGAGATAACTGCGAAACAGAAAATGGCGACGTCATACGGCAGTTCTTGGTCTATCGACTATGGTCTAAGTGATAGTCGGCAGCTTTGGTAGTGATACTTGCGATGAATTCACGGCGCTGCTCTACCCCGGGAACACATCTTTTTTTTTATTGCAAATGGTGGCAAACGAGCAAACAGTACACATGATGGTAAGTGTGCCTGCCGCTCATAGCCCTTTGCAATACCAGAGCCACAGCTAAGCCGCTGCCAGCCAAGAAGAAAGTAAAGGGAGTGTGAATTTCTTTTTATTTGAAACGGTGGCAAACGAACGAACAGTACACCTGATGGTAAGTGTTACTGCCGCTCATGGACCTTTGCTAGGCCACTGCCTACCTGGAATAAAGTTAAGGGAGTGTGAATGCCTGCAATAAATTTCGGTGATATTAAAGACATCACTAAAAGCCAGAAGCCACCCTCAGAATTTTGGATTGCCGGTTCTCTCACACACCGAAGGAAGCACAGTAACAAATTGCTACTACTCGGATGTAGATTTTTTGCGAGAGTATGGTCATACCCCGGACGGACCCACCCATGGCTGTAGACAGACAACTGTCAATAGTGTGGTCCTACTATTCCTTACTATTAAATAAAAAAACATATCTCAAAAGTATGCCTGCTGTATCTTAGCTGGAAAAACAATTGTAGGAGGGCTCCGTGTATTTCCACATTTAAGTCCCAGGGAAGGGTTCCGGCCAAACCGCATGCTGCTTCAGTCGACATGGTACGGTATCTGCGTGTAGCCCTAAGCACCATGACTTTCTTCGAATGCCAGAGAAAAGTTCTAAGACAAGTGGTCAGAGCTAACCCACACAGGTGCACCGTACAGGGTCATTGATCGAACCAGTCTCGCGTACAGCCGTCAACATGTTAGACCGCATCAACGAGCCGGGGAGTAATTTGATAAAAAATCTCCTTAAAGCATTTTGGGTTAATTCGGTTCAAGCACTGATCGAGAACCAGATAAAATACTTGAGCTTGATACTCTAAGCCCAAATATTTTATCTGGTCATCGATCGAGTGGCACCGAATTAACAGTGATTGCTGTGCTGACGGGTGTATACTTACGAGGTCTATGAAAAAGCAAATCATTCGTTTTATATAGACCTACTCTAAGCGGCAGCGTGACTCATTCAATCACCACTTCGATATCAAGTATGGCCAAAGGTAACGCTTATTTAAATTGAGTCCAAACTGGAGTAAGTCCAGTTTCAACTAATATACCATACAATCACCCGCACGAACTACCACAGCTGGGAGCAGAACAAAATAGGCGTTAGCACAAAGTCGCGCTTCACACAGCGCCCACTGCACCGCTTCAAATAACCTAGAATAAGCCGCTTAAGTCTAGAAGCACCACTTGATAACAGCGCCTGCCTGATATACCAGATTGGTAAACTATTAAATTAGTTGACGACATCTAAATACACCGCCAACAGCACCTTTCCGCCAGTGAGCGCCTTAATGATAATATGCCAGAAAAAGTTGGTCTGATCGAGGCAACCTCGCTAAGGTGCTGGCTGATGCAGGCAACCACGATTCTCTACACTAGCTTGCCATCAAGAACAACACGCTGTGCCTGTAGCACCCTGAACACACTACACACTTATCTATGATTGCCCCTGCTATATATTATGACTTCTACGCGGGCGAAGACGCGGGCAAAAGCTAGTTTAAAATATAACATGAAAATTAAAGAATGAAAAAATCAGGGTTGTACAAAATGGATAAGTGAACAATAATCCGGCGTCAAGGGTCTTAAAATTAATGCGCTTCATATAGACCTTGTGGTAACTATACTATACTGAGTAATCATTATGCGGTATTTTTAAGTTATGAATTGTTAAAACAACAAATTAAAATAAAAAAGAAATGAAATTTTGTCGTCGTTCTATTAGATTATTACTTTTTAATTATTTTTGTTTTGTAAAGAACTGTTAATGACAAATTCAATCCTTGATCATAAACACTTCTTTATAAACCAAAAATAATAATCTAAATTAATAGGTTGTAGCTAATCTTATATATATAAATCTCCTGTCACGATGTTTGTCCGCGATGGATTCCTAAACTACTTAACCGATTTTAAATTAAATTGGCACACCGTGAGCAGTCTGGTTCAACTTGAGAAATAGGATAGCTTAGATCTTTAATTATAGTCGCAATTTTATTTTATTACAAATTATTAGTCTATAATTAATTGACAGTCACAATTATCTGTTAACTCCAAAAGATTCTAACAGATGGCGATATCTGTTGACTGGATTTAAGTAATTTGTGTGTGCTCAATGAGATTCGAGAATGGTTTAGATTCACAATTGGACCCGGTAGGTGGCGCTTTATTTGAACAGAACAACGTCTGTTGGGTCAGCTAGTATTTATTATAAAATGTGTCGTGCAATATTTTCAACAAAAGTTAAACAACACTACAAATTTAGCACTTGGTGTTTTCCGGATTTGAAAGCAAACAGCGGCCGCGCATGCGCTACATGCACATTCGCGCAAGCGCCCTGCGCATTCTTACAAATTTTCGATCAGGTCACGTGTCCTGATGCAAGTTTAACATTTTTTACCCATCCAAAAAAATGGGCACAACGCTGCTATAGAGGTTTTTACTTCAAAAATCTGTTTGTAATTATTTGTTGCAACACTAGTTTGAATAATGATTTCTGATGTTGCAGATTGTAAATAAAACTACGGATTTTATCACGTTTGTATTTGATTTTTGATTGCCTGATTTTTTAAACACTTTGCGGCGTTCATGGTCAGGGTGGACTAAGATGTCTCAAGTCCAACAAGTCATCGTTATTACAAAGATTTATATTTATCTACCCTATAAAGAAAATTAAGTAGTTATTAAATTTTGACCCACATTTTGGTACAAATTTATTGCCACTATAAGAAGAAAATGATTCTATATGAAAAAAAAAGTGTGGCTGTGGTGCAATCCGGTGGTAGTATACTAGATTTAGTTTTTTAAAAATAATAAATTGTCATAATAATTACTACAAATTTAATGTTTAATAATTACTAACCATAAACAATACATATATTTTTTTTTTAATAGAGAATCATTTTCATCTTTGGAACTAGCAAAAAAAAAAAATTAGCGCAAAATTAAATTGCATATTCATAATCATATTATTTAAATTTTCAGTGTTGTTTAATTCTTATTCATTTTATTATTTTAAATATTGCAGCCTAGATACTAACCAAAATATTCTTCATTATTGATTTAGGTGTTAAATAGCCCATTTATAAAAATTTACTTATACAGACAATCAGCATTTGAAACTTCAATAGATATTTATAGCATCTACATATATCTAATCAGTTAATTACTATACATTAAAAAATACAATTTTACTAAACAAATGTCACCAGCCCAGTACATAATCTAATGCCTTAGAAATTAGTCCGCTTGATCTTTGTGGTACTGGTGCTGAGGGTATGGGTGTTGGGCATAAGGAACGAGCACCTGGTAATCTGGAACCAAATAATAACTTTAATTACCAAAAAGGTATTTTAAGCTTACATTGCAAGTCAGCAGAAGTTTAAGTAAAACACTTTGGAAGTAATAGATAATTTTAATTTGACTTATTAATTTTTGTTTATTTGTATTTATTACTTACATTCATAAATGACAGTTATCAATTATCATCAAGTAGGTACCATATGTATTAAATAAGAAATTTTTCTAATTAGCCTCATCTAAAATTAAAGTGTCTATTTTTAATGTCAAAATAATACATTTTTCGATGGTCACATGGTTATTTACACAATATCTATGCCTCAAAACTAATATAAAAAATTTTTGTCTGTCTGTTTGTTCCACGTAATCCTGCAAATGGCGGGACCGATTTTAATAAAATGATACTAATAGGTACTTGTCTATATAAGGAGTAACCTCTCAAGAAACCACTGTAAAATTTTGGCTTGAACCCGAGGCCTTATGGACTGCAATCATAATGTTTTAGTGTATGTTGGACATTTAAAATGTGAGAGCAAGGTGACTGAAACCAAAGCAAAATTAGGGCAGATTGCTAGTATATTATAATGAAAGAATACCTTTCAGAAGTGATGTTGGGGCTGGACACAGCAATTCGAGGTGGTTCTTTACACTCCACAACACCAACCATTACACCAGGTAATACTTGTCGACCACTTAGGGCTAAAGCCCTCTCTTTTTCTGCCCTGGTTGCATACCTCACATGGGCCCAGTTGCCTTGTGTGGGATACTGCTTGTCTAAAATTAAAGATTTATTGCAAATTTATTAAAGTAATCATTTTCTATGCTGCCCTATAATAGATTTTATAAATAGTAATAGGTTTAATTAAAGTATACCACATATACATAACCTACAGTAGATCAAATAAAAAAGTATTGGATCCAATAACTTTATTATTACCTCCATCCAACTGCCTCTTCATCTGAGATATCCATCAGCCCATTAATGTTATTGTTTGACAAAGTTGTCTCCTCATAGAGCCAAAGTGATAAATACCGCAATTGCCAACTGGCTGCTGTTGATAATGTAAGTTTCCCAGTACGATAGTAGTAGAGTAACCCATAGTTCTGGTGATCCCTCAAGCAGCATTTAAGACAACCATAGGGAAAATGAGAATATCCCACGTGGTGACAGGGTAAGAATACAATTCAAACCCCTCTCTTGCCGTGGGTGTTGTAAAAGACGACTAAGGGATATAATATGCATATGAAATCTATGCAAGAGATGGAAAACTTGAAACAAAATTAACATATCTTACCAGCATAGTAGATCAATTTCCCTCCCATGCAGAAGTAAGCCTGAGCCCAACAGGGATGTATATGAGCTGAAATGATGATGGTTGATTCCAAGTTGAGTGCCCTAAGAATTTGCCCACAACCCAGACTAAGCTGTTAAAGCCATCTATAGCGAATATCTAATTTAAAAAAAGGGTAATAGGTGTTGACATATTGTATTCTAAGCCCATAATGTAAAAAAGATGAAATCTTACCCAAAATAGCACCACAATTACTGAATCTAGCTAATACAGTATTGGCAGCGTTTGGTGGAAATCCAAATACAGTTACCCAGTATTCATCTTGTTCTTGACAACCATCTTGCCATGGAGTTGACATAGAATGATTATTTACTGATAAATTCATACTCCCATATCCATTTTGGTGCATGGAATTATTATTGTAAAGACTATCTTGAAATAATGATTGGTTTATTGATGGCTCATTACTTTTAATGGTATCAAATAAATCTTCTATAGGAGGCCCATTAGGTTTGTTTGAATAAGACATGTTTGATGGTGTAGGCATATTGTTATAAACACTTGGCGAAGTTGGAATGTTAGAATACATATTTTGATTGTACAGTGCTTGCTGATGCATGGAAATATTCTGGCGGTATACTTTTTGATCTGGTGTTGATGTTTTATTAGGACTTGAAGGTGACCCTAAAAAATTAAATTAATAATTAAAAGGTAAGAAACACTGAAAAGAATATTTTCATATGTGGAATTATGAAATACAGTCATTTATACATTGTTTCGGCAAATATCCACTGGTAAATATAATCCGAAATTAATAACATATTATGGAAATATAATAATTAGGAAAACTCACCGAACGCGAGACTCCGACCTTTGGTAGGTGACAAACTGTTAGTTCGAGGAGTAGTAGGAGGGTTTATTTCACCCAAAAGGAAAGGTGGTAAGTATCCTACGTTCGGACTATTTGAAGGTGAGTGTGTTGGGCTACCCAAAGTCATAGGCTCCATCATTTCAAGTTTAATTTGTAATGCTTTTATCTATAATCTTCTGTCTCTAATGAAATATGAACGTCTTATTTTTATTTATCACTATATAATAGCCTAGTCGGCACGTTTTTTAACTTTTACCGTTGACATTGGATGATTTAATTTGACAAAATAAAAATAAATTAAGAAATGATGAATTTTGACAGTGGCAACACTTGCCACTAAGACAGAATAAAATGTTTTTTTTTAATCAGTACCTTTTTTTTTTTTTTTTTTGTTGGTCGCGCCTCCGCACCACTCCATCCGGGGCGACAGAGGGGCTTAAGCACGCAACTCCCGCGACCCACCCGAAAACCACGTCGCCTTCGTCGTTGGGCCGACCACTGGAGCAGCGTTTAACTTGTCGTCAGTGGTCGGCCCGACGGAATACCCCCTATTGGGGTACCCTCCCATCGACCGACGTCCCCCCCTCGGGGAGGACGTCGGTCTTTCCTCACGCGGTCGGCCTCTCGGCGGGTGACGGACTAATCCCCGGTCACGTCACCCGCGGCCTCGGCTAGGGCGGCATGAGGCGCAGATAGTTGCGCCTGCGCCGCCCCAGTCGCCGGCGGCGGATCTCCTCATCGAGGCTGCGCTCCTCACGCAGGCGATCCGCCGCCTCCTTCCGCGAGATCACTGTCTCGCAGAAGGCTGCGACCGCGTCCCAATTCCCGACGCTGTCGACCATCGCCCTAGCGATAGCCGGCAGCGTCAGGTCCGTACCGATGATTGCGACGAGTTCACAGCGCTGCACTGCCCAAGCCCCGAAGGCCTCGAGCGTATGGCGTGCCGTGTCCTCGTCGCAATCGCAGTGGTGGCAGGACGGTGTACTCTCCCTCCTAACGACCTTGTGCAGGTATTTGGCGAAGCACCCATGCCCCGTCAAAACCTGCACCAGTCGGAAGGAGAGCACCCCGTGCCGCCTCTCCAACCACTGCATCAACACCGGCCGGAAGGCCTCCACGGTTCGCACCCCGAACCGAGGCCTCTCCAGCCGGACTGCCCAACGGGCGATGACGTCTCGGCGGGCGTCGACGCGCCAGGCGGTGAGATCCCTTAACGAGACCACACCGCCCTCCGCTCGCACTCCCGTCACCCGCCGATATAGTCCGGCGAGCATCTCCGCCTCCAGGTCCCACGGGGGAGTCCCGGCCAGTAGGCACGCTGCCTCCGTCGCCACCGTGCGGTATCCGCGGATGGCCCTGACCGCCGTGACCTTCTGTGGTCGCCACAGAAGGGCCCTAAGTCGGGCGGTCATGGACCCCGCCCACACCGGTGCGCCGTACAGGGCCATCGACCGGATGACCCCCGCGTACAGCACGCAGCGCTCGGTCCGCCCACGTTCGGCATAAGCCACGATAGGGCGGACGCCGCGCCGACGAGCCGTGGAGCGAGCCTGCGGAAATGCTCCCGAAACCACCATCGCCCGTCGAGCACCAGGCCCAAGTACCTCATATGGGCCCGGATGCTGATGTCGACCGAGTGGACGGTGATCGAGACGCCGATGGGAGGGCTCATAGTGCGCCCATGGAACAAGAGGGCCTCCGTCTTGTCCAGGGCGACCCTCAACCCCAGCGCCTCGATCCGCCTGACGACCTCCTCGGTACCCGAGGTCGCCAGGCTTACCGCCTCTTCTAGCGTTCCACCGCGGGCTGTGACGAGCGTGTCGTCGGCGTAACAAATCACGCCCAGCCCGGGCGGGAGGCTCCCCCTCAACGCCCAGTCGTAGCCGATGTTACACAGGGTGGGTCCGAGGACCGACCCCTGTGTAACGTCATGGGCGTCATGGGCGTTCGCACAACGTCCCCTGCTCGGTCGGTGCAGAGGACGCTGCGCCCCTCCAAATAGTCTGCCACTAGCCGCCTCAGGTAAACTGGCACCCCGTGATACCGGAGCGCCTCCCTGATGCAGCTGAATGGCAGAATTTAATCGGTACCTAAGTACTTTCTTTCAGACAGTAAACGTAGAAAAGGTATGTATCGTATATAGGTAGTAGAATATATATGGGTGAATATTTGCAAATGAACATATTAGACAATTTTAAAGAATGAAAAAATAGCACTTACAAAACTGTTCTTTAGATATTCAAAGCAAAGCTGAGATTATACACGTACAAAAAATGCGTCAGACCAAAAAATAAGTCTTTATATACGTCACAATTTGGATCTGAAATTATTGTGCAAACGGTAATGAGAAATTAAATAAATGGTAAAGAGAAAATAAATGATGAATTTTGACAGTGGCAACACTTGCCACTAAGACAGAATAAAATGTTTATTTTTTTTTAATCGGTACCTAAGTACTTTCTTTCAGACAGTAAACGTAGAAAAGGTATGTATCGTATATAGGTAGTAGAATATATATGGGTGAATATTTGCAAATGAACATATTAGACAATTTTAAAGAATGAAAAAATAGCACTTACAAAACTGTTCTTTAGATATTCAAAGCAAAGCTGAGAGCATACACATACAAAAAAATGCGTCAGACCAAAAAATAAGCCTTTATATACGTCACAATTTGGATCTGAAATTATTGTGCAAACGGTAATGAGAAATTAAACAAATGGTAAAGAGAATTGCGGGTTTGGAGCTAACAACTCATACCTATACCTATTTATTGAATAGGTAAGGATAGATAGAAACCAAAAAAGTGACGATAGAGATAATAAATATTTAATACAACTGTACAAATATCAAACCACTACTGTAAGAGAAGATTGAAGCATGTGCTACACGGTTTCAAACTGTGGTTTGAAACAGATGTTTGAAACAGTGTAGATAGATGTTTTATGTCAAATTTCGTATGACCTTTAAACGCTCTTGGTAGTGAGGCTTGTGTTTCAAACCGTATAGCCGCTTGTTTAAAACCAAGCGAACGACAGTCACGCTGCAGAAGTCAGCGCAGATGCACGCGACGACGTTCTGTGCACAAAATGGCGCGTGGGCAGACAGAACGCAATCGTGATTTTATTACTTAACTTCTCGAGTTATACAAATAGTTGCCAGCCTTTGGGACTTAAATTGTAAAGGGTATAAAAATAAAATACAAAGAAGAAATGCGTGGGATATTTTAATTTTTTCCTTCACACACAAAAGTGCAAGACTTACTCCAACTTTTTATTGTTTTGATAGGTAAGGCGCCATGACGTCGTTGTAGTGAATATACGGTACGCGAGCGTAAAGGCGTCCTATCCGCGCCACGTTCTCTAAACACTGTTGGTTTCAAACTAGCTTAAAAACCATGTAGCCAGCAAAGTACTTTCTGCTTTTCCTGTTTCAAACCATTGTTTGAAACCGTGTAGCGCATGCTTGACAGTGAAAAAAGTGACAGAAAAAAGCACAGACAGTGCTATTTTGCGCTTTTCTTGAATCTGAAATTTGTAGTGATTTAGTAATTTACACGACAGTTTAAATATAGCATGTATTGAAACAATATTAAATATAAATAGAAAAAATACCTACTTACCATTCCAGCTTGCTCCTTACCATTCGGGTAAAATGTGAACGGGAAAAATAGTAAATAGTAAAATGGTAAGTAGATATTTGGAAACATTTGTGTACGTTACATTATTTATTAGACTTATGAGACTAAATACGTTATCAGACGAGAAATAATCTTATGGCAAATATTTAGATCATTAATTAAATTAATCTGAACAAATAAAAAGAAAAACCTTTAGAAGACATGAACGGCAAGGAGATTTTATTTTGACCTGGACGATTTTTTGTAGATTATTAATTTTTCGTTAGCGCCAAATCGCTCTTTAAGACGTGTAGTCAGCTCAAGTCACTAGCGGACACTGAGGTCGTGGTGGGGAGTCATCGTGAGGATTACATTTACCATTGGGTACAATTCTATTTTACTGTCAGTATTCGCGAACGGTAAGTAGTACGAAGAGTGGGACAATTTTTGAATTGATATAAAATTAACTGAAACTGTTCTTTATATCATATATTTTATTTTAGTTTATACATTAACTATTATATTTACTAAATAATAAGGAAAAATGTTATTCTTCGAAGGTTTCGTTTAATTTTTCTTATCATAATGGTTGAAAATTGAGAAAAGGGACACGAATGGTAATGAGGTTTTGGGCACTAATTTTTTAATAAAATGGCTTATAGCTTATAAAACACAATAAATTGATCTGCAATATATGCCCCACTTAATTAACTATGTATATAAAAAAAGTGATCAATATCGATTAAGGTTAGGTTGTGTTATTCACAGCGAGACATCAAAAATGTACGTTTTCAAATATTCAGCCACATACATAAAATATTTAAAATTCATTATTATGTATAAGTAGCATTTTTTATTCAGAACATGGCCCTAGAAAGAATAGCGTGATATATTTTAGTTATTATCAATCTGAATCTGGTCTTTCTAAATTCATTTTTTAAAACGTTACGTCATAGAAAAATATTGAATCCTAACTTCTTCTCGACTTCAATTAGCATTTGTGGACTTTTTAAATTCCTTGTTTTCTATTTACTGTCAAACAACAAAAGTCTCTATCTGGTATATTCCGTTTCCCGAAAGAGTTCCTTTGCCGTAATGTTGGACCCTCTGCATTTCTCTGTCTGTCACACAGAACAATTTACTTGGTCTGTCAGAAACGTCAAACAGTGAAGTTGCTTATTAGCATTTGTAGGATTTATTGTTCTATTGTTGTTATAATCATGTCTAAGACGTTAAAAAGTGGTGAAAAAGTGATGTTGCTAAAAGTTAAAAGTTTTTGTTAACGCGAAAAGGTTAACAGAGTACCATTCTTCTTCTTCTTCTTAGTTAATGGCAGTGAGCTACAATAATATGAGCTACTGGTGCCAGTGTCGAGTATATTGATTATTATTCACGTCTTTAGTCTTAGTCTTTCAGTCAGTCATTAGCATGACTTGGTGCTGATATCCAAGTCATGTGTCTCAGGAAATTTGGGCAGAATGTCAAAATGCACGTAATTCACTATTATATAATTTTCACTACATTTCAGAATTTTATCTGCATTATATTACATAAAATATCAGCAAGATTATTGAATATAACACTTTAAAACATTAAAATAATGAAAAGAATATAAAAGCGCGACATGACATTTTGACATTCGCCTCAAAAGTCAGAGTACCATTAATCCCATTTAAATGCGCGTTGTTTCCATTACAGGCTAGTAAAATAGGGATACCAGATTCCAATTATTTACCCTGCCTTTTAAAAAATAAGTTCAGTCACTGTACATCTTCCTCGCATCTAAACTTGTAACTATATTTTTTTTATTTTACTATATTAAGTATTATATTTAATAGTTATTATACTATTAGTAATGACGCGATAAAGTTCTAATAAAAATATCCGGTCATGTTGCGTTAAGTTGAGACTTCATGTTTTGTGCGCTACTTTTTTCGTTTTATTATGAAGTCGTCATAAGAAAGTTATTTTTTGAGGTCGTCACAGTCGTCACGTCAAATCGAAAACAGCCGACAGCACCAGAAATTTCAATTTAAAATCAATTCAATGTGACTATAGGTATATTAATTTATTCATTATAGGTTATACCATACTATTTATGTGTGTATACCATACCATATTTTTATCAATATACAATTTCATTTAAATAAAATTATATACAGCAACAGCTTATAATAGCTCTAGTGTGATGCCTTTTGAAACATGATATGATAAAAACGAATATAATGAAAAGATTATGGCTGGGCCAGATCTTGCAAGTGGCATTCGATCACGAGTTAATTACTGGAGCAGCCATCACTCCCCTCAACCATAATAGGTTGTGGTAGACTTTATAGTCGCCACATAGAAACTCTTTGGAGTTTCATATTCTTTTAATTATTTAAAGTACTGTCATTATTATACCATTCTATGTATCAATTTTGAGTTGAATAAAGCCATTATTTGGTCATGAATATTATTGTTATTTCATAACAATTTATTCAACTCAAATAATAAAATAAAATTGTTGCCTGAACGAAGATTTTAACATGAAAAAATATAATGATATCTGATGTTTACGCGAGCACTACACATTGTAAATAAAACTACTTTTACGGATTATATCGCGTTTGTATTTGATTTATGATTGCCCGACGTTTCGAACACTTTGCAGCATTCATGGTCACGGGCGGACTAAGGTGTCTCACGTCCAACAAGTAATCGTTATTACAGACATTTACAATCAAGAAATTTACAAACAAGAAATTTATCGGGTAGATAATTGTAAATGTCTGTAATAACGATTACTTGTTGGACGTGAGACACCTTAGTCCGCCCGTGACCATGAATGCTGCAAAGTGTTCGAAACGTCGGGCAATCATAAATCAAATACAAACGCGATATAATCCGTAAAAGTAGTTTTATTTACAATGAAAAAATATCTTCGTCCAATTGTGTTAGATCTCGATCCTTCGTCACCAACGGCATCTCAAGAGTGGACTCATTGGCTCTCTATATTTAATAATTTTTTACTTGCCAATGATACCGGAGAAAAGGTCAGTAATACAATAAAAATGCAACTTCTTATTAATCACGTGTCACCAAAAGTATATGAATTTATAAATGAATGTACTGCTTATGAAATTGCGCTAAGCACACTCGACGGCATATATAATAAACCAAAAAATGAGATTTTTGCCCGACATATATTAGCCTCACGAAAACAGCAGCAACATGAAAATATACAACAATATATACAACAATTAAAAATTCTCAGCAAGGATTGTCAATTTAAAGATGTCAATGCAGAAAATAACAGGAATGATTTTATCAGAGATTCCTTTATTGCTGGCATTAATTCTAATTAAATTCGTGAGCGATTACTTGAAAATTTTAGCTTAACTTTGGATGAAGCAGTTAGCCAAGCACAAGCAATTGAGACAGCTGAACATAATGCACAAAAATTTAATAATGATATTGATAATGATCTGATCATAGCTTTGCCTAATATAACAAGACAAGAGAGAAAGAAATCTCCTATTGAAAGTCGTCCACTGAAACAGTGCTTCTTCTGTGGGGGTGAAATTCATCGGCGCTCAAATTGCCCTGCTTTAAACGTTAACTGCCAAAATTGCCAGAAAAAGGGGCATTATGCAAATGTTTGTAGAAATCCTAAAACAAACCTTAATGGCATTACAAACGAGATGAAAACATTTAACGTTATTGCTCTCGCTGCCCCAATGAGCCTTCAGAAGTCTGTTGTCACAATTAAAGTTAATGATAAACAAGCTAGTGCCTTATTTGACTCCGCACTAAAAGCTTCATCAATTACGATTTCTTTATGAAATCTTCTTTTAAGAAAATAGAATCTACAGAATCTGTAACGATGGCGCAGACAACGCATGCAATTAATTGTGAAGGACTCCTTCTGGCAACAATCATTCTAGATGATAATATATACAAAAATGCTCCACTTCTTATTGTAAAATATCTTTGTACTGATATTATTATAGGACATGATATATTGAAAAAACATTTGAAACTTGAAATAAATTTTGGTGGACCTCGGAAACCACTTCAAATATGTAGTGTACTAGCTTCATCTTTATCACCAGTGTCTTTATTCTCAAATTTAAATAGCAACTGCACTCCAATTGCAATAAAATCTAGGAAATACAATATTGATGATTTGAAATTCATCGAAAAATGAAATAAATCAACTTTTATCTGACGGTGTTATTGAAGAAAGTAGATCGCCATGGCGCGCCCAAGTTCTTATTACTAAAAATGAAAATCACCGCAAAAGATTAGTTATAGATTATTCTCAAACCATCAATAAATATACGGATTTGGACGCATATCCCTTACCAAATATGGAAAAGATGGTGAATGATATCTCTAAATACGAATATTTCTCTAAAATAGATTTAAAAAGTGCTTATCAACAAATTTTAATATTAGAATCTGAAAAACAATATACAGCCTTCGAAGCATGTGGTAAGCTTTATCAATTTTGTAGAATACCGTTTGGTGTAACAAATGGAGTAAGTGCTTTTCAAAGGGTTATGGACTGGCTGATTAAAGAAGAACGTTTAACAGATACATTTGCTTATCTAGATGATGTGACGATATGTGGCATAGATAAATCA
Source organism: Lymantria dispar (assembly GCA_032191425.1). Lineage (NCBI taxonomy): Eukaryota > Metazoa > Arthropoda > Insecta > Lepidoptera > Erebidae > Lymantria > Lymantria dispar. The sequence continues at coordinate 4,484,158 of CM063442.1, read as the reverse complement.
AGTCATGATATAAATTTACAAAAATTCATGAACGCTGTAGATAAATATAAGTTAACTGTAAACAAAGGTAAATCTATGTTCTCACTAACTTCGATAAATCTTCTAGGATATAATATATCGAATAAGTCTATTAAACCAGATCCAGATAGACTCGAACCGCTTATCAGCATGCCGCCTCCAAAAGATAATTGTTCACTAAAACGAGTTTTAGGTATGTTTTCACATTATTCTAAATGGATACCACGGTTCTCTGAAAGAGTGCACGATCTCGTGAATCCAGTATTTCCTTTAAATGATAAGATTAAATCAGCATTCGAAGACATAAAAACTTGCATTGCAAAAGCTACACTATTTTCTATTGATGATAATAAAATATTCACAGTGGAAACAGATGCTTCTGATAATGCTATTGCGGCTACATTAACACAGGAAAGACGCCCTGTAGCATTCTTTTCACGAACACTATCTATGACAGAAAAACGACATTCAGCTATAGAAAAAGAAGCTTATGCTATTGTGGAAGCTTTACGTAAATGGCGACATTTTTTGATCGGAAGACCATTCCGACTAATAACAGATCAACGATCAGTTTCTTTTATGTTTAACCACAGTCACAAAAGTAAAATAAAGAATGAAAAGATAGAACGATGGCGAATAGAATTATCTTGTTACAAATATGATATTATTTACAGACCAGGCAAGGAAAATGACGCTGCCGACGCATTATCACGTATCTGCGCTATACACACAGATTCTAAATTGAAAGATTTACACAGTGAATTATGTCATCCTGGTGTAACCAGAATGGCTCATTGGATACGAAGTAAAAATTTACCATTTTCCGTAGAGGAAATAAAAAAGGTTATCAACACTTGTCCGGTCTGTGCAATCGTAAAGCCACGTTATTATAAGAATAACAGCTGTCTAATAAAAGCTACTTCACCATTCGAAAGGCTAAATATAGACTTTAAGGGTCCAGTACCTTCACAATCATCTAATAAATACATACTTACAATTGTAAATAAAACTACTTTTACGGATTATATCGCGTTTGTATTTGATTTATGATTGCCTGACGTTTCGAACACTTTGCAGCATTCATGGTCACGGGCGGACTAAGGTGTCTCACGTCCAACAAGTAATCGTTATTACAGACATTTACAATTATCTACCCGATACAGAAAATAGTTATAACTTTATTAAATTGTTACCCACATTTTAGTACAAATTTATTGCCAGTGTAAGAAGAAAATGAATCTATATGAAAAAATTATATTGTTTATGGTTAGTAATTATTAATTATTAAATTTGTAGCAATTATTATTACAATTTGTTGATTTAAAACTAACAAAACTAATATACTACCACCGGATCGGAACGCGGCCACACTGAGAAAGATCTGGCAAGAAAACTCAGGGGACATGATGCTAAATTAATATTGATTTTTTATTTTAGATGCGGCTTACTAAAAGACTTTTGATTTATAAAATTATCTTTAACCATTATTATTGTGGGTCAAATCTATACAATAAGTGCTCACAGTATCATGCCAGTCTTGTGATGGTCTCTTTGGATTTATTTTTAATTATGTTTATAACAGGATCCCAGCTTGATGGTAATACCCAGCCATCTTCTCTATTGAAATTTTTGTGTTTTTTGATTTAAATAGCCTCGCGTACCATTCTAGGCAGGTATCGGTGTTCCTTTGTGAGGACTTGAGGTTTATCAAACCTAATGTTATGGCGGGAGCGGTCCTGACTATGTTCACAGACTGCAGACTTAGTGTGACGGCGGTGGTCATGGTCATGGACTCCGCCCACACCGGTGCGCCGTAGAGGGCCATCGACCGGATGACCACCGCGTACAGCTGTCGGCATGCAGCGCTCGGTTCGCCCATATTCGGCATAAGCCATGATAGGGCGGATGGCACGCCGACGAGCCGTGGAGCGGACGGGGCCCATGGAACAAGAGGGCCTCCGTTTTGTCCAGAGTCACCCTCAATGCCAGCACCTCGATCCGCCTGACGATTTTTCGGTGACAAGAGTCACCAGGCTTACCGCCTCTTCTAGCGTCCCACCGCGGGCTGTGACGAGCGTGTCGTCGGCGTAACACATCACGCCCAGCCCGGGCGGGAGGATCCCCCGCAACGCCCAGTCGTAGCCGATGTTCCACAGGGTGGGTCTGAGGACCGATCCCTGTGGAACACCGCACGTCATAGGCGTTCGCACAACGTCCCCTATTCGGTAGCCTAGGTATCCACCCGGTCCAACTGGTTGACAGAGGACAGTCACGAGTGAACGATGGCTGCCTCCGCCAGCAGGTCTTGGTCCAAGCGACGCACAGCCCATCGCGGGAATGCGGGACGTCCGTCCGCCCTGTCACCCCTGCCGGGCGTCGGGATTGTCAGGGAGACCTCCATCCGGATATACCGGTGGTCCGATAAGCCTCAACCTCCTCCTCGACGCACCAGCTCTCCACACATGCGGCGACCTCAGGGCTAGCGAACGAAAGGTCCACTATCGACCCGCCCTGCTGCCACACGCACGTATGCACCGAGCCCCTGTTCAGCAAACAGAGGCCCAGTGCCGCCGCCCAGTCCTCAACCGCCCGTACTCGGTCGTCCGTCTCGGAGGACCCCCACGCCACGGACTTGGCGTTGAAGTCCCCCAGTACGAACACCTGGCGCGGTGCCAATCGCCGTAACAAGGCCCCAAGATGGTGAGGGAGGCCCCGAAATCAGCCACCCTCCAGCTAGGGGAGAGATAGACTCCGAAGAGCGTAATCTCTCCCCAGTCCGCCGCTACGTATCCGACGCTCCTGTCCCTAAGGATCAGAGACGACGAAGGCCACGACGTGGAGGCGACGATTGCCACGATACCGTCGGTGCTGCCCAGCCAATTTGGCCGGTCGGGCACCGCGTACAGCTCCGCGGCTACGGATACTCCTATCAACCACTCCGCCATGGCTTGCAGGAAAACGTCCTGCGCATCGGCGGAGTGGTTGAGATTAGCCTGGAGGAGACGAATGGATACGGGGTCCATTAACGGTCCGTATCCATCGTCACCTCCTCCGCGCTAACGGGCGAGCGGGTCGCGCTCGGAGCGGGAGCTGGCCGCCCCGCCCCTTTTTGGCCGATGCCGGGGACTGTAGTCCCCAGAGCTCATGCGGTGTGTGGCAGGCCTATTGCCTGCCGCACACGCGGGGCAGTGGGGCACCGCAGAGCACGATGCCGCCTGATGTCCAGACTGACCGCAACGGAAACATGGCCTGCTGCAGTCAAAGCAGTTTCTGCATGTCGGTGGGGTAGGCCCAACCGCCATGCATTTATAACACCTCGCGGGCCGGGGCTCTAGCACGGTTACCCGCGCCGAGCTCCAGCCCACGAGGAGCTTGCCTGAGTCAGCCAATTACTTGACCGACTCCACTAGGCACTGCATCCAGGCAGCACCGATGCCGCCCGGACCAGGGCGGATGGTGCCAATCCGGACGGTGTCCGAGGCACATTCGGTACGCGCCATAATGGCCTCCCGGACGCCCTCCACCGTCACGGAATCGTCCAAGCCCGTCAGGCGCATTTCTGCGCACTTGAGAGGCCTGGCGATCCGGACTCCATCCTCTGGCCCGAACAGCCCACGCAGCTTCGAGGCCACACTATCGGCTGCCTTGGCGCCCTCGGCCCCAGGGAACTCGAGAATTCGAGCCCCTGTCCGGGCCGTGCGGGTCCTAGCTTCGACGCCTCCGATGTCGGAGACGTCCAGCTTCCGCCGGGCGCGTTTTAGGACGGCCTCATAGTTGAGCCCCCTCTCGGCCGCCTCAGGCAACACGGTGATGACCACCGCGGCCGTCTTCGGCGACCTGAGGCCCCTGCGCGACCTTTTCCCCTTGCCGCCGGCTCCCGCCTGGGGAGCTATGGCCACAGCGGCACTCTTGGCCGCCGCTCTCCGCTTCTGGCGGCGTGCCTTCCTGCTCCGCTCAGCCACCTGCCAGCCCTGTTCGAGCCTGGCAGCAGCGCTGAGCACAGCAGGAGCGGTCGTGGGTGCATTGCGCGGCCCGGCTTTGGCGGGAGCCGGCACCTTGCCGGCCTTCTTGGCCCGCTTGAGCCCAGCGGCGGCCGCAGCGTAGCTCACCACGCGGCCACCCTAACAGGGCAGCGGGGTGGGAGCCGATGCTTGCGGCCGCCTCGCCTTATCCGCGGCGAGCGGTGGCCGGAGGGGTGGCTCGGGTGGAAGACGATCCGCCACGGCCTTGATGCGCGCATTCATCATCAGCGCCAGCCTGGCGAAGGTGACGCGCATCGCTCCCTCCGGTATGCCGTGCACTGCGGGCAACGGCTCCTCGCCCTTCTTGGGCCCGCCACGCTTCTTGGAGGCGCCCACGGCCAGCGCAGTGGGCGCAATCGGCGCAGCAGGTACCACGGGCGCAGGCGGCGCCACGGGCGCAGACGACGGGCCCGCCCTTTCCGGCGCAGCCCGTTTCGACGGCGAGGCCGGCGCCGGCGGCGTGGCTGGCACCAGGCGCGCGAACTGGGCCCGCAGGTCGGCCATTTCCTTGGCCAACCCGCGGTTCTCCCGTCGCACCGCCGATAGCACCGTCTTCAGTTTGCGGTTGCGTTCTCGCAAGCCGGAGACCTCCTTACTAAGGCGGGCGTTCGCGGCCTGTAGGGCCGCCACCTCGCCACTGTGGCCAACCGGACCCGGTGTCCCCGACCTCGCCGCCACCGCCGATCCGCGGCCTCTGCGTCCCCGGCGCGCGGTCGGGACCTTGGGAGGAGGCATGATAGGATTCCCCTCCGAGGTCGGAGATCGAGCCTCCACCCTTTTGCAGGGGGCGCTTCCGGACTCTCTTCCTACACCCACTCCCTCCTAACTTTTGGGGCCGCTGTCGAAGCCCCGGCGGCCCCCCTAACCACTACCTCCCTAGCTTCCACCATCCCGGACTTACCACCAACCAGCATCCCGGACGGCCCTGTGACGCACTCGCCACCCTTCTTTTTATTTTAGCCGGCTCTCGGCCCCTCCTCACCGGACGGCTCTGTGGCCCTGCCACCCTCGTCCGCCGACATCTCGGAGACAGACGGCCCTACGGCACTGCCGCCCTCGTCTGTCGACAGCGCGTACGCCACGTTGCTCCTGGAGCTGTTGGATAGCTCCGTCGAGCTGCTTCTCCGGCGCATAATTTTCGACGACCCTACAGCACCGCCTCCCTCATCTTGCGACGGCTCTGCGGCGGTGCCGACCTCATCGCTCGACAGCCCCGTCGAGCTGTCGCTTCCTCCGCGCCTCTTTGGGGACGGCTCTGCGGCTTTTCCGCCCTCGTCCCGCGACGGTCCTGCGGTTGATCCGCCCTCGTTGCTCTCCTCACCGCCTGACAGCCGGGCAGTACGGGCGTCCACTTTTTGTGACGGCTCTGCGGTGGCTGCGGTCACACCGCCCTCGTCGCTCGCGGCCGCGGCGGCAGCTAGTTGTGCCTGCCGCGCCGCCTCCTTCTTCACTGCCTCCCTCCTCGCACGCACTATGTTGGAGTGTACGGTTGTGGCTATTAATTTCCTCCTCTTCCTCACCCCCTTTGGAGCCTCCTGGTGTTGTGCCGGGCTCTCAGCTACAGAAGCAGTGGTGGCCGCCCTCCCATACGATCGGAGACTGACCGTGCCGGTGTTTGTGCGCATCCCGCGCTCAGACACCGGCACAGTGAGGGACTCCCCGGCGTGGCCGGGACCCTCTGGAGTAGGTATGTCCATTTTAACCTCTGCCATTCTTGGTGGATATTTTTAAGTCTTGTCTTGACTACCACTCTAACGGCTGGACGCCCGCGCGCTTTTTAACCCACCAACCATTCATCCCCTCGCCGAGTGGCCAAACTTAGGGTTAGGGGTAATTTTTTATAGGTGTTTTCTTCCCCGCGGTCCAAAGACCAGCGGCCCTGTGAGCTTCAGCCGCAGTCACACTCAGGGTTACGGTTTGGGCCTTCCGGGTCTGGCCGCTCGCGAGCGACCGACCCGTCACGCCCTCGGGCCGTGACGCCACCGTCTCTGGCGACGGAGTGCCATGAGGCACATCCGCCCCATTGGCCCCGGGTCAGATCCGCCGTGCGCTCTGCCATCAGAGTCGCACGCGGAGACGCCCTTCCGCCGAATTATAATTATAATCCGCCAGTTATTGAATAGGCTTCAGGGCACAAAGTATAAAACACAAACATTTTGCGATATGATTAAAGTCCGGTATAAAAAGCAATACCCTTATCATCATTTCTAAAGGATTCTTATTGTTGTTGATTGTGTAGAATTGGTAATTTTTTTGTGTTGCACATTCACGAACAGTAACAATATCATTTTGCAAATTTTCCGAATTATATGCACTGTTTTCTTGGATGCATTATTGTGTATACAATACTTTCCAGAACTGTCAGTAGCAACAAAACTTCCCGCGTAAGGATTTAAACGAGTACATAGAGATGGCGATCTGAGATCGATTAATCGAAGAATCGATTGTTCAGGCCTTAAAGATTGATTTTATAAATCGATACGAAGCACTGAATCGATTCTTTACCCCAGAAAATTGTCGTGTGATTTTTTTCTGCCACTCGATATTAAGTAAGACTAATATCACCTTCAGATTTTCTAAAAAAAATACTTGAGAGGTGTCAAGGGACGCCCGGATGGAACGAAGTTCCTTTCGATTAATTAGTGAAGGAATTGTAATAAAATTTTATTTTAAAGCATTAATAAAAACGTAATTGTACATTATTAGTATATAGATTATATTTTATATATTCATATATTAAATAATAAAAAATAATATAATATTAATATTATATTATTTAATAAATACATTATAATTATTTTATTTGTAGGTATAATGTAATTTATTACATACTATATATATATATATATACTTTCACGATTTTGATTTGTTTAATACAAGTATTACTTCTGTAAAAACTAGACTAAGTGAGCATTTCTCTGTTTATGGGGGTGTCAGTGGTAGCATTCTTTAGTATAAGTATTCTTTCTTTTTCATTTCTTCGGTCTTTGCGTTTGAGTATGTGATTGGTTTCTCCTCACTGTCGACTGATGTTTTTCTCCTATTGTAATAAATTATCTATCTATCTGTAAGAACCTATAATTGGCTATCTGTTGTTATTCTGCTGTAATATATTATATGTAAGCTGTTGGTTCTGCTATAAATAAATAAATTAATTAATTAATAAATAAATAAATATTTATATTATTAAATAATATATATGTAATAACATAATATATATTATCATAATCACTACATAGTATAAAACAAAGTCGCTTTCTATGTCCCCATGTCCCTATGTATGCTTAAATCTTCAAAACTACGCAACGGATTTTGATGCGGTTTTTTTTTAATAGATAGAGTGATTGAAGAGGAAGGTTTATATGTATAATAACATCCATTAAATATTGGAGAAATACTGTTATTTTTGAGGTTTCTAATGTGATGTCGTAAATAATTAAATTATTTTCCGCTTACATTGCAAACGCAGGATGAACCCTACGAGATTTATCAAAATAATGTACTAAGTATTGTACATATTAAAAAAGTCTACAGAAAACTCCGCGATGGTATATGTCTTATCTCTTATGGATGTCCCACAGTAACATTTTTTTGTCATTATACTTTTTACGACAAATAATGGTTAATTTTCGAAGTGATTTTAACCAGTATAGTATTAATCCTTATCCAATTAAATACCTTAAATACATTGTAAATTTAATATAGATCTATATGGCCCTGTACATCATATGATTTAAATGAATATTTTCGAAGATATTACAGATTTAAAAATTGCGGGATGTAGCGTTGGTGTGGCACTCGGCTCGGCACAACAGAGCCAGAGACTTTTTCAAAGTAGCTGCGTTCTCAAAATCTAATAAACCAAACTAAAAAGTAAAAAATAAATTATAGTTTAAAAAACTAAAAAAAAACACTCTTTTAAAATTTATTGAATTAAAAATAAAACTGTAGTAATCAATTGAAAAATTGATGTTATTGTACAAAAAGCGTGGGGGCTTGATTTTAACTGTTGTTAATATTTTATCAATAGTTTATTATATCTGTAGTTATTATCACAAGCACCCCAGCAATTTTTCAATTGATTACTAGAGTTTCATTTTTAATTTTTTAATTCAATCAATTTTAAAATCGTTTTTTTTAGTTTTTAAACTATAATTTATTATATACAACGTTCACAGTTTTTCTGTAGTGTATTTAATATCAGCACTGCACCCGTGCGAAGCCGGTGCGGGTCGCTAGTATATTATGTGTAAGAAACATGAATACTCAAAACAATCAGGTTTTAATAGGTAGAGAGAGAGAGAGAGAGAGAGAGAGACAGATAGAGAAACACGCGCACTCCGTACGGTTTACAACTATAGCAAAAATTGTCGTTACAGCTTTTGGTCTTAATTTTTTCCGTCTACCCCCCTTTCGCAACGCGCGATAAGGAACTTCGTTCCAAAAAGCTCATCACATATTTACTTTCCGGACTTCCTAAAGAAAAGAAAAAAGTCATCACAAGCACGTGAAAAGATTGATAGATCAATTAACCGGGAATCGATCCTTCAGACCTCAATTTTATTGTGAATCGATTCTTTGGACAAGAATTTGAATTGATCTTTTTCAGAAAGATCGCCCATCCCTACGAGTATATATTGAAAAGTGGCGCACTCGAAGAGTTTTTGGCGGGAATCTGAAGTGTCATGTGGTGTTCTTGTATTATATTCAATATCTTAGTGTTTTAACGTGTTATATTAAATAATTTTGATGGCATTTTATATAATATATAGTGGCAAAACTGCTGAGGTGTAGTGAATATGATATAAAATTGCTATACATACCTTTTTGTTTCCACCAAAATTCTCAGAAGATACCCTTAACAGTGGCCATTACACTGTTGAGGGCGACACTTTGACTTACTGACAGACCATTACTGACATGAAGAAACTGAGAACTTGAAAAGATAATTGACTTTTGACGCGAATGTCAAAATGTCATGTAGCGTTTTTATATTTTTTTCATTATTTTAGTGTTTTACGGTGTTATATTGAATAATTTTGTTGATATTTTATGTAACATAATGTTGATAGAATGCTGATATATAGTGAATATGATATAATAGCGAATTGCGTGCATTTTCACATTCTGCCAAATTTTCCAGAAGAAGCTTGATTTGGCTATCAACACTAAATCAATGTTAACGACGGACTACTTACGAAGACTAAAGACGTGACTAATTAATTAATTAATTATAACTCGACATTGGCACCAATAGCGCATATTATTGCAGCTCATTGCCATTAATCAAGAAGAAGAAGAAGATGAAAAGATAATTATAACTCGACACTGGCAAAAATGGCTCGTATTTGTAGCTGATTGCCAAGACAAAAAAGAAGAAGAAGAAGTGGCGCACTCGGAGTTTTTGGCGGGAATCTGAAGAGTCATGTGGTGTTCTTGTATTATATTCAATATCTTAGTGTTTTAACGTGTTATATTAAGTAATTTTGATGGCATTTTATGTAATATACAGTATGACTGGTAAAAGATTGTACATATTCAAGGAAACGATAAATAATGGCCACATGTAACTAATAAAAGTGTAAAAAGAAGATAATATTAATTAACTACATAGTAAACATCAACAATATTAGTGTTACAAGACTTCCAAAATTACTGTCACCCTACTGGCGATACACCGATACCGATATCGAGTAACAGTTTTGTTAGCACTGTTGTCAAGATTTTGGATATTTATTACTAGAATTACTTAAACTACGTGTAAGAATAATGTCATAAAACACTAAAGTTATTTGCAGATTCATAGCTCTTACCAATCCTGAGATAAAGTGATTTGTTTCTAATCACAACAATAGGTTAGCCAGCGTATGTTGACCTCCGTCTGCGGCCCGCGACGAAAAAAAATACCTACTGGGTCGAGTCGCATAGGTAGAATATTTACCTAAAATGTAACTAGTTCAATACGCGAACTGTTTAGTACCTACAATTGCTGACGTACGTTGACTTATCCCATGTGTCTATAACTAAATATTTTTATAAGATAATTAGTTCAAAATTTAAGTATCAATTTTTTTTATATATTCGGTATCAGAATCGAGTACTGAATACCCTCCTTCAATATGTACAATCTTTTACCAGTCACCCTGTATAGTGGCAAAACTGCTGAGGTGTAGTGAATATGATATAAAACTGCTATACATACCTTTTTGTTTCCACCAAAATTCTCAGAAGATACCCCTAACAGTGGCCATTACACTGTTGGAGGCGACACTTTGACTTACTGACGGACCATTACTGATATGAAGAAATTGATAATTTGAAAAGAAATTATAACTCGACACTGGCAAAAATGGCTTGTATTAATAGCTGATTGCCCAGACAAAAAAAGAAGAAGTGGCGCACTCTACTGGCAAAAAGTTCTGTCCCTTAAATTGAGACCATTCGATTAACATTACGTTCGGACTCCTGTGTATTTATACTCCGTGAATAGAACAATAAAACTATGTAGGATAGAAATAAGGAGAACCATCTCAGTGTATTAAAAAGTGTCTGTTGAAAGGGAGCAAATTAATGTGGCGCTATAGTAACAAGTGGAAGAATTTTAAAGTAGCTCGTAACGTTACTTTCAAACCAATTGAAGTACTTTTTGACACAGGTATTTTTTCAAGATGTTCCCCATTTTGAATTACGTAAATAATTGAGATTTTAAATACTACATATTTCGTAACTTCAGAAGTCAAGAAAAATATTAAACTTTTCAACTCGGCACACTTCACTCTGTTTATGACTGCTACATTCATATCATTTCCACTTCCTACGCTAGCGCTATTTCGGTGAGTGTTCAAACGATAATTTGCTGTTTACAAATGGACACTTTCTCGACCCCATACAAGACGGTCCTCCTTACTTCTGATGAGGGGTCCGTGGAAGGAAGAGAAACTGTATATTATTATTTAAACTAATTTATTAATGTAAAACACAAACATTGTTTCTAAGCCTAAACGCCATCTTTTTTATATATTATTGCATCATCCTATTTTACCAGAGCCACAGTCTAAATATGTCACAGACTAATTTTTCATTTACAGTATTACAACATATTAAGTTAACACCTTCTCCTATTTTTAAAATTTTTATATGTATAACAAATTTTCAAAATATTAAACTTATTTTACAATTTCTGTAGTTTTATTTTACTTATACATCTTAACCTTTTCCTTTTTTTATGTTATACAAAACTATTTCTTATAATTCTTATCCGATCTCTTATTTCAATCACATTTTACAATATTCTATTTTTATGTTATAACTTTCTCACAATGAAATTTAAACTTATTTTTATACAATGGTTTTGTAAACATATCAGCTATCTGTAAATCTGTAGGACAATATTTTATATCTAGTTTTCCTATCTTATAGTTCTCATGTATGAAATAGAATCTCACATCTATATGTTTAGATCTTTTACTAAAAGAACCTGATTTTATTAACTGTATAGCACTCTGGTTATCAATATTCAAACTAATTTTAACATTTTCACTTATTCATTCACTTATAAAATATCTTAAATACAAACACTTTTTAACACAATCTGCCACTGCTATATATTCAGCTTCAGTTGATGATAAACTCACTATAGGCTGTCTTTTAGAGCACCACGATATAGGTCCTCCCGTAAACATTATTACATAACCTGTTGTACTACGCCTGGTCTTGGTACAATTTGCATAATCTGAATCACAATATGCATGTAGATTTCTTATATCTTCTCTTTTATACATTATACCTTTAGATCTTGTCCCATTCAAATATTTCAATATTTTCTTAACTGATATTATGTCTTCTTTAGATGAATTTACTAACTTTTTACTTGCTTCATTTACAGCTTGACTTATGTCTCGTCTTGATCTTGTTGATAAGTATAATAATCTTCCAACTAATTCTCTATATGGAAAGTCTGATATATTATTGTTTATAGTCTCACTTTCCTTCTTAACGGTATTGCATGGTGTACTTACTGGTTTAGAATCAAACATATTAAATTTTCTTAGTAGTTTTTCTATATAGTTTTGCTGATGTAACAAAATTCCTTTTTCATTTCTTTTTACTTCAAATCCAATGTAATTTTTAGGTTTCTCATACACTTTTATCTTAAATGCCTTCTCTAGATGATTAAGTACTTTAAATAATTTTTCTTTATCTTTTGTTATAGCTAATCCATCGTCCACATAAATTGCTATTATTATTGTTTTATCTTCTGTTGAGAATACACATTGATCGGTTCTTGTTGGTTTTAATCCATGTTTTATCATTGTTTCTGTAAATTTCTTATTCCATGTAATAGGAGCTTGTTTTAAACCATATAATGCTTTCTTTAAATGACACACCTTATTAGGCTGTTTTTCATATCCTTCTGGTATTTGCATAAAAATGTCTTCTGTTAATTCTCCATATAAAAATGCTGTTTTTACATCAAATGTTATCATATCATAGTTTTTTGAAGCAGCTATTGCTATTATTGATTTTAATGCTGACTGACTTACTACTGGACTATATACATCTTGAAAATCTATATGCTTTTGGTCAAAACCTCTTGCAACTAGTCTCGCTTTGTATGTTCCGTCTTCTTTTATACAGAATACCCATTTATTTGTTAATATTTTATGTTCCTTTGTCTTCTCTAAATCCACAATTTCCCATGTGTTATTACTCTCTAACGATTCTTTCTCTGATTTTATTGCCTTCTCCCAATTTTCTCTTTCAGGAGATTTCATTGCTTCGTTATAGGTAAGTAATACATAATCTTGCAGGTAAGTTGGTTTCCTCTTTTGTCTTCTTGTATTAGTAGTTTCAGTTTCTTCTTCATTTTTATTTTCTATATTTTTATTACTTTCAATTTCACTTTCTATTTCAATATTTGTATTAAAATCTTCTTCTGTACTAATTGGAATACTTTCTTCTATCTCATAATTTGGTATATCTATTTCTTGTGTATTATTATAGCTTTTATCACTTATATCTTCATCACTGTCTACTTTAACTCTTTGTACTTGCTTTTTTAATAAAATATTATTTTCCTTTTTACTATTTTCAATTACAACAATATCTCTTGCTATTTCTATTTTTCCTTCTTGTTCATTCCATAGTCTATCCATTACTGGTATATCCAACCATTATTAATTTCTTACTTCTCGGGTCTAGTTTCCTTATATTTGTGTGTAATTGCTTTGCATATAATATAGCACCAAACTTTTGCATATTTGCTATGTTGGGTCTTTTACCATACCACATTTCATATGGTGTTTTATTTTTCAATGATTCACTAGGTAGTCTATTAATAATATAAGTAGCGCAATACATGGCTTCACCTCACATTTGTTTTCCAAATTCTGAATCAAATAATAATGCTCTTGTTTTCTCTAATAATGTTCGGTTTAAACGTTCTGATTTACCATTTAATTGAGGTGTATATGGTATTGTTAAATCTAATTTTATTCCTTTTTTAATGCACCATTGTCTGAAATCTTTGCTAGTATATTCACCTCCATTATCACAACGTATAGTGAATACTTTTTCATTTCTTTCTCTTTCTGTTTCTTCTATATAATTTATAATTTTATTCTTTGCTTCATATTTAAACTTTAATAAGTATATTTTTGTAAAATGGGTATAATCATCCATAACTGTTAAAACATATGTATAACCATCATAGGTTTTCTCTTTAAATGGACCACAAATATCTGTGTGTTCTAATTCTAATGGTCTTTTCGCTCTGGTTCTTATTGTATTAAAAGGTAATCTTGTCTGTTTTGCTTGTGTACAAATTTCACATTTCTCTAATTGTTTTACTCCTTGTATTTTTATCCCTTCAACTACATTTGGTAATATTTCTAGTGTTTTATTTCCAGGATGTCCCAATCTTTTATGCCATTCAATAGCAGTTCCATTTTCCTTCATTAGCAACGATTTTTCTTCTATATATTGTTCTTTATCAATATTTAAATTTATTTTCGTCCGTGTGGTGACGGAGTAAGAATACAATTCACCACTCCCTATCTTGCCCGTGGATGTCGTATAAGACGACTATGGGATATAATGTGCACATAACATCTGTGCAAGAGAAGGAAAACTCGAAATGAAACCCTATACCAACATGTCTGACCAGCATGGTATAGTAGGTCAAATTCCCTCCCATTGTGGAGGAGGCCCGAGCCCAACAGTGGGACGTATGTGGTCTGCGATGATGATGATGAAATTTATTTTATATAAACCATTTTCTTTTTTTCCTGTTAATACTAATTATTCGTTTTTATATACATATTTCAACTTTATTCTTAGTAAAAATTACTGTTCCTTCATTATTTGTTACTTGGTTCACCGATAATAAGTTTTGTGAAATATCTGGTACAAATAAAGTATTTTTCAAAATACATTCTTCTCCATTTATAGTACCTCTGCCTTGTACTTTCATTTTAGATTCATTCGCTGTCAATACTGACGACTCTTTATTTTCAAAATTTCTTAAATTATTTATATCATTTGTCATATGTGCTGTGCAACCAGAATCCACAATAAATTCTGTACCTTTTATATTTTCATTTATTAATTTTGTTAAAAATGTCTTATCAGTTTTCTTCTCTTACTGAGTTTTATTTTTAAAGTAACAATTTTCTTCATTATGATTATTTTTCTTACATATTGTACATTGATTTCCTTTATACTTGCAATTGTTTTCTTCATGATTATATTTTTTACATATTGAGCACATTTTACAGTCTTTCTTTACATGTCCAACTTTATGACATTTAAAGCATTTTATTTTAGAACTTCTTTCATTCTTAATAGCTTGAAATGCTAACTGGTTTTCTACTTTATTTGATTTTTGTTTCTCCATTCTATTTTCCTCATTTAATAATCTATTAGTTAAGTTTAGTAATGTTTTCTTATCTTCGGGTGTTGATTCCCACGCTGTTATAAAATATCTCAAATCATTAGGTAAACATGTTAGTATTTTTGACATTACCATTTCTTCATTAATGCTTTCACCAATCTGGTTCAATCTAAATTGAAGGTTCTCTATGTCTGTTATTAATTGTGTAATAGATCTGTTATCTAATTTAAAATTGAAAAAATCTTGCAATAAAGATGATTTATTCCTCTGTTCTGTGCCTTTAAATATATCACATAACTTTGTGTACATTTCTAACGCATTTTTGCATGATAAGGTATGGCCTTTTAACTTTTTATCTATAGTATTTATAATTATTTCTGTACCTTAGCATCTTTTGTAATATACTCATTTGTCTTTCTTTCTTCATTAATATTTGTTGATAAAGCCTCACTTAACTTTGATGCCTTTATGTATATATTAAATTCAAATTTCCATAATAGAAAACTCTTACTATCTCTAAATTTCTCTATTTGAATATCGTCATCATACTTTCTATCCATTTTTATTTATATTTCGTATAATCTCGGCTTACTAAATTGACTTATTACTTTCTTTTCTAATAATATAAACACGTACTGACCTGTTCTTTATGTATGTTATTCTGCTGGTATAGTATATTTATGGCGACGGTTCTTATTTCTCTTCCACTGATTCTTGTTTTAATTTTCCCTTTGAGATTTTCGCGACACTGGTTTTAATTATTATCACTGTTCTGGTTTTTAACAAATTCGCGTCCCTCAGGGTTTTTATTTATAGATACCTGGGTTTTACTTAACTGGCCCTGAGTTTTACTTAACTGCCCCTGGGTTTTACTTAACTGCCCTTGGGTTTTTCTTAACTGCCCCTGGGTTTTACTTAACTGCCCCTGGGCCCATAACCTGCTGAGGGGTCCGTGGAAGGAAGAGAAACTGTATATTATTATTTAAACTATTTATTAATGTAAAACTAGTACTGTAGCAAAAGTATGTATTCGGTACTGAGTAACGGGTGCACCACTTAGTACGAAGTAACGAAACGTTACTCACGAACCCATTTCGTTACTCGCATGTTTCGTATCATGGGTACCTATACTGTTTTAGTTCACACAAGTAACGTTGATGCCTGTAATAAAACGTTTGCTGATCGTATATATATATTTATAAATATTATTATGCATTCGTGCACTTATTCTATTAATTTAAAGACGTACGGTACAAAGAACGGTGTTTGTTTGATAAGTAAAATATAATTTGGAAATTCGTCGTTAATTTTTTTCCTGCTTGTTGAATGTATTGTGTTTGTAGGCAAAGTTTAAGATTAGAAATAACATAAGCTCATGGTCACTATTTTTACAAGTTATCAACGGTTTTACAAGTTATCTATTAAATGAAACTAAATTTAGGATAACTTTAAAACAAGTCTGGTGTAATATACGGTAAAGTGAAAAAATGTACCTTACGCGGCTTGGTCTACAAATGTATTCTACAAATTGCGTATGTTGCTACTTCGTGACGTTATACTGTAAGCGTACGGAATACGACTCGATTCGGTGTCCTAAGATACGGGTATCAAAAGTAACGAGTAACGTAACGATACGAAAGTAACGAGTACTCATTCTTCCAGTAACGAATACATACGGGTACGCTTTCTTTCGTTACTTTTACACCATTATGTAAAACACAAACATTGTTTCTAGGCCTAAACGCCATCTTTTTTATATATTATTGCATCATCCTATTTTACCAGAGCCACAGTCTAAATATGTCACAGACTAATTTTTCATTTACAGTATAACAACATATTAAGTTAACAACTTCCACCCTCCATAAATAAAACTTGGAAATGCTTCTTCTTCTTCTTCTTAGTTAATGGCAATGAGCTACAATAATATGAGCTATTGGTGCCAGTGTCGAGTATATTGATTATTATTCACATCTTTAGTCTTAGTCTTTCAGTCAGTCGTTAGCATGACTTAGTGCTGATATCCAAGTCATGCGTCTCAGGAAATTTGGGCAGAATGTCAAAATGCACGTAATTCACTATTATATCATTTTCACTACATTTCAGAATTTTATCTGCATTATATTACATAAAATATCAGCAAAATTATTGAATATAACACTTTAAAACACTAAAATAATAAAAAGAATATAAAAGCGCTACATGACATTTTGACATTCGCGTCAAAAGTCCTTAGAAATGCTTCCCTTTCTTATTTAATGGCAATGAGCTACAATAATATGAGCTATTGGTGCCAGTGTCGAGTATATTGATTATTATTCACGTCTTTAGTCTTTCAGTCAGTCATTAGCATGACTTGGTGCTGATATCCAAGTCATGCGTCTCTGGAAATTTGGGCAGAATGTCAAAATGCACGCAATTCACTATTATATCATTTTCACTACATTTCAGAATTTTATCTGCATTATATTACATAAAATATCAGCAAAATTATTCAATATAACACTTTAAAACACTAAAATAATGAAAAGAATATAAAAGCGCTACATGAAATTTTGACATTCGCGTCAAAAGTCGCGAAATGCAGCGCGACTTTAGAAATGCTATAATAAGCAACTTCACTGTTTGACGTTTCAGACAGACAGATAAGTGCAGAGGGGCCAACATTACGGCAACAAAGGAACTCTTTGGTGAAACGCAGTACCTATAGCTATGTAGGTGCGTAGGTAATGGAATAAAATGAATCCTATTAATAATTGGTAACATTGAATCTATAGTTGTCAAAATAACTCAGTCAAACAAACGAACATGGATTCTTGGGCTGTAAAGCCTCAGAAATTTAATGAGTTTACTAAAAATGAATACGCGACAACCAGTTCAAATACTCCTAGAAACATGTCAGCTAACAGTAGTAATATTGTTCATAAATTGTTCAATAGAGAGGTAAGTTAAAACTAAGAAAATACATAATAATTAAAAGCTTGAACTAAGATTATATTTTTTTTATCCTAGGTTGTAGTTTATTTTGGATTAGCATAGCCATTATGAGTTGTTTTTCATGTTTACGAGTACATTTAATATCTTCGGCATTAGATATAAACTATTTCGTTTGGTATGTGGATAAAATAATATAATTAATATGAATTTGTGAGATTTATAATTGATTTTACATGACGCTGAGAAATACATAGATCGGAATAAGATAATCTGACGATCCTATTTGATAATAAGATACTTTATCGCATATTACAGATTTATGTTATTAATTACGAGTTAGATAATTTATGTCATTAGATTAGAAGAATTAAAAATGTTTCTCTTTAAAAAATGTGTGGCTCCTTCTCGCAACTCTTTTAAAAAAAATGTCAAAGGTATTGTGTAAGGAATTCATCTGACCAGTTGGTACAGTAGGTAAATTTTTCTTCTATCATGCAGAAGGCCCAAGTCTAGCAGTGAGCCTAATAGTATGGTTTGAAAGAAAAGATTGTGTAAGGAAATTAAATATAACAACACAAAGTAACAATAGTAGCAGTCCTTTAAAATTATAAAAAAATATATACAGGAAGTATCAGGTTATGGGGCAACTGGTCAAACGGGCGATAGGCAATGGTGGTAGGCACCCATAAAAAAATTTGAAGGAAAAACATTGATTTGTTAATGGATTAGCAACATATAAAGTTTTCAATTAAGTCATCGCTTTTTCGTGTAAATATGATTGAAATGTATGAAGTCAGTGATACTTAATCTGCAACATATTCATACTTTGTTAAATGTTCATTAGAAATTGAAAAAATCAATGATTACATTTGCATAAACAAAAAAAAACTTCGCTTTAATTCAGCTGATCAGCGGATGACCGTCGCCGAGTCGTGTTTTTACCTGCGCTACCATTGAAGCGTTTGTCCAATTCCTATCTATTCATACTGTCGAAGCTTTACATGCCTACATGTATCCTGTCTAGACAGGCCTACATAATATGTAACATTTAAAGCATAGACTGTTTAACACACATTTTTTAAATTACTATAACTTTTATGTTATATTGCTTTTTGTGTAATATACATTTTAATTATGATCTATGACTGGTAAACTACAATATACTCGAACAGTTGCACCATAACCTGATACAGCCTGTATAATAACTCTGTAATTAGTGTAATATCCAATTCTTGCATTTGCACTATCTTCAAAAGTCTTCATCAAATATGTTTAAAGTGAATGCCCAGCTGCTTAGTTAAATATGTAATAAGTAATTTCTGAGTCTTGTATAACTGCAGCCGTGTCCTTAAATATTCTAGGGTCAACTTTTTATGTACACTGCGGGTCAAAAGTTTGAGACCACCATGAAAAATTTATAAAATGAAATAAAACTACATAAATAAGTATTGTCCAACCTATAACTTTATTTATTTAAATAATTAACTTAAATCACATATTAAATCAACAAAAATCTTCACTAATTACAATTATTAATTATAAAATTAATTATATAGGTTAAACTGATTTTTCATCAAAAAATCCTACCTTATATTTAATCACGTTTTTAACCAATCTTGGTAACCGGGCTATTAATTTATTAATTGTTTTTTGTGAAACATTGTTCCAACTTTCTTGTAAGATCCTCCAGATGTCTTCCTTCGAAGTTGGACAATGGTTTCGGTCGTTTCTGTCGAGCTCCTCATGCAGAAGTTCTATTGGGTTGAGATCTGAACTCTGAGGGGGCCACACCATGTTTTTCAATACCTCTTCTGTTTCTTTATGTTCTAAATAACCCCTGCATAGTTTAGAACTGTGTTTCGGATCATTATCTTGTTAGAAAATGAATCCATCTCCAATCAAATGCAACCTAGAAGGAACAGCATTTCGCTCTAGTATTTCTTTGTACTTCTCCTTTTTCAAAATTCCTTCAATACGGACTAAATCTCCAGTTCCATAGCCAGAGAAACATCCCCAGACAATAATAGAGCCTCCACCATGTTTAACTGAAGGCACTACATAGTCTGGTATCATCTTTTCTTCGGCACTACGCCATACAAAAATTTTTTTTTAATCTAATATTTCAAACTTCGATTCGTCAGTCCAAAGAACTTTTTTGAAGTCTTCTTCAGCCCAATTATGAAGGGTAAGGGCCCACTGCATCCGTTTTTTTTTATTTTGAGGTCTTAACAGTGGTTTTCGAACAGCAAAGTGACCAAACAAATTGGCATCTCGCAGTCTTCCTTTACTGTTGTCAATGATACAGCTTTTGATCAATTTTTATTGACTTTCACTTAACGGAACAGTAGTACAGACTGAATAGACTTTAGCAGGAATAACTCCTGAAATAGTCATGTTATGAATAGGTTTTACGGCTTAAAAATAATCCTAAATATTGATCAACACAAAACAATAACCCAACAAGTACAAAGAACCCGCCATAAAATATAACAATAGTTGTAACACCTGGCTCTTATGCGGCACTCATCTATGGTAATCAAACAAAGCCCATATGTTGTATTATATTTATGAAATAAATTAGAGAAATGGTGTTTAGACATTCAACATTATGTATAGATAATGCAGGTGTGTATATTGTTTCGATATCGTACACGATTTTAAAATATTTTGCATTTTATAAGCTGTGTACCAAGTGGTCTCAAACTTTTGGCCGGCAGTGTAAGCTTTTAAATCAATTATTTAGGCTAGTGTTGGGTGACGGCAAGAGTGACATATGTAATCTCTGTCTCCATTCAGATTTATTCTCATTTTTTTCACCTTTTTAATATAATTATTGCTGTTGGTTGTCGTAAAATACGACTTAGGGATATAATATGCACTTAACATCTGTGCAACAGAATGAAAACGAAATGAAACTCTATACCAACATGTCTGACCAGTATGGTATAGTAGGTCAAATTGCCACCCATTTTGGAGGAGGCAACCCGCCCTGGCTTTGCTTCGGTGTCAGTCGCCTTACCCGCATAGTTCGCGTTCCCGTAGGAATACCGGCATAAAATATAGCCAATATTACGCCCTGATATTATAGCTTCCCAATGGTGAATGAATTTTTGAAATTGGTTCGGTAGTTTAAGTGTGAAAGCGTAACATTATTTTCACATTTATAATATTAGTAAGGATAATTTCTTCAATTAAATATTCATAAATTTTCCAATAAAAAAAAAATCTGTGAATCACTATTCCAAATTAATAACTACATAGAAAATGATCATTACCTAAATTTAATTTTTATACAATGATGTTGCCCATGTCTTGTATAAAAATACTTTCATAAGGTTGTTATTTTGCTACAAATAGTTTGAGCTGTTATCATTTTTGGTTTAAATCATCATCTCTTCTTGGCTCATATACCTCTCACTAATGGGCACAGGCCGCCTCCACTATAGGAGGGTAATTGACCTACTATCCCACATTGGTCAGAAGTGTTGAGTTGATAGAGTTTTGCTTCAAGTTTTCCTTCTTTTACATAGATATTGTATGCATGTTACATTCCTTAGTCATCTTCTACGACACCCCCGGGCAAGAGAGGGGGTGGTGAATTGTATTGTTATTCTGTCACCACACGGATGGTTTAAATAGCCAAGTTTAATTTCAAATTTGAAATTGTTTGTATTTTCAGAACAAAATATATGAGTGAAATCAATAACTCTTTTTTGAGCTAAATAGAGCTGCGCAATTCAAAATTCAAATGCCTGCACAGATGATGTAGTGGTTAAGATACTGACCCACCATGCAAGTGTTGTGGGTTTGAATCCTGCGGGTCAACACTTTGTGCGACCACAACTTGTTGTTCTGATTCTGGGTGTAATTTGTCCGTTAATTATATGTTTGTAAAGTCCCTTGCAACCCAAAGATTATTTCCTTGGTCCGGTGGTTGCCTTTAAAATAAAAATTTCGTCATAAAATTGTAAACAAAGTTTTATCAAGGTGCTATAGAATGAAGCAATATTATTGATTGTTTGAGTACTGTTTAACATTACACTGTGAAAGCCTATTGAAGGCATTATTAAGAGTGGGCTATCTGTGTTTTGTTTGGCTATTCTGTCATTATATATTAATATCGCTACTTATGCCAACTTGCAGTTAGGCCTTAGGTTGTTGTAAATAATTTTTATCTTTTATATGTATATTTCTTGTGTATGTCACTGAACTTCTCCTAAACAGCTGAACCGATGTTGATGAATTTTTTGTGTGTGCTTAAGGGGATTCGAGAATGGTTTAGATTCACAATTGGACCCGGTAGGTGGCGCTGCTATCGATTTCAAGGAGAATTACTTTTATTTGAACAGAACAACTTCTGTTGGCTCTAGTAACATATAAGTCATTAGTGTTAGCCATGGTCAGATGCAGTTTCAAATTTCTGGCTAAGAATTTGCTAAGAAAATACTTAAAAAGCAAGTTATTGGCAAGTTTAACACAATTTTTCTGGCTGTAAATAGCTATAGCTAGGACCTCACAAATTGCAATAGTCTGATTATGTCATTAGCCTGTTTATGTCAAAGCAGCAGTTTTTTACACATTAATACAAATAAAATACATTCTGCCTTAAAATATCATTCATCATTTCATCTATTTGTATCCCACTTCTGGATTCGAGCCTTCTCTACAATAGCAGGGAAATTGACCTACTATACCATGCTGGTCAGATGTGCTGGTATAGGGTTTTATTTTCCTACCCAAGCATCAATATTATCTGCACATCATATATCTCTTAGCCCTTCTTTTGTGACATCCACCCCATTACCACACAGATATAAAAAAAAAATATACCGATTGACATTATTTGTGTGTATTCCTCATTCAACCTGTCGCCATAGACCTCCCTTATGAAAAATGTGGAGTGCTATAATTGCTTGGTTAGCTTGGTTGGTTTGGCAATTGCAGTGAAATGTTATACATTTCTCAGGAGAGAGACTTTTCTCGTGAGACCCTCACCCGCTTTTGACGATTCACGCGAGCAAGTAAAGTGTGGCGACATTTAAATTACGATTCTATCGCCATACGTCAAATTATCCCTATTATTTATCATGATCATCATCATGTCTCTCTATTCGGAACGAGTCTCCTCCACAAGGGGAGGGAACTTGACCTATACCATTGTCAGACATGTTGGTGTGTTTATTTCGAGTTTTCCTTCTCTTTCATAGATGTTATATGCGTATTTAATCCCTTAGTAGTATTTTACGACACCCACGGGCAAGAGAAGGGGTCCAATGAAGAATTAGTTGGAAATCCTTGCTTTTTACTGACAAGCAAATAGCACACCTGATGCTAAGTGGTCTTGGAATTCAACACCAGGAGTACACCTAAGTCACTGCCTGCCATAGCTGCTGCACTATGTGAGAGAATGGAATGACGACAGGGAGGGAGGGGCAAGTGCTAAGGGGGTAAGAGGGGAAGGGGGCAACAGTAAGATTACTGTTCTAATAGGCCAATTTGTAATAATTAGTTTCTATTAGTTCAATTAATGACGTGGTAAGAATACAGTTGTTGCCACACGTCACCCGTGGGAGTTGTTAATATCCTCTGAGGGATCACCTGTGCTCCCCTGCGAAACTTTGATCACTACTGCAGTCAAGGGCGGATCCGGACGGCAGTTTTGATCCCCGGGCTGGTTTTATGCCCACCACTAATTTAAATTTTTACGTTGTCTTTAAAAAAAGAAGTGAGCCGTCGCTCAGGAGGCCGGGCAGACGTGAAACATCGAAATTATTTTATACTTATGTGTAAAAGAACAAATTACGACAGGAACTAATATGGCATAATGTATAAATCAAAGGGCATAGCTGGATAAGCAGGTCGAATCGTCCCCAGCCGAGTTTTCTGTCGGCACTCAGTTTTTAATTTTTTTCATATCGTTGCACCAAACCAAAAAAATTGAAAAATTCCTGAGTACGGAGGTGCAAAGATAACGTATTCTCTCCAAATTTGGCGATTGCATGTTTTAAAATAAGCATATAAAAAAAATGTAAATTTGTTTTTTATTTTAAAAATCGGCTTTCAGTCTGAGAATCATAAAAATCACAGCTTTTGCTCGTAAGTATTTGGAAAAAAATCAGCAAAAAAGATTTTAATTTTACTATTAAAAAAAAAACAAAACGAAAAAATAGGTTATTTTTCAATTTCGCGAAAACCGCTTAAGATTAAGAGCTGAAATTTTGACTGAATTATTTTCTTTAAAGACCAAATTGATCCCCATAGTGCCGACAGAAAACTCGGCCGGGGCCGATTCGACCTGCTTATCCGGCTATGCCCTTTTATGATTTTCCCGGGAAATGTTGATTTTTATTCAATAAACATTTATTTTTATTAAATACAAGAATAATAAATTCAAAAATAATCCACATTGTGACAACTCAATTCTTTTAATCAGTGATTTTGTGACGCACTGTACATATATGCCGTCATATAGCGTGGCGTTGCGTCGCTGCGGCCTGTTTACGCCACGCCAACGATCAGGTTTACCCTCGCCTATAGATGTTTCATATCAAAAATGTGTAATTACATATTTGCTATTTTAGATATTAGGCAGTACATCCAGAAAAGGTAATAGTAGAAGTCGTAAAGTATTTGAACGGATCCCACCTCGATTGCGATTTTGCCTCATGGATATTGTACCAATATCAGCCCTTAGAGATCATGTATTTATGGGTTTCTCGCAATGTGGACAGTTCCTGCTAAGCTTCACATATAGTTACAACACTCAAGTCTACTTCAGAGAGAGTTCAAAGTTCACGTAAGTATTTTGCATATATGTTTAATAAAATTATGGTTATATTTGGGATATGTTTGCAAAGTTATAATATTTACACAGTAAAACAGTAATACTGAGAGAAGAATGGAAGAAAACATGTTTAATTTACGAGGTTTTGACATATTCTATGCAATCATAGGATATTAATACAAATTGTCATCACTATACCTTTTTTCTAGTGTCACAAGAATGATTTAAGTCGTAAGTCACTCAGCAGATAACATTATTTTAAGATAGAAACAACTCGAAACAAACCAAGTATGCAGTAACTGTAAAGAAGAAAAAAGAAGCACTAGTACTAGAGATTTTTCTATACCATTCCTCTTTCCTCAATTATTGTTGTAAGTAGACATTCCCCCATAAAAACGCCACATTTCGGCATCCTGTTTCATGCCTGCATCCAAGGGGAGTTCTAAACGATTATTAAAAGTTATCAACTACCTATGCAGTAAAATATTATTTTTACTCCGCACTACTAAAAGAACTGTTTGCGTGGAGATCAAATCACTTGGACCTATCCACTATGTGATCAAATCTTGTGGCTAGTAATCTAGTAATCTTTACGCTAAGAAGAGCGTAACACTCACTTTTGACTATAGGTCCCAGGTGAAGCAATGCCGAATGTTTTTATCCGGTAGACGGTCTACACAGAGATTCTGTCATAAATTTCCTGCCACCCGCTGAGGGAACTGGGTTGGGAGCCCTCAGCGCTCACCCATTCTCCGGACAAAGCTGTGAAAGCCATCTGCGGCTAACAGCTATACACACTATAAAAAAAGAAATAATCCCGCCGAGGGGTACACCCAAAGTTTAGCTAGTATAAGAAAAAAGACTATAGCTTTTAGATCTTCAAGAAATTGGCATTTTAAAGAGCTTTTTGATAAACTATAGAAGTATTGGAGGGACGAATACCCAGCCAATTTAACGACTGATCATCACAAACTCTTTAGACTTTTAACCGTCTAAAATCATAAAAAACACATTGCTTTCCCTCACTGTCCCAGGACTGGTGAATCATCATCAAGTACATATATAATTTCTATTTCAGTCTCCACTTCTTATCGTGGGTGCCTGGACGCGAGGTTCGTCCGGTGCACAACGTTCCGTTGTTCGGTGGTGACTGTGTAGACAGTAAAGCAACGATATCCATGGCGCAATGGAAACACAATCCAGGCGTTCTTGTCGTCTATGGTATTGCGTAAGTACATTTAGAGTTATACTTAGGATTTTATATATTGGCTGTCGAAGTCAAAGCTTTGGTTTACAGCGGGTTATTGCTCCACGCTGCTTCCATTACTCTAGACATTAAGTTTAACTAAAATCCTATTTAGAAAAATACGCATTCTAATAACTATGAGATCAGAAAATACTGAATATAACGATGCTCAGAACAGAGCCATGGCCGTGTGCATTCCTATCAAAGAATACATAATAATTTATATAATAATACAGTTTAGAAGATTCATCATCATCATCATCTCAACCCGTTTATGTCCTACTGTTAGCTCGTATCCTACTGATTTGGGCCTCCTCATTTATAAGAGAGAATTTGACCTAATATTCCACGCTGTTCAGACGTGTTGGCATAGGGTTTTATTTCCAGTTGTCCTTTCCTTCATTGATGTTATCTGCATATTACATCCCTTAGTCATCTTGTATGATACCCACGGACATGGGAGGGGGTGGTGAATTGTATTCTAACTCAGTCATCATACGGATAAATATAGCATCGTGGAGCAGGCGTGCCCAGCAGTGGACCGTAGCCATATGAGCTGAGATGATGATGAACTTATTTAGGTACAGGTTACAGTTTCAGGTTGCATGTGGAATTAATGAGATGAAAATTTTAATAAAGCTATCCGAGTTGATATCGAAAACCTGTTTACGATAATGGCACCGTCGTTTATTTTGATACTAATGACATTGATCCAAAGCAAGCATAGCAACATATTATAGAATTCCAAGTATTGCTGTAGGTCTATCCGTTTATATTTTATTATTATAGGTCCGCCCTTTTTGCGTCAGTTAGATAGATTTTTCGATTCAATTTATTTTTTTGTATCGAGTCTGAGGCCTAAGGGATATATTAAAAAAAAAAAAAATCGGATGTTTTTTCAGTAAAAAATTATTTTTACAGAAAAAAACACGAAATTTTATTTAAAAATACGATGTATTAATTAGTCATAAAAATTGTCTAGATCTTATAAAGAGCTTCGGGCATAGTTCAAAATAGAATTAGAATATCTTAAAATATATAAAAATTACGTTCCATCTGACGTCAATCAAACGAACGGACGGATGGAGAGTTAGAATATAATTCATCACCTCTTTGGTTATCCGTTCTTAGCCATCGATGACTATAGCGACGCGTATCACTAACATGGTATCATATGGTATGGTAGATCAATTTTCCCCTCACTGTGAAGGAGTCCCTAACCCCAGTGGGACGTATGGGCTAACGAAAACAAACGTGTTTGTTAACTTTGCGACGATTCAAAGATTTAAAACATCTGTAGTGGGGTGTGTTATCTTTTATGAATAAACTAGCAGCGCCCTGCAGTTTTACCCGCATAGTTCCCCTTCCCGTGGAAATTTCGGGATAAATTATAGCCTATGTGTTATTCTGATATGTAAACTGTATTATTGTGAAATTTCATCAAAATCCGTTCAGTTGCTTTTGCGTGAAAGAGCAACAAATATCCTCACATACAAACTTTCGCGTTTATAATATTAGTAGGATTAGCTAATCCGCGTAACTTCGTTAGCGTATCGTAAGAGACAAAGAAAGAGGACTAGAGGCAGGCATCTCTAATGCGCAGCGCACGCAAAGGTAGCTCTTAAAAGGAGTAATTTTTCCTGTTTTTGTAACATTTGTCATCGATCCATCGTTCCATCGTTCGTAGCGTGATATTATATAGATTAGGTAGCCGTGTGGAGCGCGTCTCTCCCTTCCCTCCGTAGTAGTTGAGGGGAGTGATGGCTGCTCTAGTAGTTAACTCGTGATCGGGTGCCGCTTGTGTGATCTGGTCCAGCCATAATCGTTTGAATTATATTAAGTATCTTGCAGTTCGAAGGGCATCACACTGGAGCTACTTCTTACAAATCATGTACACAATTGTATATCTAGTAAGAACAAAAAAAAAATAATTAAAAATAATAGACAAGCCCGCTGAGTTTCTTGCCGGATCTTCTCAGTAGCGGTCGCGGTGCGATCCGGTGGTAGTTTATTTTTTTTTGGATAATTTAATTTTATTTTGTAAAATTGACAATATGTAAGTGCCCTCTCGGGGTCTACGCATAATAAATGATTTGAATTTGAAACTATTGCCTTCCTCAAAAAATCTGCTATCCAAAACTAAAATATTCTTTTCGAATTCGAACAAGTAGTTCTCGAGATTAGCGCGTATTACATTATAAAAAATCACTAAAACTTTGCATACGCGTACATTATCTACATGCTCCAATAAAATGTAGCGCGTCTAAAAAAAAGTTGTTTTTTTTACATACGTATCATTTCACATTATCATCCCGCCTATAAAACCAGACTCCAAACAAAACTGGTTTTTGATGCTTTGTGTTCACCTGTCGAGTCGAGCGTTCGTCGTTTACTTTAGACGACCCTGGGTAACTTCCTACATAAATAGTGCATTGATATCTTGTATAAATTAAATATTACAACTGCTTACTAATTTAATAATTAATATTATAGTCCATAATATAGCTTGATCTCTGTGACAGATGTCAACGAAACCAACGAAGTAAGTTTGAATGAGCGACATGTTTACAATTTCATTTTGTATCAAATATATTTTCATTCTTTTCGTGCCAGTTTTATTGCAATTGAATTGCAATATATTATAAATATAAAAATATTAATATTTATGCCTAAAATGTACCTCGTAAGTACTGAAATATCTAGTAGACATTTTATACATAAATGACGCTTACGCACGTACAAGGTCATGCTGGACTGAAAATAAAAAAGAGATGTGACAGTGGATATATGTAAATCGATAACCGATCTTTATTACATTATTCATAAAGAAATACACCCAATACAGTACCTATATAAAACTTTCAACATATTTTTTTACAATTAAAACAGACAGTTACATTATAAAATACATAAATTGAATTAATTAAACATTAAAAAACTTCTTTTCGTCTCAAAGTAAATGATAAATTATGTACGCATAATGCGTCAATAAACTAGACATATTTATTTATAAAACAGTCGTAATTGACCTAACGACTGGTCCCTATGTTGGCAAAACATGATAAATGTTCTAGCAGGAACGCGCCAATGATGACGATAATAGTGATCTAGACCTTGATTGTTGTACTCCTTTTGAATAATTAAAACAGTCAAAATACAGTTTTTGTTTAAAATAAATTAAAAAAGATTTTCATTGATTGTATTTTAATTATAATAGAAAAACACAATTATAAAAATAAAGAGTTTTATCGATAAAAACTACGGACTTTATCGTAAGCGTGACAGCACTAGGGACAACTGTCACAGAGATCATCCTATATTTTATGGACTATAGTAATAATTTAATATTAACATTCACGGTTTCCTCTTTCAAGCTCTAACCACCAAAGCCTTAATCCCTGTATTCGCTGTCGGTGATTCAACACTTTTGTATTTTTTATATATTTTTTTTATACATACACATATTTAGAAATGTATTCCGTAGTAATATTTTAAAATAAAGGATAACGACTAACCTAATATAACTTTGACCAAATTGTATTGTGTTTTCTATAATATCGGAGGTAATGGCATAACTTGTTCACCCATCTATTTATCAGCCTATAGGTGTCTAGTGTTGGATATAGTCCTCCCAAATGGGAGATAGTGCCAAAATTACCATCCTTCGAAGGGGAAGTGACGGAGCTAGTTGATGTTATAAATTTTGAAACGGCGTGTCCATTCACTTATAGTAGTTTTTCTGTCGGTTTTACGACCACTACGGCAAAGTATATGCTATGTATCTTTCAAGTAGATATGTGCAAATCATGTCCTGGGGCTAATTGAACATTGAACGATTAACTTACCTATCTGAACTATCTTCGGTAAACATGTTCGCGGAAGTACCTAGTTCCAATAGTTCCGATAGTAAATGTTTGCTTTCGGTCCATGTCTTGTAATCAATGCCCATAAGTAAATACTTTCCTACAATTCTTCGGTTTTGTGGAAATGCATAGCCAAGCAGGAAATTTATACATTTCTTCATACCTTCAGTTGATTCTTCCTCATACTATCAAGTTATTGAAGAAACTAGCAACCCGCCTTCGCTTCGCTTCGGTTTTAGTCGTTTTACCCGCGTAGTTCCCGTTCCCGTTGGATTACCGGGATAAAATATAGCCTAGTTTACGCCCTGATATTATAGCTTTCCATTGGTGAAAGAATTTTTGAAATCGGTCCAGCCGTTTTGAAGATTACCCGGAACAAACAGACAGACAGACAAAAAATTTTTAAATGATGTTTTAGGCATAGGTATCGTGCAAATAACCGTGTGAGCATGAAAAAAGCCTATTATTTTGACATTACAAACAGACACTCCAATTTTATTTATTGGTATAGATGATGTGTCATTGAATCTAATATTTTTTTAATGTTAAATTAAATAATGTAATCATAAATTACGCCACGTAGTCCTAAATGTCATCTGTAGTATATCACCGGGAAATGTTCGAGCTGCCACAGACTATAAATCTATAATTTAATAGCCGACCCGGCGAACTCCGTATCGCCTTTTTTTTTTTTTTAAATCCTATTATTTTGATATTACATACAGATACTTCAATTTTATTTATCAGTATAGATATAGATAATACAAACCAATATTTACATGTTATTGTAGGTATATGTCTGAATCGGGCGATCTAAATCATATGACATATTGTATTAGCTTTGTAATGTACCCTGTTCAAATGCGATAATAAATAAGTAGGGAGGAACTTACATTTTATTCCGAGATCTTTTGGCTTTCATATTTTTATAATGCGTACAAAACTTTCTTTTCCCTGGCATGACACTCAAATTCAATCAGTCCTGCGAAAAAAATAGCCTATGTTACTCAGTGATAATGTAGCTTTCGAATGATAAAAGAATTATTAAAATCGGTCCAGTACTTTTTGAGTTTATTCGTTACATACAAAAATCCAAATCTTTCCTCTTTATAATACCTATTAGTGTAGATATTGTATTTTTTACGATTTATATCTAGTTCCATCATGGTTTTCTTTCAGACATTCATTATATCGATACTACTATCGAATAACTCGTGTCGATTATTACGATAGAACGAAGTACGAAACTACGAACATACAAAACAAACGTACAACGAAATTACGATATTTTCGATTATGAGGTATCTATCAACAACAACAACCATGCGAACGAAACAACCGAAACCAATAACCAACTGACATGTAATTTTTAGAACTCCAACTAACGACAACGTGGGCATAATAATTCGAGAGGGTCATCAATCCACGGAAAGTCTTAACACCGCGATTCAGAAAAATGACGTCATTGCAGAACGCCATCTATGGGCAAATAGGTAAAACGTCTGCACAATGAAAGTTATGCTAGGGTCATTTTGCGTTTTAGTAATTTTATATTATCTCCGAAACTGTATGACCAATTGATATACTGTAAATGGCAAATCTTATCTGTATGATGTTCCTGTGATACTGAAATAATTTATTGTCATAAGAATTAATATTTTGTTGCTCAAATAATCAACCAAACGTAACAATGCCGAAAAAAAAATTTTTTAATGCAATAATAGAAGTATAAAAGATAAAATATAAAAGATAGAGATATGGTATCGCTGACTTTTTTGTAGAAATAATTAAGATGAACCAGGTAGCCATACATTCTTTTTAATTTTAAGCAACTGTTTAGGCAGCGCACGCAAATAATTCTGTTTTACGAGGTATTTTTTTCCGACTTGCCAGACAAAAGTTGTGATAGCTCGGTTAATATACATGTTATAGAAACAATTTATAGCCTATAGCACTCAGGAATAATGTAGCTTTCTGCCAGTTAAAATAAAATTAGAATTAGATTATGAGTTCCAGAGATTACCCCCTGCATACAAACTTACAAATTTTACCTCTTTATAATATTAGTATAGATTAAATTGGAATAGGCGATTAAATAAAATAGTAATAAATCATTTGTAGTCTTTAACTCAAATCGTAGTAATATAGTCATATTGTGCATCATAATTGCATACGTAACACTAAATATTCGTACTTGCTCGGTTCGTAAGGACTCGACCATTGTCGATCGCATTTGAACATATTCGGCAATTCGTCCTCATCGCACATGACAGTTGCTAATGCCTCCTCTACACGTAGACAGATTCATCTGCAGATGTCATCGGTGGACGCGTCCGCCGACGTGTAGAGGGGGGATTTGCTCGTCTGTGGTAGGTATTTGACGTCGGCAGATGCATCCGGCGTTAATTCGTTAGTTGTCGGTTTTCGTAGCACGGATCAAAGGGTTTCAGCACCAGCGCTCGACGCGAGGGAACGGTCTGTACACACGTCTGACGCCGGATCAGTGTTCACTGTTCATCGGGCAGCGAATGAGAGTGCACGCGTGATTTCTGCAGTTTCTTTCTTTTTTACTTGCTCGTTAAAATAGCTAACATGAGCACTGACGAAACATCCAAATGCCTGGAGCTGTATCAAGCAGAAATTCGAACAAAATTATCAAATTCTCCAGATGGCTCTGCACATAAAAGCTAGTTTTCCTATTCCTGCAAAAATCTGGCGTCCAGGAGGATGTGTTCAAAAATTGCAATAAATACATTATGGAAAAGATTTTTCCACATTGTTCGGTTTCTATGTATGCTACAGCAGCGGTACTACAGCATCCACCACCTTCCTCTTCTCCATTTTTTTAATAACTACTGCGATGGACACTTAAGTAATACTTAAAGGTCCTAAATAAATAAATATCTGCGGCAGCTACGGTCTCAATATCTATTTCGCGTGCGTATGGGTTGCGTCCGTCGAGAATCAATACTGATTGAGCGACCTACAGACGTGTGGACGGCTCATAGAGATCCATCGGCGGATGCATCCGTCTGAATCTGCTGACGTATAGAGGAGGCTAAAGACATGCGGAACTATTTCATTTCATCATTTCATACTTCTGATTGGACCGACATCGTTCCGACGCTGAACACAGCTCCTGGAACTATTCGATCCGCAAGTACAACTTTTAAATAAGCGGATTAAAGGCTATGTACCTTTTAAATACTTATAATATATATACTTATAATATTATGTCTTAATCCCAAAGCTACTGACGCTCTAGACCTATGTTAGAAGAAAAACTTATTGTTTTTTATCCCCTATTGCTGTACTCTAAACTCCCACATAATTGAGGCAAAATTGACTTAACTACACTGGTTTTGGCGAAGTGGTATACGGTTTTAAGTCGAATTTTATTTCTTTTGCAACAGCGTTATCTTTTTACATTTTAGTTGTCTTTTACTATATTCGCGGCAAATAAAGAGGTTTGTCAATTGTATACTTACTCCGTCACCACAAGGTTAACATATCGCGTCGAATCTATGTTATAAATTCTAGATGACTGGATGAACTTCGTACCACTTAAAACTGATTTGATTTTAACTCTTCGTAAGCCGTTATCAACCCTAATCAAACTTCCAACTCCATATTATGAAGTGTCTCTCACAAATGTCATTAATTTAACTATTGACTGTAACTTTAAACTATCCCAATATCAAAGGGAATAAAACAGAAAAATACATTCATATTACTTATAATTTATCAGATACATAACAATGGACGAATGCATTGAAAAGAAAATCGATATTCTCGAACTAATCCCCGTGGTGACGAATTAAATTACGATGTTATCGTATGATGTTTTATATACACTAGTCGCAAAAATTAAGGGAGAGAAAAAAAAATTGCAAATTTTGGGGTGATTTTTAACAGGCTGAACTCGAAGGGAAATAATCGTACAGCAGTCTTTCTGTGGTGACAGACTAAAAATGCAATACAAGTAGTAAAAACCAGCTGATGAATCATCAGGAAAATAGGCATCTGTTTCTGGAAAATGTATAATACCAACTTGATAAGCCCATCAAGCCACTTGGCAAGCGTGTGAATTATACAAATGGCATTGGTTTTCAACTGGGCAACGTAATAAAAAATTAATTGTCTATAGCAAACAATTTAGGATTTTTTCATTCGTTCGTTCAAAAAAACCTGGGCACTGGTGGTTCGCCCAAATAACAATGGAGAAGTATAGTACGGCAGGTTATAGGGTTGTACCCCATTTCTACCGTCACCCCCAGGTGGGGTATCAGCATAGTCTTATAAAAAATAGTTTCTGTTAAACATATAAATGGGCTTTAAAACTTTTCAGAGATTCCTGCTCTGAGCGTTCACACCTCAGCGTTATCGGAGTACCTCGTTTAGGATGTAGAAAATGTGCTGCATTTTCAAGAGTTGAGGGTATGTGTTCTTATATATTCCTAACACACACACTCGACATGTTCCTATGCTCCTAAATTATCTAGATTTTTATTTGCAGATGATTTGAATTGGGGCAAAAGGTGTTTAGAACATAATTTTGCTATACACACGAAATTCTTCTGTACATCCGATTCTAGTATGTATGAACCCGTAGTACAGCTAGCATACTCAAATCAAATAATAATATACACGGATTTCATTCACATACTAGAGATAGACTTTGTCAAACCAGATGCTGAAAGGTCTGAGATCGCTGAGGATAATAAATACTCTTTAGATAGAGAAGAAACAAATTCCATCGATACTAATCCTAGTACACCGGCGTCTGATGTCTCCGCCGCCTTTCAATCCCCAAAATACCAAAACAACGTAGTTCAAAATATCTTGGCGGATTTCTCAGACTTCGAAATGGAACCTTACCAAATGTCTAAACCAGTTCGATTGCCTGATGTTATGGGACAAGAATTGTGTATTCAAGCATCGTCCATATCGCACAACTTGGTTGAAGAATGGGAAGGACCGTCACCTTCGATAAGGACCTTGATTAGTCCACCGTTAAGATCTCCGAGGCGAAGGCCTGCGGAAAGCATGTCACGATTCAACGAAACGCACAGAACAATAGCGGAGAAAGCATACGAATTTGTTGAAGAAACGGACACTAAATGTGAAAAACTCAGTATGTTTAGGAAACGTAGATTAGCTGATAAGAAATACGAATTTTCGGAGGATAACAACGAAAATATCGTTCCTTTTAGAGTTTTAAGAAGCAATCGAAAGTATTTTATAGGTTCTACAAATAAAAATCAATTGCGTCGTCCGAAGTCACCTCCAGTAGAAAGTGTGGTTTTACGGGCTCATAATCAAATTAATAGAGCACCATCACCAACGACTAGTTCAGAGTTGAAGAGTAATGGACTGGCAGCGTTAGAATCGGACCATAATAGTGAATCGGAGTACAGAGTAATGGAAATGTTGGACGATGGCTCTCTAAAAACTGTGGCTGTGCATGATAATACCTCAAAGACTTTGTCAGACTGCCCTGTGAATGCTCAAGATCCTTATTTAGTACATTCAGAGAACTCCAAGTGTAGTAAATTCTTTACGCGATATTTCGTCGAAAGTGATGACGAGATTACGTCAATCATAACGGATTCGGAAGGTAAGTAAATTTGACGTATCTTGACACAAATAATGACCTTTGATGTTGACTCGATCTTATATGCAATCTCAAATCTCCGTGTGGTGTCGGAGTAAGAATACGATTCACCACCCTCTTTTCTTGCCCGTGGGGGGTCGTAAATGACGACTAAAGGATATCATATGCAGGAATAAAACAATATACCAACACGCCTGACCAGCATGGTATAGTAAGGTCAATTTCTTTCCTATTGTGGCGGAGGCTCGAGCCCAATAACCTATATGAGCTATGATGATGATAATATGAAATAAAGTTTTTGGCGCTTATAGTTACGGGCGAACTCCATACTCACATAAGTGCTGTTCCGTCTTTCTCAACTCATATACGTCGTACTATTGGGCACCGCCTCCTACAGATAAGCGATATAAGCTTTAATACACCATTCCTGACAAATTTAATACACCATTCCTGGTACCACCGTCACCATTCTACCAACGTACCATTCGACACCGTAGCAGAGTTCATCCATTTCACCTGGAAACGTTATGGTCTTCAACTCTACGTTTCCAGCGATCATTTCTCCCACGTACGTGCAAGCTCTCGAATGAACTACCTGCTGCTGTGTTTACTGAGCGCTATGATATGTCCTTCTTCAAACGAGGTTTAAGAAGACTATTTTCTTCACGGTAGGCAACGGCCCGGCTGTGCCCCTGGTATTGCAAAGGTCATTGTGCGGCAGGATCACTTACCATCAGGTGTTCTACTTGTTCGTTTGCCACCGGTGGCAATAAAAAAAATGCATTAACATAAGATTCCCTTACGAATTTGCCTTCTTTGTTATGATTAGATGTTATCTGAGGATCCTTAATATGTAATATGTTCATGAAAAATAAAACGAGTCAGCATCCCTTGTATATTTAGTCCGTTCTCACAGGCCTGCATTGTATGGATGTTTAAAGCGATGTGTTATATAATTTTAATAAATTTTGAATATTTTCAACATTTATTTTCACGGCAGAGCTTCCCTGACAATAGCCTTCCAAGAGCATGATTACGGCTTTGTGCCCCCATAGCGGTAACGGCCTATTTCTAACATTAGAGTGGGAAAGTTTGTAAGATGACGATGATATTATCTTGAACAGTAAAAAACAAATTTAGATATAATTTTTCTAGAACAATTTTGACTTACTATCTGTTTGTATATTGTGATAACGGCTGTTGTATTTATATCTCAGATGCTCTGCAATGCGGATTATTATACAACAATTTTATTATCATCTTATTGTTTGTAAATATTCATACGTTTGCTGGCGGTATCCAATATTACTAAAAATAATACTGGTATCTTATACGACGAAAGTAATCACAGGTATCTTAAAATCGATCTAAAGAATCTTCACACATCATCATCAGGCTATCAACGTCTACTGTTCGACATAGGAGTTTAATGGCACGCTCTAAACAGACGGTTTGACGATCGCATTTGGTGTTAGTATCCCAGGAAAGTTGCTGTCTATTCTCCTGATGATTCGGCCTCAAAGTGAAAAGTCACATGCTTGTGGATTGTAGGATAAGCACTTAGACCGTCCAGTCTATAATTAGCTGACTGAACAGATAGCGTAATGGTTAAGACACTGACCTACCGCGCGAGTGTCGTGGGTTCGAATGCTACGCATGACAACACTTTGTACGATCTTCAAATGGTTGTTCTGAGTCTGGATATAATTTGTGTCCGTTGATTATATGTTTGTAAAGTCCCCCGCAATACAAAGATTATTTCCTTAGTGCGGAGTGCTGTAAAATAAAAAAAAATAATAGCAGTTTTTATATTATACTAGCAACCCGCCCTCGCTTCGCTTCGGTTTCAGTCGGCATATCCGCACGGGAACATGAACTATGTTCCCGTGCTAATACCGGGATAAAATATTGCCTATGTTACTACCTGATATTATAGCTTTTCATTGGTGAAAGAATTTTTGAAATCGGTTCAGTGGTTTTAACGTGAAAGCGTAACAAACAAACTTACTTTCGCATTTATAATATTAGTAAGTAAGGATTTACCTTTACCTAGGACCTTGTGTTGTGTTGTTTATTAATATTATTATATATATTTGTTTAAATAGATGACTGTATTTCTGGCTACCATGTGGCCTTACCCCTTTCCGCCCACGGGGCTGGCTATGCAGCTCTACAGGGCGTTGGATCAGGCGCCTGGGAGAGGCTCTGCGGAGCTGCACCACCACTACCTCCGCTCACGCTTCGAGCGCATCAAAGATCTCTTGACACCGAACTACTATGTAACGAGGTGTGCGGCCGATTGTGCAAGATTAATGGCAAGAAGTTCATCTATTGCTTCGACTGGGGTTGTCATGTTATCGACGTTTGCCAATCGAGTGGCTGTCTATCTGGGGTAAGTCGTTTATACATATGTATTTTTTTTTGATAATCCTTTTTTGTGATCTCCCCTTGCCAATACTTTCGGGGCGACAGTAGGAGATGAAGCTCCCAGGAGAATGGGTAAACAGCACTCTCCTGGGTAACATATACCATCACACATGGCTGCACAGATCGCGTACTGGTTAAGATACCGACCTAACATGCCGAGTGTCGCAGGCTTGGTCCCAAGTAGAATGATTAACAATTTGTGTCGATTAATTATATGTTAGTAATCATTCATTCATCATTTCAGTCCATCGCCGTCTACTTCTGGACGTAGGCCTCCCTCATGTTACGCCACAGAGTGCCTTCCTGTGCCGCCTGCATGCAACGACGACCAGCAACTTTCACCAGGTCGTCGGCCCAACTAGTGGGGAGCCGTCCAACACGGCATCGTCCGATACGTGGTCGCCACTTGAGAGCCTTTCTTCCCCAGCAGTTGTGGATTCGTCGAGCGATGTGGCCTGCTCATTGTTGGATTACCGTAGTTTGGATTCTATCTCGTAAAGAAATCCCAAGCATAGCCCGCTCCATAGCACGCTGAACAAATTTGAGCTTGGATTAAGGTCTACATTTATGTTAGTAAAGTCCACCGCAATGCAAGTATCATGTCCTAAGGGTAGGCTGGGCGTCTTTAAAAAAACTGATCGTCAATCCGCTTGTTAAATCTATCGATTATTGTATTATATTGCATTGAAAGGCTGGATGGATATCTGTATACATAATGTTATTCGACAGTTATGCGCGATGTGGATGTGGGCTAGCGATGAGAACGAAACGTCGGCCGCGTGCGAGGCTTGCAACGATGTCAGCACTGGATGTTTGCTGCATCGGCAACAGTATGCTGCGGAGGTAATAACTATAGGGTTTTTGATTTCTTTTTAATAATAATCGTCATTGGCGCTGTTGAAGTCGAACCATCCTGAGGATGGTTCAGAGGCGAAAGACCTATCGAATTGATGTGGCGGATTCAGCTCATAATATAGGAGTAAGAAGACTTCCTTATATCCTACTTCATTTCATTGATTAACCGTGGGAAAGTGGTGGGTCTCCTGTAGGAAAGAGGGCCATGGCCGGCTCGGAAGAAAAATACCTTAAAGGTCTATTAACACATAACTGGCCATGCCCTAGCTGTTCTAAGACTGTGCATCCATGTCTCGTCTGTA
This sequence comes from Lymantria dispar, assembly GCA_032191425.1. Classification (NCBI taxonomy): domain Eukaryota; kingdom Metazoa; phylum Arthropoda; class Insecta; order Lepidoptera; family Erebidae; genus Lymantria; species Lymantria dispar. The sequence goes on along the minus strand of CM063442.1, from coordinate 4,445,199 downwards.
TACACCGATGTTTTTCTGGAACCCTGTCGGAGTCCGCTCCGTGTACGTCCTGGACATGGCCCTGCAAATTGTGAATATACCTTAAGTGACTGATATATAGCGAATTTACGAATATTCATCATACTTTTCTCTTCAGTGTTTGACGAATATGCGTAAGTACGCGATATTGAAGTCTTTTTCACGTGAACTTTTTGTTACATACAAAGGTTTCGGACCCGATTTTTAAAGCTTTATATAAAAAGTTTCACTACAAAACACTAAACCTTATAATTTGTGTTCTCCTCAGTGTCTGTTCGTGTGGGACTTAGTGAGTGGTGTGTACAGAACTGAAAGAGTTGCCATGACAGAGGATTCTAGCCAAGAAGGAAGCAGAGGTAATTGTTTTTTTTAAGGGAACGAGGAGTACTTCCATAAGTCGTAGGTAACGTTAGGAAGATACATCTTTAGGAAGACGATGATGATGATATTGCCAACATTTTGAAATCTAAAAATAACTAAATTTAAAATATCATATCTTTATTTTATTGTCCTGAATCGAATAAATATTTTTTAGTATATATAATGATTTCTGAGGATTTACGCGAGTATTTTAAGTAAAACTATTTTATAGTGAGTAGAGGATAACTAAGTCCACCCGTGATCATGAGTGCTGTAAAATGTTCGAAACGTCGGCCAATTAAAAATTAAATACAAACATGATAAAATCCAACAAAATAGTTTTATATCGAATCTATTTTTTTTATTATTTTAATTTTGGCGACAAAAAATATACCAACGCGTGATGACGTCACATATATGGTGGAATGAGCAACGTATGTCTATCTTTTCATTTTATAGTTTTTCATTAAATTAAACATAAACGGCAATAATTGATAGTATGTAGTGACAGTTGTAAAATACGAGTAATTCCTGTTTTCGCTAATGTCACTTAAATCTTAAGTGACACATAAATCAATTTAACAATGATTCAATGATTGATTAATATTATGTTTTATTCAAGATGTAACATTATGTTTACCGTAGGTGTTGCTTAAAATTTAGGAATGGTTATTAAAAATGCAAATAAAGTATAATAATTTTGATATGCAAATAACACCGATGCAAAAGAAAGAAAATTTGAAATGTAACTGTCCCATGTTTGTGAATGACGGTATAACGGATTAATTTATTTTGCAATATGCAGGAACTCAGACCCCACATTGAGAGGTATATACAATAAGAAAAATGAACGACAGTGATATTATTCTTTGTAACTGAATGTTCTGGAAGGGAAATTGGCGGCAAGGATGTTCACTAAAAGAAATAGCAGCAGCCAAGTGCATACTGTCGCATGATGCTCATGCCACCTTTATCAAGATGCAATTCGTTTTCTCAATTTGAATGGTTGGTGGTAAAAGATAGTGTGAAAGAGTGGAGGGTGGGGTGGATAGATGGATTGAATAACACTTTTTTATCCATCCGTTTTTTTTTGTAACGGCATGAAAATACTAAACATAAGCACTTTTTTATTACAGTTCCCAGTGCAGACAGAGCGCGAGAATTAGCGAAAAAGCTTGGACCCATCAATATGCCGCCGGGGAATGAAAATAGATTGCTCACTACATTAACTGGTGAGTACTCTCAACTAATACAAAGGCCCGCCACGAATTCGGGCTAAGGCGGCGAGAGCAGGTAGGTCTGCAAGTGGAGCGGCAACCATGCCAAGTACGTCTAGTGTGTCTAAGTAGGGTTAAGTGGCTGCGATCGAGATGGACATTTTCAGATATAACTTTATCCATAATGGCTATTTGCTTCGAAAGAAGTTCGCATTTTAAGCTTTAATTGTGAAGTTGAATTTTCTGAAAAATTATGTATTATTTTTCTCACAATCTTTGTATTATATTAGTAGATGTATACTATGGATGTTTTTATATCTGTATGCCTATATAGATATCAAAAGATCGTCGCCAAATTAATGTTTTCATATTAAAAGCTTGTGTGTTCGTATACCTACCGTAAAATTCCGCTTCAAAATCGTTTGAAATATTTTGTTTGTAGAGTCGCCGTTTAATTTACCGCTGTCCCCATCGCTCTGTCTCGTGTGTGGCAATAATATTTTTTCCTCCATTGTTTTAATATTACTTCCGTGTGGTAACGGAGTAAGAATACCATTCACCAAAGAGAAAGGCTGGCCATTGTCTGAATCGATTTTTGAAGTACTTTTTACGTTTTAATTAGAACCATAGCCTTGTATTATAAATATAAGCCTATAATAGTTATAGAGAGGAATTGTTATATCGGTGTGGTGAATTTTTATTCCATGTGCTGACAGAGTAAGAATACAATTCACCACTCCCTCTCTTTGCTTGTGGGTATTGTAAAAGACGACTAAGGGATAAAATAGGCATATTTAATCTATGCAAGAGAAGGAAAAACGAACGAAACACACTCCTCGTGCCACTCCGTCCGGAGCGACAGAGGGGCGTAAGCACGCACATCCGCAACTCACCCGAACACCACGTCGCCTTCGTCGTTGGTCCGACCACCGGAGCAGGGTTACTTATCGTCAGTGGTCGGCCCGACGGAATACCCCCTGAGGAGTCCCTCCCATCCCATCCATTCCTCCCATCGACCGACGTCCCCCCCTAAGGGGAGGACGTCGGTCTTTCCTCGCGCGGTCGGCCTCTCGGCGTGTGACGGACTAATTCCCCGGTCCAGTCACCCGCCGCCTCGGCTAGGGCGGCATCAGGCGCAGGTAATCGCGCCTGCGCCGCTCCAGTCGCCGGCAGCGGCTCGCGTCGTCGCGGAGACGCTTCCAGCGCACGCGCTCCACCGCCTCTTTCCGCGAGACTACTGCCTCGCAGAAGGCTGCTACCGCGTCCTAGTTCCTGACGTTGTCGAGCTTCGGCACCGATGATTGCGACGAGGAAATAAAACTCTATACCAACCTACCTGACCAGCAGAGAAATTTTTTACTACACCATGTAAACAATTTCTCTCCTATTGTGGAGGAGGCTCAAGTCCAACAGTGGGACGTACATGAGCTCGAATGGTGATGATTTTAATATTTTCTTTTCTCGATGTCATAGGTTATTATTGCACTATCCAAAATTGTACTAATATTTTTTTTTTCAGGACGATCTCTAAAAAGACTGACAGATGTAGACAACTGCATCGAAATAACGAAGAACCATCCCGACAGCTCTGAATCTGAGTCATCGGAGGATGACAGCGATTATGACTGATTTTATATTAGGAGCATCCGTGATGCGATGTTTTAAATATTTGGTTAGTAACCTGCAAGGTGAACGGCAAACATAGATAATGCCGTTATTTTTTTTCGACTGTCACAAAGTTACAACGAAAAGGTTGTTGAGGCTCTATTACCAAACTAGAACGTTTAGGATCGAAGGGAACTGGGTAACTATTGACCAAAAACCCACTGTTTCAGTTATACTGATTTTTTTTTTTTTGCATAATTAATTGTTCGAATGGACTATAAAAGATAATATGTAAACTCGAATTTGTGTTCTAGGAAAATCTTTAAGGGTTCATCCACAAAGTGCGTCACACTAATTTTGTAATTTTTGACTTCTCCCCCGTCCTTGTTAAGGTGGTCATATTTGTCAGACCCCCCTCCCTAGTGTGACGTCATATATTTGTAATTTTACAAAATATAAATCAGGCGCGTGTGGCAGGCTTGGAATTTTTTTAAGTTGTCATAATTGGTATTTTAATACTTAGATTTATAAGTTTTTGAAATGTGACGTCACGAGATTTCGGACCTCTCCCACCCCTTGTGACACTTCGACCCCCTTCCTCTTAATGTGTAACGTACTTTATGGATATTCCCCCATTGAATCCGTCTTGTTCTAATTTCGTAGTAGTGCCTCTGATATTCTTTTAGAAATGTAGATACAGGACTTAGATTAAAATAGTTTTTAGTTTCGTTAACTTTTTGGAATACTTACACGAAATTTTAAGTCTTCCAGTTTTATGTTTCTATTGAATATTTCTCGACATTTTGAATATTTTATACATGTTTAACTCGTTCTATATTCTCTTGGTGTGACGTAAGCAAATTTATATCAGTAGTAACAAATTCTCGCGGTTTCAAAGCTTACACATATTTCAAAAATATTTTCGAATAAAATAACGAAGACTAGCTAGCGTCTTTGTTATTGTTTTTGTTGTGTAGTTTTTAAAATCAGTCGTTTTACCACTCCCACAGGTAAGTAGGCATTGGGCTACCGGCACCAGGAAAGTTTTTAGATTAGTTTGTAATTGGAGATTTCTAACACTGACTAGTTTAATTAATTTAATGAAACATTGATGTATTCTTATTTGCCTACGTAACACCAATTCTACAATAATTTGTAAATATCTACATCAATTCTACCACAAAATATATCTCCTAAATCAATCTCAAAGCGGTTATCAAAGCTTAACCCTAGCTTATTAGTTGTCGTATAACCTGAATGGCAGCCTATTGCCGTTCTTAGATACTGTTCCATGTTTTGTATTGCCGTTTTAGTTACAGTCCCATGTTTTGTATTGCAGTTTTAGTTACAGTCCTATGTTTTGTATTGCCGGTTCAGTTACAAAACCGTATTTTGTATTGCCGATTTAGTTACTATTGTATATTTTGTATTACCGTTTACAGTCACAGTTCCATATTTTATCGCTCATACCACTGGCAAAATAGGAGAAGTTATATAGTCTTATTTATTATTAACAGCAGTTGTTCTCTCAATTTTGGACTATAGCCCCAGACAGTTGTGCCATTCCCTTATGGTTCTGTAACCCCATTACGTCGGTGAATAGGTATTTTGGTCTACTCAGTCTCTTGGTTCCCGCAATCTGATAGCGCCTTTCGGCCGAAGTCAATGAAAAAGTACATTACAATTTTTCGTAATACGTGTGTTTATCATTCAATCATGTATGTTTATTCTTCTCGACCCATATACTTCCTATTGTTCGGTTCGGACCTCCCCCACAATGGGAAGAGGGGAAAGCACATTGCCTATTATATTAAGATAGTCAAACTGGTTGGTATTAGGTTTTATGTCAAATTTTACCTCTCATTCATTAATGTTATCTGTATATTATGATCCTTATGTCGTCTTTAACTACATCGAAGGACAAGTAAACGAATGGGTGTATTTTTGTGAGTGAACTAAACTGGTATGTGTCTTTGTGTATTTTTAATTAATGTGTGGTTTCGTTAGTTTAAATAACTGATTTCACTCTATCAGCACTGTTGACTGTATGACTATCAGTAATTATTTACTATCAGGTGGGGGACTAGCTAAACTGCTAATATTTGCAATAAAAAAAGCTTTAATACTTTTATTTGATAATATAGTTAAGTGTAATGCAATCAGGGGCCTAGCCACCACCGTATCAAAGATACTCGCCCCTCGAATCTTACAATGATTAATAACATTTTTGAGACTAACTGCGACAACGACGACTTGGGCGGCGCAGGCACGAGTACCTGCGCCTGGTGGCGTCCTAGCCGAGGCCGCGGATGACCGAACTGGGGAATAGTCCGTCACCCGCAGAGTCTGATCGCGTGAGGGCGACCGATGTTCCGGAAGGGGGTCACTAAGGAGGGAGGGTACGTGAAAGGGTATCCCGCCGGGCTAGCCAGGAACGACAAGGAACTCGGTACTGGTGCATGGTGGTTGGCCCAATGACGGAAGGAAGGAGGGAATACGGTGGGTTGTGGGGCCGCGCTGCTCTCTTTCCGTCGCCCCGGATGGAGCGGACGCCGCGTGCGCTGACCATAGCCTATCCAAAAAAGGACAAACATTTTATTTAGGAATCCTATTATCATTCGCTTTTTTTTCTTATCTTTGAAAAAAAAAAGGTCTTTCCTTTGCGTTCTCCAACACATTTTGATACACGGCCCGTCTAAGGCAAGCTACGCCACTGGATGCGGATATCATCATCATATTTCTTTGATTGAATTAGGCTATACATCCAGGGCCGGATTAACTCTATCAAGGCCCCTAGGCCATGCAAATCTCGGGTCACTTATCATCAGGTGTGCTGTTTTCTCATTTGCCACCAACAGCAATAAAAAAAGGATAATATTGAGGAAGCATACAAATTTTCAAAAAAAATCGCTCACTAAAATTTTTCTTTTCTTGGTCCATCCTCGGAGCCCCTAGTCGGTGCGGGGACGCAGTTGCCTAGTCCGTCTTATGGATAATCCGGCCCTGTCAGATACATGGCTGAAATTCATTGCTAGTTTAAAATTGAGGGAAGGAAAGGAGACCCACCACTTTCCCAATGGTTAATTTAGCGCACACCTTAAGGAATGAATACCGAATAGGACCACGATGGAATAGGATATAAGGAAATCTTTTTACTCTTATGTGATGAGAAACCTCCAGAACCTTAACTTGCGATTTTCAGCCGAACTTGGAATACTGATTCAACACACGTGTTTCGCCTCTAAACGAGGCATTCTCAGGATTTTTCGGTTCAAATGCGCACTGACATATTTTATATTGATTATGAAGAAAATGTACTATAGCCTAGCTTGGCAGGCGGATATTCATCGCAATTAGCGTTAAAATTGCCATGCATAGCCCATTTTTACGTGTGTTTAGCTGTCTTTAGCAGCCCGGAATGTGGGTGAGCGAAAGGGCTTTCGATCCGGTGCTACCGCCCATTCTCCTGGTGATACTATAGTCGGATTTTACGACTTCCACGATAAATGAATGGTTGGCGACACATCCAACTTTTAACCCTTCACTCGACGCCGAAGATCGTCTTATTGTGGAAAATAAATGGACCATGAATTATTAGAAGAAAAAAAAGAATTTCTCAAACTTTTACATTAAGATAATATACTGAATTATCACGTTTTCGTCTTGTGAAGGAGTAAGAATACAGTTCACCAATAGCTTTCTTGCAGACGTAATCAGAAAACATCACTCTAAGAGAAGGAAAACTAAAAATAAATCCTATACTAACCCGTCTGACTGGTGTTGTATTGTTGGGTCAGTGTCTTAACACGTTTGCTGCGGGAAAACACACAAGCGTGTTTTTGATAACACACACGTGTGCGGCGATTACACGCCAGGCTTGTATGCGGCCGCAGCATCGTAATGTACCTGTATGCGATATATGACAGTAGTCAAAGAGAGTCGGCTCGAGCTCAGTAATTTTGTTTTTAAAAACAACTTCCGGCACTTAAAAATAACCCTTGTATTGCGGGGACAAACACAAATTTACATCCAGACTCGGAACAAATTATGGATCGCACAAAGTGCTATCCTGCGTAGCAGTCGAACCCACGGAAGTCGATATCTTAACCACTACGCCATTTGTGTAGTGACGGGACGAGAGATTATGATTGAAATATCAAGATAATCAAATGATATTATATGTGTGTAGATATATAATTTTAATTGTAGCATAATTGAGACGGACGCCATTTTCGTTACATTGCTTTCAGCAACTTATTAACAGCAGGTCAATATGCAGAACAAGTGGCCCTAGTAAATGTGTTTATGTCTCATGTAATTAAGTAAAAAATATTATGACGAGATAAATATCATGTATTCCGTTGATGGAGTAGGTATACAATTCACCACCCTCTCTTTTGCCTTTGGGTGTTTTAAAACTACTTAGTGATTGAATGTGCATGTAATATCTATGCAAGAGAAGAATAACTTGCAATGAAACTACTAATACATCTGACAAGTATGGTTATAAGTAGGTTAATTTCCCTCCTATTGTGGCAGAGGCTCGAGCCCTACAGTAGGACTATGTGCATGAGCTCAAATCATGATGAAAGGTTGACAACCATAAAAATAACTACTATATACTATTTCTCAAATGAGTCTTTGTAATTATGAAATATCGCCCATAATATTGAATCAATATTTTTATAAAATAAATATAGTTTAAAAAACACGCTTTTATAGCATATCAAATTAAAAATATAGTGGGAAAAAAAGCGGATTATTGCATTTTGTCGTCGGTCTTTGATAGATGTGCAAAATTTAAAGAAAATCTGATTGCTCAAAGTAGGGCGAAATCGAGCTCAAAGGTAGACGTTACAAACAAACATACAGCTGAAGCCATTAAAAAGCGGCAGTGCCGTCTAGCGTCGGTCGAAGCGAAGTTTTACAGTATAAAGCGTAGAAATTTTCTACTAGAAAGTAAGCATTAAGTGTTCTATGCACAAAAACACCTGAGCGGAATAGATATCCAAGAGACTGGTGTGGAAGCATTAAATAGCGAGAAATAGAAAGATGATTACTAACTGACCCAACAGACGTTATTCTGTTCGAATAAAATAAAAGGAATTCTTAAAATCGACAGCAGCGCCACCTACCGGGTCTAATAGTGAATCTAAACCATTCTCGAATCCCCTTGAACACACACAAAAAATTTCATCATATATATATATCCTCCTACAGTTCCACTTAAATAGTTTAATAAAATGTAATATAACAAAAACATTAGCCATAGCAACGCGTGGCCGGGTCTGCTAGTCTTTATATATATATATATATACAGGGTGTATCAGGTTATGGGGCAACTGGTCAAAAGGGGGCTAGGCAATGGTGGTAGGAACCCATAAAAAAATTTTGAACGAAAAATATTGATTCGTTTAGAAATTAGAGACATGTAAATTTTTCAATTTTGTCATTGCTTTTTCGTGTAAATCTGATTGAAATGTATAAAGTCAATGATACTTAATACGCAACATATTCATACTTTGGTTAAATGTTCATTAGAAATTGAATAAATCAATGATTACATTCACATAAGCAAGACAAACTTCGCTTTAAAACAGCTGATCGGCCTATGACCGTTGACCGCTCCCCGTTGTACCTACGATATCATTGAATCGTGTGCGCAATTCTAGGTATTAATGAATGAAATTATACTGTCGAAGTTTTACATGCCTACATGTATTCCGTCTGTACATGCCTACATGTATTCTGTCTGTACATGCCTACATAATACTTAACATTTAAGGCATGGACTCTTAGACACAATTTTTTTTAAATCACTATAACTTTTATGTTATATTGATTTTTGTGTAATGTACATTCTAATTATGATCTATGACCGTTAAACTACAACATACTCGAACATTGCCCCATAACCTGACATACCCTGTATATCGCCATCATCATTATTTCGACTCATATGCGCCCCACTGCTGGGCCTCTTCCATAATGGCAGGAAATTGACCTTAATTATATTGTTGCGATAACATTGTCACAGTCCGGGTTGAGCAACATCAACACTCACCTATAGTCCGGATAAAGCTGTTAAAGCCATCTGTGGGTAACCCTTCAAGATATTCCCCCACATGATCAAAATATATAATCACACTGCTACATTACCGTGTAACGTTATAAATTCTATACTAATGAGAATTTTTGTAGCAGTAATATCTGAATTTCAATTTTTTTTATTGCTGATGATAAATGATACTGCCACTGATGGACTTTACAATACCAGGGGCACAGTAAGACCCCTGTCTAACGTGAAGAAAGTATAAAATATGCTAGAATTAGATCGGATGAGAATCTAGGCTCATAATAAGGTTGTGATTGTTTGAACATAGGGTTTGTTATGAGAAGTGCCTCGGAATAAAAAGTGAACCCTCCTTTACAATGTATAATTAAAATTCTTCTTCCTTTAATAGCAACATTAAAGTTAAATATTTTTTTACGTTTGCAAATTTACAAAGCAATAATCTAGCATATTCATCAAGTCATGTGTTACAAGTAATAAAAATAAGTTATAATTAATGCACATATTTTGTATTTATATTAAGGTAACAGATGGTGTTAGCACATGTATAACTTTGAATGAAATGAATAGGCAGCTTGTATTGGTGTTTTAGATAATAATAATTTCCGTTTAAATACTATATCGCCATATTATAATAATCTATAATAGAGTATTAAAATAATAACATATAGGAGTGTCGGTACTTGAGCGATCAAAAACGTGAAGCCAAAAATACTATAATACATGCGTGCAAGCGATTACACACATGCACAAGACTATACAATAGAGCTGCCAAGCGTACGCAGTGACCTTGTACACTACGGAACGGTACGGGGTCCCAATTTAAATGCTTCATTATTTGTTCACGGAGTTACCTTTTATGAGTTATTATTCTAACAATAGAGTATTAAACTTGTAACCATAAATGGCTGCTGTTATGAATATTTTGATTTGACTATTTTGTAACAACAGTTGTTCTTATATTGTAAATAAAACTAGTTTACGGATTTTATTACGTTTGTATTTCATTGCCCATCGTTTCGAACACTTTACAGCATTCATAGTCACGGACGAACTATGAACCCGCTGTAAGTTGTAAATAGTTTTATTTACAATATATAATACTTGCATAAACATCAGAAATCATTAGTATTAAGCTAGTTTTCCTTGATTGTTGTAAAATGCCTAAAATGCTGTATTTCTAATACAGCATTTTTGAAAAAGCAATTAAAGATACTTTTATTTCATTGTGTGAGCACCAATATTGTAGAAATTTCTCTGTATAACTAGGTTATCAGTATTTTTTAATTTTACTCCACAGGCTCTCCACCAATTTCACTGTCCCTGAAGGGGATATAGGGATTTCCCCCTCTCCAATATATCATCCTCTCTTTCCTTTACCTACATTCCATTCCCAAATATATTAAAAAATCATCTGAATTTTGCTCAGAAATATTTGTTCATAGACACTCATTCTTTTCTGCCTGATGTCCAAATATTTATCCAGTCATATAAGTTGATTTGTGGCTATATTGAAATTTCTATTCTAAACAAAGATGAAAAGTAATATTTAGATGTGACATTCCACTAAGCTTCACATTATCTTGAAGGACTTACTAAGGAATCTAAATAAAAATGCTTATTTCACAACACCAATTTTATTAAAACTTTTAAATTTAAAACATCCAGAGAGAATAAACTGTCTAAAGATAATCAACCTTCAAGAAGCGTTGCTACCATTTTACCACATTTTTTTGCTAATTAGAATAACACGCAGATTTTAATTTTAAAAATTACTTCATATGTTTCTTGTGTCTGTAACAATTGAAGCATTCATTACTCATGCTTTATCTTCCTAAACAACTATATTATATTTATGCATTTAGAGCAAAAACTGTATAGATCTGGCACATTATTGTAGAAAATATCATTGTAAATATTAAGATTACTACTGATCAGTTGTGAGTTCTAGTCGTAAGTTGATATTAGAAAAGTGACTCGTTCAGAGGTATTTATCCATTAGCAAATTTAGAGGTTTTTTCTGCAATAAATTATCTTTAAGTGTATCATCAAATGTATGTTATAAACATTTATTACTTGACATAGTTTGAATAATAATGTATAAAAATTGTATCAATGGTGATAGACTTAATTGTCCCCAGTATAAGTACCAGTTATGTAAAAGTCACAAAGCAGACCTCAAATGTCGATTGAATCCATTACTTTTTTATACTTTATCATAGATAAATTATTACAATAAATAAGACTAAATTAATTATCCTCAAAGTTCATTACACTATTGTTAAATAGAAAGATCATACAATGCAATTGATAGTAGTGGGTAAGTTGGTGCATTTATTATTTTTTTTATCTTTAAACAGGCACAGTTAATGTGTTTACTTGCCATTAAATTGTATTATACTTTAAATGAGTATGAAACAAAAACAATGAAATAATAAATAAATTAATGATGCTGTTTTATTTAAGACTACATTACATACTATAAATTTATGCTTATGAACTTGCGAGGGCAATAAATCTAAATTTACTGTTTCTTTTTAAATGACCTACTTACATTTAGAGTCCTGGAATTTCATTGAACAGAATAACTTAGATATTGTTCAGCTCATCCTATTATTGGACATAAGCGTCTGCTATTGCAGAGAAATAGAGTTATTATACCATGCTAGGAAGACAGTTGGTGAAGGGTTTTATTTTGTGTCCATCTTTTTGTATAGTGAAATTATCTGCTTAGTCATCTTTAAAACATCTATGAAAATGTGATTGTGGTACAGTGTATTTTTTTTTTTCTATATCATAGAAAAAATAACAGTATTAAGAAGAAAACAATGGTCACATTTGGGTCTATATTATTGATATTAGCTTGTGTACATTCTATTGCTGGGCTTGAGTCTCCTCTAAGGTAAAGGAAAATAATTTGCTATACCACACTGATCAGACGTGGCGACTCAAAAACCCTATAAGTTTTATTTTGTGTTTTCTTTCTTTTGCATAGATGTTATATGCATATTACATCCCTTAGTCATCATTTATGACACTTACAGACATGATGGGGATGATGAATTATTTTTTCATTCTACTATTGCACAGAAGATTGATGAACAATATATATTAAAAGAAATTTATTCGAATTAAGTCAAAATATTCAGTGGAAATTAGATGACGGGCAACAATGGCAGTTTATTTGTAATGAAAAAGAAATATTATCATAAATGATATTAATAAAGTTAAAAAAATATGTATTAAAATATGTGATCACAAACAATATGTGTTATCACCTTCGGATTCAGTTTCCATAGGTACGGCGTCCACGCCATTTTCACTCAACATGCAGTCCAGTGCCAATCTATCAATGTCATCCCATGATAACTTATTGAATTTTTCCTGCACAACTTCGATAAGCCTGCTCGCCGTATTTCTAGCCTCGGCGTCCGTCATATCCATTTTTTTGAAATACTTAACAGCAGCTTCATACAAGCCCTCAGGTTTTTTTACAACTAAGTTTAACTTAGTGCCATCTTTTATTGCTGGATATGCTTCAACTCTTTGATCATCCACCAGAGTTCTGCCTAAGAGTAATAATTTCTGTTCATCTACTGGTATATTCAACTTTTCCGCCACTTGGTATTTAATTTCTGATATATATGTGGTGGGCAGAACCTGAAACGATTTTTAATTCAGCTAATGAATTATAAATTTACTTACCAATTTTAGTTGTTTACCTCTAATACACATTCGCCACCTTGCAACTTTTTCACCGTTACTTTCATTTTAACACTTTGGATAAAGCTGGCTCTAAAGATTATTTCGTGTCAATGTGGTGAAAATTTAAAAACAGTAATACGAAATTCCTATACACGCACTGTCACACTGAAGATAATTTTCAATCAATAATAATAACCATAGACAACAGTGTTGTCAACGACTCGGAACGTAATGTCCCCTTAAGTAGCCGAATTTGAGTCGAAGTAGCCTAAAATAGCCCAAACGTCAAAACTTTTCAAGGCAAGACGGTAATTCAGTGCATACTTTGAATGCACATAAGCTGAAGGAGTGGCGTGGCATACATACTTCAATAGCTGCAAATTGGATATATCTGCTTGTAAAAGAGTGAAAAGAGGCTTAAAATAATAACGTATAGAAGATAAGACCGTGCACAAAAAATGAAGCATTTTAATTGGAGCCTAATGGAGCTTACGCCGGAACCGTTCCGTAATGTACAAGTCACAGTACTGCACGTACGTACGCAATTCTCAAAAAATAAATAGGTAATTATGACGGTTTGTGCATTTAAATAGTGTCACACTCACAACACATTTGAAAAACAAAAAGTTTTTTAACATTACTTTTAAAAGTATATCGACGATTTATGTTAATAAAAACAAAATTTGACTTCATAATTTGTATAGTGGTGTGCGTGTATATGTGTGTAATCGCCCGCGCGCATGTAGTATTTTTGGCTTCATGTTTTGATCGCTTTAAGTAGCGACACTATCCTTCTATACGTTATTATTCTAAGGAAAAGAGGGGTTATGATTGCCACAAAGGTGAGTAGCTCCATCAGTTCCTATTACGATCAGATTTTTAATGTTTAAATCTATATCGCTTTATAAACTTTTAAACGATATCGTTTAAAAGTTTATAAAGCGATATAGATACAAGGTGTGCGTTGTTGCTTCGAAGATTTCTTGAAAGCCTAAAAATCAATAACAAGTTTTCCAATTTTGAATTATAGTATCGAATATAATATGCCATATTCCTTTCTGTAGTCATATCGGTGGATTCATCTAATATTGTAGAATAACTGATTATCTACTTCTTCTAACAATACTTTAAGGATAGCTAACTCTGGAATATTTTTATAATTGCCGAACACTTTGATCTGTGTAAATGTACGTTTTGTGTAAAACTGTTGATGCTACGAGTAGTCTTGAGCAACGATATATAAGAAGAAATATTTATGTCCATTATTTTTTCTTTTCATGAATCCTTAAGTGAGGATTTTTTTTTGACGACGCCCACCTCCATCCAGGGCGACCGAGGGGCGTAAGCACGCACACTCGCGACCCACCCGTGACACTTCGCCTTCGTCGTTGGGCCGACCACCGGAGCAGGGTGACTTGACGTCAGTGGTCAGTCCGACGGGATACCCCTGAGGAGTACCCTCTCCTCGACCGACGTTCCCCCCGCGGGTAGGACGTCGGTCTTTCCTCACCCGGTAGGCCTCTTGGCGGGTGACGGACTAACTCCCCGGTCCAGTCACCCGCGGCCTCTGCTAGGGCTAACTGAGGAGTTTCCAAATGATTTAGGTTTCAGGCTATTATTGCCCCAAAACTAACAAAATGTGAACAGTTTGTCATTTTAGTTATTAATCGCAGTCTTTATAGTTTTCGTGAGTATTATTTTTTATCTGTTTATGATTATTTATGTTGTAATTCATTCGTTCACTTTATTCGAAGACTATGTCGAGCAAGTAGCCTAAAAGACGACCAGTCGCCTTTCATAATTTTTCGTCACCAATTTTCTTCCCAAGTGACTACTCGGGCGACAAATCGTCTACGTTGGCAACTCTAATAGACAATTAGACATAGAGAAAAATCGATACGTTTAATATAATATTGCCAACCCCAGGGCGTCTCACGACAGTATTATTGAGCAAAATTAAATGAATTTTATTGTGTAAGCAAACGAACTTATTTTATTAGTTCTACCAAATGACTATGTGTGCTTGTACATAAATTTTGCATATAGATTTTTTGGGCTGTTTATATTATTCTGTATACAAAAATTATTTTACGAATCGAAAACTTGGCAACGGCAAATTAATCTTATGCACGAAGCATAAGATTAACTAATAACCGTATAATCATGACGCCAACTGATGGAGTAAAAATACAATTCACCGACCCCCTTCGTTGGCCTTGGATCGTCATTAGCTCTTACTGTAAAAAACGACTATTGGATATAATATGCAAGTTAATAGCTATGCTAGGGAACAAAATCTCTAAATAATAAAATCCTATACCAACCTGCATGACAAGTGTGGTATTGAGGGTCAATTTCGTTCCTACTGTGGAGGGTGCTCGAGCCTAGTATTAGGATGTAGGTATATGAGCTGAAATGAGAATGATCTATTATTATCCTTGAAATACCAAGAGATTTTGTGGCACTGGGAAGTGGTAGTGATCACTTTAAAATATATTGGTCCGCAATAGTCCTTCATCTGCAGAGACACTGATTGCGTGAGGGCGACAGCAAGGAGATGGGGGAGGGATGGTACCTCAAGAGAGGAGGGAATACGATGGATTATTGGGGCTGCGCGTCGCCCTTAGGTTGATCCAGACGGAATGAACGGCATGTGAGTTGACCAAAGTCTACTAAAAAAAAAATAGGTGATTTTTTCCAGGCAGGCCGCCGCTAACAGGGACCAGTGTGCCTACTCATGGATCTCGATTCCAATCCTAAATCCAACCGCAGCTCGAATTTGAGCAAATTTGGTACTCTTGAAAGCGACACTAGTGCACGTTTGGAGTCAAATTCGGTGGAATATTTTTGAACTAAATGAATTCAACTCTCGTCGATTAAATCAAGTATTTGCTGCTCCCGACGCGAATTTGACGTAGTTTAAAATAGTTGATGTTGCACAATTGCATGAAAGCGCCTTTGTAGTAATCAAGTTCGATAACGTTATTAATTTAAAATAAGAAAATACGACACATTTGGTGAAAATAACAACGCCAAACGCGAAGAATTCATTTTCGATTTTTTCAAGAGTACCAAATATAAGTTTGGTGAGATTGGAATTGAATCGGATTCGAAATTAGAATGGATTTCCAGAGTAGGCACACAGATATAGCTCACCCACATGGTGCTTGAGAGTTAAGTGTATGGCAGGTTAGAAGGTTGCACGCATGCTGTTCTCTGCCTAGCCCTAGACGGATCGGGCACCTGTGACCATACCATAGCCGAATAACCTATCCCCTAAAAGGGATGTGATTAGAGATTTGTTTTTTGCTTCTTTTTCTATTGCTATCTTTGGTACAAATTTCTCTAGGATGTTAGGGAAATTTGCCTATTTATTTTTTAAATTGACGATATGGAATTGCGACAAGCAATTACCGCTTTATAGAATGGTTGAAGTTGTCGCAGTGACAATAAAGCTTAAAAGCAAACGCAGAATGGCTGAAATGGTATCAGTGGCGTAACTATAGGGTGACAGGGCTGGCAAAATGCCACAGGCCCCCAACCCGAGAGGGCCCCGGCCCAAAACTCCGCGAGCTGAGACGTAAATTTTTAGCAGCGTTATATTAAAGTATATAATATTATAGTAAAGAGTTATATTAAATTTATTTTAATCTAAGTACAACGTGATGATTCTTACTGATAGAGACTCATCAAAAGAATTTGCCGCGGGCCCCAGATGGTATAGTTACGCTTCTGCATGGTATGTCATATGTGATGTGACAAGATGAAATTAATGTTTTAAAGACAGTTTTAAGTAAGAATGTCGAAAAGTTTGGGGGTAAGGAGGCACTGACTTGATAAGTGTACTTTACACTATTATTTGTTGACAACCAGCACTATAATTTAAAATTAAGTTTACTATTATTTCATTAAATTTAACACAGAAACATGTTTAATTTTTAAGAGCTCATCCTCGTATTTACCATATTCCGTGACTCTTGACTTCCTCTCTGAGCAAGTTTTGTTTACTATTTTTTTGAAGGGATAAATATGAAAGTTAGAGATAAGGGAGATAATATCTGTGTATAAAAAATCGTTGAGATGCAATTTCATATGGGTATATACTTTTACAGTAGCATCAATATGAATTCTAAGGAAAAGATTGATAGTTTTTAGAATAAAATGAAGTGAAAATAGTACTTAGAAAAGTATTTCAAAATTGTGTAATGTGGTAAAGGAGTAAGAATACAATTTACCGCCATCTTTCTTGCCCGTGGGTATCATAAAAGGCGACTGAGGGATATAATAAGCATTTAACATCTGTACAAGGAGGAAGGAGGAGAAGGAAAACGCGATATAAAACCCTAAACCAACACGTTTGACCAGTGTGGTATAGTAGGTCAATTGCCCTATCATAGTGTAGAAGGCCCGAGCCCAATAGAGGGACGTGTATGGGCTGAGATGATATCGTACAAGATGCTATAAATGTGCACGGCTTCTATTAAGGTCTGCATATTATGCATTTTTGTCTGAAAAAAACCAACGACAACGTGCACTGCAAATATTTGTACACTTGTACACGTCACAGCGTCAGCATGGGCACTGAATCTTTCGTCGGTCCCGACACGGATATATGTGATCAAATAAAATGTATGCGCCGATATTTTTTTGAGGCCCTGACGAGACCGATCCAACCACTTCTCGGGTATACCCCTGAAATGGGTGGAAAGAACTTAATAATTGTTACTTTCTACATTGTTTCACAGCAAGTTACCTGTATCTGTTTTTTTTGTGTGTATAGCTCTTAGCCGCAGATGGCTTTCACAGCTTTGCTTGGACTACGGGTGAGCGCTGAAGGCTCTCAACCCGGTACTTATATCTGTTTATGAAACGTAAGCATATATTTTATTATTTTATATCTACCCAAGCGTCTTTCTAGATATTTGCGAAAATATTTTGAAATCATAATCATCGTCACAGAGGGACGTATCCCACTGTTGGGCTCGAGCCTCTTCCACAATGGGAGGGAAATTGACCTAGTATATCACACTGGTCAGACGTGTTGCTATAAGGCTTTATTTCGAGTTTTCCTGCTCTTACATAGATGTTATATGCATATTGTATCCCTTAGTCGCCTTTTACGATACCCAGGCAAGAATGGGGGATAGTAATTTGTATTCTTAATCCTTCACCACATTACACTATTTTGAAATACTTCACTACTATTTTCACTTTGCCGCTCAATAAGTGATTATTACCCATAACTTTACCTTCTAAAATTATAAAGCTTAAGCGTCTCTGTTTTTTTTTGTTCATGGAGTGACGAAATTGGTTTAATAAATATTCGTGTCGATAGAAAGTGTAATATTATATTATCTAGTAAAAAGAGGTCTCTTATAAAATCAGATTTATTCACAATACACACCTGAATAATTCGTCTCAATAGACGAAGGCTTAATGATTCCACTATTTTCTAAGCCATAATGTTTGTTTTTTATTGGAATTACCTTCGATACAGTACAGTCAGTACAAAAGTGCAATCATATAAAAGTTTTCTCCTCGGAATGAGAGATATTAAGCTATAAACTCTTATATACCTTCATTTTGGCGTTCTAAAGGTTGTCTCAAAAGTTTCATAAAATCTCGGGTGTGTATCGGGGTAGTTATATTAGGTCAAATGTCACAAACAGTTTTCATGATTTCTATAGCTCCAATAAAGATTAAAGTTACAATTGTAGAGCATCACCTTTGTGATATATTTTATTATCGAAAAATTGTCATACGACCAATCGTTTTTGAAATAAACTGTAGAGAACCCGTAGCGATCAGCCCACTCTAATGTAAGGTCAACCATGAATCGCAGTGTATAATATCTTGTATAAAGCTTATAATCATTGAAATATTATAAACAATAAATAATTTGTGTTACATATTTATAGTTAATACATTAACATCACCAACTCCGCTCATATAGATCTCGCTGTTGGGCTCCAGCCACCCCAATACTAGGACGGTAATTGACCTATTATACCGTACTGGTCAGGTGGATTCTAATGTTTGTAGGTACAAAAACTGTCACGTTTGCGCCATACAATCTATAGTAGTCGTTACTATAGGTTGTAGGTGTATATTGTTACACTACTTTCAAAGAAACGTGTAAGCGCCATAAAAATTCTGGTTCTTACGATGCTTCGGGTACGACAATAGGTATATTCCTATCTTAATGTGTTAGCGTTGCACGTTATAATAGTTTGGTTGAACGACGTAACTAACGTTTAAGTGTTGCAAAAAATTTCGAACACTAGGGAGCTACGGACTAATCCATGGCGTCCTAATACTAATAATCCCCGTGCAGCACCCTTCATTAAAGTGCAACTTTTTGTGAAAAACTGATATTAGTGACCTTTTGTCCTTAGTAACTTACGACGCAGACACAAGATTTTAAAAGTTTTCTGAGAACAACTTTTAGAACAAAAAAATGATTGGATTGGATTGATGGATTTACAGCTCATGGTCTCTAAATCCGAGATTGACACCTTTTTTTTGACTTAAAATGCGTAATTTTAGTTTAATATTAATACTTTTTTTAGGGAAAATGCTAAGGTATTTTATACCCTTACTGATTCATCCGGGTGAAAGAAGGGACGACGTGCAACTCCACAACCTGTCGTAAATGTACCTCTGTGAAGCCCACATGGGCGGGCCACCGGTACCGATCCCTGTCAACAGTGGCCCGTTCGATGGTTACCTTTCCGTGTGCCTTATCGAACCGATGTCCTGGCAGCTTTTGCTATCAGGGACTCGGCTTCACGCTGTCTGCCTCGCCTCGAGTGACGGCCTAATCATCTGTCCCATCACCCGCTGCCTCAGCTAGAGTTTTATATAAAATTCTACAGTTTTTTCAAGTGTTTATTCTTATTACATTTTAGTAGATTACAAACGCTCCTTGTGTAGTAAAGCGTTAACAATATAAGCAGTCAACCTAGACCGAAACCATTCTCTTAAGTGGGTCTTGTTAAACTAAAACTGAATAAGTGGTGATTAGGACAGTGAGTAAAAACATTAATTTGTGAAATTTATTAAATTTACTGCGATTGAATAGACGCTTAACAAGTACGGTAATTAGGGCATTATTCTGCCATCCTGCATATATCCAGTAGTGGACTTGAATAGGCTGATGGAAGATGAATGGAGTTATGCTAGTATTGTACATTTTAGCTACACTATTTTAACAACATCAATCAATTTCAATAACTTAAAAGTCTCGTCAAACATAATGAGTCAGATGTTACTACTCCCTGTATTCTTGTTATTATTCTAAAAAATACTACTTATGATTCTAAACTTCCTGCTGGAGACTTACATCCTGCTACGGATGGCAAAAGGCTGACTGATAATAGCTGACTGACTGCCTTGACTTGCTGAGATGCATAGGTGGCACAGTCAATCCAAAAGTTAACTTCGTTAATCGTTAATTAAAATGTTAACTTCGATAATCGTCAAAGCGTTAAATTTGCAAAAAATTAATGCAAGCTAAAGTTAACGTTAAAAGTTAACCATTTAAAACTTATACCTACTACTCTTAGGCTGAGCGAAATAGATAAATTCTATAGCATGTAGTGAAATTTTGTTGGCATGCATCTTTCCACACTGTCTTGGGAGCAGCAGTAGAGTACTACTGCTAGTAGCCGCAATACCATACTTCACGATTCAAACATACTTTACGACGCTTTTTACGTAATAACTACATGGAGGGAGGGGCGGGGAGCGGCTTAGTCTCGTTTAACGAAATGGCCGCCTGGCGGGACGACGACGACGACGACGGTATTGTCCGTTGGGTCCACTTGGAGAGACCTCGGTCCGAATACCGTTATTCAGACAGTCGAGGCTTTCCGGCCGGTGCTGATGAAGTAAGTGATTGGGTCGGCGTAACGGTACTTTCCTTCCGACTGGTGCAGGTATTGACGGAGCATGCTAGCTTTCCGTGTGGTGACCATAGGTGTGCACAGTTAAACCAAAAGTGAACTTCGTTAATCGTTAATTCGTTAATTAAAATGTTAACTTCGATAATCGTTAAAGCGTTAAATTTGCTAAAATTTAACGCAAGTTAAAGTTAACCGTTAAAAGTTAACCATTTAAAACTTATACTGCTTTCGTGCCCGTGTGGTGACGGGGGAGTAAGAATATAATTCACTACTCCCGTGGATGTCGTATGCATATCACATCTGTGCAAGAGAAAGCAAACTTGAAATAAAATCCTATATTAAACCGTTTAACTAGCGCAGTATAGTAGGTCAATCTCCCTCTTATTATGGAGGAGGCTCATGTCCAGCTGTAGGTCTTATATAAACTGTGATAATGATGGGTATGGATTTTTTTCCCTATACCAACATGTCTGACCAGCGTGGTATAATATTTCCCTTCTATATCCACGACGACGATGACTGCTTTTAGGCTGAGAGAAATAGATGAATTCTACAGCATGTGGAATTATGTTGCCATGCATCTGTCCAAACTAGTTTGGGATACGCCACTGCCGGTAGCCGCGATATCAAACGATTCACCAATACTTTACGACGCTTTTTGATGTAATAACCAGGTGGAGTTGAGAACATATCACTTCTGCTACTATCATAATCTTCAATTGCTGTGAACTCTTCGTTCACAGCAATTGAAGAAGGCTCGGAATCAGTTTATCGCGGGGCGCGGCGGGGAGCGGCTTAATTTCGTTTAGCTAGATTGCCTTCTGGTGAGACGACGCCCGCAGTAACCTCATTGTCCGTTGGGCACTCCGGTCGGAGAGGCCTCGGTACGGTGTTCGGACCATTCGGACCACGGTCGTGAAGGAGAGCACAACTTCCTGCCACCATTACGATTGCGACGAGGACATGACACATCACACACTCGACGTGTGTGTCACGTGGACAGAGTAGCACCTTAAACTCATCGCAATCATCGGTGCAGCCCTGAAGCTGCCGGCTATCGCTAGGGCAGTGCTGGATGGCGTCAAGAACTGGGATGCGGTCGCCGCCTTCCATGTGGCAGTTATGTCACGGAAAGAGAGGGCGGATCGTGTTTGGGAGGAACTCTTCTACGACTCGACCCGCCGCCGGTGACTTGGGCGACGCAGGTGTCGTGGAAATTACAAACGTGGCGTGGCGCGTAATTCAAAGAAACAAAATGACTGCATGTCAACAAACGACTAATGTAACGGACTAAAGTTAACGGAAGTTAACAAGAGCGTTAACATTTTTTGAAGTTAACTTAAAAGTTAATCCGTTAATCAAAATGTTAACTTCGTTAATTCGTCACCCAAATGTGACGTTTGCATAGAAGACGATGAAGACGTGTATCATATCTTGACGAGATGTGCTCGGAACAAAGCCCTCAGATCACAACTCAGTGTCGGTTTCACTTTATCGGACCCTCTGGTGGAGGAAGTGAAACTGATACTGGACATGGTCAAATATGCGCTAAATCTTAGAAAAGCTAGCAATATTTATTGTACCTACAGAGTGTCATATTCACATTTGTGAAAAAGCTCTTTAAATAAAGAAAAAAAAAACTTCGTTAATTAACAATTAACGGATTAACGAGTTAATGCCCATCTCTAGTGGTGACGGAGTAAGAATACAATTCACCACTCCCTATCTTACAAGTGGATGTCGTAAAAGACGATTGAGGAACATAATAAGCATATAACATATGTGCAAAAAAAGGAAAACTCGAAACAAAACCCTATTCGAACATGTCCGACTAGCGTGGAATAGTAGGTCAATTCCCCTCTCATTATGGAGAAAGACTGAGCCCAACAGTGGGACATATATAGGCTGAGATGATGATGATGATGGTAGTCTCGCCAATTACATGCACACCGTCGTAAGGAAGGAGAGCACATCATTCTGCCACAATTGTGATTGCGACAAGGACACGGCATATTACACGCTCGAGGTATGTGCCGCGTGGACATAGCAAGGCCTTGAACTTGTTGCCATCATCGGTGCCGACCTCAAGCTACCAACTGTTGCTAGAGCGATGTTTGACGGTGGAACTGGGCGGATGTGGTCTGGGACGCGCAGTAACTGGAACGCGGTCACCGCCTTCCGTATGGTAGTTATTGCCCGAAAAGAGGGCCGGATCGTGCACGGGAAGAACTCCTCTACGACACAATCCATCGCTGGCGACTTGGGCAGCAGGCGTTGTGCAAATTACGAGCGTGGCGTGGCGTAATTCAAACAAACAAAATGACAGCATGTCAACAAACGACTAATGTAACGGACTATAGTTAACGGAAGTTCAATTTAATAGAAGTTAACAATAGCGTTAACATTTTTTCAAGTTAATTTAAAAGTTAATCAGTTAAGTAGATTGTTAACTTCGTTAGTTAACGATTAACGGATTAACGAGTTAATGCCCACCTTTGCTGAGATCGCATAGTGGTCAAAGGAACCTTGTGTGTCGAGTGTCAAAAATTTGATACTCATATAGGAAAAGTTATACTCTATATCGTTAACTAATCCGGTAAGCATAAGATTAGGTACATATCATTACGAAGGATTCATGTGCTTAATCTTTGCTATGCTACCATAATAGTGCAACAAATATGTCTATTATTTTAACCATTAATGAATTACTAACTAACACAAATGAGCACTGGACTATTATTAATAATTATAAGTGAAATTTTATAGTTATAGTTTTTGAAATGCTAAAATTTCCCTCAAACTAAATTGTAAAAGAAAAAAAAGGGGATTTTCTAGACTGAATTTCAATACTTATGTAGGTGTTATGACGCAATGGTGTCCTACTATTTCATAAATATAAATATGTATTAAAGAGTAGACGTAATGTGATGATTGTACTACATCATCCTATAATAATATATAAAAAGCATCTTTAGCAATAAATTATAAAAACCCGGACATACCTTACTGGTTGGCAAAATTATAATATTCATGTTACCGATCAACGTGCGAGACAGTCCAAGTTTCAAACTAAAAAGGTTTCATTATTTTAAACCCTCTTGATTATAATGTTCAGTTTATATAGAAGACCATTAAAATTTAAAAAGTTTAAGAACATATATTTCGCAACTGTCAGGCCATGCCACTTTTACAATTATAAAACGTAAATAAATGATTACCAAGGTGATTTTAAGAAGTAAATAAATAATTACCAAGGTGAACATTTAATAAGTATTTATTTAAAGTTTCTTTTACATTTGCACTATGTGTGATTTAAAATCTGATGATGATAACTCTGTTTTAATTTTTGAAGTTGGCTCCTTTGAAGGTAATGAGAATTTAAACACGAAAAGAATATTAATACACATTATTATTATAATTAAACATTTTGTTAAATACATTATTTATTTTTAAAGAATAACATTTAATTAATCTGCCCTCCACTGCTTTAAACTTTTAAAAGTAATTATTCAAATAGTTTTTACAAAATTTTTAATGCAATGATAGATAAACTAATTAAATAATTCCGATAATTATATAAAATTTAGTTTGGCAAAGTTAAAAACTAAAATGTTAACTATGTTCAGACATCACTAGTTCGGAAGTTGTCAAATTCGGCCGGGGTGGCCGTAGCCAAGGAAACGGGTGTAGCTACAGGACAACAACATTGATAAGTCATTTCTTATCGTGTTATATAAAATCTGGCAAATTCTTTTCTTTACCTTGTATTTAGTAAATAATTTTTTGTGAGAGTATTATTACTTTTGATCTAGTTATTCAGGCCAAAATTATAATGATTTTGACAGTTCGAGGTATGGATGGCAGGTAGGTTTATTAAAATTCTGGATAATTATATGTCTTGAATTTCTTTAATCTAAAGCTTAGGATGCTTGATAAATATTTTAAAACCGTTTAAAAAGGAATACACGTCCTCCCCGACATAAGCAAACTCGCAATGAGCCCTCCTTGATCCCGGTCACGTTATCGCGTAACAAATTTTATCATAGCTATAGAACAGGAGGGAGAATTGGTGGCGGCGCCTGGTACGGCGCACGTCCCAACAAACCAACTGCTCAATCGACTTTGCAACGCTTATGTACTATACTTTACATAAGGGGAATGACAAATATGCATAAGTAAAAACATATATTCTCCTAGGTATTCCTTTCTACACAGGCAAGAAGTAATAACATCTGAAAATAGTTCACACTTTGTTTCTCTATACACTTCAATATATCATGTATAAATTAAGAAAAACTATCACAATATACACCAAAGCAAAGTACACAATAACAGTTAAAAATATAACTATATGCCACAAAGAACACAATTAAAGATTATCACATTTAATTTATGTAATATAAAATGTTAGTTTAATATGAAAACAATAATTACATAAACAATATATAATATTCACTCATGCAATACGAATGGTGGTATATGGCAGGTGGTGTCGCTCAACCGAAACAGCACCTGTGAGCACCCCATTATGACAAAATTACACACACACTAGCTCTGAGCCCTCACAAAATTATAATAACACAGAAACACTAAACCATATAACCGATAGATAGTTACCACATAGATACCGTTGTTTGATCAATACTTGATGTCACAGAATTCAGTGTAAAGCAACAATAATGTGTAATAGGTGTATTCAAGTAGTATAGTGCATTTAATAACAGTTATATTGTTCAAAATGTCTGAGATGGCGTTTGAAAATGTGTTTTATTTAGAGAGTGAGTGTTGTACAGATGTTTATTGAGAGTGAAGGTGTGGAGGGATGGGTGAGGTGTTGCCAGGTTACGCTCTGGGATACTCTCCACCCTAGCTCCCGGCAGATCAATAACATCTCCATTACCCAGGATAGTCTTATGCAATACATGAGATACCATTCTATTATTATATTTCTTTATTGAATATTCTTATTTTATGTAAAATTATGGACATTATAATAAATATATATAATGTACATTTTGCTGAAATACCAAACAAAATCTATGTCATAACAAATTTTTAACACTATAAATGGTTATTAGATTTAAAATGGCTTCAATATTTTTTGTAAAAGTAAAATACTGAGGTCTTACATAATGTTATTTTGCAATATATATGAGTTTGCTGCAACTTCTCTTAAAAGATTTTTTTTTTTGATTAAAAATAATTGAATGCCTATTATGGATGAAAGTAGTGTAGGAGTATACATTATTAATTGACTAGTATTATTTCATTTATAGTTTCAAGGGGCAGTCAATTATATATACACGGGGTTTTCATAATTTTATTATTTATTTATCTTGAATAATAAAATTATATGAATTACTGAATTCTAGCTGATATCTGGCAGATGATTTCTAAGTGGTATTGTGCTCGCTTGTGGATTTATTGATTCTTTTCAGCTTTAAATATATCCCACTGTTGGGAATGAAGCTTCTCCATGATGGTAGAGACATTGGCCGTGGTGATAGTGCAGGGTTTTTCTAATGAGGTTTTATTTACCAGTATTGTCTATGATACTAGCGGAAAAATTATTTAAAAAAAAATTTTGTATGCCTTTTGTGTCACCATAAGGAAATTATGTAGTCATGACAAAAGGCCATTATTCAAGATTTTAACATGTAAACGCCATCCTTCAAGCATAGGTAGTGCTCGTAAAACCGAAACAATAGTTTTATTGCCTTCTTGTGAGGCAATTCTTAAAATAAACATATAATCTGGTTCCATGCCTGGTAGATGTCAGTAGGTTTGCTTATTAAATGATACAACAATACCTTATTAAGTGGACAACAACAATAACGTGACGAAATTGCATCTCGCCTTTATTCTTCTGGGCGTAAGATTATTAAAATATCGAAAAAAATAATTAAGTGGGTAACTAATTAATTGAATTGTCTTCAGATTTTGAGTGCGCCGGTGACGAAGTTCTGGTGGAATCGTCACCGCCCGCTTCGCCGGACATGGCCGCCAGACTTGCGGCTCCAGCACAGGTAAACGCCTCTAAATATGAAACGTTCTATACATTTTTTTAACGTAAACGTTAGTGTTACAATATTTGTTTTTTTTTTTTCATCAATATTAGTACAATAATGATGTATTAACGAATAGGAAGTATATAATTTTTTCTCCTTATTTAGGGTGGGACTGCAACTGGTGGTGCGTCCCCACCTTCAGTGCGCGAGCTTGTCGTCATTCCGGAGTTGCCTACCTCTATACACTTGCAGCACGCTATGCAACAGGTAAATGATAATTCTGGGAGAATGTATTTGACAGCCAGTATAATATTTTCCGTGTGGTGACGGAATAAGAATACAATTCACCAACCCCTCTCTTGCCCATGGATGTCGTTAAAGATGACGAAAGGATATAATACGTATATAACATCAATGCAAGAGAAGGAAAACTCGAAATAAAAACCCTATACCAACCTGTCTGACCAATGAATTGAATGAATTTCCCTTCTATTGTGGAACAGGCTCGAGCCGGCCAGTGGGACGTACATGAGCTTATGATAATGATGACGTTAATATAGTCAGGGAGGATGCCCTGAACTATATACTGACTGTCAAACACATTCAAATAAATATTAAATTAGAAACCGTTTAGAGTTCACATGTCACAGGCAGACACACAAAAACCTTAAAACAGCTCTATATATTTCGTAGTTTAAAAACATCTAATTTGTAAAACTAATTTTATTTTACAGTTCATAGTAAATTTTATTTACTTCTTTGGATTTAAATTTTCATCTCAAATGCTAAATGTCGATTACATTTTTGTATGGGGTAGGACCGCATTGTCGACAGTCGTCTGTACGGCCGCGGTCCGGTCCGTCCGGGCTAGTACCGCAGAAACTCGATGTCTGGTAGTAGTAATTTGTTACTGGACTTCGTTCGGTGAGAGGCACAGCTGGAAGCCCAATTTTTTGAGTGTGTTCACATATTGTGGGTTTTGCTGGTCTTTAGTATCACCGAACTTCATTGCAGGTATTCACACTTCCCTCACTCACTTCACGATTGGCAGCGGAGCTCCATTAGGGGGCAGTAGGTACCACTTACCATCAGGTGCGCTGTTTGCCCGTTTGCTACCAACAGCAATAAATAAAAAATCATTTTTTTTAGTTCCCGGAATGCGGCATATGGTATACCGTAACTTATCAGCCCTAACTTGCAAGACTAAATAGTACCTACAAGCTTTTTCTGTTGCCACACCCTTTTACTCCTGGGATCTCCAAATAGATTATTTATATAATGCCATCAGCCTAAATCCCAATGGCCCAACCAGATTTAGCCAGCAGCCTGATCACAATTTCGACTATTCAAGTTCAGTTGCGATATTAGTGGCAGGTCATGTTGTTGATAATTTTCTACCTGCAGTTATAAATGGGTAGAACCATACTCTCGTATAAAATTGACGTAGGATGGTAGCAATTTACTACTACGTTTCGCCCAGTGTGCGACACAGCCGCAGGAGAACTACCCAGCCTCATTCCTTTTTGAGTACCGGCGTTCCGTGACAGGGACGTCGAGAAGTGAGGGTACCCGAAAGGGTATTCCGTCGCGCCGACCACTAGTGCAAGGAACTTGGCACTGGTGGTCGGCCCAACGACGAAGGCGACGTGGGTACGGGTGGGTTACGGGCCCGCGCGCCGTCCCTTCCTCGCCCCGGGCGGAATGGACGGTGTGCGCGCTTACCATAGCCCTCCCATAAATAAAAATCCTCCTTGAGTACTTTCTGATCCCTCCCATCATGCACCTACGGTAGGCAGTACTTGGCTATGTCCTTGGTATTGCCGAAGGCCATGAGCGAGCGACAGTTACTTTCAAGTGGTCTGCTTGCCCGTTTGCTATCAAAGGTATCAAACATTTTTCAATCAATTGTATATTGATATGTTATTGATTTCATCGGATGCCGCTTTTTCTAGTATAGGGCTACACTGTTGATAGTATTCTGTCTCCATAAATGAGTCTATTTCTCCGGGGTAGTAACACAGTCTCCAGAGAATCATTAAGTAGTAGCAACTTAGAAGCCTTAATGTTGCGTAGGCGATTTGGCTGAGCCCCTAGGTATGGCGATAGACCATGAGCGGTATTTAACATTTTCCATCAGGTACGTTGCTTATTCGTTCGCCAATCAAGACATTTAAAAAAGTTGTAACGCTCTCACTGCTACTACTTATACTTCAGCTTTTTGAGCTCTACTATTGATAGTAGAACGCGTAAAGGCTGAAGGGTCTCTTGCAAGAGAGTCTCAATAGAGCACAGATCTCTTCCACTATCATCTGTCTCGAGGGCTGGGCGAGCCCAATTTTTTGAGAGAGCTTTCTTCACAAAGGGAGAGAAATTCACCTTTTGTACAATGCTACTCAGATGAATGGTATGGAATTTTATTTCGAGTCGTCCTTCTTTTGTTTGAATGTTATCGGCATATCCTACACCTTAGTCGTCTAGTCAGATGGGTCAGTATAGCATTTTATTTCGACTTGCCCTTCACTTGCTTGTATGTGCCCTTCACATGTAGCATGTCGTACACTTTAGTCGTTTTTAGGACATCCTCAGATAAGATAGGGGTTGTTAAACACACCCATCTATCTATCAGTATATCCTTGTCCTCTGCTGGGCTTAGACCTCTCCAAGGGTATGTTGCTACAATCACCTGGCTTGCGATTTGGTGATTGCAATCATTACAAATGGCCCCAGAGAGTGCTATTGCGTTCTTTTTGGTGATCCATCAGCCAGTTATGACAAAATTACCACGTACAATATTGCAGTATTTTTGCATTATAATACTGCATTTTTTTTA
The DNA here is from genome assembly GCA_032191425.1 of Lymantria dispar. Taxonomy (NCBI): domain Eukaryota; kingdom Metazoa; phylum Arthropoda; class Insecta; order Lepidoptera; family Erebidae; genus Lymantria; species Lymantria dispar. Next base: position 4,415,479 of record CM063442.1, on the reverse strand, counting down.
AATCAATCGTACTTCAATAATTGTATTTTGACTGATATGAATGATATACTATATATCTAAATAGGTCTTATATTCTGGTACTTATGCGATTCTTCAGGTATCAAGCACAGTAGTGGAAGTAAACGGTGACAGCTCTGGTCACTCCAGCCCTTCTGCTGATGGTCAGCACACTTATATCACAGTAGCAAGCGATCCACTCGGTAAGTACAAAATATTTTATCACTATGTAAAAAATATAGTAGTTATGACATCCAACTTTATATAAAATAGGTACTTATTCAATTAGATTTCCAAATTAGCACCAGACAGGCACGGCCTTAACTTAGTGAAAACTTTTATACGAATCGCGCTTTTCTTGCATTCGTTTTAAAACAAATATAAATAAAATGCCCGATATTTTTCCTTTAAAACGGATACTTCACTTAGATTTAGGTCTATAGATGAATTTTGCATTTTGCAAAACCAAATAAATAATAAATCAATCCTTACGAAGCCGATAGAAAGTTGCTGCTTTCCCATGTCGAAATTTTGTAAAATAAGCATGTTTTGTTTTTATAGAAATAAAGCCTTTTAGTTTGTTTCATAATTAATGTTGTGTTCATTTTTTTATAGCATTCTAACCTTCTCGCTAATTATAACGATGCGAATGCTGACCAGTATATTGTAGAAGCGGCACGCTAACCGAATCCATGTTCGGGTAGCAATATTTTACGCCTTGGGAAAGATATACGATTCAATTCTTTTACACAACTAATCCAGGCACTATAAAAATTCAGCAGTTTTGAGTCTTTATACAAGGTGTATCAGGTTATGGGGCAACTGGTCAAACGGGAGATAGGCAATGGTGTTAGGAACCCATAAAAAATTTTGAAGGAAAAATATCGATTCGTTATTGAACTAGAGACATGTAAAGTTTTCAATTTTGTCATCGCTTTTTCGTATAAATCTTATTGAAATGTATAAAGTCAGTGATACTTAAATCTGCCACATATTCGTACTTTGTTAAATGTTCGTTAGAAATTGAAAAAATCAATGATTACGTTCGCATAAGCAAAACAAACTTCGCTTTAAATTAGCTGATCGGCCGATTATCGTCGCCGAGTCGCGTTTTTACTTACGCTACCATTGAAGCGTTTGCGCAATACCTAGCTATTCATACTGTCGAAGCTTTACATGCCTACATGTATCCTGTCTATATATGCCTACATAATACGTAACATTTAAGGCATAGACTGTTTAACACACATTTTTGAAATCACTATAACTTTTATGTTATATTGTTTTTTGTGTAATATACATTCTAATTACGATCTATGACCGGTAAACTACAACATACTCGAACAGTTGCCCCATAACCTGATACACCCTATATATTTTTTTAAATTTTCTTTACATAGTTTTCCCGTCTGCCAATAATATAAAATTTAGATTTAAAAAATCCGAAACGTATAAAATAACTTCGTGCATTTAAAATATTAAGTGAGGAGATTAGTTTGATTTATGAATGTTTTTTTTCTTGCATTTTATTTACAGTAGAAAAATCGCGTTAGTTGTTGTTAGTTAGCATGTATCTATTTATCTTAGCACATATTTGTTTGTTAGCACATTATTTATTTTATGTATTTATGTGGTGTGTCATCGTGTAGTCCGAGAGACTTGGAGCGTAGCAGATTCTCTCCAGGTGAAGCTTGAAGAGCTAAGTGATCACGAAAGCAAGTTCTTTTTTTTATTTTGCATTTTATTGCTTCAGCATGAGGATGATTTTTAATGTTTTTTTTTGTGGTGTTGGTACTTGCAACGTGTTATTTTACAGCAAGCTTGTTAGTTAACTAAAGAGGTTGTAAAATAATCTTTCTATTTACGATTTCATGATTAACCGAATTTCATTATCACAATCCATTTGTATTCCATCATCATCTTCTTTCTAACCATCATCACCATCATTATCAACAGCAACAAGAATATAAAAAGAAAACAACAAATAATCTTCAAACTGTCTGTATTGAGGTAAAATCTTTATTTCTTGCTAGAAATCATTCTGCATTGGCATTTACTCAGAAATACTCAGTAATAATAATATAAAAAAATATTGATCTATGCATACCTATTTGAAAAACTTCCTCATCATCACAGCTCATATACGTCTCACTGCTGCTCTCGAGCCTCCTCCACAATAGAAGGGAGACTGATCTTACTATACCAAGCTGGTCAGACAGGTTGGTATAGGTTTTGTTTCGAGTTTTCCTTCTCTTGCATTAAGATGTTATATGCTTCATATATCCATTAGACGTCTTTTACGATATCCACGGGCAAGATAGGGAGTGGTGAATTGTATTCTATCACCACACCAACGCTTCCATCATCATCATTCATCATTCTGCTCTTATCTTAATTACTTAGGGTCCTCAACATGTACTCCTTTTTGTAGCACATACTGTGAAAGTTATTGGAAATAGTTTAATGTCCCCCCTCCCTACCTGACGTCAATCCTCCTTGGGAATTCAGTTATTGACCAGGCATCAGATGGAGCTGGCCCAGGGTTATGTAAAGCTTTTAGTCGTCTTTTACGACACCCACGAGCAATGTAAGGGTTTTGAATATTCGTAGCCGCTATTACATAACATTATAAATCCCGCCGCCCTTAATATTAAAATAAATTTTATTAATTTGGATCCAATATTTTTATTTTAAATTTAAAATAACTTTATTTCGATAGAATATAATTTTCAATAATAACTAATAAATAATTTTTATTTTTTTATTTTATACAATTTAAACATGCCTTTTTCCTGGCAAAGCCAGGATTTTTTATAAAAATTAATCTGAACTCATTTTCAAAGGAAATAAAAAAAAATTGTCTCCGAAATTTTAGCATTTCGAAAATTTTGCCACCCCTCAAATCATGCCGCTCTAGGCCCGAATCTATAACTGCATAATAAATACCATCCATCTATCCATCAGCCTATAGACATTTGGACTGTTAGACATATGTAGGGCCTCCCCACGAGAATACCACTCGGAACGGTCCTGTGCCACTTGTGTCCCTGCGACTTTCAAGATGCCGCCAATCCACCTAGTGAGGGGTTGTCCAATGCTGCGTCGTCCGATTCGTGGTCGCCATTCGAGAATCTTTCTCTATGGGGCCTGCCCATTGCCATTTCAACGTGCTAATTCTGCGGGCTATGTCGGGCACCCGTTCTTCTACGGATTTCTCTATTCCGGATTCTCTCACATAGAAAAATACCGAGCATAGCCCACTCCATAGAAAGTTGAGCGACTTTGAGCCTTTATATGAGGCCGACATTTAGTGTATATATTTATTTCATTATAAGTATATGTGCTGTGTGGTAGCGGCTTCGAATACTACCAACCCTTGCTTTGCTCGTGGGTGTCGTAAAAGACGACTAAGAGCCCTAGATTGACCCGGACCAACTCCATCTGGTACCATTTGGGTCAACGATTACATTCCCAAGGAGGGTTGACGTCAGGCAGGCGGCCGGTCATAAAAGTCATTGCCGAAACTTTTTACAATATGTCAAAACAGATGACATATTGCGTCGACCCCAAATAATTGGGATAAGAGCAAGATGATGATGATTTATTTCATTATAAATACCACAGAATCTAAAACATTACCTATTAAAATTTAAAAGTGTTGAATAGACACCACATATATGAAATAAATCAAGAAATTGGCGCGAAAAAGTACTCTGGTACATATAGACTGCAATATAAGTAGAAATATGAGGTCCCGATAATTTTATTACTATGTGAGATTTGTACCTGCATTTTATTAAAGCATGAATCAGAAGTTATCCCTTCGTTTCCACTTCACTTGCTACACTGTCCATAATATAGAAACCTTTGATGGATAACAAACAAAGTGATTATCTATCACCCTCTCTACCTTATTATCTCTACCTGTCAGTTTAGTCCCGTATTAAATGCACCCTATTTTTGCAATTTTAATACTAACAAATCATGTACAAAATATACTTTATTGCCTTGACATTAGAACGTAGTATTTGACTGATGAAAAAGTGAAATCAAGATCTTTCTGTAATTTAAGATGATAATAATAGCGGGTGCGCAAAATTTCGTTTTGAATTTAATAAATTGACCAGGAAATATCCTTCTTGTGTGGTGACTGACCTTACTAACCAGCTGAGGGATAACCAGGAGAATGGTTTGCGGCACATTCTTTGGTAACTTGTAACACCAACTGCGATTGTCAACCGCCAAGCGTTGTAATAATGGCACTAAGTAAGCAATGAGGGCGCCTCGGCAACACTGTTATTTGTTGCTGGTGCGTCAAATTGGCGTTCCCCTTTAGGGTAAGGAATCTGTACCAGTGGTTAGGCCAATGGTGATGGCATGTGGTAGGTTATGGAGCATAGTCTCGTCGCCCCTCCATACCATGAGCATAGTCTGCCAAAAAGAAAAAAAAGGCTTGTATCCTATAGGGGATGTCCATAGGTTGATGAATGGAAAGCAAATTGGACACTTTAGCATACAATCATGATCTATCTGTAAACTATAAAATTGAAGTAATTTTTTTTTGGTGGTTCATGGCTGCTTACTTACATATATCTCATCAGACATTAAAATGTTTAACTAATTTCATCATCAACATCATTACAACTCATATACGCATATGAGTTGTAATGATGTTGATGATGAAATTAGTTAAACGATTAATAAATAAAGATGATGAATTAAAGATGACCCCACTATTGGGGTCGAGCCTCCTCCACAATGGGAGGGAAATTGACCTTAGTAGGTCAGCTTGTCAGCAGACCAGCTTGGTATAGTTAACAAGGTGGTCAGACGTGTTGATAAATTTTATATGCATATTATATCCCTTAGTCGTCTTTTAAGATACCCACGGGCAAGAAAGGGGGTGGTGAATTGTATTCTTACTCCGTCACCACACGGAGAAAACTAAGTTACAATAATAAAATTTCTAAATGAATAAAATACCATCCTTACTAATATTATAAATGCGAAAGTAAGTTTGTTTGTTACGTTTTCACGCTCAAATCACCGAACCGATTTCAAAAATTCTTTCACCAATGGAAAGCTATAATATCAGGAAGTAACATAGTATAGGCTATATTTCATCCCTGTAATCCCACGGGAACTACACGGGTAAGGCGACAGAAAACGAAGCGAAGCGAGGGCAGGTTGCTAGTAATAATATAAAATCTCAAATTACTTCATGTAATCTAATAAAAGTTAAAGGAATTTAATCTCAAATTGTCATAAAATCAATTAAATACATATATTCACGTTCATTTTAACCCTTAACTTTTAAGTAATACCTATGACATTAATAAATAACCTATAACATCTAAGTTAAGTGTTATTTATATCGTCTTAGATCGTCGCAGCCCACATACGTCCCACTGTTGGGCTCGGGCCTCCTCTACAATGGGAGGGAATTTGACCTAACGTGCTGGTCAGACATGTTGGTATAGGGTTTCATCTCGAGTTTTCCTTCTCTTGCACAGATGTTATGTGCATATTATATCCCTTAGTCGTCTTTTACGACATCCACGGGCAAGATAGGGAGTGGTGAATTATATTCTTACTCCGTCACCACACGGAACATTGTCTTAAATGTTACCTATAATTTAAAGGTTTCTGGTGAAAACAATCTTTAGTAGCGTGTAGATTTAAAATTTTGTCTTTAAAGAAATCACTAACTTAATTTTTTTACAATTGTTTCATTTTCTCACAGTATAACCAGAAACCGAATTAATTGCACTGCCAATTTGTTTTCACGTGTAATTTGCAATTTAGGACACCCTTACGAAATTTGTAATAAAGTATAATTGGGCACACCCTATGATATAATCTACCTGAGCGGCCATCGACAATAGTGTACAAGCAATATAAGGGATCATCCCTATTATCTCCTATCCACCTGCTTGGTTACCTTTGACATGGCACGTGTCGTCGCCAGCAATACAATACCCAGTATATAGCGGGTGCTTCACTTTTATATATTATATATTTTTTCATATTTATATGCCCTCTATATGTCTGCGTTTTCAAAGAGGGCTCATACACAATTTTATTATGTTTTATTGCTTCTTATTGGCAAGGAGTTTGTAGGACTTTTTTTGAAATTGTTCGTTCATACGGAAACCTTTATTAAATGGTGTATCATATAGGGTAAGTGATTTTATTGTCTCCTTTAAGAATTAGAGGTGAAATAAAGGTTTCCTTTGAACATTTTTTCTTTGTTTGAATGACAAGGATTTATTGGAAGATGAGATTAAGTCCTTAAACAAGCTTAAAGATATTATGGTGACAGACGCTATGAAACTTGATTAGTTTTTATTTTATTGCCTTTGATGGCGGCCGAACAAGTACCGGGATAGTAAGTAGTAATGGCCGCTCATGGATCGGCGAAATAGGGGCCAGGGGCAAGTCAAATCGCTACCTTAAGAGTTGGGTCTCCTGTTTTCTTGTTCACCGAACGAGTTTTAGTCTCCAATTTGACATTTATAGCTCATAGCTCATCCATCTCTCTATGTCACTAGATCCAGGGCGTGGTCCACAAAAGTGCCGCGTGACAGTTATTTGCATTTTTGTATAGTTATTGTTCCGTGCGATGACGGAGTAAGAATGCAATCCACCACCTATATTGCCCGTGGATGTCGTACAAGACGACTATGAGATATAGTATGCACATAACATCTGTGCAAGAGAAGGAAAACTCGAAATGAAACCTATACCAACCTGTCTGACCAGCTTGGTATAGTAAGATCAGTCTCCCTTCTATGCCAACATGTCTGACCAGTATGCTTTAGTAAGTCAAATTGCCTCCCATTGTGGAGGAGGCCTGAACCCAACAGTGGGACGTGTGTGGGCTGCGATGATGACGATGATGATTGTGACACAATTATTGTTGTTTCATCATGTCAGCTCATAAACGCCCTACTGCTGGGCTCGAGCCTTCTCAAATATAGGAGGGAAATTAACCTACTATGCCACGCTGGTCAGACGTGTTGGCATAGGGTTTTATTTCGAGTTTTCCTTCCCTTGCGTAGATGTTATATGTGTATTGTATTTCTTAGTCGTCTTTTACGACACCCACGAGTAAGAGAGGGGGTGGTGAATTGTGTTTTTACTCCGTCACCATACGGATAGGTTACGGATAAATTATTGTTATTTAATGCGCGATATATATATATATAGTCCTAAGAAAGAAATGACACAAAGCAGACACGAGGACTACCGACAGAAGTGAATACTTAAAACTGCGAATAATAGAATATACCGACAATAGACTATACCCCATATCCAACTATCGATCAGTTTATGAACGTCCACTATTGATTATCTGCCTCCTCAAGGGGTGATAATTAAAGATATTAACTTATCATAACTCGGGACTGAGTGAGCTTGAATAATCCCAACGTTGGCATCTGCGTCTCGACGCATATTTGCTTATATATAGGTCTATTTATCTTTTTTTTGCATAAATGAATATATAGTGACGGATTTTTTCAGACCGCACATAGATGGAATGGATTCAGGAATTACTATTTTAATAGTTTTTTTTTTGTAATAAATACGCCGTGGTCTCTGCTTTTTTTTTTTGGGGGCAGGCTATGGTCTTATCACTCCTCACTGAACCCATCCCGGGCGACGTAAAAACGGCGTTCAAGTCTATTGAAAAAAAAAAGAAGTGAATTCTCATCAGCACCCTGCTTTTATTACTTGGAGTCGACTCAATATGTACTCTTCTTTCATAGTACACATTGCGGTTTTTATGACCGGCCGTCTTCTTGACGTCAACTTTCTTTGATAATACAATTAATGTTTACATGGTATCCGATAGAGTTGGCCCAGGTAAATGTAAATGTTTTCAATTATATTAAAGACACATGAGAAAAGCAAGGAAGACGTATCTTATAAACGACGTATCTTACAAAGAAAACTTTTGAATATAACATCTTATATCTTTAAACGAGCAATTCTTGTATGTATATATATATATATATATATATATATATATTCAGGATCTCGGAAACGGCTCCAACGATTTTGTTGAAACTTGGCATACTAGAGGATTCGAGTCCAAAAAATCGATCTAGCTAGGTTTTATTTATAGAAAATGTTCTTTTGTCGGTGTTTTTAGCATAACAATAAATGACATTAAATTTTAAAAGAATCATCATCATCATCTTGCTCTTATCCCAATTATTTGGGGTCGACGCAATATGTCATCTGTTTTGACATATTGCAAAAAGTTTCGGCAATGACTTTTATGACCGGCCGCCTGCCTGACGTCAACCCTCCTTGGGAATGTAATCGTTGACCCAAATGGTACCAGATGGAGTTGGTCCGGGTCAATCTAGGGCTCTTAGTCGTCTTTTACGACACCCACGAGCAAAACAAGGGTTGGTAGTATTCGAAGCCGCTACCACACAGCTATTTTAAAAGAATATAAATTCAAATTTCGTTATAAATGTCAAGAGTTGCGGCAGCTCAGGTGGGAGACGGCCGGTTTTAATTTTGAGTTTTGTAGCATCCAAACAGCGTCGGTTCGAATCTCGGTGTTATTATTATTCTCTTTTTGTAATTTTTTTATATAATTTTTATTTTTTATTAATAAATTCTACAAAAATATTCCGAGCGAAGCTCGGTCAACCTGATATTTAATATTTAAACGTTAAGCTTACAAATATTAAATTTTCACTAAAGTTGTCAAATGTCCGCGTTTATGGTCTAAATCCATTTATATAAATATTTAATATTTATATAAATGGATTATTTATTATTTATTTAATATTTATATATTCCATTTATTTTAATATTATAAATGCGAAAGTAAGGATGTTTGTTTGTTTGTAGCGCTTTCACGCTTAAACCACCGAACCGATTTCAAAAATTCTTTCACCAATGGAAAACTATAATAATATCCGGGAGTGACATAGGCTATATTTTATCCCGGTATTCCCACAGGAACGGGAACTACGCGGGTTTAAGCGACTGAAACCGAAGCGAAGCGAGGGCGGGTTGCTAGTATTTATATAAACAAACAAATTGTTATAAACGAACAATAGAAAAATCTTTGCAATTATATTACCTACCTCTCGTATTACATAATGAGGTGGGATGGGGGGTGGTGAGAGCGAGATAAAAAATATACGTTAGAGTGAATCGTGCGATGTTGAGACTGGTAATCGGGATGTTGCTCAGGGAAGTGTTAGGGCCACAAGCGAGTTGCCTGGGAGATCTCTAGCGGTATGGAGGTGCCCCGGTACCGATCCTACTACCCCTGTGAGTTAGTCCATCCTTTGTCTGACGAAGCTTCGATTAAGACGGTTCACTCACGCGTTTGCTTCATCATTAACATTTTAAAATTAATTTTGCTAAATATTACCGTAATTTATAATTACTTAAAACTAATTTTACGGATTATGTAGTTCTATAAGATTTTTGAATTTGCGCATAAATCTCCGTATTAGATGTGACAATTTTGGACGTCTATTCCTCTTGTGGTCATGGTAGACGAAAATCTTTTTCTTATAAACGTAAGAATTTTCTAATGCCGTATAATTAGTTTTATTTCATTTTATATATTTATATAAACATCAAAATTATTATCATATTTTATAAACTTTTATGCTAAAATCTTTCAAATTGTATTTATGTATTGTCTCTTTGCCATAATATTCCAAATGGTTTTTGGGTATTTTGAGGGGACTAGTGCCGAGTAATTTTCGTGAATTTCTAATTTGAATGCGTTTTGTTGTTTGTTCTTCAGGCGAGGGCGGTAATGGCGTCAATTATCATGTGCAATACGTCACTGAGCCACAAGAATTATATACGCAAGGACATCAAGCGCATATGTGAGTACCCCTTTTTTTTTTGATAAGTTATGGGCATGTCACACCGCCGTCTAAGACGACTTAAGATGGGGAGCAACCGTTTGGCCTGCCGTCCATGTAAAATAGTCTTTGTCAAAGGTGACCCATCCAATGGGATATGTGTAAACTACAATCATGATAATCTTTCAGCCTTTCATTGTCTTCTATAGGACGTAGCCCTTCGCTACATTCGAGAAGATAGTACAGTAATCGCCGCGTTAGTTGGCGATCTCAGTGAGGTGTTATTTGTTTCCTCTGATGCTAATCTCCTAGTGAGACCATTAGTCGATTTTTACGACTCTCACGGGCAAGTAAGGAGTAACGCTGATTGTATTTTTGACAGTTATATTCTCAACCGTTTTGTACGACATCCGAGGGTGTACGACACGAACGGATTAGGAGTCTTCTAGAACATTTATATTATGATTTATGATCGCAAATTATCTGTTAAATGTGATGATGGATGGGCATTGAATATTGAGCAGTATGCCTGATTGTGGACTTGTTTGTTGATTCATGGAATTACAAATCTTGTCGATTTGATACAAACAATATCTTGATCTTGTTGTGAAGGATTAAAAAACATTACATTACCATTTTATTGTTCTCTAACAAAATCAGTCATTTCAGTCTTTTACCGTCCACTGCTGGACATATATCTCCCCCAGAAATGAGGTGTTTGTGCCTTAATGGCCACGCTTGGCAGGCGGGGTGGCGATCGCAGTGAGGTGTAATTTGTTTCCCAGGAGAGGGCTCCTGCACTTTCTTCTGGTGGGCCGACTTTTACGACTAGCAAGCAAGAGGTGGTGACAATTCATAAAGAATTTGGCTAATATTAAACAATGTAAGACAGGCAAAATACAAAACAAAACCTTGTACAAAATTACCAATTTATTTGTTATTAATTTATTAATAATATCCGTGTGGTGACGAAGTAAGAATACAATTCACCATCCCCTCTCTTGTCCGTAATTATCGTAAAAGACGACCCAGGGATATGATATGCAGATAATATCGATGCAGTAGAAGGAAAACTCAAAATGACACCCTGTGCCGACACGTCTGAATGCCTGGTATAATAGGTAATTTCTCTCCTATAATGGAGGAGGCCCAAGAATGATGAATTGTATTCTTACTTCCTCACAACACTGACGATACATATACAATGTGTTATAATAAAGATTTGATGATCAGGGAAACGCTTCGTTCTTATCCTGTGTACGGAGTAACTACAGTTACCAACGGTGGTGGAGCTGAAGGCACATCGGCAGACAACGGTTGGGGGGGTGCTTCATCCGCTGAATATACAACCTATGGCGTTGTTGTGAGTATATAAATCGTCAAGGTATACCTGTGTGCCTACTCTTGAATCTCGATTCCAATCCTAAATCCAATCGCAGCTCGAATTTGAGCAAATTTGGTACTCTTGCAAGCGACACTAGCGCCCGATTGGAATCAAATTAGGTGGAACGTTTCTAAACTAAATGAATTCGACTCTCGTCGATTAAGTCAAATATTTGCTACTCCCGACGGGATTTTGACGTAGTTTAAAATCGTTAATGTTACACAGTTTCAAGAAAGCGTCTTTGTGCTAATCGAGTTCGATAACGTTATTAATTTAAAGTAAGAAAACATGGTACATTTGGTGAAAATGACAACGACGAACGCGTAAAATTCATTCTCGATTTTGTTCAAGAGTACCAAATATAAGTTTGGTGAGATTGGAATCGAATCGGATTCGAAATTAGAATTGATTTCAAGAGTAGGCCTACTGAACAGATAAAAGTTTTTGAAGTGAAAGTTCTTTAGAATCGTTGTGATTTCAAACTCGATGAAATAAAAAAGCGAGTCCATAGAGACACAAACACGTAAATGTATAGAATTCAGCCGACGAGAGAATGAGATAAAGAATAAAGAAGTTTCACTTCTGTATGCGTTCTTTGAACGCACGCTCTTTTTTTTTCTAACAGAAAAGTCCATTTCGGGCGCCATAACTTCCTATTGATTTTTTAATCATTATTTTTTTATGATTAATATCTATACCAATAAATAAAATTGGAGTGTCTGTTTGTAATGTCAAAATAATAGGCCTTTTTCATGCTCACACGGTTATTTGCACGACACCTATGCATAAAATAGCGATTAAAAAATTTTTGTCCGTCTGTCTATCTGTCTGTCTGTTTGTTCCGGGTAATCTTCAAAACGGCTGGACCGATTTCAAAAATTCTTTCACCAATGGCAAGCTATAATATCAGGGCGTAAACTAGGCTATATTTTATCCCGGTATTCCCACGGGAACGGGATCTACGCGGGTAAAACGACTATAACCTATAACCGAAGCGAAGCGAGGGCGGGTTGCTAGTATAAAATAAACTGCACAGATGGTATAGTGGTTAAGATATAGAACTACCGTGCCAGTGTTATAGGTTTGAATCCTACTCAATTCACAAATTGTTGTTTAAAGTCTGGGTGTAATTTGTGTCCGTTAATTATATATTTTACTAGCAACCCGCCCTCGCTTCGCTTATAGGTTATAGTCTTTTTACTCGCGTAGTGCCCGTTCCCGTGGGAATACCGGGACAAAATATAGCCTAGTTTACGCCCTGATATTATAGCTTTCCATTGGTGAAAGAATTTTTGAAATCGGTCCAGCTGTTTTGAAGATTACCCGGAACAAACAGACAGACAAAAATTTTTTAATTGCTATTTTAGGCATAGGTGTCGTGCAAATAACCGTGTGAGCATGAAAAAAGCCTAATATTTTGACATTACAAACAGACACTCCAATTTTATTTATTGGTATAGATTTGTAGTACATGTGGTTCCAGAATAATAATACAGTTCACCACTCCATATCTTAGTTGTGGATGTCGTAAAAGACGACTGAGGTATATGATACGCATATAACATCTATGAAAGAGAAGGAAAACTCGAAACAAAAATCTATACTAACCTGCCTGACTTGCATGGTAAGGTTAATTTCCCTTCATTTGTGGAGGAGGCTGGAGCCCAGAAATGATGATGATGAATTATGTTTGAAAATCGCCGCAATACCAAGATTATTTGCCCTTTGATGTGGCCATTAAAAAAAACTCAAGACGATTTGTGAAAACAACGTAACGTTTATTTTCATATCAAAATACATCTTTTTTTTAATTGTTATAATTGACAGATTTATAATAAATAGATAGAGTAATACAGATAATTTGATTCCCATAAATCTACCTCTGTGTTAAACCAAGTTTTTTTTATTATTTTTTTTCGTGGGTGGGCTGCGGTCGGCGCGCCTCAGTACCACTCCGTCCGGGGCAACAGAGGGGCTTAAGCACGCAACTCCCGCAACCCACCCGAAAACCACGGTCGTTGGGCCGACCACCGGAGCAGGGTTAACTTGTCATCAGTGGTCGGCCTGACGGAATACCCCCTACTTGGGGTACCCTCCCATCGACCGACGTCCCCCCCCTCGGGTTAAACAATGTTTTGCGAGATATGTATGCCTCATCTAATAACTTAAAGTTTTTAACTACTTTTATTGTGTACTATTTTTCATAATTAATGATTTTACTACTTTAATCATCATCTCAGCCCATATATGTCCCACTGTTAGGCTCAGGTCTCCTCCTTTACGAGAGGGAATGTAACCTACTATACTACGCTGGTAAGACGAGTTGGCATAGGGTTTTATTTCGAGTTTTCCTTCTCTTGTATTGATGACAATTGCATATTACATCCCTTAGTCGTCTTTTACGACAAACCACGGGTAAGAGAGAGGGGTGGTGAATTGTATTCTTACTCCGTCACCATACGGTCAATATTATCACATATACCATTAAGATATCTTTTTTAAAGACAACACACAGTAAAGGAACTCCTGTCGGTTTTACAAACAAGATCAATAACGTAGGTGACACCTAAGCTCTGAACTGATCTGTGGATACAATAAATAATTATGCTGTCTGAGAATCGAAATCATGATCATTATACTGTCATACGATCTGTACAGTTATAAATGTTCTTGTACAATGTGGTTATCTTGTGACTTGAGCGAATTGTAGTGAAGTAATTGTCTTAGTTTCCGTATGGTGACGGAGTAAGAATACAACTCACCCCTCCATATCTTGCCTGTGGATGTCGTAAAAGACGACTAAGGGATATAATACGCATATATCATCTATGCAAGTGAAGTAAACTAGAAATAAAATTCTATACCAACCTGTCTGATCAGCATGGTATAGTAAAGTGAATTTTCCTGCTATTATGGAGGAGTCTCTAGCCCAACAGTGGGACATATATGAACCGAAATGATGAATGAATTGTATATTTATGTAGTCTCCCGCAACACAAGAACTCTTTTCTTTTTTTATACATCAACTCGTATTAAGAAATAAATACTTGTGTCCGGGACACAACGACACAACGGGGAACTTTACAAATAATTGACGGATTCAAATTACAAGAATATTAGGATTTTTTTTTATTTTATTTATTTTATTTATTTACATAATTACATAAACCATAACAAAGGAAGAGGAATGCTTTAACTTACATGCTACATTGCAAAACTGAAAATAACCATTATATTGTTGCACTAGGTTTACTATTTATGAATTATACAAAGAAATGTGTCGTATGAGGATTGAATTCACGCCACATAGCAAAAGAAATCGACGGAGACAACCAATATGTCCTTGTCTTAAAAAAATAACACGTATATATTATACAAGTTTGTATAAATGTTGACTCCTCAACTGGGTGGTAGGTGGCAGGTGACGAGGCGGAGGCGCCCGCGTCCCCCGCGACCCCGGCGAGCGCACCGCAGCCTCCGCGCATGCCCCCGGCCACCGTTCAGTGGCTGCTCGACCACTACGAAACAGCGGAAGGTTATATATTATTACGTATTATTTATCATTGTTTTCCAAGAAACTTAAGTTTAAACTTTAAATTGCTTCCTTGCTTCCTTATTAATCTTCATTCATATTTATTCAGCCTTTTTAAAATTATCATCCTGCTTAGATCATGTATTTGGGGACGACGCGATAAAATTTGTAAAATCAAATCATCATCATCATCATCATCATCATCATCATCTTACTCTTATCCCAATTAGTGTTAATGTTTGAAAATCGCCGCAATACAAAGATTATTTGCCCTTTGATGTGGCCATTAAAAAAAACTCAAGACGATTTGTGAAAACAACGTAACGTTTATTTTCATATCAAAATACATCTTTTTTTTTAATTGTTATAATTGACAGATTTATAAAAAATAGATAGAGTCATCATCATCTTGCTCTTATCCCAATTACTTGGGGTCGACGCAATATGTCATCTGTTTTGACATATTGCAAAAAGTTTCGGCAATGGCTTTTATGACCGGCCGCCTGCCTGACGTCAACCCTCCTTGGGAATGCAATCGTTGACCCAAATGGTACCAGATGGAGTTGGTCCGGGTCAACCTAGGGCTCTTAGTCGTCTTTTACGACACCCACGAGCAAAGCAAGGGTTGGTAGTATTCGAAGCCGCTACCACACAGCAATTTGTAAAATTTGTAAAATCAAATATAAACGCAATAAAATCTGTAAAAATATTTCTATTTCAAATAGGTACTTACGTAAACATCAGAAATTAAAATAACATTACTTTACCGCGCCTCAACAAACTTGTGCCTGCGTTGACACGTGAGAGCAAATGCGGAGTTTGGTAGTTTGTTTTTTTTTTGTGTGTACAGCTGTTGGCCGCAGATGGCCTTGACAGCTTGACGCGGACTATGGGTGAGCGCTGAGGGCTCTCAACTCGGCAATTGGTAGTTTGATACTGCGCTATAGGTTTTAAATACTGCCACTTGCACACGGCTCGTGACGGCCAATGCGAGTGTGGGCATGTGCGGTGGGGTTTTCACTAAGAATTGATCTGGTCAATGGCTTAGCGTGCCTTGGGGCTCTGTATCAAAATGAGTGTGGGATGTCTCTAATGAAGGGTAAAGATTTCTCACAAAAGAAACAATTATCACTTCTAGAAATTGTCGTTTGCCACTATCAACAATAAAAAAAATAATAAGTTTTTTTATAACTCTACGTGTGGTGACGAAGTAAGAATACGATTCACCACTCCCTATCTTACCCGTGGATGTCGTAAAAAACGACTTAGGGATACAAAATACAAATAACATGTATGCAAAACGAAGGAAAACTCGAAATAAAACCCTATGCCAACACGTCTGACCAGCGTGGTATAGTGGGTCAATTTCCCTTTCATTTGAAGGAGGCTCGAGCCCAGCAAGTAGGACGTGTATAAGTTGAGATAATTAAAACTTCTTTGTCTGCTTCTATAATAGGAGTGTCTCTCCCACGCTCGACACTATATGCGCATTATCTACGTCACTGCGCCACTCATCGTCTCGAGCCAGTCAATGCAGCTTCCTTCGGCAAATTGATACGCTCCGTGTTCGTTGGCCTGAGGACACGTCGCCTTGGCACTAGGGGCAATTCAAAGTACCACTATTACGGCATCAGGGCCAAGCCTGGCATCGATCAAGAGCAAGACATCAGAGAAGAGCCCAACGAACAACATGAAAATGGCGACGACAAGACGGATGTGATGGATCAGCAGGTATTTATTAATTCATTCAAGTCTAGCAGTAAGCCCGAGGACTTTCAAATCTTATGTATTGAGTTCGAGTCCCAGTTTGTGATGTGGACATAAATATAAAGTACTCACAACACTATAAAATACTAGCAAAATGTCGCTGTTTCACCGGCGCAGCTCCCGTTCCTGTGGAAATACAGGGATACGATATAGCCTAAATTACTCGCCGATAATGTAGTTTTCCACTTTTCTGAGCATTTACGAGTCCGAGAATCAAACCCGAAAGGTTTGATTCTCGGACCGGATAACATTTTATAGGTTTTTTTTTTTAGAGTAAAAGTAGCCTTAGTTACTCCTATAAACAGCTATCTGGTAGTAAAAAATATCAAAGTCGGACTAGTTGTTTCTAAAATTAATATTATTTGAATTACATATCAGAGCGAGCGCCATCTTTGACATCAAAATACCCAGATGAAAACGTTTAAATCAATTTCGTGCTATTCTTACGGACATTGCATTAGGTCCATAAACGTCACAAATTCTTTCGCGGCTTGCGTTTCATTTTTTCCTTTTTCGTAAAAAAATTTTCAATGTATCGAATTTCGCCATTAGATTCATTCATTTTGACAGAAAGAAAAACAAGCGAAAACCGCGGAAAACGCCATTTTACTAAATTGTTTTATTTTTTGAAATGTAACCTTTTTAATGGTA
The DNA here is from genome assembly GCA_032191425.1 of Lymantria dispar. NCBI lineage: Eukaryota > Metazoa > Arthropoda > Insecta > Lepidoptera > Erebidae > Lymantria > Lymantria dispar. Next base: position 4,398,297 of record CM063442.1, on the reverse strand, counting down.
TCAAAACCAGTCAGCTATGTTTGGTATAGCTAAAGAGATTTTTATTAAAAGTTTATATTGTTTTTTTTTCCAGCAGCATTATGCACTTTTATTAACTTTTATTAAAAAGGTGTTTGTGTGTTATTAAAATGTTAATTAATAACACATAATGATATTTTCCCATAGAAGCCAACGTAAGACAGTAAAAGGCTCAGGGAGCGCCAGGAAGTGGGCAGCAGGGCCCTTTGAGTAACTTCGATCGCCAACCGTAGTACCGCATTATAGCATTATTCTCATTTCGTAGGCAGTTCTACGTCCAACAGAGGACGTCGAAAGGTTTGTTCATTCGGACTCGGAATAAAAAAATTGTAAAACTCACAAAGTATATCCTGCCCGGGCATCGAAAACGTGACCCTTGACACGTTACCTATCACAGATAGTATAGCGGTTACAATACATTATCTATGCAGTCAAATGACGATTGTCAGGTGGTGATGACATTTATTTTATTGCCAGGAGGGTAGAGGTCGTGAACGTGGACGTACTATCAGTCCAACGGTGAACCAACACCGTCAATATTTGGGTGCGGTGACGCCGCCGGAACCACCGCCGCTGAACATCACCGATCTGCCCGAGGATGTGCCGCAAGATGCGGTAGCTGCACTACGTAGACATCACAGGTATACTATTAACTTTTTTTTTAGCACGTATCCCATCACAAATTCCCCCCACTGTAACTGCTGTAAGCCAGGATCCACAATGGTCTCCGTATAAGGCTCCGTATAAGTTTGACCATTAGGCAGTCCCGGGAATCGCTTTTAATTGTCTTGAGACCAGCAACGAATTTAATTAGAAAAGAAAAAACAGGAGGAGTTGGCTTCCATTAGCTTATATTAAATAAAATTATTAAAATACTACACCTAGCGATATTTAGTATTAATCGTTTCTCATTTTATATACATATGCCCCATTGTTGGGGTTGGGGCTGTAAACCATATAAAAGAAATTGTCATTATCATCATCATCGCAGCTCACATACGCTCCACTATCGGGCTCGGGCCTCCTCCACAAGGGGAGGGAATTTTACCTACTATACCATGCTGGTCAGACATGTTGGCAAAGGTTTCAATTCGAGTTTCCCTTCTCTTGCACGGATGTTATGTGCATATTATATTCCTATAGTCGTCTTTTACGACCCCCATGGGCAAGATAGGGAGCGATGAATTGTATTCTTAGCTTGTGGCCGCGTGCCGATTCGGTGGTAGATTATTGTATTATTTCAAATAATGTGTAAATTTGACAGTATGTAAGGGCACTCCTTAAGGTGTTTATGGAGAATTAATTATTTAGGGCTGATTACTTAAGGCATGTAAGTGCCCTTAAGGTGTGAGTAAGGAAACAATTCACCACTCCCTATCTTGCCCGTGGATGTTGTAAAAGACGACTAAGAGATATAATACGCATATAACATCTATACAAGAGACGGTAAACTCGAAACGAAACCCTTTACCAATCTGTCTGACCAGCGTGGTATACTAAGGTCAATTTCCCGCCTATGTTTGAAGAGGCTCAATCCCAGCAGTGGGACGTATATGAGCCGAGATGATGATGAAGAAATATCGTTAATACCCTCATCCAAAAAATGTATGCAACACATAATCACTAATATTTTCATGTTGGTCGATTAGGCAGCATGGTGTGGAACTGCTAGAGGGCGTTGCGGAGCTGGATGTAGGTGCAGTGGAGCGTGCTCGTCGCGCATTCTGGCGGCGTACCCCTCCAGCTCTGTGCAGACGTGTGCTGGGTGTACTATGCGCCAGGCGTGACGTAGCCGCATGGTTGCGACGTGCTGACCTGCAGCTGTATCAGCGCGCCGTGGAACTACTGCTGCCTGACGTACTGAGACCAATACCGCCTCAACTCACACAGGTTGATTATACAGATGACGCAAATGGTTTTAATGTCGACTTATAGTACCAAGTGTTGCGGGTTAATTCTTACGCAGAACAATGTGATCCAAAAATGATTATGCCGAATTTGGGTGTAATTTGTATCTGTTAATTATATGTTTTTCCCGTATGGTGACGGAATTACAATACAAGTCACCACCCCCTTTTTGCCCGTGGGTGTCATAAAATACGAGTAAGGGGAATCCCTTGCAGTCTCTAATTTGCAGATAATATTCCAGAGAAAGAAAACTCGAAATGTAGTCCTATAATAACCCTCTATCTGTCCAGCGTGGTTTTAAAGTATATGATCAGGTGGTGGTGGACCAGTAGGAGTTTCCCTCCCATTAATGACGATCATGATAAATTATATGTTTCTAAAGTCCCATGCTATACAAGGACCCACGGAGTAAGTACAAAGAGGAGCTGTTGTAATTAATATTTTATATGAAACAACTCACTCCCTCCTTTATGTTCATCTACCGGTTATTAGCATAACTACTAGTTTCGTATTTTTAATTAGTTTAGCTATCTCGCATTAGATGTCAGTGTGTGTGTCGCAACAGGGACGTACTCAGAATTTACCTATATCAGTGAGTTATTTTTTTTTATTTGTAAGATATATACAAACAATCTTATTATATCATACAATATAATCATACGACCAAATAATACAATTATTTGTTTGGGTTTCTCACGAATTGTAGAATGTAAACCCTAGTTAGAATATCAGTGTATAATATTACTAGTTAGTAAAAGTTACTTAGTATTATTCTTAGCCTTCCTTTTCTTTTTTTTCTCATACAAAAACGGTCTTCGATGCCACCACCAGTTTAAACATTTTTGTGACGTGCTCTTAATCTTATCAAGAAATTATATCGAGTGAAATTGCATCATTAATAAATTATGGAGAAAGGGAGACATTGGTCCGAATAGTAAAAATGAAATACTCTTTTGCATCATATATTTCTTGAATTATATACATTATTAGATTGAAAACTCATTAATATTCATCATCATCATCATCGCAGCCCACATACATCCCACTGCTGGGCTCGGCTTGCACAGATCTGATGTACATATTATATCTCTTAGTCAGTCGTCTTTTACGACATCCACGGGCAAGATAGGGAGTGGTGAATTGTATTCTGAATCCGTCACCACATTCCGTGTGGTGACGGATTCAGATTAATATTTTTAGATTGGAATTAAAAATTCATAGAAAATGGCAAATTTACGAGCATCAATCTAAGTATGATCACTTTGCCGATCTTCAATCATTGCAAAAAAAAAACGCACAAACATCCTTTAGTTTTCTAAAGCCTTTGCTAGTTATTATGAAATCTTCGTTAAAATAGACAGAACAAATTTTTGTATATTTCGTAGGTTTCCAGTTGATCTATTGATTTTTTAAATCCATTGCTTCTTAACATTATCATTTGATGAAAAATCCGAATATAATAATTGTGTTCTAACAACGACATTTTGGCACTTTTATGGCTCTTCATAGTTGGCGACAGATGGCGCATTATTTACAAAATATTTGTAAAACTACATGTAAAAATCATTTTTGTCCAGATAAAAGTATTTAGATATTAATTTAAATACTTATGTTCATTAGTTATTACGATAATCTTAATAGTCTGAGCTTTATCTACTTTCATAATTCTAAGTCCCATTACGAAAAGTTGTGCCATCTAACGTTGAGTAGAATTATATTTGAACATGGTATCGTCAAAGAATTTTTCTAGAAATTATTTTAATAAACTATGAATAAATATACTTACAAATGAAATGTGATTACTTTTATAGCATCAGGACGTTTATCGGAGTACTATTTACATGATAAAACAAAAAAAATATTGATTTTCTGCGTAATAAAGCAAAAATATACCAAATCTATAACTGTGTCCACAGTACGAACACGGGCAGAGTCGACAGCAGACTAATAGGCCACGCCCACTACCTGATGTTGATGTGATGACGTCAGGATCTAGTTGAGTCACGGTGCACAGTTGCTTAGGCCGTCTCCTCTATGTATATGCTCCGTGCAAGGACCAATTCTTTAGTGCTGAATGTTGTCTTTAATAAAAATAAAAGAAGAAGCAGTGTATGATCAATACACAAGGGTTCGATGAACTGAATTTCATCACTACCGTCGGTTTATTAGACTTCGAATGTGAGGTAGGTCTCTTTACGAAACGGAATAAAGACCATAATCATCACTGCCGAAACGGCTTGGCGATCACAATGGCATTATAAAACTACTCTGTTGTATTTTCCTGGTAATTCAAGTAAGGGGTGGCGACATATTATATTCTTAACCGGCCACACATAGACTCGATTAAGCTATATAACTTATTGCAGGCCATTCGTAATTTTGCAAAGAGTCTAGAGAGCGCTCTAGCAGCTGGATCTAGCGGTGCACCGGAGGTGTGTGCACGAGCGCAGGCTGCAGCCGCTGCAGCGCTGGCGGCAGCGCTGCGCCGATACACATCACTCAATCACCTAGCACAGGCTGCGCGAGCCGTGCTCACCAACCATCACCAGATACATCAGGTATACTATTTTTTTTTATTTATTGCCTTAGCGCTAGATGACGCAGCTCATTTGATGATAAGTGCTGCTCAAAGACCTGTACAATACCAGGGTCACAGCCAGGTAACTGCATAGAGTAAAGTTATCTTTCGTCTCTCGCACACCAAACAAAACGCAGTAGGAAAATATTTCTATCAGACGCCAATTTGCGGCGAGTTTCGCAACTTCGAGGTATCAACGACCCCATATTAGTTGATTCTTTTATTTTCACGTAGAAAACCATCAACAGCTTGATCACTATTAATAAATATTTATTTTAAATTATTAAATTTTATCCCTTCTTCTTAAAAAACTTTGAACATATGGCATTTTAGGATTATCTGTCTACAGCCACGACTACAGCCGGTCCGTCCGGAGTAGTACCGCACTTTCGCCGAAAGTCGACATTTCAGTAATAGCAATTTGTTGTGACATTTAGTTTGGTGAGCGAGAGAGCCAGAAGCCCAACTCAACTTTCTGAGAGTGCGTATGGTGGGTTTTGGTGATGCCTTTAGTATCTAGTGGAACTGTATGATCTTTGTCCTTAGATCTTTTATCTATGAAAGTTTAGTTTATCTATGTTTGAAAAAAAACTATTGCGTTTGTATTTGATACTAGCAACCCGCCCTCGCTTTGCTTAGGTTTCAGTCGCCTTACCCGTGTAGTTCCGGTTCCTGTGGGAAAACCGGGATAAAATATAGCCTATGTTACTCCCTGATATTATAGCTTTCCATTGGTGAAAGAATTTTTGTAATCGGTTTGGTGGTTTACGCGAAAAGCCTAACAAACATACAAACTTACTTTCGCATTGATGATATTAGTAAGGATTTACTTTCTTGATCTTTCGAATAGTTTTCAGCGTTCATGGTTATAGGAGGGACTAAGGTGTTTCACGTCCAATAGGTTATCATTATTACAGAGATTTTCAAATATCCGCTACAGTATTAGTTACTATACTTCGGCCGCTCTGAGTTTGCGTTCCTGACACATGTCAATTCGTCATGACTAGTGATGTACAATAAATAACATTCATTATATTTAATAATGTGATTTATTGCATTCATTATGCATATTTATTCAATTCAATATAGATTTTGTTAAATTTATAGGCGACTTCATCTTTTTATGCTATACGGTGAAGAAGTATTATGGCCGGCTCCATAATCTTTAATTTGAGCCCAAATTAGCTCTATGGTATTGTACTGGCAGTGGAATGGGGGAATTCGAAGAACGCAATAAGCGTTCTCCAGAGCCAGCTCATCTAAAACATAACGAACTTATGCTGGCTTATGGTCATTGACTAATTTCATCAACTCTGCTTTTAGTGTAGATATATTTTCGTCATTGCCACGTCTTTGCAGCCACCGATTCCTCTTTTTATTAGCTTCGGTAGGTGCTTTATTTAATTGCACCGAATGATTAGGGGCGTTATCCATTAACATAACTGAAGGCTCTGGGAGGCCAGGTAGCAACACATCCTGGAACCACTCCTTGAATGCAGTCGCATTCATTTCTTCGTGGTAGTCAGCAGTAGTTTTTGACTCAAAAACCAATAAACCGTTATCCACGAAACCGTACTTCGCACAACCAGCGTAGCATATTATGAGTCGTGTTCCTTTACCCATTGGCACTTTCGACGATGACGCTTGAGTGTCATTTGTCCAAGAACGAGAAAGCGTGTGGTTGGGGTTTAGCCTTGTCTCGTCCATGAAAACGGTATTCTCCCAATTATCAATATTTTTCGCTTCTTTCTAAAAGTTAATTCTTTTTAAAATTATGTTATTCCTTTCTAAAAGAATTTTCCAGAAGAAACAAATGAGCTGCTTTCAAAGATGCTAGAAGCGACGACCTATTAAGGTATTCACTTCTGGGATAATAACTACTATATGTATGCTTCCGTATGATGACGGAATAATAATACAATTTACCACCTCCCTTTGCTGCCCGTGGGTATCGTAAAAGACGATTAAGGGATTATAATATGCATACAACATCTAAGCAAAAGAAGGAAAATTTGAAATAAAACTATACCAATACATCTAACTAGCGTGGTGCAGTTGGTCAATTTCCCTCCCATTGTGGAGGAGGCTCGAGCTCAGTAGTTGGATGTTTATGAACTGTGGTGAGTGATGATGAATGAATTGATTCCTTATAGCATCAGCCTCAAAGCTATTATTGTCTGTTATAAGTTCATTTCTGCATTTCCTTTTTTGGTGTTCGTAAAATATTTTCTCCAGTGCCCGAGGAGCCGAATTTTTCTGTATTAATATTTGTTATTGTCCGTTCGCTTACTCTAAGCGCCTGAGAGATGCGCTCTTGTTTTGTTATAATTACGGGGTCCGCCATTTTGTCTTTCAAGCTCAAGGTAATATTGAAGCTTGATAATTAGTTCTCGTGTTTCACTTTTCAATATTTAACCGTTTTTCGGCATTATTATTTTGCACCGAAAGTGCAAAACATTAATATACGATACACAACAAAAGTCTAGATTAGCGCAGAGGCTGACCTCTTACTCACATAACAAGGAGAATCAGTCAAATAAACAACAATAACAGTCACGAGAAAATACATATTGAGAAACACTGGAGAACGTAGTCTATGCGCGCGAGACGACAAGAAATGACTCTTTGTGACTGTCATAAAATGGCGGTCCCCACAACGCTATTACGGGTAGCCATTTTTCACTAGTAATATAAAGTAGTAAGTCATTTAATTTTCATTTTTTTTTAATAGATCTGATTGTTATCACGATATTTATTTTCTCAAGTTTTGATTGGGCGTACCTTTGTCATATTACTAACTTTATTAAATAGTAAATACATTATATATTTTAAAATAAAATTATAACGTTTTATTAATATTATACCGACAGATTATATTAAGATTATAAAAATATGCGATTACAATTGCCTCGTTATTTTGTCCCATCACTACAAAAACAAACATAAGACAAAACCTTGAAACAGTGCAGTTTGACATGTTTTGATTTTCAAAACTATTGTTTTTATATTTGTTAATTGAGTAATCTATACCAATAAATAAAATTGAAGTGTCTGTTTGTAATGTCAAAATAATAGGCTTTTTTCATGCTCACACGGTTATTTGCACGACACCTATGCCTAAAATAGCAATTAAAAAATTTTTGTCTGTCTGTTTGTTCCGGGTAATCTTCAAAACGGCTGGACCGATTTCAAAAATTCTTTCACCAATGGAAAGCTATAATATCGGGGCGTAAACTAGGCTATATTTTATCCCGGTATTCCCACGGGAACGGGAACTGGAACTACGCGGGTAAAACGACTATAACCTATAACCGAAGCGAAGCGAGGGCGGATTGTTAGTTGTTAATAATTTTAGCCGAAAATCAATACGTTTATTGTAAGTTGGCATAATTATTAAATTTTTAAAGTTATTACTCGTTAATAAGGTAACTATAAGATATTTAAAATTGTGCCGTAAATAGTACGCCAGTTCAAAGTTACATCGCCCATTCTATCATGACCTGTAAGGAACGCAATCTCTGAGCGGCCGGACTATAATTTTGACTCAAGAACAAATACAACCGCAATAAAATTCGTAAAAAGAGTTATATTTCATATGTGTAATACTCTCATATTTATGAGAGTATAAAAAATCATTAGGATATGATTGAATGTTGAGATCAGTTATTTACATTTTTTCTTTTGTTGCAGATGCTGGCGGATCTGAATCGCGTTGATTTCCGCGTGGTTCGTGAGCAGGCCGCCTGGGCTTGCTCCTGTGGCAGCGCGGCCACTGCACATAGACTGGAAGCCGACTTTAAAGTGAGTCACCATAAATGTGTCAGTTTATAATCGTCTACTTGTTGATTTTTGTCCTCATTTAGAAGCAGAATTTCTCTGCTATACTATTCTCAATGGAGGGATTATAATCATCATCATCATTTCTGTTCGTATAAACGCACACAATCAACAAACAACTGTAATTGCAATCCGTCTACCAGGTTGAGAGCCTTCAATGCTCACCGGTTCGGGTAAAGCTGTGAAAGCCAACTGCGGCTAACAGTTACACACACCCTAGGAAAAGCAACGCGTCTGCCAAACATTGTTGATTATGAAGTTATATCTTAGGGAGGTCTATGTATGTGGGAGTCCTCTGTCGCCCCGAACGGAGTGGTGCGAGGAGTGCGCCGACCGCAGCAAAAAAAAATCGAGGTCTATGTATAATATTGTATGTTGTTGGATGTATATGTTGTGTTATTTTTTTTGTGGGACTAATCTCACCACACCTTCCCACCATTGTAACTCCTGTAAGCCAGGATCTACAGAGTCTCCATAGATCGCACCTGAGGTTTGACCCTCTAGCAGTCCCGGGAAATGATTTTAATTGTCTTGGGACTCGCAACAAATTTAATTAGAAAAAGTTAAACAGGAGCAGTTGGAAGAGATTGATTCCATTTCCCTCCTACGCAATGCGGGAGACATGATGCAAAATTGACTAGTTAGTCAATAAATAAGAAGACGTGCGGTTATGATAAGCGCAGCCGTTCAGCACCAGGGATATGGGAGACCTTGATGGGGCCTATATGTGAGCCTTAAGATTGATTGCTATAGTAGGTATGATAGAAACGTCTGAACGCACGGCAATTTTCTCGTATTACTACAAGGTCCATGTAGTATGCTACTCCAGAGGTCACTTACAAATTGTTTAACATATGTTGTGTATGTATAGGCAACGTTGGGTCGCGGTGCATCGTTGGAGCAGTGGGCCGGCTGGCTCGAGGGCTGTGTGCGCGGTGCGCTCGCACCCCACGAACGCCGTCCAGATTATACGGCGCGCGCGCGACGATTACTACTCGACTGGTCCTTCTACTCGTCACTAGTCATACGCGAACTCACTCTAAGGTATATACATACATAAAAACACATACATAAATACACATACATAAATACGCACTCACTCGTGCACGTATGCACGCAGCCAAGCACGCAACTAACAACTGTCTGCAAATGTCCTGTGTCAGTATTTTTTTGTCACAGTCACATGACATCCCACCGAAAAGTACAAGATGACGTACATCTACATAACCTACCGCATCACCAAATCACATTACCGCCACATAGGTTGGCCACCGGGAGCGATTGACATGAATTAGCCTACAAGAGCAAGAGAGAGGAGATCACATAGGGTATTATTTTACGTTTTTCTTCTTATGATAGAGATGTTGTTTTGCGCTAATAGCAAGGTTTTTTTTTAAGTCTATATTTTGAATTTTGCATTTCTATGCCATCCTCTTCTCTATCTTGTCCGTGGATGTCGTAAAAGACGACTATGGGATATAATATGCACATAACATCTGTGCAAGAGAAAGAAAACTCGAAATAAAACCCTATATCAACAAGTTTGACCAGCATGGTATAATAGGTCAAATTCCCTCCCATTGTGGAGGAGGCCCGAGCCCAACAGTGGAACGTATGTGGGCTGCGATGATGATGATGATGATGATTTCTATGCCATAGCATAGAAATGCAAAATTCAAACCAAATATTTAAATCAATTCAATATTATTTAAAACACTTTGACGAAGTTACACAAGCAAATGAAGATCACTGCAGTTGAAGGCAAGCTCGAAATAAAACCCTATACCAAACCGTCTGACCAGCGCGGTGTAATAGATCAATTTCCCTTGCTCACTTTTTTTTGTTTTTTTTTGGGTGGTTAGCGCACCCGCTGCCCGGCTCTGTCCGGGGCGACAGAGGGGCAGCGCGTGGGCCCATAACCCACCGTAGCACGTCCCCTTCTTCATTGGACTGACCACCGATGCCGAGTTCCTTGTCCACCGTGTTCGGCCCGACCTTCCCTTGCACTTTGCAGGAGGTTTGAATCCAGCAGCGAAATGTTTGTTGAGATAATGATGATGATGTTTATGTTTTCAAGGTCTGCTGCATCATTCGGCTCGTTCCACCTGATTCGGTTGCTCTACGACGAGTACGTCTCATATCTGATCGAGCGTCGCGTCGCCGCACATCACAATGTGCCGTGTATCGCTGTCATGCAGCGGGTCCTTGTGAGTATGAATTTGGTTTGCACCATATAACCTTAATCGCCGCGCTTAACCAGCTGGTTGGTGATCGCAGCAGGTGTTGTAAATTACCCAGGAGGACAGAGAAGATGGCCGCCCGAGCGCGTAACCTGCGGAACGGACCAAAGAACTCAAAAAATTTGTACCGGTGGCCCCATCGATACAGTAGGTCCGTGTGGTAAGATTTCAATTCACCACATCCCTCTTATGTCCGTGGGTGTCCTGAAAGACGACTAGAGGATATAATATGCATTTAATATCTGTGCAAATGAAGGAAAACTCAAAATAAAACCCTATACCAACCTGTTTCACCAGCATGGTATACTAGGTCAATTTCCCTCCCATTGTGGAGGAGACTCGAGCCCAACAGTGGGACATATTGAGCTGTGATGATGATGAATACAGTAGGTTATGAGGCCGCATGTCGACTTTCCATCTCTCCCGATGGTTTCAATTAGAAATAAAAACTTTTAGCACTCTTCTTCTATAGGAAAGTGCTAAAATGTTTGGTGATATTTTGTATTCTTAACTATACCATACAATTTTTTTTTTGTGGTGGGTTACGGTCGGCGCACTCCTCGCTCCACTCCGTCCGGGGCGACAGAGGGGCGTAAGCACGCACACCCGTAACCCACCCGTTTAGCACGTCGCCTTCGTCGTTGGGCCGACCACCGGCACAGAGTTTCTTGACTTCAGTGGTCGACCCGACGGAATACCCCAAAAGAATACCCTCTACCGTCGACGTCCCCTACTGGGACGCCGAACGCCGTCGCGAAACTATACCATACATAGGGGTAGTTATTTAATTATGCGTTTTAGTTAATGATAATTCTTGTACCATGTGCAATACGTCTTTGCAATCGGTTTTAAATTCCAACTTATTCTATCTAGGAACAAGCAGAAGACGAAGAAGAAGTTACCGAAGAACCAGTACGCACTTACAACGATGAAGATGATCAGGATTGGGAGTGGGACGACGAGGAGGAAGAGGACGAAGAACCGGACAGCAAGAAACCTAAAATAGAGGAATGATCCCCATGGGTATATTACAATTTTGCAAGCAATTTGATCTAGTAAGATCGTTTTATGGGCAGGAACACATTTAATATTACACCTTTGGCAATAAATTATTGTAACACTTATAGTGAAAATGTCTTTGAAGACTTGATTTAAATTTGACTTGACTGCGGATATGGGAGCATCCATAAAGTAAGTCATACTAAGTTTTAGACCTCCACACCCGTCTTTGTCATAGTTGGTCAATAAATAAAACTCTCACTTAGGGTTCATCCATAAAGTACGTCACAAAAATTTCGTGATTTTCGCTCCTCCCCGTCGTTGTCACAGATAGTCACATTTGTAAGACAGGCTCCCTAGTGTGATATTATGTATATATTTTGCAATTTTACAAAATATAAATTATGAAATCACGATGAATCGCGGCAGTGAGGCAGCTTTTGTCGAGATACTGCTGTTGTTGGTTCAATTATGGTTGGAAATATATTTTAAGTTTCCCGTTAATAGTTTAAAATTGGCATTTTAATACTTGGGTGTAAGATTTCGAACAGTGGTATCACAAAACTTAAGACAACTCTCACCCCTCATCTCATAATGTCACACTTCGTCGACGCCCTCCCTCCCTCTTAACATTTGACGTACTTTATGAATGAAGCCTTATGTACTGATAATGGAATAAATAATATCATTCATGCGCGGAACGTACGTATCAGTCTGACTCATTTTGATCGCGATTAAAATACTATATTAATATGCAATATAAATAACTGTATTTATACTTTGTAAAGTAGCAAGATATGTGACCACACACTGGGGAGGGGCCTTTACAAATATGACGGAGAGACGAGCCAAAAATCGCGAAATTTGTGTGACGTACTTTATGACATTCTTAGGCCTAAATGACATTCTTATTTGTTGGTGAAATATAATAGAAAATCATTTGAACATAAACGTTATAAGTATGTAGTTTGATATATAAGCTATTCGTCTGATTTATTAAACTTTTTTAAACTGTAATGTACGTCTTATCACAATTGATGTGTTAAATTTAAGACATTATACATATATAAAATATTTGAGATAAAATAAGAGTTAAATTAAACCATGGATATTTATAAAGAAAGTGAAGTTTATCTAAATCGTTTATCTAAATTCAGATTTATTAAAAAAAAAAAACAAACATTTATTTTTATCTGAAATAAACATCGTTTTTTTTATTTTGTCTTTGTAACAATAATTTTATTCCTCGTGTCTTTTGATTTTGGCAATATATCAAATATTCACGTTACAATATTTATTTATAGTAAATATTTATGTAATGTAAGTTTGTATATATCTATATAGATATAGGAACTATTAATTTAATATATTATTAGTATATAAGGTGAATAAAATTGATGTTTATAGAATATATAGGTAATATATATAAGTCTCGGACAAATGGGTTGTAAAACATAGAAATAATGAAGTATGGACATATATTTGGATTGATATAGACTTATAACATTTTTGTAAACTAGATATATGTTATTAGTATTTAAATGTAGTAGGAATAGATATACATATATAATCTTTATCATAGATCATTAAAAGGATGTGTGTACATATGTACGCACAGAAGTTATATTTCTTTGGCGTAACAAGATAAAAATCTTTCTAGAAATTTTGTCCTACGTTTGTAGAAAAAAAACTACACTTATAATAGAAAAGAAGGAACGGATACATTGAAAGTTTTATTTAGGGACACGATATCGAACAGAAAGTATCGATACTGTACTCATGAGTAGTATCGAAGAAGAAGTATCGTACTCATTAAAGTATCGATACAAATTATCGAGTACTTTTCCTAGAATCTATGTCGTAATGAGCTTTTTTTTTTAGGAATTTGACCGTCTGTAAACATATTAAACTATTTCGAGCCACATTTTAGAAGGTTCATTACGTTTGAACTAGATGGCGTTACCATGAATATAAGCTGTAACTATGGAGGGTAGAAGTAAGGAGGACCATCTCAGTGTATTAAAAAGTGTCCGTTGAAAGGGAGCAAATTAAGGTGGCGCTATAGTAGCAAGTGGAAGAATTTTAAGTAGAGCGCCACAAATTATTAGAGTAGGATACTAAATTAGAAAAGGAAAGAAACATTTCCGCTTTGTTACAGCGTACATATTTCATACAACATATTTCTTAACGACAGAAGTCAAGATAAATATTAAATTTTTCAACCCAGCACACTTCACTTTTAAGTTTCATAGGTTATTATTTACTAAATTACAGTTGACTACGTAAATAGTTGAGATTTTAAATACTGCATATTTCTTAACGACAGAAGTCAAGATAAATATTAAATTTTTCAACCCAGCACACTTCACTCTTAAGTTTCATAGGTTATTATTTACTAAATTACAGTTGACTACGTAAATAGTTGAGATTTTAAATACTGCATATTTCTTAACGACAGAAGTCAAGATAAATATTAAATTTTTCAACCCAGCACACTTCACTCTGTTTATAACTGCTAAGTTCATATCATTTCCACTTGCTACACTAGCGCTATTTCGGTGGGAGTTCGAACAGTAATTTGCTGTTTACAAGTGGACACTTTTTCGACTAATCCCCATACGAGACGGTCCTCCTTACTTCTACCCTCCATAGCTGTAACGTCAAGTTTAACATGGATACTCACTACTCTTTATTCGATACGATACCTGCCAAGAAGTACTCATTGAGTAAAAGTATCGAAAGCAAAGTATCGAGTACAAAAGTATCGGTATCGAAAGAAAAACTACGCGATAACTAAAAGTATCGATACTTTTTTCGTATCTCTAGTTTTATTATAACGCATTATCTAGTTAATATTTGTAAGGGAGTGCGCGCGCATCGTAACAATTCACACCTTTAATCTAAAACCGTCACTCAACGAAATTTTTCGAAAAACTGTTTGCTGAGCACTGAATTTACACATTGCTTCAATTTATATATTTTAATTTCACTTAACTTTTTAAATTTTTTCGAAAATGTGTTTTAATAGGAATAATAGTTGTTAATAAAATATAAGACAATTATTCCTGAAATGATAATATACTCTTATTTATATTAGTTAATTTTTGTCACAAATCTTTAAATAGCTCTCCTGTATAATTTGCTTATTTAGGATAGTGACGGTATTGGAATAAAGATGCGAATTTACCTCATCATTCTTTCCTATGGCGCCAAAGAAAGTATAACTTCAAAAATAAATAGTCAATGTATAGATAATTTAATTGCACATTTGTTAATAAAAATTTTGTGTGAATCGTATTCAAATTACACTATACGAGTAATTGTTACGTAATTAGGTTTTAGCAAATCGTTGAGCTCTGAGAATGTTCTACCAAATTCGTGATTTTTCTGGATCAACTAATATCTTATTCTTGAAAGACTAAAGTGTATTATCACCTAACCTCAAAGGTCTGGCGTGAGGAAAGAGCGGCGGGTTAGTCCATCACTTCCCGTTTTAATCCTCACCGATATTTGACCTTGGCATTGTTCATTTACATCGGTATCTTTTAATAACCTACTATCACAACAATTTAGTTCCAAATAGAAGTCATCTTTGTGCGAATTTCGTAGTATGACGTCTACTTTCATTGATTCATTCTTTTTGAGTCATTATTTTCTTTAACTAATAAAGAAAGAACATTGTGGATTTAGTGTTGTTAGTTTTGATTCTATGCCCAGCCGCGATGGAAAGTTGATATAGGGGAATACTTACCTTATTACGGTATATATATATACCGTTAAAACAGAATGCATAGGTACAAAAAGTAGAATATACTTTTAAAAGCCCAAAGTTTAACAAAAATTTTAATTGCCTATTTATATTAATTCACCGAAAGAAAGAAAAATTGTAACTATCTTTAATGTATTCGTGTCTTGCCCAATATTTAACTAGCTTTCCTATATAACAATGTAAATATTACGTAATAAAATTCTTATTTAAGTGTTTGTAATAGTGATGCAACAGATTTTCATTTCTGTTTCCGGAGCTTTTCTAACGGAAATATAAACGGAACTTTACGTTTTAGTGGAGAATGCTATCCAAACTCGACGTGGGTTTTGATTTCAATGAAAACAATCCAACATCATTATCAATGAAGAATTTATTATTTTAAATATTTGAATCCATCATACATATTATTAGCTGTAAAGGTGGCTAAACTACATTAAATGTATTTTATAACTACTTAAAATATGAATTTCATTAATAAAAAATAACTTTGTGTTTGAGACCACATTGCAAAAGTGTAAACTTCATACAATCGACGTTATAATATGAAATATAACATTGCTTTTTCTTCTATCCGTGTAGAAATTACTGTTAAACTCTGATCGTCATTTGTATTGTACACTAAACATACTTATGGACACGGCATCGAAACGAAAGTATCGATACTGTACTCATGAGTAGTATCGAAGAAAAAGTATCATACTCAATAAAGTATCGATACTCCAAAGTATCGAGTACTGAGTACTTTATCTAGAATCTAGGTCGTGATGACTTTTTTTTTTAGGTTTTGTCCGTGTTCGGATTAAAATGCGTCGATCCACGTTTGAGAAATTTCATTACGCTTTAACTAGATGGCGTTACTATAAGCATGAGCCGTAAGGGCAAGTTTAACATGGATACTTTCCACAATTTATTCGATACGATACCTGCCTAAAAGTACTCATTGAGTAAAAGTATTGAATAGAAAGTAACGAGTACAAAAGTATCGGTATCGAAAGACTCGATACCTAAAAGTATCGATACTTTTTTCGTGTCCCTAAACATACCGACTTGTACGAGCGTAATATTTCCAAGCGTGAATACCCGAAAAAAAACTGTACACCGGACGTAAAGCACTTTTTACTGAAAAAAAAAAATTTTTTTGATGACACGTAGGTGTCCGCATCCATTTCGGATTCCGTTTCTGTTGAAATTTATTTTATACGTCTATTTCCGTTTCCGTTATGACACTACGGTTGCATCACTAGTTTGTAACTTTTTGGTATACATATCAATTTTTACAATATATAAATATTTTTGTCGTAAAACAAATTTAAATTGATATTACGCTACAATTTGACTACCAAAGATATTTTTTTGTTTCTCCATATTTTTTTATAGTCATTAGTTAATAAGGTTCAAAAATATTGTCTGTAATACACTAGTATAAAGCTAAAAAGTTTTTTTGTTTGATGTGTTGGTCTGTAGAATTGGGATGTGGCATTTGACTTTTTTTAAATAGCTGGGCAAAGGCGGTATTACCATGATACTAGGTCTAGCGTGTCCTTTTTTTTTCTTATGTTAGAAAATCCTTTATGGGTACGTACTCCACTGCTGGATTGGCGGAGGGGTTATGCCGGACTCCCGGTGAAATCAAATCTGTTTAAACTCCGCCGTTCCTTTTTTTACCTATTGTCAAGAGCGAAGAGTAATTTGTCTTCTAACGAATAACGCCCATTACCGTGCCGTATACATCTATTTTCCAAATTGAAAAAAGGACATGCATAAAACTATTAAAATTGGTCATTCAATATTGGTTGTTTTCGGTTGTCCTTGAATAGCACTCGGTTAAGTAGCGTATGTTCTCACATTAGCTGGCCAATTAGCGATAATTTGTCGAAAAGGGTCAGAGCAGACGTATTTTGTTCCATACAATGAGCCAATAGTACTGCATAAAGACGCTCGCCCAGATCAAGGCAAGCCCGCCAGGAATATCTACGATTCCGCTCTAGCCGCCGGGGAAGAAAATCGTGCCGTGAAAAAATCATAAATGTAGGAGTGCCCACTTAGCAAGCGACCCAAGGTCCATATCTCAGAGGGAGTGCCCTTGGGATCGGTCACTTAAATTTTGTCGGGTGGGAGTCTTTAGTGTTAACCCATCAGCTCGGGTAAACTTGTCACAACCATCTGCGGCTGACAACTAGTCACATAAAATAAAAACAAAATAAAAAACTTCAAACAGAGAGTGTCATAAGATTTTGAGATTAGGAGCGAAGTTGTCGCTCCTGTCAGGAAAATGTCATTTTTAATATTTGCATACATGTAAATCAATAGTCATGTCTACTTAGACGAACTGGAACAGTTTTCTGGTTAAGAGAATACTTGGCTGACGCCAACAAACAATCACACCCCCCTACGACTACGCCCATTTTGTGCAACGCCCACTACATAGTGCTTCATATTCTAACACGTGGCTGGCTATTCCATTCTCTATAAAATTTCCTACATTTAATTTCGCTGCTCACCGTTCTAGTCCATAGCTGTGTCGTGTCAAACCGCGGGCATAGTTAGAATTCAGCTATATTTTCTAATTGTTATTCAAATTTACCTTGATGCTACATTTATATTTTAAAAAATTAATATAAACACGAAATGAAGAAATCTATAGCTTATGTATTTTTTGAGAAAATATGTAAAAAATTATTCACGCTACCATTAATTTTATATTTTATTAAAAATCCATGTATACACGGGTTTCCGACTCCGTTAACTTCTAGCTATATAATTCCGGTGCCACAGAGGGGAGTGATGCTGAGTTTCATCAACGACTCGTTAATTAATTTTGATTTAAAGCGATACTATGTCGCTACTATGGATTTTTTTGATGTTAAATATTTTTTTTTATATAACACAAAAGCGATATAAATGATGCGTAATAACAATAACTTTGTTATTTATACTGCGTTAAGTTTAGGTAATACTTAAACTTTAGGTCGTTGCTGAAAACGGTCATAAAAATATATTTATATATAAAAAGATGTCCCATATTGTATGTTTTTCAATGTTAGCTTGCACGTAGTATTAGTCGTTATAGTTATAAGGCAATATATGTATAGATAGTCTTAATTGTATACATGTTACCGTATTTATGGCCTAAGTGTATTTTAGGTGTATACATAACTGTATTTAGTATTGTAGTGATATATATATTCATTGTTTGTACAAATGTACAACCGAAGTGCGTCAAAACATGTTTGTGGTAAATAAAGTTGGATGTTCTTTTCGTGAACTCAAACGGCTACAGTTTTATTAATTCAGTACTTTTACCTATACATATATTTTTATCATAGAGAAGAAGGGACTTACATTCGATTTATTGGCAAATTCTCTTTGAAGTGAATGTGGATATTTATAAAACCCTAATAAGGCCAATTATCATAAGATAGTTGGCCTTATAAAGTTCGGTATTTAAAAACGAACCTGTCGTCTCCATAATCATAATTGCATATACCGTAATGGTAAAGCACTGTTCGCTGCCGCAAAATTCTTTGCATCATTGCGAGTACCTATTTAAAAGAGTAGGTGATAATACCAGAATTTCTGTGAACGATGATATTACTGAAAGTTTGTGTCTGTCCTAAGTAATCAATACAGGGGCAGCAGAATTATAAAGTTATACAGACACTCAATGAAAGATTATAAACAATTAGGTAGGTATAATGATTGCCCATGCTTACGTAAGTATTACACATTAAATAAAACAATATTTTACGGAATTTATGGCGTTTGAATTTACGGGAAGACTGGTTGCTACGATGGCCATGAATGTTGAAAATTGTTCGAAATGTACGAGGAGTCACACGTTCAAATCCAATACAAACGCAATAGATACAGTAAAAATATTATTTGTATGGCATATAGCCAATCCAATTGGTTGTAATGTACTACACTCGCTCGCTATGTTTTTATTTATTAACATATTAGAGGCTTAAAAGGCTTTTTGTTTGTTAAGCTAATTAATTTGAGTTCATGAATATGAACACTACAATTGGGCCGAATCGTGCAATACAGCACTAGCCTAGCACTAGCACTCATATTAACATACAATACACTATATACCTATAAACTTATACGTTTAATTTTTGTATATAGGCCCATGGGCCTTATTGCCTGTAATAAGTAATTTATAATCGAACTGTAACTAAGGTCAGTGTGCTTACTATTGGATCCCGATTCCAATCCTAAATCCAATCGCAGCTCGAATTTGAGCAGTTTGGAACTGTTGAAGCGACACTAGCGCACAATTGGCATCAAATTCGGTGGAATTCATTTAAACTAAATGACTTCCACTCTCTTCGATTAACTCAAATATTTGCTACTCCCGACGTGATATTGACGTAGTTTAAAATCGTTAATGTTGCACAATTTCAAGAAAGCGTCTCTGTGGTGATCGAGTTCGGTAACGTTATTAATTTAAAGTAATAAAATACGGCACATTTGGTGAAAATAACAACGGCAAATGCGAAGAATTCATTCTCGATTTTGTTTAAGAGTACTAAATATAAGTTTGGTGAGATTGGAATTGAATTGGATTCGAAATTAGAATTGATTTCAAGGGTAAGCCCACTGTTTGTATTTAATGGATTTTGTCTCATTTTTCAACCGTAATATTATTAAGAAAATATACCTAAGGCAAAGCTATCGTTATCTTTATAAATACATATATTATTAACTTTCAGCCTTATAGTGATCTATGGATGTAGTATTTCAATGTTAATAAAAATGTTCTTGATATATAAAAATATTTTGGGGACTTCTCGTGAATTGACCGTTTACTTATGACTTTATCTATATTAGTTATCTAATAAATAGATATAATTCGTACCATATTTACAATAGTATAATTTTCTTTAATAAGGCCTCATTTGCACGTGCGCTTTTTTAACGTGCTTTATAAATACGTTGAAATGAGACACATTTCATAGTATTCTACTTAATAGCCAATGATCAAAATGTATAATGGAATATTGCGTGCTTGAAGAATATCGCGTTCTAAAACTATTGATCTGAACACTCAAGTTGAGATTTGTTTTATTTCAACGCACTTAAAAAAGCGCTCGTGCGGAGGAGACTTAACTATGGTAATAAACGCAGATCAGCTGCCTTCAAATGTTGCCTTATGATACATTGTATACCTCTTATAGATACGTTACTTCACATGTCTCGAGGAATTATAACTAATTTAGAATATTATCTATTCAAGTAATTGACAGTAGTGCTGTATCCAGTGTGACGCTTTTTATTGCATTTTTATATCCTTTATAACTTTAACCTTTAAAAAAAAGGTATAAAAAGGACCAAATAATCATCAAAATGGTACGTATATCATGTTTATAAAAAAATATATATTTTCATCGTAGAACGATAGAAATGGGCTATCAGATTATAGGTAATGCAATAATAATTTTAATATCGACTATTTATTTGGAAGCGTGATCTAGCGAGCATATATTACATCCTATAAATGCTGATTATTATTTCGGACCCTCAATGCAAATACAGATTGCGTTTCGCTTGTCCAAAAATATTTATTTAATCCTTAAAACTCGTGATTCAATTGAGTTAATAAATTATTTTGTGCGACTGGAAATTGTTTCATTTGGATTTTAAAGAATGCCTCTACTCGTATTTCTATCATCGTTAGTATTGTTAGGTGATCAATGCACTCCATCCCTTAAGTCCCTTGAAAATGGCTCACGAATGACAAATATTATTATGCATTTAAAATCTGCAACATAATATCTAACCAACATTCCAGGATTACAACTAGAATGTGTCTTTATCAGAACCCTGCGTAGGGAGGATTCAGGACGCGGGTTTTGGAGAAATTAGGAAAGAGGATCATAGCCAGCCTTAAAAAACGATTAAGCAATAAAAACTCAAAACTTTTTTATGAATGAAAATGTTTAGTTTATTGACAATATTGCGTAAATAACATTATCATTTACTCTGAGTCAAAAAGTAGTTTTTTAATGTTTAATTAATTCAATTCTTGCATTTTATAATGTAACTGTCTGTTGTAATTGTAAAGATTATTTTGAAAGTTTTATGTAGATACTGTATTGGGTTTATTTCTTTTATGAATAATGTAATAAAGATTCGTTATCGATTTACGTATATCGACTGTCCCATCTCTTCAGTCCAGTATGACCTTGTACATGCATAAGCGTCAAATTTCTATAAAATGTTTACTAGGTATTTCATGAAAATGAAAATTAATATTTTTATATTTATAATATATTTCACTTCTGTTGCAATAAAACTGGCATGAAAATATATGTGATACAAAATAATATCGTAAACATGTCGCTTGTTCAAACGTATTTCGTTGGTTTCGTTGACATCTGTCACAGAAATAAAGCTATATTTTATGGACTATAGTTATGCTGGCATAGTACAGCAAGCTTAGCATGAATATTTGCGTCAAAGTATTCGCATCGTTATCGATATTAATTTGTAAGGGATTTTTTAGCAGCGCCTCTATTGGACGATAGGGGCACTGTTCCAAAGCCATGCATATCGGGCTCGATAATGTTACGAATACTTTGACGTAGATATTTGTGTTAATCCTACTAGTTACGTCCATATAAGCGCCGTAAAGATGGAGAACGTAATCAAGTGTCATCGCTCCAAGGGATATAGGCAACTTTAAATAATACCACACATGCGTTATTATTATTGATCAATTTTTGCTTTTGGTTTTTTATTTAACTCATTTGCGAACTGAAGATGATATTACTAATAGGTACTTCAATCCGGTCCAAAATGGATTTTGGCGAAAAATTTTGGTTCAGATTCCGTTTGATAGTTCGGGGATCATTAACTATTCATATTATAATTGCGTATATGTAGGTATTAAATGTAAATGTTTCTGTATATATTAATCGAGATAATTGTACAGAGAACTGTAGTGATTTTCACATATAAATGTTTGTACTTTTTGGTGGCCACGACTACTTTAAGATGTCTTATATATTATAACCGTTTAAATGTTAAGGTGTTGTCTTGTTGGCGGACTGTAGCTATAATACATCTCTTAAACTATTTAGTTTCCTCATATGCATTGGGTGAATTGGAATATTAGGGCTTTTTTGAATGACCCTCAGATGCAATTTTATAACTCGTGTCCTTTATGTGGCAAATATGTCGCCAATATACGGAATTAGATTAACAAAATGGCGTAGCTATACAGAATGTATCAGGTTATGAGGCAACTGTTCGAGTATGTTGTAGTTCAACGGTCATAGATCTTAATTAGAATGTATATTACACAAAAAACAATTATAACACAAAAGTTATAGTGATTACAAAAATGTGTGTCTAAGAGTCTGTGCCTTAAATGTTACGTATTATGTAGGCATATACAGACAGGTTACATGTAGGCATGCAAAGTTTCGACAGTATAAATAGGTATGATTTGCGCGAACACTTCAATGGTAACGTAGGTACAAAGGCGACTCGTCAATCGTCTTCGGCCGATTAGCTGATTTAAAGCGAGGTTCGTCTTGCTTATGCAAACGAAATCATTGATTTATTTAATTTCTGATTAATACTTAACAAAGTACGAATATGTAGCAGATTAAGTATCACTGACTAGTGACTATACATTTCAATCAGATTTACACGAAAAAGCGATGACAAAATTGAAAACTACATGACTCTAATTCATTAACGAATCGATGTTTTCATTTAAAATTTTTCATGGGTTCCTACCACCATTGCCTAACTCCCATGTGACCAGTTGCCCCATAACCTGATACATTCTGTATATACATGGTATGGTTTATCATTTTGAAGTTAAAAGAGTGATATTTCATTATTTTACCTGTAACAGTGAGAATATTCTTAAAGAAAACTGGTTAAAAAGCTATTTACCTAACGATTATGGACGTAGGAAACGCTAAGTCTAAGGCTAATGCTCTAACTAGACTATATAGCCAGATCTAGTCGTAAGTAACTGTTTAATTTGATTTAAAATCATACTTTATATAAAAATGCAACAACAAAACTATTTATTGGTAGGAATAGTCTCAAACTTTTTCTATTTATAACCTACACAAATCTGATTGGTAATAATGCCGTTATATATTATCTTAGCCCGGATCGCAGTTTATTTTATGTAAATTCAATAAAATCCACGTTCTGGCTACAGTATTCGTCCGACATATGAGCTTATACATTTTTTATACCCAGTGTAGATAAGGTCTTTTTTAGTAGATAAGTACCTATGTGTCTACGTGTTTCAAACAGCGACAAATACTTTGGGCTGCATTCCTGTTAATTAAATACATACTTGTTTTTGCAATAAATGCATTTATTTGGATCGCAATGAGATAATTGTACTTGTAATAAGTGTGTATATTTTTCGTGTTTTAAAGTACATTTGCAATAATATTTCATTCCTCATTTTTATTTTATAAAAACTTCTAGTTACGTTTAACGTTATTTTTATATTTATTTCGCGTTCCAATTGTTTAGTAGAGGATCGCTACCAGTTGAAAACATTTGTTATAAAAGATGTATACACCGTTGACCACATGAGCCCTTTAAATATGATTCTTTAACTTTGGGTAGTTAATAGTCCTTATCGCATTAGTAAAAACCAAGTTTTGAGCATTGGTGGTTGCTATATATACTAGATACCAACGTAAAACATAGGGATTGTAAAAAAAACAAAATTAAAACGCAATGTTATCAGGATAATTTTGTCTGTCCAATAGGCGTCTGAACGTGAGAATCTGCTAAGGAAAGTGCCATACTATGTGGTACTTTTTATTTTTAACCTTTAGTTTTCACTTAGTAATTTCTAAATATATTTTATTACGTTTTGCAAAGAGAAAGTTAAAAAAAAAAATGATTCGCTCGTATTTGTTTTTATTAATATGCCGGCCATGGCGCTATGGCGTGACGTCAAGAGTGCGCGTATATTTTTAATTACAATTAAATAAGTTTTATTCAAGTATTCAAGTGCGTTGTCGTTGCCAACTGTAAGTGTCTTCTTCCTGTTATTATTGTGTTGGCAATAGTGTCCGACCGAAGGTGCAATTCTGGCCGACCGATTAATCGGTATTACCCAAAACCTTCGGCCGAAGCCGAAGGTGATGACCTTGAGGAATGCGATAGTTATTTTAATCTCAGAATACACTACATATTCTGAGAGCTTTAGAGATTTAGCGCAATAACGAGCCGAGTGACCAACATATATAGGTAGATCGTTCAGTAAATTTCAAATTTTAACAACTTGCGAACCTTCGGCTTCGGCCAAAGCTTCGGCTATTATTTGGCCGAAGCCGAAGATTTGGCCGAAGGTGCTGTTTTGGGCGAAGGTGGCCGAAGCATCGGTCAGACACTAATTGGCAATCAGAGGCCGATTGAGTCAAGTTAGATTATTTTCTTTATAAGTATATCCATGCTGTGTCTCCATATTGGGCATTGGCTGTCAGTAAGTCCGTCACCAAAAGAGGTGATCTTCATTGTTAATAGTATCGTTAGGGCATTTTAGTGGATAATAAAAAAAGTACAAAAGCACTTTTCTGCCATATTTACTGCATCCTAGCAGGTCCTCAGCATCACATTATATAAAATGCCATCAAAATTATTTAATAACATGTTAAAACACTAAGATATTAAATATAACACAAGAACACAACATGATACTCACATGCCCGTCAACCGATTCAAATTTAAAAAGGCACTAGCTATGCTTCACATTTGAATATAGCTTGACAATGGGACAAAAAATATGACTTGACTTAAGACCGCCGTGCGTCCTTGTGACCAAGTATGGTATTTTTAAAGAAATTCATTCGACTGAGGCTCAATATGCTTTTCTTATCCTACAACTACATATTTTGTTCCACAAATTTGATAAAGGCTCTATACAGTAACCAACAATATTTGTAGTGGTTTATGATGGTATGTGCTATCTCGTTCAATTATATTCATAGGTTCGATTCCTTTGTCATCAAATATATTATTTTTTTTGGAATATTTATGACATTATGAAAATAGTGTTTTTACTTTTTTTGTTTCTTATTTTAAGGTGTTTAAATTCTATATATATGTGTTATGTTATATTTAATGTGATTATTTATTTGTATTTAAATCTGTATACATATGTAATAGTTAATATACTGAATTATTTTACTCCCTACTCATGATAAGCAATCGCGAACAGCGGGCTGAGTACGAATAGCTTAGCTTCAAAGTAATCGTATCGTTATCGAGGCGATTTGGAGCAGCGCCTCTAACGGACGTTAGAGGCACTGCTCCAAATTCATTCAAATTATAATTTGAACAAAGATTATTGGTGTCGATAATGTTACGAATACTTTAACACATATATTCGAGCTTAGCCCACTGTACATGCGGTATTAACCATTAGCTAATTGATACACTGAGAAACCCAAATTATTATAAAATTTATAATTAAGTATAATGTATAACTCAATTGTTGTTTAAGTTAATATATGTAATAATATAGCATATCACAGCATATGTTTATGTTGAAACACTCGCGGGAGTGCAACCCATAAGATTACAATCGACGGTGTTAGTTAGATGACATAATAACTAATTGTTGTACTAAGTATCACTTGTATCGTTTATATGAGAGGCAATAATTGTCTGGAATAAAACTAGTCATGTGATTATTGTTGTTTTATTTATCAGCTTCCCGTTGCTAAGCGTAGGTCTCTTTCAGATAAAGGGTAATCGTCATCATCTCGCTCTTACCCTAATAACTTGGGAGTCCTAGGTCATCATCAGCATAAGAGCAGGATGCTCTTATCTCAATAGGGAATATGCACATGGGCGTACCCAGGTTCTGGGCCATGGGCAAATCAGATTTTTTATAAGCTAGGTGCTTATCTATATATACATATATATAAAAGGGGAAGCTGACTAACATATCAACGCAGGGCCTAAACTATAAGAGTTAAAAACTTGAAATTTTGCCCTTTATAACGTAGGGGAGCACTAAGAAAGGATTTTGGAAAATTCATCTCTTTAGGGGGTCAACAGAGTACAAAATTAGTATGAAATTTTGCCGTTTTTGAAGTTATTCCAATGAAATTCAGTACGAAGGTTCTTCATTGAAAATCATGAAATAGGTGTTAAATATTTTTTCTAAAATCATCGCTTTTTTCTTTCTTTTTTTTGGGTTGGCCTGCGGTCGGCGCACTCCTCGCACCACTCCGTCCGGGGCGACAGAGAGGCGTAAGCACGCACACCCGTAACCCACCCTAACACCACGTCGCCTTCGTAGTTAGGCCGACCACCGGAGCAGGGTTACTTGTCATCAGTGGTCGGCCCGACGGAATACCCCCTATTTGGGGTACCCTCCCATCGCCCGACGCCCCCCCCCCCCTCTCGGGGAGGACGTCAGTCTTTCCTCACGCGATCGGCCTCTCGGCGACGAGTCGCTTCATCGAGGCTGTGCTCCTCGTGCGCGCGACCCGCCGCCTCCTGCGAGATCACTGCCTCGCAGAAGGCTGCGACCGCGTCCCAGTTCCTGACGCTGTCGAGCATCGCCCTAGCAATGGTCGGCAGCGTCAGGTCGGCATCGATGATTGCGACAAGTTCACGACGCTACTCCGCCCAAGCGGCACAGACCTCGGCACAGATCGCGACATGGAGCGGGAGGGCCAGCTCTATGAGGGCTACTGCAATGCGCGGTCGGCCTTCAGACTGGCCGTCCGTTCCGCCAAGGAGGCGCTCCGGTATCACGGGGTGCCAGCTTACCTGAGGCGGCTAGTGGCAGACTATTTGGAGGGGCGCAGTGTTCTCTGCACCAACTGAGCAGGGGACGTTGTACGAACGCCCATGTCGTGCGGTGTCCCACAGCTGTTGGTCGTCGGACCCGCCCTGTGGAACAACGATTGGGCGTTGAGGGGGAGCCTCCCGCCCGGGCTGGGCGTGATTTGTTACGCCGATGACACGTTCGTCACAGCTTGCGGTGGGACGCCAGAAGAGGCGGCAAGCCTGGCGAGTCTAGGCACCGAAGAGATCGTCAGGCGGATCGAGGCGTTGGGGTTGAGGGTTGCCCTGGACAAGACGGAGGCCCTCTTGTTCCATGGGCGCCGCATGAGCCCTCCCATCGGCGTCTCGATCACCGTCCATTCGGTTGATATCAGCATCCGGGCCCATACGAGGTATTTGGGCCTGGTGGTTCCGAGAGCATTTCCGCAGGCTCGCTCCACGGCTCGTTGGCGCGGCGTCTGCCCTATCGTGGCTTATGCCGAACGTGGGCGGACTGAGCCATACAATCACCCTCAAGTACGGAACGGGGAGCAGTACAACGTAGGGATTAGCACAAAGCCTTTTGCGCGCTTCACGTAGGGGCCACTGCGCCACTTCAATTAGTCTGGAGTCAGCCGCCTAAGGTATAGCGCCTCTCTGATATACCAGGTTGGCATTAAATCATCAAGAGCAACAGTGCAACAGTGAGCCTGTAGAACCCTGAACGCACTAGTTATCCGTGATTGCCTCTGCCACACATGATTTCTACGCGGACGAAGTCGCGGGCAAAAACTAGTAAAGAATAAAAAAAACTTAAATTAAAATAGATATGTTTTAATATAAATTCTTTAACTAGGTACTTATACAATGGCTATTTTAAAAGTAACTTTCGAGGATCTTCAGCAAAACGATTTGACTGTTACTGTTATAGGTATCTAACGAAATAAAGTTTGAAATTGAAATTGAACGCGCCGCGTAATTTTTAGTTGTAAAAATATTGTATTGCAAACAAATGGCAAAAAATTAGTTTTCTTAATTTTTATCGATAAAAGTACTAGATAAGATACATAGTTAGTAGGGACGTCAACATTATCCCTCAGCTGCCCCCCGCTGGGTACGCCCATGAATATGCATGATTTTTTTAAACGTTTCTACTAGTTATTACATTACTAGAAATAAATATAATACATCCAAAATATAAAGCATTAACAAAAAAAAAACTTTTTAAATAGCTATCATTTTTGTGCGATTGAAACGCGGCTACTTCGGTGCGCATATTCTGTGACGTCAGAGTACTCGTAAAAGTTGCTAGGGCTGTCAACAAAGGCTGTTGATATTTTCTTTTGGTTTATTTTTTGGACGATATATCGATAGGTACTAAAAAGTAAATATCGAGGGTCAATATTTATTTAAATAAATTTGGTGTTTTATCTTTTCTTGTAAAGTATTTATTCTACAAAATCACCTTAAACTTAATCTGTAAAAATGCTGGCATGAAGTTGATGATCAGTTATCACTTACGCCTGGAATTTGATAAAAATGCTCGGCATGGTAACGACGCAATGAACGAAGTTAAAAAAAGGTCACGTAGCGAAATATCAATACTTTTGAAGTGAAACTTCTTTAGAATCATTGTGATTTCAAACTCGATGAAACGAAAAAGCGAGTCCATAGAAATATAAACACGTAAATGTATAGGATTCAGCCGGCGAGAGAAAGAGATAAAGGATGAATGATAAAGGATAAAAGATGAAGGATAAAGGAGTTTCACTTTCGCCATGTGTACTTTGTACGCACGCTCTTTTTTTTCTTTACATCGAACTCCGATATTTATATATTTAAAAATACCCATATATCGAAAAACGATATTTTAAAAATATCAACAACCCTAATCTGTCTTGTCAACCCTAATCACTACTTGAGTGTACTATGACGTCACGTTTGAACAACGATGCGTTTTAAAAATTTGCGAGCAAGTCTCAAAAAACGCACTTTTTGATAATTAAATTTAATTATGAAATAATTATAAAATTAAAAAATAATTGTATAGGTACGTTTTTTAAGCAATAAAGATTACAAATAAAAATAATTTGTTCATTTTGGAGTTTCATGCATATTCCCTATTACCTGGGGACGATTCTATTATGTTCTTTCATAGTAAATATTGCAAATAGGTTTATCAGTGTGCTTACTCTTGAATCTCGATTCTAGTCCTAAATCCAATCGCAGCTCGAATTTGAGCAATTTGGTACTCTTGAGAGCGACGCTAGCGCCCGATTGGAATCAAATTCGGTGGAATTTTTTTAAACTAAATGAATTCGACTCGTCCATTATGTCAAATATTTGCTACTCCCGACGTGATTTTGACGTAGTTTAAAATCGTTAATGTTGCACAATTTCAAGAAAGCGTCTCTGTGGTGATCGAGTTCGGTAACGTTATTAATTTAAAGTATTAAAATACGACACATTTGGTTAAAATAACAACGGCAAATGCGAAAAATTCGTTCTCGATTTTGTTCAAGAGTACCAAATATAAGTTTAGTGAGATTGGAATTGAATCGGATTCGAAACTATTTCAATTTATAGTAAAAGTTTAAATAATTATAATAGCTCACGGCACGGCACAAAGACAAAATAGCAGCATAAATAATATTTATTCAGAGTTTACCGTTTGCTGCAGTGATAGTTATTTAAAAAAACTGAGCAACTACCTCACTAATGAGATATAGTACATCAAATACCCGCTTATAGTGGAGAAAGCTTGAGCCCAGCAGTGGGAGGTACATAAGATGAGGGGAGTGATGGCTGCTCTAGTGGTTAACTCGTGATCAGGTGGCGCTTGCGGGATCTGGTCCAGCCATGGTACTTTTTCGTTATATTTAATAACTGTATTGTATGATAGTTCAAAAGGCATCACACTGGAGCTATTAATAGACGTGTTGTTGTATATTATTTTATTTAAATAAAAACAGTAAATGAATAAAAATGAAGACAATCCCACTGATTTTCTTGCCGGATCTTCTCTGTGCGGTTGCGTTCCGATCCGGTAGTAATTTAAGGTAAAATGTAAAAAAAAAATGACAATATGTATGTGCCCCCGCGGGGTCTATACATAATAAAGAATTTTATTTATTTATTTATTTAATATAATAGGACTATCTATTTACAGGTTGAAAACCTAATTCGATAGTCCATACACTAGTGTTAATCCTAATCTTACTTCTAGATGATTTACAATTAATCTATAGCTTAATACTACTTTTAACTTAATTTATAACATAGGATAGAAAGAAGTGTCTTATGGAATTCACTCAATTGACATGTGAAAATATCAACTTTTGTGTGAACTTCGTTTATGGTACCAAGTGCTCGCGTTATTGGCGTTCTGGCTAGTTCTAGCCGTTGGCAGGGCCAGAAGTGGTGGACGCCTACGCCTCCACACATAGCGATCTGGTACGCACAGACATAGGTTTTGGAACACACCCGGATTGTGTTGCAGACCTCTGAATAATCTTACTAGATACGAAACCAGCGCGTATTCCCGTCGCACTCTTAATTCATTGTACCCGACCATTCCCAGCACAAATAAAGTTGGGTACATTAACGGATAAAATGGGTATACACCATAGTTTTTTATATAAGTACCGCGTAAATTTGTTCTGTACTCGCTCCAACATCACCGAGTACTTAGCCTCGTGTGGGGCCCATATAATTGCACTATGTTCCAGATGAGTCCTGACTAATGCATCATACAGTGCCCGGACTGCAGCAATATTGGTGAACTCCCGCGTCTGCCTTAGCACAAAACCCAAATTTCTATACGCTTTTTTACATATATCCGTTATATGAGTGCGAAACGAAAGCTCAGAAGTAACGTAAACGCCTAAATCACGTACTTCCGTGACTCGTTGCATCCGCTCCACGTCCACCATGTACTCGTAGCGAAAAGGTCGACGAACGCGGGTGAAGCTTGTAACCGAGCACTTGGAGACGTTGAAGTAGAGCCTGTTAAGATGACTCCATTCTACCACTCGATCTATATCATCTTGCAAATGCTGACAATCTACCTGGTTATCAACCGCTAGTAGCAACTTGAGGTCATCTGCAAATAATAAACACAACCCATCTCTAATGACTTCCGGTAAGTCGTTTATCATGAGCAAGAACTGCAGAGGCCCCAAGTTACTGCCCTGGCTTACCCCGGACCAAGTGTAATATGGGTCAGATTCCCACCCATTAAAATCAACGAACTGCTGCCTATTTCTCATATAATTCGCAAAAAACAGCAACAGATGGGGTGTAAAACCGATTTTTGCTAGCTTCCCTAGCAGTATGTCATTGTCCACAGTATCAAAAGCCTTTTTAAAATCGAAGTAGGCTACATCCACCTGCCCACCAGCATCCACCGCCGGCACCACCACGGTCATGAAATTCAGTAGGTTGGTAGCAGTGCTGCGCCCCGGTCGAAATCCATGCTGCGCATCTGCTAGCTGATTACTTACCTGCTGCTGAATGCTACGTTGAATTGCAGATTCAAACACTTTGGCCGGCGTTGACAGCACTGCCACCACTGATGTCCGAACGCAACTTGCTTTTCGGTACGGGGATGACACGTGTTAGCTTCCATTCAACAGGATATGCTCCTAATTCCAAACATTTATTAAATATATAGTGGAGTGGCTTTGCTAATACGCTACTACAATCTCTAAATAAAAACGCTGGTAGTCCATCCGGTCCCGCCGAACGTTTTGGTTTTAAGCGCTTGAGCGCCTCTTTTACGTCATACATACTCAGCGACTCTAGTGCCACTCGCGCCCCCGAGGACATCCCTGCCGCCGCTTCCATCGCCAATTGGACATCCAGTAAAGGCGGCTGCCTATTGTATACTGATTTAAAAAAGGTAGCAAATTGTTCCGCACAATCGTAGTTTGATAGAAGTCGACCATCCTTAACAAGAGTTTGCCTACCATCACTACCTCTCTTCGATCTTATATATTGCCATAATAATTTGGGGTCCTTAGCGAATTATTATTTAATCTATACCAATAAATAAAATTGGAGTGTCTGTTTGTAATGTCTAAATAATAGGCTTTTTTCATGCTCACACGGTTATTTGTACGACACCTATGCCTAAAATAGCAATTAAAAAATTTTTATCTGTCTGTCTGTTTGTTCCGGGTAATCTTCAAAACGGCTGGACCGATTTCAAAAATTCTTTCACCAATGGAAAGGTATAATATCAGGGCGTAAACTAGGCTATATTTTATCCCGGTATTCCCACGGGAACGGGAACTACGCGGGTAAAACCACTATAACCTATAACCGAAGCGAAGCGAGGGCGGATTGCTAGTTTGATAATAAAATAAAAAGGATAATTAAATGAAACACAAAACTGGTTCTCATAATAAATATTATTTCAAGTCTTCAATAGCCAAACAATTCTACATGTAATGTTGACTGAAATAAAAATTAAAATAATATTTACAGAGAAGCTTTTATATATACATGTGATTTGTGCCGACATCGCTTCTTCAACACCACAAGTACCACGCGAGAGGTACGGCGTATCATCAGCGCAAACCAAATAAATTTTATCAAAAATAAAATTATTAATTACTATTCCAATACATGTTATAACGAAACCATAAAACATTGTTGAAGTGACATTGTATATTCAATTTCTTTTTAAACCACACAAAACTGTCAATTTGAACATACATAAAAAAATATCAATAGTAAAACTAATAACCTAAGTATATTTTTAATATATTTTACTAAAAATCATAACAATTAGTGCCGGCATTACGTAAAAATAAGGAATGGGCCTTGGCGATTCACCGTATCACCAAAATTATGATTTAAATGTCCTAACATTAAAAAAATGATATGATAACACCATGGAGTATTTCTAAACACCATAGGTAACACCAATCGCAATTAAATCTATTATATATTTACATCTGAGTATGGAGGGTGAAAGTTAGGAGAACCATCTTGTATGGGGGACGAATTGTGTTATAAATAACTGTGAAGGACTGTGAGGACTGTCGACAGATGTGAAAACTTAAACCAAAAACAGTTGTTATTTTTGGATGTTCAAATTGATTATTTGATCTTAATTTTTTTTTCTGTGTGGTTTACAGAGTAAAAATACAATTACTTGGGTGTTGTATAAAACATACTGCCCTTGTCGCCTTTTATCACTCCGACAAGATAGGGGATGAGGAGTTGTATTCTTACACCGTCACCACATGGAAAACTTGCTATTTTGAAAGTAACAAACGGACATCTTTTCATAGACCAGAGATGGTTCTCCCAATGTCTACTCTCCAAAATCGTGAGTTGAAAATCAAAACGTTAAATTTTCGTGTCGTTAATTTCGAAAACGGTTCCAACATTTCTGATTTTATTCAAAATAATACGAATTTTCTTTGGTTTTAACAACTAGCCTATATTATATAAAACCTAACGTCCTCACGTTGGACAACACCTAACAGTACTCAACTAGCGGCGTCTCTATATACGTGAGGGGTAGCAACTGTCGAAATTAGGCGTAATATCGCTAGGGTTGCCACATGAAGAAAAAAAAAAGGGTTGCCACATGAAAAACATTGAAATATTCAATTTATAGCTTAGTAAGGATATTTTAAACACATATGTTACAATTGTAATTTATTTTTAATTTTAACTAAACAAGGCAAAGGAACCACTGGGTGTAATTTATGTCTGTTAAATTATGTCTATAAAGTTCCCCGCAATACAAGGATTAATTCCTTTGTGTAGGGTGTCATCTTTAGAAAAAAAAAGAGAATAGATTGAAAGGGACACCTTTTGCATCAACACCATGTCATTATAACTTCCATATGATGACATATCAATACCCTATACCAACACGTCTGACTAGCGTGGTATAGTAGGTCAATTGCCCACCCTTAGCGGAGGAGGCCCTAGCCCAACAGTGGGACGTATATGGGCTGATGATGATGTAGTGACAACCCTAGCGCTCGCCGTAGCTAGCGTCAAACTAAAACCGTAAAACTATCGAATATATTTTTGTGTTGGACCGTAGTTTATCAGTTGTGTACAATATGTAGGCGAGGGTCGAGGGTTGAGTGATTGGCGGTAGCTCAGACGGCCAATGCGGCGGAACGCTTGTCACGATTCTTGTTCCGAGCGAGTGTACGCGCTTTACATGCTGCATTGTTTTGTAGATGCTGTAACAAAAATGTACAAAATATAAAAAATCGAGTTTAACATTGTAAATTTAATGTTGGATAAGAATACAGTTCACCACACTCTTTGCCCGTGGGGGTTGTATAGGGCCACTAAGGTATATATGCAGATTATGTAAGAGAAGGAAAACTTGAAATAAAACCATAACCACCTATACCAATTTGTCTGATCTGTCTGATGGAGGTGGTTTAAGCCCAATTCTGAGATGCATATGAGTATTTTATAATTATGATTTGCATGAGAACCTAATAATCTTTTTTTTGAACCAACATGTTCTTCTTTAAAGGAGGTTTAAGCAGAGTATTTTCTTCACCATAGGCAACGACCTGGCTGTGGCTCTGGTATTGCAAAAGTGCTATTGCCAGTGCCACCATGTGTTGCAGTATCACTTACCATCAGGTGTGCTGCATGCTCGTTTGCCACCGTTGACAATAAAGAAAAACATATCAAGTCTGGAGGAGGCTCTAAGCCCATCAGTGGGACAAATATTAATTGACATGATTATTATTTACAAAAGGATAACTTTAAACTAAATCATAATGAAAATTCAAAGGACTTATTTTGAATTTGTAACAATACACATACCCGTTGTAACTTGTTCAGCTTCTGTAGCGGCTTGTTATCGAGAGGTGGTAGTTCGGGGAGTCCAAGTGTAGCTCTCAAACGAGAAACTCTAGTTGCCAGGGCCTGCATTGCCCCGCCAAGTGATGCGGCTAGGGCTGCGTAGGCAGCAGCTCCGGCCCAGGAGGACCATTCAGCAGTTTCAATGCCGACACGTACCGACATGCAGGGAACCTCACCTTCCTGGCAATAGGACAATTAGAAATTAGTTCTACATGCACTTATATGTCAAGGTGTCATTTGTAAGTAATCATCCAATCAACTTTATGGTAATACCATATTACTGCATTGGCATAAAGTTAGTTTCCTAGATGCCTCCTTTGGAATGCAATTATTGACCAGAGAAGAAAATAAGATTTGGCGCAGACTTATGTAAAGCATTTAGTTGTCTTTTACGACACCCACTATGTGGATGTCGTAAAAGACGACTAAGGAATATAACATGCACATAACATCTAAGCAAGATAAGGAATATATCATCTATACCAATATGTCTGACCAGCGTGGTATATCAAAATGGTAGGTCAAATCACCTCACATTGTGGAGAGGCCCGAGCCCAACAGTGGGAAGTATGTGGGCTGCGATGATGATGACCACACAATTGGTTACCCCAAAAGTCTATGACGCTAACTCACCTCAAAATACTTGAGTATGTCGCGGAAGGTGGCACGTTGAATCTTGCGATCTCGTTTAGCACGATACTTGTGTGAATCGCGCGATAGTTCGCTGAGGCGAGGCAATAAAGCGTCCACCTGTGACGTCAGTTCAGTCTCGGCGCCACTCTCATCGTCCGTGACAGTCTCGTAAGCTATGGCTAAAGCACCACCGGCTGCCATGCGCACCTGTAATATCATAACGTAAAGAATAACGTCCATTATCATCCATCATTACCGTTTTCAGGCTTTTGCTATTACACTGTTGTTTTTTTTTTTTTTTGTGTGTGTAGCTGTTATCCGCAGATGGCTTTCACAGCTTAGCCCGGACTATGGGTGAGCGCTGATGGCTCTCAACCCGGCATTACACTGTTGGATGTTGGTCTCTTTCATATAATGCTATGCCATCCAAATCCAATGACTCCCAGCGACATTCACAGTCTCTCTAACTGGTGGAGTATGATTCCAAATTGTGTCATCCAATATAATTTGATACTGAAATTTTAGGTAACACCTAAGGCAATTTATATATATTACATGTTGAATAAAACAGCTTTTAAAGTTGACAGGGTGAGAAATGACAATACATCGGCAATAATATTATTTATTTGGCTAGAGACCTAGCATAGTGGTATGTGGATGATACCATTCTACCGTACCAAGTGCCACGGGTTCTATTTTCAAGTACAATAAATACTTTGTGCGATTCACAAATTGCCGTTCTGAATTAGACTGTAATTATGTGCTTTAATTGCATGTCTATAAAGCTCCCGCAATACAAAGCTTATTTCCTTAGAGCATGTGGTGTTTCTATGTAGTGAGAGAGTAAGAATGCAATTCACCACTCCCTATCTTGCCCGAGAATCTCATAAAAGACGACTAAGAGATATAATATGCATATAACACTTATGCTAGTGAAGGAACACTGGAAATAAAATCCTATACCAATATATCTAACCAGCATGGTATAGTAGGTTAATTTCTCTATTGGATAGGAGGCTCGTTCCCTACAGTGGGATGCATACAAGCTGAAATGATGATGAGTGACAGATGGCATAGTGGTTAAAATACCAATATATGATACTAAGTGTTACGGGTTCGATTTCCAAGTAATATTTAGTGCAATCCACAAATAACTGTAATTATGTACCTTAATAGCATGTTTATAAAGCCCCTGCAATACAAGGTTTATTTCCTTAGATCATGTGTTTACCTCTAGTGAGCAAGCTTCAAGTAAATCAGCGAGTCTGGAGAAGCTGGGCGCGTGTGTATTGAGCAATTGTCTTGCGTGTGAGGGTGGCACCAGCGGCAATAGCAGCGCCCAACCGTCGAGCGCGGCCGCGTGCCATACGCCCTCTTCTACAGCAGCACCGGATACCTTCACACTGCCATCGCCCTGTTACACAATAAAATCACCATTATAAATTACACAGAATTTATCGTAAACGAATACTACATATAATATATCAATAAACAGATCTATAAAACTGAAAAATAGCTTAATTAATGTCATCATCTCAGCTCATATATGTCCCACTGTTGGGCCCTAGCCGCCTCCATAATGGGAGGGAAATCGATCTACTATACGGTCAGACGGGTTGGTATAGGGTTTTATTTCGAGTTTTCCTTCTCTTGCACAGATGTCATCTGCAATAATCCCTAAGTCGTCTTTTACGACACCCACGGGCAACGGGGGAATTGTATTCTTACTCCGTCATCATATGGCCGTCGCTTAATTAATGTATAAATTAATAATTCTTGAAAAATACCCCACGTAGGGGACGTTCGGGATGCCGTCTGTATACGGCAAATTGTTATGGTTGATGGTTATAATGGGAAGAGCAAATTAAAAAAAATTAAAATGGTCATGTAGTTTTCGTGTGGTGACTGTAAGAATACAATTCACCACCCCCTCTCTTACCTGTGGGTGTCGTAATAGACCACTAACGGATATAATATGTATACATATAATATCCTTGCTAGGAAAGGAAACTCGAAAGAAAATACTATATCAACTCATATGACCCTAATGGTAGGTCAATTTCCCTTCAGGTCATGTAGTATGAGTATACTAACCTTAACTATATTTTACTATTTTAGGATTTATTGATATTAATATATCACTGTGGTAATTATTATAAATGTTTAAAACCAAAGTTTTTTTTTTATAACTACATGCAAATTACCTTAAGATAACTGCCGCTGAAGATGGTTTCATACATGCGCATAACGTCCAAGATTTCAGTGAGATCATCCTCCATGAGGTAACATAGCACAGCCAACGATGAGCAACACTGAAACATTTACAAATATTCAGATTAAAACAATACAAAATATTTCTCATGTTGAGTAAAAGTACAATTTCTCACATCCTTTCTTGCTAACCAGTGTCGTAAAATATGACTAAGGGATATATAGCATGCAAGATATATAGATTGAATGCATGTGAAGGAAAACATGACAAAGCGACTATTCTGTCTGACCAGTGTGATATAGTAGATTAAATTCCTATTGTGAAGCTTCAAGCCCAGCAGTGGGACATATATAAACCAAGCAGTATGAACGACGATAATGATTACTGAATGTTGACCCTTTTAGGTGAAGAACAGAAGAGTTGATCACGCCTCTATTCACATTAAATGATATTTTTTATTGGAACGAAGTTCCTTATCGCGAGTTGCGAAAGGGTTAGACGGAAATATTAAGACCAAAAGTTGTAACGACACTTTTTGCTATAGTTGTAAGCCGTGCGGCGTGCGCGTGTTAATAATGTAATTTAATTATATTGATTTTTGAGATTTATATTAATAAATTATTAATATTAATAAATTAATAATTTAATTTATTTTTTATAAAATTATTTTAATAAATTTATTTATTATTTAATCCACTAATATTAAATAATAACACCTCTCATTTTTTTTTTTAATAAAACTTCATTCCCGGGTGTCCCTTGACACCTCTCAAGTTTTTTATTTAAAAATTTTAGTGTGATGATGGAGTAAGAATACGATTCAATAGCCTCTCTCTTTCCAGTGGGTGTCATATAAGACGACTAAGTGATATGATATGTAGATAACATCTATGTAAGAGAAGGAAAACTCGACATAAAACTCTATGACAATACATCTGAGATAGTATGACCGTTGTGGAGAAGCCCAACTGTGGAACTTATGTGGGTTAAGTTAACGATAGATTTTAGTACAGATAAAACTAATTAAGCTTGTGGTACGTTACAATTCCCGCAATCACAATTATTATGTTTTGAGGTAAATAGTCACTATTGGTAATTGATATGCAAAACTGTGAAGGAAAACATCACAAAGAACAATAAAATGGAAATTCCAACAAAGGGAGTTTCTGGACACCATGTGAAGATTTCCATCCACATAGTGTTTGGTGGTCTACAGCTTAAAAATGGTTTGTCATTTAGGCCCAATTAATCAACCACGTATACTTACACCTATCGTGTAGGTGAGGCATCCCGGGACGCGGCAGGATCGTTTAGTAGGTAAGTATCCAAAAGGCTAATCGACCCGAGGTTATAAACGGCAAATGGCCACAGTACCGGTGGTCCATTTACTGCCGCGCCATAGGTCTATGCAACCTCTGTATCCCGGAGCATAGTGTGTGTCAGCGTTCCCAAAAGGGTACGTGAAATTAATCAGAGAACAAAAAAGATTGTTATTTACCTCGGTGCGTGTGTCAAGAGAGACTGATTTGTCTGTAGCAGTAGCTGTGAGTGCGGGCCGAACTTCAGCCACAAACTCTTCTGTGCCTTCCTCTCCAATCTGTTCAGTAAAGATATATTTTAAATTAATTATAAAATTAAATTTCAGTTTTATTCATCATCAGGTTTTTTCGTTAGATGGATTAAGAATACAATAAATGATAATATGTTGGGTACTGCTACTAAATTAAAAAAAATTTAATAAAGACCAGTTAAGGATCAGGTAAGCCTAGCCCTTATTTTTCGTAGGTAAAAATCAGCTAAAGGATCTCCAGGAGACACTATTGGAAAACTTATATCATTTATGGCAATCTTCAACTCGCCCCATGTAGGCTGGTAAACAAAAGTGAATATTGTTAGCGTGATGAAGGGTCTTACATTTGAATAGGAGCTGCCACCACAATAGGAGTGAAATTTACCTATTATATCACAATGCTCAGATGATTCTGATTTATTTCGATTTTTCCTTTCTTGTATATATGCATATAATAGCTATGTTATATGCAAAAGACTACTACGGGGTCTTTTAAGATATCCTCGGGGAAGGTAGGCGGGATTGTGGTGTATACTTACTCTGCCAAAACAGTGAGAACGAATAATATGGTGGTAAAAACGTATGAAGTACCTGCAAGGCGACTAACGGAGCTACGGCAGCTGCGGCCCGTCGCTCGTTGTCTTTGCCACGACGCAGAGCTCGAACGAGATGGTCAGCTAGCGTGGCTCTGTGTGTGCTAAGTACGACGTCGAATGCTCGTCTTTGAAGTGCGGAGCGAAGGGCGGTCAGCGCGCTCGCTCTAGCCGCATTCGAGCGAGCATTCAAAGCTTCGATGATCTCCAGCACTTTCTCTTCGAGCTTCTCTTGCATCTCATTTTCTGGAACAAGATGATAAAAGGAATGATGTTCGAGTATAAAAATAACATTAGATGCTGTATAGAAGAAACAAAGCCATAGAGGCATATGGCCAGGAAGCCATAGAGATATCAATGGAAGGTGAGCTTTTACATAAATCTGAACCGACTGTGATGTCTTAAATTATTATTGATTTAAAAAACTCTGACTACTTGCGATTATCGCAACCCATATGGGATCACGATTTTCCATATTTCGCATAGGATCAGCCATAGTTATCTTAGACAAGAATTTTCTTTTGATTTCTGACTGTACTGAGTCGACTTTCTCAAGCGTTCATATAATTATATTCACCCCATTGCCTGTTTTCTATGGAATTATTTTCTAGAGTATCTTGGACGAGTTGACTTCGGAACTCGCTACTACATGAAAAATATATACCAAAAAATTTTAAAACAAAATAAAAATCGTATCCAGCGATTCAAATTACAAATCGATTTGTAGTTAGGCAACCGTATCGCAATCATAAAAGGCTCAACGTTACTTAGCAATTGCTTGATAAAATATAATAGGTAACATTACACGCGACATATTACGTATGATTATACAATATCATACTGCGTTCCATATATTAGTGATCAAAATACAAGCAAGCCGCAATTACAAAATAAACTGTTTTACAAAACATACATTTACTCGACTGACTCGAATGGAACTATTAACATTCTTTGGGACGCGCTGCTTTAAAAATTAACGTTACATCATATACAATAATGAATCAAGGCTTTTTGGATTGGTAACACTTGTGTGGAATTATTCACCACTTAAGGAATGGATTTCTCAGTCAGCTGTTTTTATGATTACCGTGGCGAACGAGACGAGTGAAGAGGCCTACTTGATATTAAGTGGTGTTATCCTTTTGTCATAGATATAAAGCGCATAGCTAAGCCACTAACTATCTTAAAGATCCAGCACTTCAGAAACCAGGGATACGATAACGCTTATCTTCTTTTTCTCTTTACATATTTCGTAAATGTTGAGTATGAAAAATAAATATCAAACAATACTTTAAAAACCCATAAAAGGAGTCTAAAATTGAGGATGAAGATGTGAACAGTTTTGGATGTAGCGTAACTAGGTAATCTATTGTCCGTTTTCACCAACGATCTCTTAGTATACGCATTATCCAAGACAACATAAATAACACTTGGTGTTATATGTATAACATTTTAATTTTATTGAACACTAGCAATCCGCCCTTGCTTCGCTTCGGTTATAGGTTATATTGGTTTTACCCGCGTAGTTCCCGTTTCCGTGGGAATACCGGGATAAAATATAGCCTAGTTTACGCCCTGATATTATAGCTTTCCATTGGTGAAAGAATTTTTGAAATCGGTCCAGCCGTTTTGAAGATTACCCGGAACAGACAGACAGACAAAAATTTTTTAATTGCTATTTTAGGCATAGGTGTCGTGCAAATAACCGTGTGAGCATGAAAAAAGCCTATTATTTTGACATTACAAACAGACACTCCAATTTTATTTATTGGTATAGATCAATAAACAATAAAAAAAAAACTAATTTTAACCCTAATATTACGTGTCC
The DNA here is from genome assembly GCA_032191425.1 of Lymantria dispar. Lineage (NCBI taxonomy): Eukaryota > Metazoa > Arthropoda > Insecta > Lepidoptera > Erebidae > Lymantria > Lymantria dispar. The sequence goes on along the minus strand of CM063442.1, from coordinate 4,356,480 downwards.
ATTATATTTCCTTAAGTGTTACTTAAAATTTAGGAGTCGTTAGTGAAAAAGCGTAGGTTTTGTTTTAGATCAGATATATTCGGAACGCAGCGCATACGGCTATTACGATTGTCCAAGGTTACACAGAAGTTATCATTTAGCAACGGATAACCTTGAAGGCGTCCAAACACGAGACAAAAAGATCAAATTGGCGAGTTGGAACATTTGTAATATATTTTAAAATAATTTTACGTTGCCGTGTGACATGAATACCAAAATAACTTGGGTTTTGTAAGTCACGTGGCGATGTCCGCTTCAAGTGGCAACCGCAAGCCTTTTATTGTTATGACCGGATATTAATACATGTATAATGAATATTTCTATTTAGTTCCAATCATATATTTGCACTACACATATATTTTGACGACACAGAAGGCACAGCGATTTCAATAACGACCTCCAGTGCCGGTTGCCATGAAAGTAATAAGTAAAGTCTATGTAATGTAATCCACGGAGGGTGAAAAGTGTAATTTGTATTACTCTTATCAAATATTCGTTATAGTGAATATCTAAGAAATGAAATTACTATTCCTGATAATGTGAAGAAAGTTCCGTCTGTGAGGACGACGTTAGAGATTTCAAGAACAGCTACTATAACGAGCTACTAAAATATTCTGACATTGAGCCTAAGTTTACAACATCGTTACTTCTTCTAGAATGTCACAACAGTTGCTTGATATTGTGATGAATGTAATATTAGAATAGAAAAGCTTTCTAAGGGTTTCTCAGATTCTTAAGTGACTACGAATTGGACGACGCAGAGTACAGAAACGGCTGTCTACGAAGCGGACTGAAAATACAGTCCTTTACACTTGGGTGGCAAAGCATCGTTCTGAATACCATTCTCAACAGTGGACCACTACAGGTTGATATGGATGCATTGATTGAAAAGGACTGATCTATAATAACCAAAACTACCATAATAGATATAATCAGGCGTTAAATATTAACGTGGACGATCTTTTCAAAATCAACATCAACTAGATAATTGTATGCGAAGCAAACCTAATGCAAGATAGAGCGAGTAGACTAATATTTGTCCATAATAATCTATCACAAACACTACAGACACGTAGCGGTCGCAGCCTTGACCTTTACATAATCCAAGCGTTCAACGATACAGCCCATATAGGTATATATTATCAAGAGTTCTTTAAAAATTTGCCGAGATAAAGCCAGTATCGTCATAGATAAATGATAATATCCGTAAAAATAATCTATTGATTTATTGACAAAAAAGTTTTTTGTTAGTAATTTATACGTGGGATGGCGAAGCACAAAAACATTGAACAAGTCACAATTTCTCTCATTACTTCTAACCGCTATGAGATTTTTTGACTTGGAATGGAACATACACGTACACGTGTATTGCAAGCTCAAATATTGAAACGGAATAAAGGCGAATTTGCGAAGTTTCCAAACGTCTTTATCAGTTCAATGACTTCATTTGGATATTTTATACAAAAACGTGCAGATGACTAACATGGAGTTTATTGAAGTATGTATTATTGTAAAAACAGCTCGTGTTGGGCAAAATATTCGATGTAATTGGAAGACAATCTAGAGTTTTCTGACTAAGTACGACAGTTTTGTTACATAACGAAAATCTGTGATTTATTATAGCTACACAAGTGAGCATAATAGTACTTAATAGCCATGATCACAATGCAATGTTGCTATAAGGCATTACTGAGACTACCGAAGACGAGAATTGGGTATCGGTGGCCGGCACACGTGTCGATAAAGAGATTGTATACAGCATGTTATATTATTGGGTTCCACGCTGTGCCTGCCGTACCATAGATTGCCCACCAAAAAGGGTATTAGCAAGTACCTTTTTTAATTCTTCTTTAGAGGCCATTACGTCACATTTGGTAAGTCTATTCAACGATAGGAAGAACAAATAGACCACTAACCATTAGTACCAAACGGATTAGTGTGGGGTTTTATTTTAAGTTGACAAATTGTTTTGACTAGAAAGGACATAACTAGTAAATACAATCAGACGTACCTACTTTTGGAATTCAATAAATAAGTTCTTTGCTTTTGTCATTTATATTTATTTTTTTATAACAACTGTTCGGTGCAAGGAACCCTCATAATACATATCTAAACGTGTTTATATAAAAAGGTGAATAAACTAATGACGATGCAGCACACTACAAGGTAAAATTTGATCTATTGCCAATTTATCAATACAAAAGGGCAAATTTAAATTTTATATATTATGCCGCTACAACATAAAGCATTGCTTTCATTTTATTCGTTATAGCACTGTTTTTCTTCGTAACACAATTTTTCTTTTCTATAAATACATTTTTCTCATTTTTAAAACATATATCCAAACAATAAGCAATAATTTTTGAAATAACCTAATAATTAGGTACTAAAATCATTGCGCACACGTTGCAATTAAGTAATCCAAAGAAATTTCTGCAAAATTATTAAGTGATGATACAAAAGGTGTTTTATTTACCTGCGTCATCGTGGCTCTTGAGGTCTGATTGTCCGGAGGTCTCGGAGTAATTGTCGTTGGTCATGTCAATGCCAGCATCTTCGTCTGAAGAGTAAGGTTGTTCTGTTCTTCTGTGTTCTGAATAAAAAAAAAGTATATTAGTATAGTGATATAAAGTTATAATTGCATTTCATTATTTGGAATGGGAGGGTTTGCTGTATAGTGGTAGTAGGTACGAATACTACCAACCTCTTGGGTTATACATATAATGCTCTTGGGCGTCGTAAATGACGACTAAGACCTTTACATCGACTTAGGCCAACTCCATCTGATGCCGTCAATAATAATTACATTGCTAAAGAGCCTATGGTCAATAATTACATTCCTAAAAAGGGTTAACATCAGGTAGGCTTGAGTACATAATATGTTCTTGGGATAAAAGCCGGATGATAATGGTATTAGAAAGGGAGGGCAGATATGATAGATATTGTTAACATGAAAAGAACGTAAATATAGAAAGTAGTGCAAGGAATCGTGAATAGTGTGACAATAAACTCTCAAAGATAATGCCATCAAAAACATAACTTAAAAAAAATTGCTCAATCTGGCGATCTTCCGGATAATAAATGAAGACAACATAAAAGTTTTTGTAACAAACTATAAAATTCCTTAGAAGATACCAGATTATTTATTGGCTTCGTGCACTCATGTAAAGGGCTTTAGCTATATTTTAGAGTGGTTCGTCTATATGCGACCCAATTTCTTTAATATAATTTCTCACGTTTCACTTATGCTATAGAAACGATGCTTATTTTTAGCTTATTGACGATCACGCTACACAACATATGCTAATAAGGTAAGACATTATCAGGAAGTATCTGTCTAATTCAAGGTAACCATGCCAAATTGAAATGGCATGTGATAGAAAATCATGAGTCTAATGTTTTATACAAGCATTAGTTTACAATGCGTGCATAGAACGTTATTATTTAACCACCAAGACCAGGTTCTTATTTATGATGTTTCATCATTCATCACAGCTCATATACGTTCCACTGCTAGCCGCGAGCGAAGGGAGGGAAATGGACCTACTATACCACGGTGATGAATTGTATTCTTACTCCGTCACCACACGGATAACAGGTTTGTATAGGGTGGTATAGGGTTTTATTTCGAAGTTTCTTTATCTTGCTTAGATGTTATATGCATATATCACTAAGTCGTGTTTTACGATACTCACAGGTAAGATATACACAGGTGGTGAATTGTATTCTTATTCCGTCACCACACGGATAATAATTTACCACTCTTTATTATATAAACATGCAATTTTATAACGCGTAATTGTGATGGCGTGCGTCATAGAACTCAAATCCTAGTTATAGACACAGTGATCTATGTATGTTGATACTGTCTGTATAACATCCTTACTAATATTATAAATACGAAAGTAAGTTTGTTTGTTACGCTTTCACACTTAAACCACCGAACCGATTTCAATAATTCTTTCACCAATGGAAAGCTATAATATCAGGGAGTAACATAGGCTATATTTTATCCCGGTATTTCCACGGGAACAGGAAGACGCGGGTAAGACGACTGAAAGCGAAACGAGGGCGGGTTGCTAGTATTCTATACTTATAAAGCTCAAGTTTGATTGGTTGAACGTGCTAATCACAGGAACTAGTGGTTCGATTTGAAAATTTAATTCAGTATTATTATATAGTCCATTTATCGGGGAAGGTTATGTTCGGTCAGAGATTAAATAAAAAATTAATTCCTTTTGAAAGCTTCCCTTGCGTACATTGTCCATTATAGTGTGCCTAAGACTTTTTCCCCCTCTCTCTCTGATGTGACGTAGACGAAGTTGGGCGGATCAGCTAGTTTATAATAGCTATTACGGACGAAAATGGTGGATTGTAAATGGTACTGTTATCATTTACGATTTTATGATACAAATAACTCTGTTAATAGCTTTATCTGATAGCGATATTATTTCTGGTAAGTCATCATTAATTTATTATACTTAATTAAATAAAATATAATTCTGTTCTTCACAGGCTTTCTTTACAACTCATGTATGGACAGGACTCTTACAGGCAGAGCCTTCGAGTAAATGGAAGAATTATCGGCCTTTATATGAATACATAACGTGGCCATTACTTCTTTGTGTCAAAACGGGATACTTGCAGGAATTGGTAAAAATATAAATTAAAACCTAAAAAGAAAACAAGGATATGTGAAAAAGTTTATCGAATACGTCCGTACCTCCACCATAGTTATGAATTTTTCTGTAATCGGTAGAGAGGTAAGTATAACAAATAATAGTTTGGTTTGTTATCAAAAACGGGACACTTTTGTTTTGGCTAGGGAAAAGGGAAAGAGGCTGAAAACGAGCTTGTCCCGTCAAGAACGGGACATAAATGGTCACGTTATGTATACATTGATTACACCGGATGGCAGAGGATTTGGTTTCGATTTTTACATCTTTATGTACAAATATTCGCTTATACATTGCATGTTTATACATTCGCTTATACATGCTAATACATTTGTATTGCATGAAACAATTAGAAACATAAGCGAATATTTAATATTAAAAATAATATTAAACCATTTGGTTTAAATCAAAATTGTGTTTAATAAACACAAGAGCAATTTTATTGTATTATTGCCTCATACGGAAAATGACGATTGTAATGCGGATATAATTATGCTGTGTTATATATGTAGTACATTTAAGAACGAGTATGCTTAAACAAAATAGCATTCTACTCCTTTTTATTTTTGGTCAACGCGTACTGAGGAATTAAGAATACGAGGAATTATTAAACGACTTCTTTCCTAATAAAGACCATCAAGAGAATGAGCATTAGTACTTATCTGGGAGTCTTATAATATTGGTATAGTCCTGCCATTATGCCTGCCATCGTAGTTAGATGACGTAAAAGTGAACGTAGATAGGCTGATGGACTATCTATTATACATAAACATATTGCTGTAACTAGTACTTAAAATAAACTTTTATCATCGACCCGGTCCAACTCGCTTCTGATGCCGCCAGGTCAACAATTCCATTCCAAAGGAGGGTTGACGTCAGGCAAGCGGCCGGATATAAAAATATTGCCTAATCTTTTATAATAAGTATTTCATAATACTTATTATAAAAGTATTAAATAAGAGAGAGTAGTTGAGTCGATCCCAAGTAATTGGATGAGTAATTAAAACAAACTATTTTTCATGCTTTGGAATACTCGAGAGATTAAAAGCCTATTGTTATTATAACAGTGTCTCCCGGAAGCAGTATACAAACCTACACATATTTAGATTACGTGGGATATTGGGTTACAAAGTGAAAGGGGCTGGGTGTACCTCATCTAGGAAACAACACTTTTCCGCCACACGAGACATTAATCTTATATTTTTATAATTACGTTAGACTTTCTGTGCATAGTTATTTTTTTATATTTACTGCACGAAGGCACAAGTATCTAATGAGCCATGGAAATAAACGTTTCCTTTTCAGATACGTTATGACGAAAAATGACATTACTTTGAATATTATCTTATAGAAAATACTGAAATGGACCAGTGTGTCCAAAAACTAATATAACGCTTAATTATTATGGAAAATAATTAGTTACTAACTCTTTTTTTATTATGGATACAGTAAAATCGATTACTAGGGTATAGCCACAACACGTGCCTATTTTAGGTGGTCTTAAAAAATTCCTTACTTGGTTAAAGTTGGAGTTTGTCCACACATTACGGATGGTCACCAATGTGGGGGTTCAAATTCTAAAAAGATGGGTCATGCGGTATGTATATGTTTCTTGAGGGTTTTAGGCAGTTAAAGAAATAAGAAAGAAACTAATTTGAGCAAATAACATTAAAGTTATGAGTAAAGAAATTTTCTAAAAATACAATAAACATTGCAAGAATTTCATAAAGAGACTTATTTTAAACTTATCTTCCAACTTTAGCTTATAAGTCCCAATGCTGGGTTCGTGCCTCCTACACAATAGGAAGGAAATTGACATATTATACCACGCTGGTCAGACATTTTGGTATAGGATTTTATTTCAAGTTTTCCTTTTCTTGCTTAGATATTATATGCTCATTATATCGCTTAGCCGTCTTTTGGGACACCCACGGGCAAGAGAGGGGGCGGCGAATTGTATTCTTACTCCGCCACCAATATAAAAAAATAGCTTAACGTGGCAAATGCAAAAAAAGAAGAAAATTGTTTGCATACATATTTATTCTTCTTCTTTATTGTCCAATATGCTTCAATTCAAGAATACTCCAAAAGACTAGTTGGTTTAGTATATAAGAGATGCTTTTATTAATGTTTTTCATGACAACATTGTAAGCTAAAATAGCAAAGCTTATTATTAAGATTGATTATAAGACAAGCACTATGAACAGTATTACAATCCATCTTTCAATTCCTTGCAGTCAGATATTGTAGAAAGGCCTACCAAAGTGAAATAATGTCATGCATCCTCATGATTGATGGGGATGGGGATAATAGTTTTCAAGAAGTGCTGCTACTCATTTTATTGTCGATTTAGATGTTACAATTTGCATAAGAGTAGTTTACTACAATACCAAAGAGAAACATGCTCAAGTGTGTCAGTAGGGTACCATTTAAAATTCATCAACTATAATTCACCTTATGTAACATTCAATCTACCAGCTTGCAAAGTTACTTTGTAAAAACACACTGGACTATCAAAACCTGTTGTTAACACATTACATGTTTTTTTTGTAATCATTACAGATTTCAATTAAATAATAAACTTTTTCCTTGCTTAATTCCTTGCTTAATCTCACTTAACAGCAAGATAGTACATCTACTCATGGACTTAGCTATGCTATAGGTCTAGCCAAATAGTAAAAGATTTCAAGTAGGTAATATCATTTCATTCAATTCTATGTGGTGATGGAGTAAAAATACAATTCACCACCTCTTTCTTGCCCATGGGTGTTGTAAAAGAGGACTAAGGAATTATAATATGCAGATAACATCTATACAAGAGCAGACAAACTTGAAATATAACTATCCCAACCCGTCTGACCAATTTTTATAGTAGGTCAATTTCCCTCCAATTGTGGAGGAGGCTCCAGCCCAGCAGTGGGGCATATATGAGCTGTGATGATGATGACCATAATTTCAAGAGAAGGAAAATTCAAAAGAAAAGTAGTGTATCAACACATCTCACCAGTGTATAGTACATCTGTGTCACTCTTTCATTTTCCATCCTCTCCACAATAGAGTAGACTTAACAGTAGAAAGTATACCAACCAAGAAGAATAAGCCAAACTGCTCCTTACCACTACCTAAATAGCGAGTGAGCCTTCTATCAGAAGTGAAGTGTTTAAAATGCAGATATGTTTAGACATCCTCTACAAATTAAGACAACAAGATGGTGACAGAGTAAGAATACAATTCATCATGCCTATCTTACTCCTTGGGCATTGTAAAAGATGATTAAGGGATATAATATGCTTAAACATTTGTGTAAAAGAAAGAAAACATGAACTAATACCCCTACCAGTGTAGGGTTGGGCCAGAGGTAATACCTGTCTGACCAGTTGTGCAGTAGGTAAATGCTCCTCTTATTGTGGAGGATATTCAAGCCCAACAATGGGACATATGTGCTATGATGATGGGTAAATATTAAGATTGAGTATTATCAAGCTGCTATGATTGCATATTGATGTTGTTTGAAAATAATGTATGGCATATTATAAAGAATGTGATGAAAGGATTCTATTGAATGTGGGCAAGAAACTTTTTATATAAAGGTACAAGGTTGTTCTGTAAACCAATTTCTTAAATTTTTGTGAAGGATCCATTCCAATTCAGTATTAAGATTTGATTTCTTTCTCTCTTTATTAAAAGAGTAAGAGTTACTCCAGATAAACCTTAATACAATTAAGATGTTAAAAAAATTAATGAAAATAGTTCTCGGTATCTTGCGACAACAATTTATTATCATTTATTATTATTTTAATTTCATTTATTATCATTTTAATTTCATTTATCATCATCATTTCAGCTCATATACGTCCCACTGTTGGGCTCGAGCTTCCTCCACAATAGGAGGGAAATTAATTAATTAAACTTACTATACCATCATGCTGGTCAGACAGGCAGGTTTTATTTCGAGTTTACCTTTTCTTGTATAGATGTTATATGCGTATTATGTTCCTTAGTCATCTTTTACGACATCCATGGGCAAGAGTGGTGAATCATAGTCTTACTCCGTCACCATGCGGAAATTTCATTATATTTACCAAATGCTCTATTAGATTTGTAAGATGATGATAAGTGTTATCGGCATAGCTCTATAAAATTTTCCTTTACTGTAATCAAGAGTAAAGATTAAACAAACTAGTATAGGTCACATGCATTACTAGCATTCAATGACATTGAAATCATAATAACTAAGTAGATTACAGAATTGAAATATTCAAAGAAATGTAATAAGTAGATAACATTAAAAGTGAACCCACATTTATATTGCTTAATCATAAAAATATTTTATACCAATGCTGTAAGTATTGTAACACAATCAACAGTTACAACATTTTTATAATAATATTAACGATTCTTATGAAATTATTGTTATTTTAAATTTATATTAGCTTAATGCAATGGGCAAAACTCAAAATAAAAATGAAAGGAAAACTCAAAACCCTAAACCAACTTCTCCGACCATCATGGTATAGTAAGGTCAGTGTCCCTCCTATTGTGGAGGATGCTCGAGCCTAGTAGTGGGACATATATGAGCTGAAATGATGAATGCAATAGGCATTCGTAAAAAGCATCTAAATTTTATGTAACCCCCATAGTTACAACATGAATAACATTGATACATTTTTTTTAAATCAATGAATGTGATATGTTATCTTTATAATTTCTTTAAATTACAAAGCATGTTTTTGTAGATAAACTATAAAATGTGATGTGGAAAATAGAGATGCTCCACAAATATAATTCCATAAGGATAATTAGACAAAATATTTAAATGATTGCATTGTCATCCTTGATAAAGGTACAAAGTTTTAAAATTCAAATAATTCTTGACACATATCAAAATTATTTTATATTCCTTAATCCCTTAGGCTATGGATATATTGCCAAAATCTAAAATATTCAATTAAAATCTAGTTTCTTAGAATTGCCACTATTATTAAAGAATACCTAATAAGGAAGTTATAATTGATATGATACATTATGAGCTAAAAACTATAGTTAAATTTTATATAATTATATTTTTTTTGTATCACTTTTGGGTATAAACCAAATCAAAGAATTTATACATCAACTATGTAATAGAAAGGTAAGGAAAATTGCGTAATTTAAGGTAAGTAAATTAAAGTGCTACCAAGGACAAACATTTATCTACAAGATATAAAGTCCAAATGCCAGGTCGAATCTACTGTTTTATATTTGGTTGTGTACAAAAAAAAACCAAAGCATGACCACATTGAAATATCATGAGGTATTAAAAAAAATATGAATTGAAAGGTAAGAAGCAATACCAAATTGCAAAATTTATTCATTTCGATATTGGTTAAGGCTAATAGAAATGTTGGTAAAACATATGGTAGTTTAGGAGCCTTAAGCCAATTCTTGACAGTTGCAAGCACAATAACCATGAACAAATAAGTAAACGTCAGTACACGTTCTGCGGAAAGTCCCGTCACAACAAGGTCGCCGCGTGATCTCATTCTTGGCGGAATCTGCAACGTTTCACTCATTCTAAAATAACCTATATGCAATTTTCAAATTAAATTAACAAGTACTCACCGTATTTTCCCTTTTTCTTTCCTTTCGGCATGGTGATGGTTTTTTTTTCTAACGTAACTTACAATAAAACGATAAACTAAGTATTCACTATTTATTTAAACTAGATATGTCACTTAATCAAGACGGGGAAAAGTTCAATATATCAGTTCTTGAGGAACGATTTGGGCACCGAATACAACATAAAACTAAATTTTCAGAAAAACTTTTTAACATGTTTAACCGTGTAACATGCACACTTTAACTTCGCTCTGCGCAATGCGCTGTCACTTTTGTAATTTTCTAGACACCAGCAGGAGAGGGGCGGGCTATGACGCCATTTTAATTTAGGTGTTGCTATATCACGAAATAAAGAATCCCTCCCAGATTACTATCGAGCTTCGATATCCATGTTAATTGGAAATATTAGTTTAAGACATTATTACTCAAAAACAATGACCATTGTGTCATTGTGACCACTGTCATTACATTTAAAATTAAACAATCCAAATTCTATATACTGAAAAATCACGTAATTAATAAACTTTTATCTCGTAAACTGTTAACTAAAAATTTGTAATGATGTTTCTTTCATTTATCTATACTAATAAAATAAATTCGAGAATGGAAATTTAGATATTAAAAACTCAAATGTTAAATTTATATAAGTATTAAAATAAATTAATTAAATGATATCATAGTTATACAAATAACAGCGATGTAAGCGAAGGAAAACTCAACATAAAAACCTACGTCAAATCCATCTAACTAGCTCGTGTTTCTATAAATCTAACGATGTTAAGGTTTATAGAAAAAAATTGTAGAGCGTAAAATTTGCGACAAATTTTATGTTTGAACATTTTTCATACGCCCAACCGATATGAAATTTTGAAAAGTAAAAATTCTTGATGTTCTACAGTTTTTATAATAACATCATTGGAACTATAGAAATCGCGATAATCATGAAAACCAGTTTCTTGTCACCTTTAACACCGAATGACTTAACGGCGCAGACATGAGATTTTATAAGATTTTGAGACAGTCAAAACACCAAAATAAGGGCATGATAAGTTTATAGCTTATTATCTCTTATTAAAAGGTAAAACCCCTATTATAATTTTACTACTATGCTTTCTTTGTCTTACTCTCTTATGGATACACAATTACTGAGTTAGTGAAGAGTTTATGCCTGATTTTCAGTGCAATCCACTGTCTCTGTTGAAATACATATGTATGTATATTGCTCGGTATGATGGTAAGACCACTTACTATAATCCTTTCACTGTCCGCAATAGATCACGGCTATCACTGCCGTCAACTCTTCCTTGTTTGGAGGACTAGATCCTTTTTGAGAAAGGCACATATATGGAATAGGTGAACGCTTTAGTCTTGTTGAAGGTAGTTCAACGAACACCAGTTGGTGTCTAGGAACCTCATGCGTTTCCTACAGAGCAGAAAACTTATTATCCATTTATACTTTGCCGCCTCTTTTACCATATAAATTTCAATGATATTTTAAAAAATGGACAGATTTGAAGCATTTAAAAATTTACAACTAGACAGAAAGTAGCAATACTGTATATCCTTTCAGATTTCTAATTTTTATTATTATTCTAGTGTAAAATACAATCACGTGAATACGTGCGTGCTTATTGTATATTTTACCCTTTTATAATAGATATTTTAGAAGTGGCAACTCAAAACATGTGTTTCACAGATTAATGTAATAACAGGTTGTATCTATGACTAATATTGTTATTTGTTATATATTGTTGTGTAGAATAAAATCATTGAGTAACGTTTTGAAAATAAAAGACATTTCATTCATAATAACTGCATAATAATAATAATCACATATCTTCACGTCAACTTGCCACTAAAGGTAAAAGAGTCAGATTCACCCTCTATGCAAGGTTTCTCTTCTTTCGATGAACTCTGAAACGATTATTTTGTAAGTTGAACTCGATGAACGGTGTTACTTTGAATAAGATTAGATAATTGTAGTTGTAAATAATTGTTTATTTTGTTCTGTGTTTTAGATTTGTTAAAACAGCTCTAAAATTCACTTGCACAATGTAAATAAATAATATACCTACTTAGAAATAATTGTGCAACATTACTAACGAGGAAATTCCTTAGAAATAATATTATGCAATACTTATAAACGCTCTTTGTCATATTTCCTAGGGCATGTTGGATGTAGTTTCTTGTGAATTGTGTGATCAGTTGGAATTTCTACCAACATTAATAGACATACATAGGCATATTTCAAACTTGCAGCTAACTACCAGTGCGAGACAAAATGCTTTGACGGAAAGACAGAAAAAAACGAAAGTTTAACATTTATTCTGTATTCGTCTAATTACAAAATTTTGTCTTGGATAAGTATAACAAATGGAAACTAAAATAGAGACAGCTAAATAAAGTAACCGTCGATATATATTAATCTACGTTTCATCTGAGTTTTAATCTAACAATAAGTTTGATGTTAGTGTAAAGGTATATCCAGGTTTATAGGGTTGCAACCCTTGTCCTACAACCGCCGTCTTGGACAAAGGGGTACAAATGGTTTTTATGGTTCATCTGTCTAGTTACAGATCTCGCAAAAAATATAAAACATTTATTAAATTCTCTGCAATTTTCGTCAAGTAGCTTTTAGTCGAAGAACCAAAACTCAAAGCGAAAGTGGAATAAGTTTGAAAAGAAAAATTATTGGTCGTTATAACTTTCTTAAAATATCAAACTATTCTTTTATAGCGATTTTCAAGGAATAATTTTCCTTATATTTTTTAAATATTACCTATTCGTTAATCAAAGTATTACAGCGTTGCGAAACTTATATCATTCGTCAGTATTCATATTATTAATGTTTCGCCATAATTTTCAATCATATTTACACATTGTTTATGATAACCTTTTTGATTATTGACTCATTTATCCACCATCTACGAGGTAGAGTCTACAGGCATGTGTTTTTTACATAATCCACGGTTATTTTCTAAATCACAATTATTCTATCCTGGATCTTTTTGATGGACCAGGCTGCGGTTCAGAATCTGGTCGACCTTCTATATCTAATATTCGAGGAAGAACTGGAGAAGGAAGTAGCGTCATTGTCAGCAGTTCTTCTAACCAGCTATACCGAGCCGATAGGTGACACTGAGATCGTTTCAAGGGATTCTATTTTTTGTTTCTTTTTAGATTGGCAACAAGGTCTGTCAATTGAAGTTCAATATACATTTTGCAATGTAGTTCCTTATCATCGTCATCTCAGCTCATATAATATGCCCCATTGCCCGGCTCCAGCCTTCTTCACAATAGGAGGATAATTGACCTGCTATAAGCCACGTCATGGTAATTAATGATTTTTCATGTAGTTACGCAGTGAGAATAATTCGCCATCCTTTCTCCTGTCCGTGCGTCGTATAACACGACTAAGGCATATGATATGCAGATAACACAGATCCAAAGGAAGCAACATTTGACATAAAGCCTGATAAGATTAGACCTAGACAAATTTCCCTTCCATTGTTGAGGGAAATTGATCACCCCTTTTTTTTTTGATTACCCAAAGGTAACTTTCATTTGAAATGGTTAGATCAGATATAATTATGAGTTGGTGATCGTGTCGGACGATCACTAGGTGGACGGTCGACCTGGTGAAAGTTACTAGTTTCAGTTAATAAACTTTACTCTAGTTACTAGGCGTTGTTAGATGCAGGCGGCACAGGACCGCAATTAGTGGCGAAACATAAGGGAGGCTTACGTCCAGCAGTGGACGGCAATAGGCTTAATGATGATGATGATATTTGAAATAAAAATAGTAAGAGGACGAATAGTATCTAAGTTATGATCATAATTGTGAGTATAATTAATTGCCATGCTCTGAGGTAAATGGAAATTACATTGTGTGGAGATATTATTGTGTAAGGATAATATTGTGTAATAAATACTTATGAATAACAACAATTAGTTTTCCTTCACGTGGGATTGATGCCGTGCACTGTTTTATTTTTACGAGAAAATCCCCGCGTTTTCATCCGGGTAGTTACCGTTTCCGCGAGAATACCGAGAAAAAATATAGCCTAAGTACTCGTTATATAGGCGGCTACCTGGTTGTAAAGTGTTATCGAAATTAGTCCAGTCCTTTTGATGATTACTCGGAACAAATAGACCATTTATATTGGTTTTTAGGCATAGGTATCGTGTCATTCAAGCAAGGAACAAGGTGATTCCACGGAATTTGTTGCTGGACGAATAACTCTACCAGTGGTGATGAGTCAGCAACGCGGCTTATACTTTTTTTAGGGGTGGGCCATGGTCCTCGCACCCGCCGCCCAGATCCGGCCGGGGCGGCGCCGCGGCCCCATGACCAACCCGTGACACGTCGCCTTCGTCGTTGGGCCGACCACCGGTGCAGGATAACTTGTCTTAAGTGGTCGGCCCGACGGAATACTCCAATCGTGGGGTACCCTCTCCTCTCAACGTTCCCTCTCGGGGACGTCGGTCGAACGCGGCTTATGTTGTCCTTTCCTGGATACACGACCATGACTTGCCCCAATCGCTATTTAAGATTGTTTTTTAATGGACACGAGAGTATCAGCTTTCATCGTAGAACTACTTGAACGCCATTTCGCTCGCTGTTGTAGTTTTTACCTGTTCCATCCTGGTTCCATCGCGACCAGAAATGTTGACACAATTGTTCAATTCTCTGGTATCTCGTTAGACGATTAGTGGAGTAGTCCCTTATAATTTATCGTCGGTAATGCAGTCAGAGGTCGCTCTATCAGGCAGTATCCTGGTGCGAGTGGCATTATAGCGCTGGCGTTTGATGAAAGAGGTGTAAGTAAATGTGAATTTAGTAACGATTCTATCTGAACTAGTACAGTGTTCAGTTAATCGATTCAATTTCCCAGTACTCTCGTTAAGTGATATTTAGTAGACTTAATACCATCCTCCCAGTGCCTTTAAAAATGATATGCATAAGGGGCAATTACAGTTAATTTTTCCTCAGTCAAATCACTTTATATCGATATTTATCAGTCTCTTTATAAGCGCCACCAATGTACCTTTATTCTTATAGATGTGTGGTGAGGGTTTACCTCTTCGAGATAATCGAATCGAACATGCAAATAGCCGACAAGAAATTGCTATTTGTTAAATCATCTACCAACTCTCAATGACTCTACTGCCTTCGTCGTAAAACAAATAAAGCAATACATACTTTAGTGAGGCGATAGCCGTTTCTTTGTTACCTGGCAAATGAAATAGGTCTGGACCTATTTACTACCATCGTCCACACCTATTGTCTCAAAGGGATAGCCCATAAAATCCAAACGCTCCTGTCAAAGTACCCATAAGGGGAAATGCTACCTGTCCTCATATGACAATATAGTACACATTTCTGTGATTAAATGATTTCTCTAAATTTTTTCACCAATGGGCCAATAGTTTTCTGCCATTAGCAATCGATGCCATTAACAACTGAGGTCTAGCGTGCAAGAGCTTCCTATGTATAAATTCAAATAATAATTTTGTGGCAACATATGGACTGTTTTCCGTGTGGTGACGGAGTAAGAATACAATTCATCACCTTCCTTCTTGCCGGTGGGTGTCGTAAAAGACGATTAAGGGATATAATATATATGTTTGACCAGGCCCGCCGTAAGCGGGCGTGCAAGGCGTGCATCGCACGCGGGCGGCACTTCCAGGGGGGCGGCAAATCGAGCGACTTATCACGTAATTCATATCATAATATTCATCCTACCATAAGTATAATAACGTCCAGGGGGCGGCATATCGAGTGACCCATCACGTAATTCATGTCATAATATTCATCCTACCTTAAGTATAATAACGTCCAGGGGGCGGCATATCGAGCGACCCATCACGTAATTCATGTCCTAATTAATATTCATCCTACCATAAGTATAATAACGTCCAGGGGGTGGCATATCGAGCGACCCATCACGTAATTCATGTTGTAATATTCACCCTACCATAAGTATAAAATTAACCTACCATGAGTAAACTAACCTACCATAAGTATTAAATTTCACCGCATGGAAAAAACCGACCGATGGGCTTTAACATCGCCATCAATTGGCATTCGTTAAATCTAAGATGCAATACCAAACGCTTGTCTGTCAGCAGGTTCAACCTGCAGACAGACAAACGTTATAGGCCCCTGCTGGGTGTCACCCCAAGTATTACCCCATTGAGAAGCAGGACTGGAAGCTAGGGCAATTCCCTCTGAGCATAAGTATGGTGGGTAAGTTAGGTACATGTACTTTGGTACTTGTACACATTCGAAGAGCATTATGGTGGATAAACAATAACAATGGCATATTGAATTGCAATTATTTTGTTAATAGTTCTTTTGATAATTATTTTCTTAATAGTTTCAGCATAATTATTGACATTTAAACTGGTGTCATTATACTTTAATCATCCATCAGTGTAATACAGAAAGCGCTGCGCGGATCTGAGCGTCAGAACGACAAGCACTAGAGGCTGTTGTCGTTCCTCCCAACGACGAAGGCGACAGGCGTTACACGGCGGACGCAGCTTCCGCGTTTCCACGGTGGGCTGTGGGTCGAATGGATCGGGACCTATTGGTGGAGACAGCCATCGTTCACTCATGGCTGTCCTGAACGCCCCAAGCAGACGAGGTGGACGCCGAGGATAGCCGCATCCGCTGTGCGTTAAAACAATTTTATGATGCGCCCATGCCTCGGGTGCGATGTCTCCCTTTGAACAGGGTCCCCTGGTGTTGCGGAGAGTTGGCAGATCTCCAGGCCGTGTGCGTACGCGCCCGGAGATACTACAGGCTACACCCGCAGCCGGCAGCACCATCGCAACGCAGAGCGGGAGAGCCAGCTGCACGAAGGTTATCGCAGTGCGCGGTTGCCCGTCTGTCTCGCCAAAGACGTCAGTCGGCAGGAAATGCTGGACAATCTCGAGGGTGACCCCTTTTTTCAGGGGGTGGGCCATGACCAGCGCACCCGCCGCGCGGCTCCGTCCGGGGCAACGGAGGGGCGGCGCGCAGCCCCATAACCCATCCGTGATACGTCGCATTCGCCGTTAGGCCCATCACCGGTGCATAGTAACTTGCCTTCGGTGGTCGGCCCGACGGAATACCCCGGTCGCGGGATACTCCTCTCGATGTTCCCTCTCGGGGACGTCGGTCGCCGTCGCGCGGTCAGCCTCTCTGGTCCTCCCCGGTCCAGTCACCCGCAGCCTCGGCTAGTCACCCGCTGCCTACGGCGGCTAGCCAAGGCTGTGGGTGTATCTAATCGCGCTTATGCCGCCCGAGTCTCTAGCGGCGGATTGCGTCGTCCTGGAGGCGTTCCTCCTGCGCGCGTCTTTCTGCGAGACGACTGCCTCGCAGAAGGCGGTGACCGTTCCCAGTTCCTGACGCTGCTGAACATATCCCTAACGATGGTCGGCAGCGTCAGGTCGGCACCGATGATTGCGACGAGATCACAGCGCTGCTCAGCCCAGGCAGCACATATCTTAAGTGTGTGCTGCGCCGTGTCCTCGTCGCAATCGCAGTGGTGGCAGGCCGGTGTACTCTCCTTCCTTACGACCGTGTACAGGTATTTGCTGTAGCAACCCTGCCCCGTCAAGACCTGCACCAGTTGGAAGGAAATCACCCCGTGTGTCCGCTCCAACCACTCTATCAGCACCAGCCGGAAGGCCTCGACGATGCTGACACCGTACCAAAGCCTCTCCAGCGACCAGCGACCAGGACCCATACAGGGCCCGTAGAACAAGAGGACCTTTGTCTTGTCCAGAGCCACCCTCAACTCCATTATAAGAATCCCCGTTATCCGAACGCCCATAACGTGCGGTGTCCCACAGAGGGTCGGTCCTCAGACACACTGTGGAACATTGGCTAAGACTGAACGTTGAGAGGGAGCCTCCTACCCGGGCTGGGTGTAATTTGTTACGCCCGACGACACGATCGTCATAGCCTGGGGTGGGACGCTGGAAGGAGTGGCAAATCTAGCAACTCTTAGCACCAAGGAGATTGTCAGACGAATCGAGACGCTGTAGTTGAGGATGGCTCTGGACAAGACGTAGGCCCTCTTGTACCACGGGCCCCGTATAGGTTCTCCAATCGGCGTCTTGATCACTGTAAATTCTGTCGACATCAGCATTCGGGCCCACATGAAATACTTGGGTCTGGTGTTCGACGGGCATTGGTGGTTCCAGGCTCATTGCCGCGAACTTGCTCCGCGGCTGTTTCGCGCAGCGATCGCCCTCTGTTGGCTGATGCCGAACGTGAGCGAAACCAGCGCTGCGTATCGACTGCTGTACGTGGGGGTCTTCTGGTCGGTGGCCCTGTACGGCACACCGGTGTGGGTGGAGTCCCTGACCGTCCGTCTTATGGCTATCTTGTGGATGTCCACAGAGTGCAATGGTGGTCAGGGCCATATGCGGGTACCGCATGGTTACGACGGAGCAGCGTGCCTGTTGGCCGGGACTCCTCCGTGGGACCTAGAAGTGCAGATGCTTGCCGAGATATAGTGACGGGTGTTAGGTGGGATGGTATTCGACAGGGTAACCCGCCGAGCCAGCCATAGATATCTTGGAATGACTGGGGTCAGCCCACTGGCGACGGGGAAGGGTTAGGTTATGGGGTCGTATCGGTATTGCACGCGGGCGGCGAAACAGCTAGCGGCGGGCCTGTGTTTGACCAGCGTGGTATAGTAGATCAATTTTCCACCTATTGTGGAGGAGACTCGAGCTCAACAGTGGGACATATCGTCAGTGAAGTTCTAACAGTGCGTAAGTCATTTTTAGACGGTTTAAACATTTTGATGCCATTCGACGAAGAAAGATTGCATGCTAAAACTGACACCGCCAGTTTTATCAAAATAATACAGCGCTATTGGCTAACTATCTCGTTTCTGATTAGTCGAAAATAAGCATGTTTAAACCGTCTAAAAATGACGTAAGCACTGTTAGAACTTCACTGACGATATATGAGCTGTGATGATGGCGATGATATGGACTGTAATAAAACTGAATATTACAGGAAAACTGCATTTTTAATACAGGAAAACTGTGAGTTAGCGAGACGACCACCGACTCGCACTACTTATGTAATTATCATCTAAGCATATGTATATTAAATATTATTAATGGACTATTCCTTAGTACTTGATCGTTATTTAATAAAAGTTTATATGCTGGCAAAATATCCATTTGGGCAAGTTTAAAAATTACATTTAGTGAAAACTTTAATTCATCACTGAGATTCAATATCTCTAGTTGTGGTTAGACTTAGAAGACTTCTTTTCGCAAGTATTTATATCTCAACTAACTTCTGCTCGCGACTTCGTCCGCGTGGTATAAATACTTTGGGCTTTTTTTTTGGGGTGGGCTACGATCGGCGCACTCCTCGCACCACTCAGCATCGAATAAATATGTTTTCTTTCTTCTTCTTCTTTCTTTCACTCCGTCCGGGGCGACAGAGGGGCGTAAGCACGCACACCCGCAACCCACCCGAACACCACGTCGCCTTCGTCGTTGGACCGACCACCGGAGCAGGGTTACTTGTCATCAGTGGTCGGCCCGACGGAATACCCCCTAGTGGGGTATTCTCCCATCGACCGATCCCCTCGGGGAGGACGTCGGTCTTTCCTCACGCAGTCGGCCTCTCGGTGGGTGACGGAACATGACCGCTTGGCTCTTCTCGGGATTAATTTCTATTCTCCATTTCCTATACCAATTGATGACCGCTCTTTGGAGTGTATTGACTACGGTTGTCGGGGACATACCTGCACAATAGAGTGCGGTATCGTCAGCGTAAAGCGCCGTGTGCACACGATGAACTTGGGTAAATCGCTTGTATACAGCGTAAACAAAAATGGGGCGAGGACCGAGCCCTGTGGGACGCCGGCCTTGAGAGGGTGGGAGGTCGACAACGTCCCTTCCACCCTGTAGCGAAAGCTGCGATGACTCAGATAGTCATGTATTATTAGAATTAAATATTCGGGGATTTTTAATAAATATAATTTGTAAATTAAGCCCTCATGCCAAACTTTATCGAAAGCTTTCGCTACATCTAAAAATAGTACACCTAGTGTTGCCCAAAAAAGTCTTGGTCTTGCGGTCTTGGTCTTGCGAGAAATTCGAGACCGAGACCAAGACCAAGACCGCTTAATTTTTGCAAGACCAAGACCAAGACTGGCCCTGCAAGACTTGAGCAAGACCAAGACTGAGCCTGCAAGAGTCTCGCGGTCTTGCATTTAATTCAAATCACCATTTCAGCTTATATACGGTTGAGCTCGTGTCTTCTACATAACAGGAGGAGAATCGGCCGTGGCCGGAGGGGAATCGCCACGGTGATCGGCCGTGTTGTTACAGGTCATACATGTCAAGTTTTCCTTCTCTTGCACCGATGTTATATATTATAGCCCTTAGTCGTGGGTTCGCAGTCACGGGTAAAATAGGGGGTGATGAATTATATTCTTACTCCGTCACTACACGGCAAGTCAAATCAGTCTTGAGATATCCATCTATTGGCCAATCGATTCCCAATGTTGGTGTTGGCTTTTCAGAATTACTCTTCGGAAAGGCTTAAGGACAAAAATACCGTAATCATGAGAGTGCTCTTGCCCATTATACATATTTATATATCCGTTTATTCATTAGCCCAACGACGTTCACTGTTGGACATAGAAATATGCCTACAATTAATCTATATAAATGTCCATGTAGGGACAGAGTACGATCACCATCAGGCAGTACATGAAGCGTTGCTCCCAGCGCTATTTTGCCTCTGCCACGACTCACCCCAATCCACTAGTGGTTGGGGCGGTAAACTACGTCTCCTCAAAAATATCCGCGGTCCGACGTCCTCGTCATCTTCTTGAAGAAGAAGATGACGCTATTATGATCGCCCAAGAAAGGACCTACACAGCTCGCGCAGCGATAACAGATAAAACTCCGCGGTACCGGCCTCGCCGTCGAGGTCGAAAACCGCGCCGCGTAAAAGTCATTACCTAAACTTGGCCACGCCCACTTTGCTCTCAGCGACGCCCCGAGCCGAGGTCCGTTCCCCACAGGGGGGAGCCCTCGGGCGATGTTCGCTTAACTTACTTACCGGGTTGAGAGCCATCAGCGCTCACCCATTGACCGCGTTAAGCTGTCAAGGTCATCTGCGACCAACAGCTACACACACACAAAAAAAAAGACAGAGTACGAATATAATTCACCACTCTCTTACCCGTGGATGTCGTATCAAATCGGATCGGGCAATGGTGTTAGGAACCCATGAAAAAAAATTGAAATAAAAATATCGATTCGTTAATGAATTGAGAGACATGTAAGTTCTCAATTTTGTCATCGTTTTTTCGTGTAAATTGATTAAAATGTATAAAGGAATGATACTTAATCTACAACATATTCGTATTTTGTTAAATGTTCATTAGAATTTGAATAAATCAATGATTACGTTTGCATAAGCAAGACAAACTTCGCTTTAACATAAATCAGCTGATCGGCCGATGACCGTTGATGAGTCGCCTTTGTACCTACGTAACCATTGAAAGTTTCGCGCAAATCTAATACCTATTTATACTGTCGAAATTTTACATGCTTACATATATCCTGTCTGTACATACCTACATAATGCATAAAATTTAAGGCATATACTCTTAGACACACATTTTTGTAATCACTATAACTTTTACGTTATATTGTTTTTGTGTAATATACATTCTAATTATGATCTATGACTGTTGAACTACAACATACATGAACAGTTGTCCCATAACCTGATACACCCTGTGTATATAACATATGTGCAAGAGAAGTGAAACTAGAAAGAAAACCCTGTACCAACATGTCTGACCAGCGTGGTATAGTAGATCAATTTTCCTCTTACTGGAAGGAAGCTTAAGCCCAGCAGTGGCACTTATATGAGCTGTGACGATGACGACGAATATCATACATTTTACAAATATTAAAACCATAAAATTTTAAATCAGTTTTATATGTTCTTGAATAAATAGTATATTAAGAGCTACATGGATCCAGCGGCCAAAGTATTTGTATAGGCAATAGAGCAACAGGTTTTTTCAAGTATCCAGAGTATCAGTAACTAAACTGGAAATACAATAGATACATACCACTTAACTTGAAGGGGAATATAAACAATCGCATTAATTGTAAAATATCGCATTGATTATAAAATGAAATAAAATTTATTGTATCAACTGCCTCGTGTGGTGACGTCTTAAGAAAATAGGGTCGAATGTCCTGTCATAAGAGTAGTAACGCTGTCTAATGGAACACCAGGGGAATAGAAGAGTAATTTTCTCCAGTGGTAAGTATTGTATTCAATAGTGAACTATAGGCTAACAGATGGATAAATAGGATAGGATATTTGATTAATTTAGTTGGATTTTTCATTGCCATGATAAATTACTGTTACGTTATTCTAACTGCAAAACTTTGCGAGACTCTTGCTGCAATACCAAGACTCGGGTGCGCAAGACCAACACCAAGACCAAGGCCCCTGGTGCGCAAGACCAAGAAGAGACCAGGTGTGATGTTGCAAGACCAAGGCCCCTGGTGCGCAAGACCAAGAAGAGACCAGGTGTGATGTTGCAAGACCAAGACCAAGACCGGTCCAAGTCTCGTCTTGGTCTTGCATTTGGGCAACACTAAGTACACCAGTGTATCGTCCCCTCATGAACTGACTACTGGTGTATTCTACTAGTCTATGTACTTGCTGAACACAGCTGTGTTTAGCACGAAAACCAAATCGCGCGTCAGGTATGCGTTTATTCAACTCTGCATTAAAAATACAACACAGTTCGGATTCTGCAATTCGTTCGTATAATTTACCTAAACTTCTCAGTAGGCTAATAGGTCGATAACTATTGGGTTCGGTACGTTTTTTGCTGGGTTTGTGGATTACCACGGCCTCTTTCCACTGTGAAGGAAAGATGTTATATTTGAGGGCTGCATTAAAAATACAACACAGTAATATTATTAAATGGGCTGGGAATAATTTAATTACTCTATTACCGTCCGAACCCGGGGCTTTCCTAGCGTGGAGACCCCTAATAAGCGACCCGACTTCGTCGGTGCTCACTGTTGGGATAGGCATATTGTTGTCGTTATTTATATTCGATCGCGACAAAGTGGTACGACTAGCCACTTCCGAATTAATAGTTTTGTAGTGAGTCGCTTCTTGTTCGTATAATGTACTCGGCGTACACTGAAGCTCTAAGCTGTCTGCCAGATATTCAGACTTTTCGTCATCCATAAATGCCGGCGGTTGATTTATTCTACTGATTTAGTGTGGACACTACATCTTTTTTGAGTGAGTGGGAAAGCTGCCAGAAGGCTGTGTGCGATGGCTTCAGCTCTTCTAAAGTGTAAGTCTGTCTCATAATATTAATTTCGGTTTTGACCTCCCTCTGGAGGGCCCGCAGGCGCCTGCGGTTCTCCTCCGTGGGGTATCGGGCGCGGGTTGCGGCGTTCTTTCTTCTCAGTAGGTCACGTACGTCACTCGGCAGCTGCCATCTACGATCGCTCGTATCCGGCACCCGCCGCGAGCAGTCGTCAATTACCGACTGCACGTGACCCGTGAGTAAATCGATCGCCAGGGAGGCTTCTTCCTCGGACTTTATGTCCTTGGGAATCTTATCAAGGTATGCCGATGAGGTGGCCTTGAGATTTCTCCCGAGCCGTGCCCAGTCGGTGGTCAACCTTGTTGTTACGTTATTGTGGCCTGAGGGGCCGGGTAAGCGGGGGGCGAATTCCAGAGTCACCGGACGGTGATCTGAATCTAATTCGTGTTGTACTTCTATTAAACATAAACGTAAGTTTATATTTTTGAGAAGTACTATATCTAATATGTTTGGCCTGTGGTCGACAATGTAAGGGTAGTGAGTCGGCTCTAATGGCGCTATGACGTCACAACCCAATCTGTCTCAAACAAACCAACTTGTCAGCTTTATATATTACTAGCAGTGCCCGCGGACGCCGTTCCGCGTTCCGGCCCGTATGTCCTCCGTAATACTTCAGATTAAAAGTTCGGGATAAATAAAAATTATGATGATGAAGATTTTTTAAATTAATTTGGTTTGCCTACTTCGTAGACGTAATAGGCCACGCCCCTTCCCCCACAGCGCTGGACGCGACGCAATCGAATAGATACTGTCTATCGGCACAACGGCCGAGGCGGCGCGCACCGCACTTCTTTATTTTGTTAATATCTTTGAAGATATTTGTTTAAACTGTATAGAGTAAAGGGCACAAATATTCTACATTCAATTTCCGTTCTAACAAACATATTTATAAAGATATAGATTAATACCATATGGGCTAAATAAGCTCCACAAAAATTAATTATTTTTAATCCACAATTTTAACAGTAAAAGCGTTATTGGGAGTTATCCGTAGGAGATAGGCATATACTATCGCGGACTTTGATACAGATTTTGATACGTTCTTTAATATTGTAGTACATTTTTTTGTTCTATCCTCAATAGTTTAGTTTTTTTTACAACTTGGATTACATTACTCAAGTTTAAGTACAGATGCGTAATTAATTTTGGAAATTATTATAGTCTATGACACTCCACAATAACGTAGCTTTCTATTGGTGAAATAATTTTGAAAATCGGTTCCGTAGGTCCAGAGATTACCCCTTACAACGTCACAAACTCAAACGTTTCCTCTTTATAATATTAGTATAGAGTAGGAAGTAAGATAAGATATAGATACATTGTTTTATATTATTATACTATTCCATATATTACAATCGTAATACACAATTAATTATTATCATTGTAATTAATTATCATTGTTTTTCCTTTTTCTGTCATACTCTGTGTTATTGTTCATTAAGATGTTACAAATTGTTATCGGACTTACTGTAGGTGTGTACCATTGCTATCCGTGAAAACCTGTTATTGGCTCTATGTTTCTTACTCTAGTTTTCATTACTATTTTGTACAGCTGTTGGTTTTCCAAGTACTAAATAAATAAATAAGCTACGTTTAGAAACATTTTTGAAAACCTATGCTTATACTTAAAACTAAGTTGAGGTTCGTTAAAACAGGAAACATGCGATGACATTTCTGGCTGTAACTCAGGTCGTTACTAACATTTTTCTATCAGGTTGTCAGACAATTCTGAGTCATATTTCAATAATTTAGAACCTGACCATCATATATGGAAACATGGAACTATATGGAACTATCCATCCGTGTGGTGACGGAGTAAGAATACAATTCACCACCCCCTATCTTACCCGTGGGTGATCGTACGAGACGACTAAGGGATATAAAACGCATATAACATCTATGCGAGAGAAGGAAAACTCGAAATAAAACCCTATACCAACACGTCTGACCAGCGTGGTATAGTAGGTCAATTACCCTTCCATTATGGAGGAGGCCCGAGCCCAACAGTGAGACGTATATGGGCTGAGACGATGATGATGAGATGATGATATGGAATTATATTTAGCGCACACACCGTTCGCTCCGTCCGGGGGAAAAGGCGACGCGCGGCCCCATAACCCACCATATCTACTCTCCTTTGCCACTGGGCCGACCATTGCTATTGGGACCGGTACCAAATACCTTGTCCTCCGTGGCCGGCCCGAACATATCTAAACCCTGTGAGATACTCCCATTACGCACAGGAGACGTATACTCCGCTGGGTATTAGGAACATGCCTGCAAGAACTTTGTTTCCCTTTTGTGCAAAATCTCACTGAACTGGTTGCGTAGAAAATGTTGCAATTTACTGGAACACATTTTAAGTCAGTCCAAGACTACTTTTGAGTCAGTCCAAAAATGAACATTTCTGACCTGAACTTATACTGAATGAAGTACCTTTTCATAAAGACGTACGCCAAGTAAGGCCGCAGCCAGTTTGAGTTTTGGAATTGTGATTGTCTTGGCTTGATTGGCACTACCCGGGTTTTGGCTGTAAGTAAACGTACCAATCATCATCATCATCTTGCTCTTATCCCAATTACTTGGGGTCGACGCAGTATGTCATCTGTTTTGACATATTGTAAAAAGTTTCGGCAATGACTTTTATGACCGGCCGCCTGCCTGACGTCAAACCTCCTTGGGAATGTAATCGTTGACCCAAATGATACCAGATGGAGTTGGTCCGGGTCAATCTAGGGCTCTTAGTCGTCTTTTACGACACCCACGAGCAAAGCAAGGGTTGGTAGTATTTGAAGCCGCTACCACACAGCTAAAACTAAATAAACGTACCAATACTGTAGCACAATTTGAGCTTTAGATATATATACATGATCCATATCCAAACTCGGTTTACCGGGTTGAGAGTCATCAGCGCTCACCCATAGTCCGGGCTAAGCTGTGAAAGCCATCTGCGGCTAACACCTATACCTACACACAAAAAAAAAATCCAAGCTTGGTAGCGAATCTCTTAGTCATCTTTTACGACATCCAGAAGCAAGATACGGAGTGGTGAATTGTATTCTTACTCCGTCACCACACGGAACAAAAGTTATACCTATTTATAAATAATTTTGACTTTAGTCTCATGCACACATTGCTATTATTGTTTCGCAGTCGTCGTTGTGCCGCTCATGGACCGCTCCCCATTATACTATAGTAATTAAAGTAACTATAGTTACTACTAAAGTTTAGTAGTTGTCTAGGCTTCGTAGTACTCACAAGTGCAAAAGTCCTTTCGATATACATGTACAATATATTAGAAAATCTTGGATTTACCATTTCCTCTCATATATATAGTTAATTAACCTAAACGAATACAAATAATAAAAAAATAATGGCTTCGATGCACACGACTCATCTATACCAATAAATAAAATTGGAGTGTCTGTTTGTAATGTCAAAATAATATAGGCTTTTTTCATGCTCACACGATTATTTAGACACCTATGCCTAAAATAGCGATTAAAAAATTTTTGTCTGTCTATCTGTCTGTTTGTTCCGGGTAATCTTTAAAACGGCTGAACCGATTTCAAAAATTCTTTCTCCAATGGAAAGCTGTAATATCAGGGTGTAAACTAGGCTATATTTTATCCCGGTATTCCCACGGGAACGGGAACTACGCGGGTAAAACGACTATAACCGAAGCGAAGCGAGGGCGGGTTGCTAGTATACAATATATTAGAAAATCTTGGATTTACCATTTCCTCTCCTATATATAGTTAATTAACCTAAGCGAATACAAATAATAAAAAAATAACGGCCTCGATGCACGGGACTCGTAAAGTAATTATATTGTAAGAATTTTTATTGTCTTGCTTAGGAATCGAATCTATGACACTCCGAACAGGAACATATAAACCACTGCTACATATATATATAATTATAAATATAGTTGTATCTTTTATCATTACAGCTTGTATACGTTCCACTGCTGGGCTCGAGCCTCCGCAATGGGAGGGAAAGTGATCTAATTATACCATGCTGGTCAGACAGGTTGGTATAGGATTTTATTTCGAGTTTTCCTTCTTTTATATCCTAGCTAGACCAGCTTTGGCAGAATCGTCGTACGAAAAATTTCTCGATTTATTCAAGGACTGTAGAGTAATTTAGGATCATGTATTATTCCAGAGGTATCTAATTAGTAAATATATAACTCGTGTGAGAAATATATTGGGGTATAACTAAAGATCTTTATTTCATAATATGACGTCGAACTACAACGATATTGGTGATAGCTTCTCATACTTCGTATTTGCTGACTCATATTCTGAATCACACAAATTTGAATCGCTTGTAGAATTTCTTTATACATTGTAGATAAGCGATTCATTTATATCTACAATTAACAACAATCTAAAGTTAGGTAATACTATGAAATTTTGTAGAATGCATAATCCATTAAAATGCAAATCATTTATCTATAGTAAGTCCCCCCCACAATAAAATGTCAAACGGAAATGTGTGTAGGTAGCGTAAATGTATTTCAAATGTTTATCTACACAATAACAGTTTAGAAGAGAGATGTTGCGCGATTAATCTGTGGTTGCATAGTAGCTATCATATGTTGAAAAAACAATAACAAACATTTTTTTTAACAAATAACATACCTATTAAATATGATTATTATTATATTTGTGAACTATTTTTTTTTTAGTAGTAATTAGAATAATTTATTAATATAACAATAATAATACATTTAGACATTTACAATTATCTGTTAATTTGCATATGGTCAATTAATATTAAATGACAAGGAAGCCACGAGTCAAACTTAAAAACTAAATGACCCCACGTACGGACCCCGCCCCAAAAGTACCCATTAAACTGGCTGCGTTACCGCGCTGGATTGCCAGCGAGACCTGTTGGACAATAAACCACCCAGAGCGCGGATCCCGCCCCTTTCCCCGCAGGCGCCTCCCAAGCTCCTGCACCAGTGTCTTAGCTTCAGAGCCCCACGGTCCAGCCGTCTCAACGGCAAAAGGGACAAATTATACGCCGACTCCAGGCAAGCGTATTTCGGATGTTTCACTCTTGCGGCCATCTCGGCGCCACCCCCAGCGCACTGTTGGGTGGCGGAGAGATGACAAGCCGCAAAAGTACTAACACATGTGGCATCCCAGATGAGACACCGACCCTTCCGCCACGGAATCAGCGTAAGGCCATCCGGCCGTTTGCCGTCCAAACGAGAAAGATCCGGGGGCTCCAAAACGCATGGAACCTCGGCGGAAACGAAAGCCCGCCGAATTATCTCATTAATAGCGTGATGACGGGGCCTTCGTCCCGCACATCGCACACAACTCAAGCCGTGCAGACCGGACGAATCAACATGCGTACTGCATATGCAAACATGGGGTTCACAAACTCCGCACCCCAAACGCAAACCCACTGCCACCCTAAGGGAGTCACCATCTAGAAGCGTGCCCATATTGGGAGAAGGTAAGGCATGCAACCAGGCCCCTGACTCCGGCCTCGAGGCGGCAGTGAGACGCGCCAACTCGACTCCCGAGCTGTTGCCTCGCATTTTAGAGAATAAGTACTTCGAAGTACCTTCGTCCCAGCCACGTTGGCATCCCGGCCTCTCCGGCAAGTTAACTCCTGGGTAAAGAGCCGACCAGCTACTCAAGACCTCAGACTGGAAAGTTATGCAGATCACGTCACCGTTAGGTGAGAGTATTTGAGTGACAAGCTCCGCAGACCCAAAAGAAGAGGCCAAAAAAGCGGCCGGACCAGTTTTCCGCAACCGCCGGACACCCAGACCACCGTGCCGAATAGGCAAACTCGCTTGGCACCATTGCGACTCATTAAGACTCATGTTAATAGTCTCTTCAAGTAGACGTTTAATAGCACAGTCGAAACGGTCTACCTCTTCCGGAAACTGCCATGAAGGAGCCGTTCGCACCACGTAGGTCAATTTTGGCATAGCGAAACAGTTTCTCAAAAGAGTCAGAGAAACATGAGCCGGTAGGTGCCTGAAATGGCCAGCTAGTGACGCCAGAGTTTCAGTTTTTGTCCGCAGACACTCCTGCACACCGTCGGGGAAAACAGGAGCACCCAACAACTGCAATGACTTACGGTCAACTATCTTGAGGCCCGGTATAAGAAGACTGAATCTGTCGCAGTCTGCGGCTGCCCCTGGACTGCAAGGATACAATTCACACTTCGAAGTGTTTACCTCCAAGCCAATCTCCCCCAAGGCCGGAAAAAGTAACTTTATGTCCCTCTCCACTGCAGCAATGTCACCACCAATCGTGCCGTCGTCCAAGTACCAGATGTTGAGAGGAGCTTCAAGAGACGAAATGGCCTTGTGGATGCCCAGGCTGAAGATCAAAGGACCAAGCGGATCCCCTTGCTGGGCATCCACCTGGGACAGGATGCAAGTTTTGTTAAACGACAAGTTACTAGGGGAGGAGTAACATTGATACAAAAAAGGAAAGATAGCCGGAATCAAAGTCTTCACCTCCGAAAGTATGACGTCCCTTTCGATGCAGTTGAAGGCATTGCGAACGTCGAGCTTCAATATAACATCCGCACTGCCCTCACGCAACGCAAAAGCCCGCGTGGTATGAATGGCTGCTTCGCAGCCGCGCTGTGTGCCGAACCCTACTTGGTGAGGCTGTAAGAAATTTGCCATGGGATTTTTTACTGCATGACAACACAATTTGGCAACATATTAAATGGATTATTTTTATTATTTTAAGCCGAAAATAATATTTTGTATCAAAATAATTTCCGTGTGGTGACGGAGTAAGAATACAATTTACCCGTAGATATCGTAAAAGACGACCAAGGGATATAATACGTATATAACATCTATGCAAGAGAAGGAAAACTCGAAATTAAACCCTATCTCTACCTGTCTGACCAACATGGTATAATAAGATCAATTTCCGTCCTATTGTGGAGAAGGCTTGAGTCCAACAGTGGGACGTATATGAAATGATGATGATTAATGATCAAATTAAAATCAAATTAAAATAAGGAAAGATCGTAATAAAAACTAATAGTTACTTGTTTGATGGTATGATAGATTAATTTCTCATCAGTTGTAAGGGCGTAGTTGAACGTATTTGAGCTGAGATGATGATGAATTTGGCTATAATCTATACCAATAAATAAAATTGGAGTATCTGTTTGTAATGTCAAAATAATAGGCTTTTTTCATGCTCACACTGTTATTTGCACGACACCTATGCCTAAAATAGCGATTAAAATTTTTTGTCTGTCTGTCTGTCTGTTTGTTCCGGGTAATCTTCAAAACGGCTGAACCGATTTCAAAAATTCTTTCACCAATGGAAAGCTATAATATCAGGGCGTAAACTAGGCTATATTTTATCCCGGTATTCCCACGGGAACTGGAACTACGAATAAATAAAATTGGAGTGTCTGTTTGTAATGTCAAAATAATAGGCTTTTTTCATGCTCACACTGTTATTTGCACGAAACCTATGCCTAAAATAGCGATTTAAAAATTTTTGTCTGTTTGTCTGTCTGTCTGTTTGTTCCGGGTAATCTTCAAAACGGCTAGACCGATTTAAAAAATTCTTTCACCAATGGAAAGCTATAATATCAGGGAGTAAACTAGGCTATATTTTATCCCGGTATTCCCACGTAAACGGGAACTACGCAGGAAAGACGACTGAAACCGAAGCGAAGCGAGGGCGGGTTGCTAGTCATTAATAAATCATTAATTGTCACAGATTTAGTTATTTTTGAGTCATAATTTAAGTCTATTCTTTCTAGCTGGCCAATAAAAAGTACCGCTTAAAATTATGTTAGCAATTATAAAGCAAATACAATTTGGAGATATACCGATAGCAGCACCACTTACCGGGCTCATTTATATTTTCAAACCTTTCAGGGACCCGTTTGAATATACACACAAAATGTCATTTAAATCCGTTTAGGAGTTCAGTTACATACATACGTACAGAAGAACTTTATATATAAAGATCGACCATATATATCGATTGATCATATATAAAAAATAATATTCGTAAATAAATAATTAATTTTTATCTTGTTATTTATCTTTTTACATTAAAATATTGTTCTTTCTACAAACGTAAAATGTCACGAATATTTTGTAAGGATTATAATGCCAAAAATCTCTTCCGTGTGGTGACGGAGTAAGAATACAATTCACCACCCCCTATCTTACCCGTGGGTGATCGTACGAGACGACTAAGGGATATAAAACGCATATAACATCTATGCAAGAGAAGGAAAACTCGAAATAAAGCCCTATACCAATACGTCTGACCAGCGTGGTATAGTAGGTCAATTACCCTTCCATTATGGAGGAGGCCCGAGCCCAACAGTGGGACATATATGGGCTGAGATGATGATGAGATGATAATTTCAAAAAAGTATAATTTTTTTTGGCCATACATAAATACACACCGCCTTTTTATTGTTATTTGTAGTTCATGGCTTGGTTAGTTTTATTTGGTGATCAGTGTGCCTACTCTTGAATTTCGATTTCAATCCTAAATCCAATCGCAGCTCGAATTTGAGCAGATTTGGTACTCTTGAAAGCGACACTAGCGCATGATTGGAATCAAATTCGGTGGAATATTTTTAAACTAAAGGAATTCGACTCTCGTCGATTAAGTAAAATATTTGCTACTCCCGACGTGATTTTGACGTAGTTTAAAATCGTTGATGCTGCACAATTTCAAGAAAGCGTCTTTGTGGTGATCGAGTTCGTTAATGTTATTAATTTAAAGTAAGAAAATACGGCACATTTGATGAAAATAACAACGGCAAACGCCAAAAATTCATTCTCGATTTTGTTCAAGAGTACCAAATATAAGTTTAGTGAGATTGGAATTGAATCGGATTCGAAATTAGAATTGATTTCAAGAGTAGGCCCACTGCTTTCACACAGGTAATAAGAAGAATACGACGTAAACTGTTTTTTGTATTCAAATTTGATACTTATTAGATAAATACGTACAACTTCGGACTCAATGATAAAAGTAACCAAATGGTAAATATAGTTTTCATTAACAGCGAAAATTGTAAATGAAACAAGAACCTTATAATCTATACCTAGATATCTAAACGCCGTTTTTACTAACGACTCCTGAATTTTAGGTGACACTTAAGGTATTTTAAATGCCATAACATTGAGGCTAATTGAATTTTGTTGACATTAATTGGTTTAAATATTTTTTTTTATCTATATAAACACCCAATGTGTAACATAAACGACACAACGCTGATGATTGAGACGCAACGTGTTATTTATGATGGTTTAGGTATTACCTAAATTTTAAGGGTCGTTGGTGGATACTACTTAGCATTATTACAGACCTACATTTTAACATAATCTAAATAAGTCTAAATATCTGGGTATATTTATAACTAATAGAAACTTTGGCACAAATATATAGGTCAAGGCCTTAGAATAATAACGTATAGAAGGATAGTGTTAATACTTCGAAGGTTGGAAATTTGAATCTAAAAATACTAATGGCGCGCAGACGATTACACACGTACACACGCACACCACTATACAAATTATGAAATCAAATTTTGTTTTTATTAACATAAATCGTCGAAATACTTTTAAAAGTGACGTTAAAAACCTTTTTAAGTTATACAAATGTGTTATGACACCATTTGAATGCACAAACCGTCATAATTACCTATTTATTTTTTAAGAGTTACATACGTACGTGCAGTACAATGACTTGTACATTACGGAACGGTTCCGGCGTAAGCTCCATTAGGCTCCAATTGAAATGCTTCACTTTTTGTGCGCGAACTTACCTTCTATACGTTATTATTCTAAGGTCAAGGCATTTAAATAATTTACATTCTTTGGCGGAACACATTTATATAAAAGGAACACAGTAAAATATTACTAGATTACATATTGATTATTTGTTAAATTGAGGTAAATAATTGGTATACTTATAATAGATAAATATTTCTGAGTATTAGAATCACTTTCCGTGTGGTGACGAAGTAAGAATACAAATCACCACCTCGCTCTCTGACTCGTAGGTGTTGTAAAAGACGACTAAGGATGCATATTATTATTTTTTTTTTGCCTTTTTTGATGATGAGATGCCTTTTCTTTTTTTTTCTTTGGGGGTGGATTACGGTCGGCACGCTCCTCGCTCCACTCCGTCGGCGGCGACAGAGGGGTGTAAGCACGCACACCCGTAACCCACCCCTTGAGGAGTACCCTCCCATCGACCGACGTCCCCCCCCTCGGGGAGGACGTCGGTCTTTCCTCGCGCGGTCGGCTTCTCGGCGGGTGACGGACTAATTCCCGGTCCAGTCACCCGCGGCAGCATATTATATCCCTTAGCTCATTCTCTCGCAATAATTTTATCTTCTTACGCGCCTTAACCTCGGGAAAGGCATGGTTGGTGACACATTGCGAGAGAAAAGGAACTAAGGGATGCAAGTAGATAGTATGATTGCATGAGAAGGAAAACTCGAATCAAAATCCTATGTCAACACGTTTGACCGGCGTGATATATTAGGACAATTTCCCTCCTATAGCGGAGGAGGTCCGAGGCCAACAGTGGCACGTATATGGGCTGAGATGGAAATGAATAAACTGCATAACGAACACACATTATATCTTTAATTAAAGGATTTCGGATTCATTTGATGATTAACTTTGGCCATAAATCGTTTCAATTAACTAGCAGACAGTCGGACCCTGCGTTCAAAATCTTGTAAACATTAGTTTACCCTTGATATTTACGTATGTGATAATAAATACTTCATTTAGCTACGCTAATTATCTTTAATATCTATATCAATATGAAGCTAGGTACACATGAAGTATAAGCATTGAATAATTGTCCATAAATTATATCTGTCGGAATAGAAAATGAGGCATCCTATAAATTCACAAGATATAAAATTATGCTTACTAATGGAATACTCGCTAAATGCAACTCCGATTTATTACTCGGCACTTTTTTATCGTCTTTCCGAATATGTCCAACTTCATTCCATCTCGCCTTTGCTTCTTTCGAACCGTATATTTTGCCGTAACGAAACTCCGCACATTGCACTGTCACCGTCGGTGGTAAACCTACAAATAGGAATCTTGTAATTTTCTTCTTCAATGTCACCGATCCACGCATATCTTCGATTTCTTTACCATTGATGTACCAATGCAGTTCTGAATCTGGTGCTCCGCGACAGTAAGCTTGCATCATGTCTCCTTCCCCGTATTCTTCACCTAAACCTTCAAGTAACGGTCTCCTATATTCATGGCCGTGGACTTCCATACGTGATGTTCTTGTATCAAACTTATATGGCGGCACATCTCTTTCTATATCACATCTGTATTCTCCTGAAGCTTCTTCAGTTAATGCTCCTAGCCGTAGCCTGCAGGCTGTAGGCCCGCAAGCAAGCATCTCCACAGTACCGACTCCTAATATAGGAAAAGAACGTGTAGTTGGTGCTTCACCGGGACGATATCTGAAGAATTCATAGTGTCCTTTGAACCAGCTGAGGAGGGTGAAGTTGGCGTCGTAGCGGCATTCTATGTCAACGTCTTGTTGGCCAGGTAGAACGATATTTGGGATGTAAAGGTATGTTATGTTAAAGGGTCGCGCGTGTGTTACGGTAACGCACGCTGCGAGGAACAGCGTCACGGTTAGCATGATGCCCCGGCGCGCTCGCAGATCGCACTGCGCTCTGTTCTGCTCCCTAACCCCACTTGCGTCGCTATCACACTGTTAATTAAACAGTTTATTAAACTCCAACACTTAACCGTTGAACAGATAAACTGATCCCTCATTGAAATTTTTTCTTGACTAAATTTAATTGATAGACAAATTCGTTTTGCTAGGGGATGGTTGAATTATCGCCCGTAGTAATTAGTTATAAGGGTCTATGGTTTCCCTATTTCCTTTTAATTATAAATATTAGAAGTATGGTGGCTAATTGAAATATTGATGCAATGTTAAAATTGTAAATAAATGTATAATTATTGACACATAGTAATAATGTCTTTGATTGAATTATTGGTGTGGCATGTTGTTGTTGCAAATGATATTCAGTGCAAGAGAAATATAACTCAAAATAAAATCTTATATCTAGAAATATTGCCTCGGCCATGATATTCGACATGAACTGTCCAATGGCCTTATAAAATCTATAATTATTACCCTACGTCCTCCCCGAGGGGGGGACGTCGGTCGATAGGAGGGTACCCCACGTAGGGGGTATTCCGTCGGGCCGACCACTGATGACAAGTAACCCTGCTCCGGTGGTCGGCCCAACGACGAAGGCGACGTGGTTTTCGGGTGGGTTGCGGGTGTTGCGTGCTTACGCCCCTCTGTCGACCCGGACGGAGTGGTGCGAGGAGCGCGCCGACCGCAGCACACCCAAAAAAAAAAAACACTGTATTTATATTTTTCACATAGAATAGTTGAATTTAAATAATTAAAGGTATTTCACAGGTAGTTTGCCAGTTTACTATGAAATTCATTGCATACATGCTAAGCCCCAGGCTGTGATAAGTGTTAATTTGCTAATAGCGAATAAAAATGTACCTACTTAAGAGAATATAGGGTACTAAAATCACAACGCGGAACAGGTTAGATTATATGATTGATAAAATCTTTTAGGTATAGTAAAATTTCGAGAGGCCGACCGCGTGAGGAAAGACCGACGTCCTCCCCGAGGGAGGGATGTCGGTCGATGGGAGGGTACCCCTCAAAGGGGGTATTCCGTCGGGCCGTCAAGTGACTACAAGTCACCCTGCTCCGGTTTTCAGCCCAACGACGAAGGCGACGTGTCGCGGGTGGGTTACGGGTGTGCGTGCTTACGCCCCTCTGTCGCCCCGGACGGAGTGGTGCGAGGAGTGCGCCGACCGTATACTCACCACAAAAAAGTTATAGTATCATTTTCTTTTAGGTATAGCAAAATAAGATTACTGTTTAAGATAGTGTTGCCCAAATGCAAGACCAAGACGAGACTTGGACCGGTCTTGGTCTTGGTCTTGCAACATCACACCTGGTCTCGTCTTGGTCTTGGTCTTGCGCACCCGAGTCTTGGTCTTGGTCTTGGTCTTGCGCACCCGAGTCTTGGTATTGCAGCAAGAGTCTCGCAAAGTTTTGCAGTTAGAATAACGTAACAGTAATTTATCATGGCAATGAAAAATCCAACTAAATTAATCAAATATCCTATCCTATCTATCCATCTGCTAGCCTAGAGTTCACTATTGAATACAATATTTACCACTGGAGAAAATTACTCTTCTATTCCCCTGGTGTTCCATTAGACAGCGTCACTACTCTTATGACAGGACTTTCGACCCTATTTTCTTAAGACGTCACCACACGAGGCAGTTGATACAATAAATTTTATGTCATTTTGTAATCAATGCGATATTTTACAATTAATGCGATTGTTTATATTCCCCTTCAAGTTAAGTGGTATGTATCTATTGTATTTCCAGTTTAGTTACTGATACTCTGGATACTTGAAAAAACCTGTTGCTCTATTGCCTATATAAATACTTTGGCCGCTGGATCCATGTAGCTCTTAATATACTATTTATTCAAGAACATATAAAACTGATTTAAAATTTTATGGTTTTAATACTTGTAAAATGTATGATATTCGTCGTCATCGTCACAGCTCATAAAAGTGCCACTGCTGGGCTTCCTTCCAGTAAGAGGAAAATTGATCTACTATACCACGCTGGTCAGACATGTTGGTACAGGGTTTTCTTTCTAGTTTCACTTCTCTTGCACATATGTTATATACACAGGGTGTATCAGGTTATGGGACAACTGTTCATGTATGTTGTAGTTCAACAGTCATAGATCATAATTAGAATGTATATTACACAAAAACAATATAACGTAAAAGTTATAGTGATTACAAAAATGTGTGTCTAAGAGTTTATGCCTTAAATTTTATGCATTATGTAGGTATGTACAGACAGGATATATGTAAGCATGTAAAATTTCGACAGTATAAATAGGTATTAGATTTGCGCGAACCTTTCAATGGTTACGTAGGTACAAAGGCGACTCATCAACGGTCATCGGCCGATCAGCTGATTTATGTTAAAGCGAAGTTTGTCTTGCTTATGCCAACGTAATCATTGATTTATTCAAATTCTAATGAACATTTAACAAAATACGAATATGTGTAGATTAAGTATCATTCCTTTATACATTTTAATCAATTTACACGAAAAAACGATGACAAAATTGAGAACTTACATGTCTCTCAATTCATTAACGAATCGATATTTTTATTTCAATTTTTTTTCATGGGTTCCTAACACTATTGCCCGATCCGATTTGATACGACATCCACGGGTAAGAGAGTGGTGAATTATATTCGTACTCTATCTTTTTTTGTGTGTGTGTGTAGCTGTTGGTCGCAGATGACCTTGACAGCTTAACGCGGTCAATGGGTGAGCGCTGATGGCTCTCAACCCGATAAGTAAGTTAAGCGAACATCGCCCGTGGGCTCCCCCCTGTGGGGAACGGACCTCGGCTCGGGGCGTCGCTGAGAGCAAAGTGGGCGTGGCCAAGTTTAGGTTAATGACTTTTACGCGGCGCGGTTTTCGACCTCGACGGCGAGGCCGATACCGCAGAGTTTTATCTGTTATCGCTGCGCGAGCTGTGTAGGTCCTTTCTTGGGCGATCATAATAGCGTCATCTTCTTCTTCAAGAAGATGACGAGGACGTCGGACCGCGGATACTTTTGAGGGGACGTAGTTTACCGCCCCAACCACTAGTGGATTGGGATGAGTCGTGGCAGAGGCAAAATAGCGCTGGGAGCAACGCTTCATGTACTGCCTGATGGTGATCGTACTCTGTCCCTACATGGACATTTATATAGATTAATTGTAGGCATATTTCTATGTCCAACAGTGAACGTCGTTGGACTAATGAATAAACGGATATATAAATATGTATAATGGGCAAGAGCACTCTCGTGATTACGGTATTTTTGTCCTTAAGCCTTTCCGAAGAGTAATTCTGAAAAGCCAAAACCAACATTGGGAATCGATTGGCCAATAGATGGATATCTCAAGACCGATTTGACTTGCCGTGTAGTGACGGAGTAAGAATATAATTCATCACCCCCTATTTTACCCGTGACTGCGAACCCACGACTAAGGGCTATAATATATAACATCGGTGCAAGAGAAGGAAAACTTGACATGTATGACCTGTAACAACACGGCCGATCACCGTGGCGATTCCGCTCCGGCCACGGCCGAATCTCCTCCTGTTATGTAGAAGACACGAGCTCAACCGTATATAAGCTGAAATGGTGATTTGAATTAAATGCAAGACCGCGAGACTCTTGCAGGCCCAGTCTTGGTCTTGCTCAAGTCTTGCAGGGCCAGTCTTGGTCTTGGTCTTGCAAAAATTAAGCGGTCTTGGTCTTGGTCTCGGTCTCGCATTTCTCGCAAGACCAAGACCAAGACCGCAAGACCAAGACTTTTTTGGGCAACACTAGTTTAAGAAAAAAGCGCGTGTGTACGCACGCAAGAAATTATACTTTGGCGCTACAAAATAAAATCCTTCAAACTTTTTTCCTCCTGCTTTTTTACGTTTATATTAAGAAAAATATTGTAATGTAAAAAGATAATTAATAATTTATTTCAAATAATACATTTTTCGACGCGTACTAGCACATCGCCATTATCTTTATTGCCGATATTAGGCGCGGTAGAAACAAATAGCGCTTTATAATAAACTGCTAACTTCAGGGTGTCGAATTTGAGTGTCGGTGTGCGCGCGCATCGTATAAATTCACTCTCGATACTTTTTCCTTAATGCTTCAAAAGTAGTACCTATAACTTGAAACACTTTATGATCATTATCATCTTAGCTCACAACATCTTTTTGCTGGGCGTCGCGTCTCTTCCATAATGGGAGGGAAATTTACCAAACTTACCTACAGGTAAGGTTTGCCTTCGGTTTTTCTTCTTTTGGAATACATTTTCCTTATTTTGCTTGTGTCTCTGATGGATAATGAAACGTATTCTTACTTCATCAAACGAAGCAAATTGCAATTAAGCTTAAAAATTTTGGTAGTTCGGCATATTTAGACAATTTTGCTGTGGTCTGTTGTATCCCGAAGGTTGATAAAGGGTTAAGGCACCTAATGTCATAGCTGTTTTACTCGCGATATGTGTCATCCAATTTAAGCAAACAAGACTTACGAGCAAATAGAATAGAAGACATCCGTCGTACTGAGATTTTCTGGGAAAAGTTGCGAACCAAAATAGGATTGCTTGCTTTGATAACATTTTAATTTTACAACACATACGTAAAGCTGTTGGGTCCATAATCGACCAAGGGTATGTGAACAATTTCTTTTAAAAGACATCATCCTGCACTATGGAAATAAATCTTTTATTGCACATATTGTATCTATACCAATAAATAAAATTGGAGTGTCTGTTATATATATAGTGCTACATATGCCTAAAAAACATTTTATATTTTTTTTGTCTGTCTGTTTGTTCCAGGTAATGTTCAAAACGGCTGGATCGATTTAAAAAATTCTTACACCAATGGAAAGCTATATTATCAGGGAGTAAACTAGGCTATATTTTATCCCGGTATTCCCACGGGAACGGGAACTACGGAGCGACAGAAACCGAAGCGAAGCGAGAGCGGGTTGCTAGTTACAAATACATATAATTAACGGACACAAATTACATCCAGACTTAGAACAACAATTTTTTGATCGTACAAAGTGTGGCTACGTAGGATTCCATGCCATGGTAGGTCGGTATCTTAACCACTCCGCCATCAGTGCAGTTAATTTATATTCTAACACGGCACGGCGGAGTATATAATAGAGTTTTTGCGAGGCAGGATATAAGCGAATCATCATCATCATCTCAACCCTTAAACGTCTTGATTGGAGAAATTGACCTACTATCCCTGCCGCTGATCAAATAGGTTGTTATAAGGTTTTAATATGTGTTTCCTTTCTCTTGTATAGATGTTCTGCGCACGTCATATCGCTTAGCTTTTAGGACACCCACGGACAAAATAGGGGGTGGTGAATTGTATTCTTACTCCGTCACCACACGGGCATTGAGGAATACTGTTGCTGATTTTTCAGATAAAAATCTGTTGAGGCTGATATTTGTAACTAAACTTCAACTTCGTCTGTATCATAGAAAAGAGATTTAGAGAGAGTAAGTACGTCATAGGGATCTGTAAAACGCAGCGCATGTGACAGAAGTTCTCAAAAGGAAAATATTTTCCCCGTTCTTTTATTCAATATTAACCACGTATTTACGTTAATTTATTGTGAAAATTTTGATTCTTGCTAATTCCCTATAGAAATCGTAACAGTTGTCATTTCAAAATACATCGTTTTCTTAATAGGTAATAAAAAAATAAATAATACATCAGCAACTGTACCGTGTTACAGAACTTACATTGAAAATCTTAGCCTGACATTATCTAATATATTTTTATAAGTAATAAATTTTACTAAAAGCTAAGGATAATTTATTCGTCGGCAGGGCCATGGTGGTCACGTCTAATACATATTTGTATCGACGCCCGATGGCTTAACAGAAATACTTAAAGGTTCTCGATCATATGAGGCCCCCTATGACTTCAAAGGAACAAATGTATATTGGCTGCATAGGGTCTCCCATAGCCCAAACAGAAAAATGAAAAGTCAGGGCGGCATTTAACGTGTTAAAAATATCTATGAATTATTTTGTAAATAAATAATTTGATAAATCAAAATGGAATTTCCGAGCAGATAATGTTTGTTTTTCGAAGCATGTTAATTAATGAAGAAGTAGGTCTATAAGATAATGCTAAATATAAACAATAAAGCGCTAAATTATTTCGTCAGTGTGCTAGCCAACTGAGAAGTAGGCCGGTAGTAGAGATATAAAGCCTTTACATTTATGATGCAGATTTCTCTTCTGTTGTGGAGAAGAATGGAGTAAGAATTCCAATTCATTCTATCAGCCTATAAACGTCCACTGTTGGACATAGGCCTCCTCACGAAACTGCCACTCGGAACGGTCTTGCACCACTTGCATCCAACTGCTCTCTGCGACTCTCAAGATGTCATCACTCCATCTAGTAGGGGGTCGTCTTACGCTGCGTTGTCAGATTCCTGGTTGCCACTCCAGAACCCTTCTTACCCAACGGTTGTCGGTTCCACGAGCGATAATAATAGGACATATATGGTTTGAGATGATGATAATTATATCATACAGGCCAGTGCATTGAGTAAAGTGGACTTAAAAAGATAATTCAATATCTTTTAAAATTAGCGTCGAAACTGTTCTGAACGCATGACCTCTGAATTGGTAGAATCAAGAGAATTATTCAATCATTTTTGCTCTTTATCAAA
Organism: Lymantria dispar; assembly: GCA_032191425.1. NCBI lineage: Eukaryota > Metazoa > Arthropoda > Insecta > Lepidoptera > Erebidae > Lymantria > Lymantria dispar. The sequence continues at coordinate 4,314,356 of CM063442.1, read as the reverse complement.
TTACATGCTGCAGTATTATTCAAATGATTTATTATGCATAAATACCACGACGCCACTTAAATATTGTCAATATTAAAAAAAATTAAATTAATCCAATAAATTACCACTGGATCAGAATGCCACCGGTACTGAGAAGATCCGGCACGCATAGATTAGCAAGAGAAGGGGAATAAACCTATATCAACCTGCATAGTATTAAGATCAATTACCTTCTTATTCTGGAAGAGACTCGAGCCCAGCATTGGGACATATATCAGCTAAGATGATAAGGGTGATATCATCCATCAATCAGTTAATAGACGTCCACTGTTGGACATAGGCCTTCCCACAAGAATGCGACTCGGAACAGTCCTGCGCCACTTACATTCAACGGTTCCCTGCAACTTTCAAAATGACGTCAGTCCACCTAGTAGTGTCGTCCTAGGCGGCGTCGTCCGATTCGTGGTCTTCACTCGAGAACCTTTCTTCCCCAACCGTGCACAGATGGAGTAATGTACCGTAATGTAATAAAGTACCGACCGACGATGCCAGTGTTACGGGTACGAATTCCACGCAGGGCAACACGTCCGAGCTGGCCACGAAGGACAAGGAACTCGGTACCTGTGGTGGAAACGAGATAGGGTGGGTTATGGAGCCGCGCGCCGCCCTTTTGTTGCACCGGACGAAGCGGACGGCGTGTGCGATGACCATAGCACACCACAAAAAAAGGTCAACACTTCGTGCCATCTACAAATTGTTGTTTCGAGTCTTTATGTAATTTGTGTTCGTTAATTATATGTTCCTTATAGTGCAGGCCGTTGTCTTTAGAAACTTCTTTGGTGCCACTGTTCGTGTTTCTTGTCAATATTAAAAAAAAGAAATAATTAAAATATAATTAAATAAAATTGTACTCTCTCTCCGTCTCTCGATCTTTCTCACTCGCTTGCTCCCTACTCTCGCTCCGTGTGCTTCGTGCTATGTAAGCCCTTTCTCGCTATCGCGACGACGACCGACGTCCCTGAACAGCGGGGGGACGTCGGTCGAGGAGAGGGTAATCCTCAAGGGGTATTCCGTCGGGCCGATCACTGACGACAAGTCACCCTGCACCGGTGGTCGGCCCAACGACGAAGGCTACGTGTCACGGGTGGGTTACGGGGCCGCGCGCGCCGCTCCTCTGTCGCCCCGGACCCTTGGACAAAACAGTTTCACATTTTCGTGTCACTAAATTGCGTTTCATCCGTACAAAATTTACCACCATGCGCTTAAAGAAGTTTCACTTCAAAAACGGTTGTCTGACGGATATCAACGAGCTATAGGGCCTGAGATAGTGATATAAAATAATTCAAATAATTTTTATATTAATAATTTGTTAAAATTATGTCGCATGAATCAGCCATTCAATTACTTTTAAGATGATTTTTATAACGATGATTATTATGAAAAACATTTGGAAAGGATTTCCAATGCGTGTGACGTCAGCACCCACCACGGTAATTTTCTTTTCACTACAAACACTTTTCTTTTAAAACAATTTTTACCCTCCCATCGACCGAAGTCGACCCCCCACCCCCCACCCCTCGGGGAAGACGTCGGTCTTTAACGCGGTCTCTCACGCGGTCGGCCTCTGGCCGGGTGACGGACTAATCCCCGGTCACGTCACCCGCGGCCTCGGCTAGGGCGGCATGAGGCGCAGGTACTCGCGCCTACGCCGCCCCAGTCGTCGGCGGCGGCTCGCCTCATCGAGGCTTCGCTCCTCGCGCAGGCGATCCGCGAGACTACTGCCTCGCAGAAGGCTGCGACCGCGTCCCGGTTCCTGACGCTGGCGACCATAATTAAATAAAAACATGTTAAAAAAAAAAACTTAAATAGAATTCTTCATTGAAAATAATCAATTAAAATCTCTCGCGACGTTAAGTAAGTGATGTAATAATTAGCGAAGTAGCACGAAGCTTAATTGTCGCCTCAATTGTGTACCACTATGGTTAGTTTTCTACAGTACATTGGTAAAGATAATCCATGTATGTATCACAATTGAAAAATTCATACAGACAGTGCCCGCTTAAACACTAACAGCACTCTGAGCGAAATTTCTACGGCGCCTCTTAATTGAAATTCATACCCATATAAAATCAAAGCAAAGAATATATTGAAATAATTATTAATCAGAAGAAATTGGCATTTATTATTAAGTAATTAAGTGAAAGGAGATAAAAGAGATGCTTGTGGTGCCTCCTTTATATCTGGCGCCTTGAACGGTCACTTAACCGCATCCTTTCCTAATGCCGCTTGTGCATGCAGATCTTATTCTATTTCTTGTATAGTTTTATACATCTTCATCCAGAACCATTAAAATTTCACATAGATGCCACTTATACTTCCTCTATTTAACTTTGTCACAATAGCCGGATGTTGACGGAGTGCGAATAAACTTCTTCACCCGTTCCTTTTCAACGAGTATCCTATAAGATGAGTAAAATATATAAACAGTAATATTACTGGAAAAGAAAGAAAACTCAAAACTAGAGCGTATAGCAAACAGCGTGATATTGTAAGCTACTTTTCTGCCCTGGGTGAAGAAGGGTGTGTTATGGAATGTCACAATTCTCATCTAACTAGGGTTTAGAGGCCGTTTTCACCCAGATCTCTTAAACTACAACTTAAAATAATAACACAAATATATTGTTTTAAGAGCTACCTAAAGTTTTAAATTTATTTAAATTTAATTACCATCAATATTGTGTGTTATTTTTATTTCTTTAGGTCTTTACCTAAAATTCAGCAGTTGTTACTGAAAATACAAGTCTTGTAATTTTTTGGCGGTCTGGGCAGCAAAACCTAAGCCCACAGCCTACATCTAAGCAGAATTTTTAAAAGCCTACTTTTCACGAATCGCGTCAATTTGATAGCTTTGAATGACTAGCTACACTTTAATATAATGATAATAATAAGCGCGTTTACCACTTAAGAGCCAAAACTTTCCCTCGCGGGATCACTCTGTGCCCACGCGCTCATCTCGGAAACAAGACATTACAATTTTATTACCAGTAATCATCTTAAGTGTTATCAGTCTAATTGAATAATGCATCGGCCTAGTGCCGACTGCCGGCTCTGTTTTGCTAAACAACGCTTATCTGGATTGTAACAGCATGAGTTTCAAATGGTTTTGGTCGACACCGGTTAGTAAAATATCTTAACCTTGTAAGAAATACGAAATAAGTTGTAACTCGGCAAAAAAAGCTTTTATTCTTGCATAGCAAGCAAAGTAGTAGTTTTCAATAAGCATTTTATTTTCATTCTCATCATCATCATCTTGCTCTTATCCCAATTACTTGGGGTCGAGGCAATATGTCATCTGTTTTGACATATTGCAAAAAGTTTCGGCAATGACTTTTATGACCGGCCGCCTGCCTGACGTCAACCCTCCTTGGGAATGTAATCGTTGACCCAAATGGTACCAGATGGAGTTGGTCCGGGTCAATCTAGGACTCTTAGTCGTCTTTTACGACACCCACGAGCAAAGCAAGGGTTGGTAGTATTCGAAGCCGCTACCACACAGCAGTTTTATTTTCATTCTACATATGTAATAATATAAAACAATTACCTAGTTTGTAACCTAAATTCTGATTTCTGATATTTATGCAAGTACCTACTACACAAATGAAATAAATCTATATTTACGGATTTTATCGCATTTTCATTTATTGATTTTTACTAATCTGACTTTTCGATCATTTTTCAGCGTTCATACGGGACAACCTTTTATCACGAACGCGATAAAATCCGTAATAATTCTTATCCTACTAATATTATAAACGTGAACGTGTGAAGATATTTGGATGTTTGTTACTGATTTTGATACAATTGATACAATTTGATTTGATACAATTGATATTGATACAATCAAGTTACAAAAATATCAATGTTTACTGTGTTCTTCTGATCATTTCAGACTTTTTAAATGCAGATTTTAAAGTGTTGGTTTGATTTAGCTGTTATTATTGTTGTTACTAATATGACTATTTAGAATTTTGAATAATCTATGAACCTATTAAATGTAGCTCTTCTGTACTTGCACTTCTCATGACCTGTAACTTAGATTAGTTAGGCTGCAGCTGAAAATCAGCGTTGCAAGTTTATGTAGCATATATGCTGAGCTGTTGCCTTTTGGACACTAATACTTGGTATTTAATTTGTATAAACTATGATTATTTTAATCTTCAATACTTTTTCGTCTTCGTTTTTATATGATTTCTGTAATTATATTTCAAATGATTGATTATCTAGTTTATGTAATTAATGAAATAATGATGATTCATGAATTTCTATGTCAAGCATGTAACTATAGTGTCCAATAAATCCTATTTTCTTTCTTTCTCTTTCTTCTTCTTTCATTCACACGTAAAATGTTGAATAGATTTGAATGCAAATTGACACATAAACTAATTCTTGGAATAACAAATAGAATACTTTTTATCCGGGTAATATGTTGCTAGCGGATAGTAGTTCAACTTTATATTTTACTAGCAACCCGCCCTCGCTTCGCTTCGGTTATAGGTTATAGTCGTTTTACTCGCGTAGTTCCCGTTCCCGTGGGAATACCGGGATAAAATATAGCCTAGTTTACGCCCTGATATTATAGCTTTCCATTGGTGAAAGAATTTTTGAAATCGGTCCAGCCGTTTTGAAGATTACCTGGAACAAACAGTCAGACAGACAAAAATTTTTTAATTGTTATTTTAGGCATAGGTGTCGTGTAAATAACCGTGTGAGCATGAAAAAAGCCTATTATTTTGACATTACAAACAGACACTCCAATTTTATTTATTGGTATAGATAGTCAATCAGGCATTTGCCGTTAAATGGATATAGATAAAATTTAATCTCTGGCTACTTTTTACGCAGCTTCGCTCACTATGTAATCTAGTATTTCATAACGTAAACTCTTCTTGGTTCTTTCGCGTATCAATTTTCACACTTCTAACACTGAAACTAATAAACAGTCTTTAAAAGAAATTTCGTGTTTTGGAAATTGGTATAAAACTTTATGCTGCTCAAGCGGTATAGTATAAAGATTTTTAGGGTCCCGTACACAAAGGGTAAAAACAGGACCCTATTACTAAGACCTCGCTGTCTGGCCGTCCGTCTGTCTGTCACCAGTCTGTTTCTCAAGAACCGCGATAGCTAGACAGTTGAAACTTTCACTATTTATGTATTTCTGTTGCCGCTATAACAACAAATATTAAAAACAAAATAATATAAATATTTAATTTGTGTTCTGTTCTCTCATACCACAAACGCGATTTTTATAGACATTGGTACGGAACCCTACGTGCGCTACTCCGACTCGCACTTAGCCGGTTTTTCATAGTCTTTTCGTTGTGATATTGTTTGCTTACATCCTTTAGATAATATACGAAGCCCGCGGTTAATGGGGGTCTTTTAATGCATTGTATTCTTGGACTAAATACTCTAAACACTCAAATAATCGCACTGCTCATAAAATTGCTGCCGGTTTTGTCACACACAAATTGTAGGTGAGTCACATGATTAACAGTGACACTAGATTGAGACATCGTGCAATCAAATTATTTGAACAGATCTTCTAAACATATTTAAGTAAGGATAGTGACATAAAATTGTGCTTTTAGTCGGAACACGGATTTCGAAGTAAAAAATTGTTTAAAGTATTGCTATTATTTGCTATCGATTTCTGATGTTTACGCGAGTACGTAAATAAAAATATTTTACGTATTTTATCGCATTTGTCTTTAATTTTTGATTGCCCGGTGTTTCGAACACTTTATAGCGTTCATGGTCACGGGCGGACTAAAATGTCTTACATCCAACAAGCCATCGTTATTACAGAGATTTATTTCTACCTGCTACAGAAATTAGTTATTAAATTTTGACCCACATTTTGGTACATATTTATTGCCAGTACAGAAGAAAAATTATTCTATATGAAAAAAATATATTGCTTATGGGTAGTAATTATTAAACATTAAATTTGTAATAATTATAATGACACTTTATTAATTTAATCCTAACATCCCACCCAAACCTGTCTCTAGCAGTTTTCACTTTAAAAATATAGGTATGAAAACTTAAAATACATACCAAGATATATTCTCGACTTAGGTATATCGTCGTAATATCACCGGATGTAGGCAAGTTACTAACTGTTCAACATGAGATCCACTTGAAGCAAATTGTTTTTAACGATACGATCTAATAATCGACCCTGTGGTGTTGTATTTCTAGAGGATTGAGAGGAATTACAACTTATATTGTTATTATTATGTAGTTGATCTATCATCACTTAATATTATAAATGCGAAAGTGAGTCTGTTTGTTTGTTAAGGGTTCACGTCTAATAAACCACTAAACTGATTAAAAAAATATTTAAGCTATGGAAAGCTACACGTATTCCCACGGCAACGGATACTACGCCAATAAAACTGCGGTAATTGCCTAGTATTTGCAATGTTTATATTAAGGTAATATCAGGCTCTAGAAGTTGAATTCTAAAATAAATTATTGTATTAACCTAGAATTGTATTAATCCAAATATATATATATATACAGGGTGTATCAGGTTATGGGGCAACTGTTCGAGTATGTTGTAGTTTAACGGTCATAGATCATAATTAGAATGTAAATTACACAAAAAACAATATAACATAAAAGTTATAGTGATTTAAAAAAAATGTGTTTAAGAGTCTATGCCTTAAATGTTACGTATTATGTAGGCATGTACAGACAGAATACATCTAGGCATGTAAAGCTTCGACAGTATAATTTCATTCATTCATACCTAGAATTGCGCAAACGCTTCAATGAGCGTAGGTAACAACGGCGAGCTGTCAACGGTCATCGGCCGATCAGCTGTTTTAAAGCGAAGTTTGTCTTGCTTATGCGAACGTAATCATTGATTTATTCAATTTCTAATGAACATTTAACAAAGTATGAATATGTTGCATATTAAGTATCATTGACTTTATACATTTCAATCAGATTTACACGAAAAAGCGATGACAAAATTGAAAACTTTACATGTCTCTAATTGCTTAACGAATCGATATTTTTCGTTCAAATTTTTTTCATGGGTACCTACCACCATTGCCTAGCTCCCTTTTGACCAGTTGCCCCCATAACCTGATACAAATAATCCAAATCCGTAAATCCAATCCTGTATATATATAATCCAAAATAGATTATTGTATTATATTAACATAGATACATTAACATAGGATTAAAGGCTATAAATGCGCAGTTGTCGTTGTCATGACAACTATTAAGATAAGAAAAAAAAAAAATTATACATCGGTTCACAATTATTAAGGTATATTAATTTTAAGTACCTTCTCTGTAATCAGTCGTTGAACGAAATACATCAACTTTATAATGTCGTAAGCAATTATTTAATTTTTAAGCCTGATATCCCCCAACAGAATTTGATCAAACTTTTCACGTTAGCATCGATAGTTTATTTAATCAAAGTTCATAAAATGAAGAACTTTGAAGTGCTGTAGATTTGCAAATATTAAGGATACGAATAATATGGTATTTTTTTTTTGGGGGTGCGTTGCGGTCGACGCGCCACTCCGTCTGGTGCGACACAGGGGCGTAAGTACGCACACCCGCAACCCACCCACGATGCATGTCGCCTTCGTCGTTGGGCCGACCACCGGAGCAGGGTGACTTGACGTCAGTGGTCGGCCTGACGGAATACCCCCTATTTAGGGTACCCTCCCATCGATCGGCGTCCCCCTCTCGGGGAGAACGTCGGTCTTTTCTCACGCGGTCGGTCTCTCAGCGGGTGACGGACTAATTCCCCGGTCACGTCACCCGCGGCCTCAGCTAGGGCGGCATGAGGCGCAGGTATTCGCGCCTACGCCGCCCGCCCCAGTCGCCGGCGGCAGATCGCCTCATCGAGGCTTCGCTCCTCGCGCAGGCGATCCGCCCCTTCCTTCTGCGAGATCACTGCCTCGCAGAAGGCTGCGACCGCATCCCAAACGAATAATATGGTATAACTTTTTTATTGTGCGTCAGACAGACTACAAAGTTGCCTTATAACTATTTATCATTAATGGTTTAGCTAAAAAAATCATAAAACGCAAATTTCAGGATAAAATCAAATTTTAAACCTCTGTAAAAATCGAATATATGTGATAAAATTGGATTTTGCATAAAACAAAAAAATCTGTATAATTTATATGGGCAAAACTTAAATTTGTTAATGGACCTCTAAAATTTTTTATTTAAAACTTTTCTTTTAACAAGATATTTGTTTAGACACGATATTTTGGGCGAAAAGAGAAGAAAAATAAAATACAATTACAGATAATAAAATATATCCTTTGTCTTCTGTTTGCATCTTCATCGGGTGCCGCTTGCAGGATCTGGTCGTCATAAACTTTTTCATTATATTTAAGAATTGTTTTATGTCATCGGCAGGGCTAGACCCTCAAGCTGTTAATAGGCATTTTATTATATATAATAATATCTAAAAGAAATGAGTAAAATAATAAAAAATATACAAACCCGCTGAGTTTCTTTCCGAATCTTTTCATTGTGGTCGCTTTTCTATCCGGCAGTAATCTAAGGTAAAATTTAAAAAAGATAATATGTGAGTGTGGGGGTGTTTATGTATAATAAATGATTTGAATTTGAGTCAAAAGGGTTGCGGCAGAACAACTCTTTCGTGGAAAATCGACACATGAGCGAGCGAATCACAGGCACAAACGTTGGCAGCACAGACTACTAAGAGATACTACGTATGTTGGCAGTAGGCCGCGACCTAGCCGGTTTATCTACTACTAAACGTAGTAAAAAAATGAGGCTTTAACTTAAGAGAAGTACCAACAAGAGTTGAGAGGAAGACTATATCTATTCTTTGTTAACGGATAAAGGGCAAACCAATACTTGCGTTTGTTGAACTCAATATCCTAATTACAGCATTAATATTTGAATCGTATCAAATATCTCTAATATCTTCTTCATAAGATAATCAGTGTGAATCAACCTCTTCATTTGGCTACTTGCGAATTGGCTGTTGACCTTCGTTTAAAGTGTCTTATTCGCAAGATTGGCGATTTAAGACAATTTTGTGTTCGCTTTGATATCTGAAAGGGTAGATAAAGGTTAACATAAACACTTTTTGTGATAAACTTTCTTTTTTAATATTGGTGTGAATAACCGGGTAATTTCTTATGTGGCGACGTGATAAAAATACACCTGTCGCCACTCGGGCTATGGGCCGGTCATAAAATTGTTGCCAATAACTTTGCAACATACACCATGAAAGAGGAATACATATCGAATCGATCCCAAATAATTGAGATTAGAACAGGATAACGATAACTAAGTCTTTTAAAAAATTATATTAAACTAGCAACCCGCCCTCGCTTCGCTTCGGTTATAGTCGTTTTACCCACGTAGTTCCCGTTCCCGTGGGAATACCGGGATAAAATATAGCCTAGTTTACGCCCTGATATTATAGCTTTCCATTGGTGACAGAATTTTTGAAATCGGTCCAGCCGTTTTGAAGATTACCCGGAACAAACAGACAGACAAAAATTTTTTAATCGCTATTTTAGGCATAGGTGTCGTGCAAATAACCGTGAGAACATGAAAAAAGCATATTATTTTGACATTACAAACAGACACTCCAATTTTATTTATTGGTAAGATAAGATAAGATATTTTAATTGCCACTAAGACAGTGTGGCGGTTATATAGTGGTAGGACCACACTGTTAACAGTTGTCTGTTGACAGCCGCGGGCCGGTCCGTTCGGGGTAGTAACACACTCACAGAAAATCGACGTCTGAGTACTATCAATTTGTTACTGCGCTTCGTTCGGTGAGCGAAAGAGCCGACAGCCCAACTTTCTGGGGGTGTTTGCATGTAGTGGGTTTTAACGATGCCTAACGAAACCTTATTGTAGGCATTCACACTCCCTTTACTTTCTTCACGGTAGGCAACGGTCTAGCAAATGTACATGAGCGGCAGCAACACTTACAACCAGGGGTACTGTTTGCTCGTTTGTCACCGTTCGCAATTAAAAAAAAGTATTTATAGAAGCCATTAAGGAATCTATTTGCTACTGCTAGATACTTGCTCGACGCTAGAAGCAGAAAAGTGTAAGTATGTGACAGAAATGTCTTGATGACTATCGTTGGTCAGCGTAACGAATCAAAACGGCTTTTAAGTTCATTACCGCATCCGGCATATTAAATCTAATATATAGACGTACGCCATACAGCTAGTAATTTATTAATTAATTACATCAATTTGTGAACTTGCCGCATTCTGTATAATTATGTGACAGGACGATTCTATCACGTTGATAGTTGTTGGAGGAGATTAAATAACAAGTCAAGCGCATGCGGTTTAAAACATGATCTTAGATACTGAATATACTGCGCCTGATGCCAACCTCTCTCGTCGATGCCGATTCTCCGTGTGCTGACGTGGTGGATGTCGGAAAAGACGACTATGGGATATAATATGCATATAACATTTGTGTAGGAGAAGGAAAACTCGAAATGAAACCCTATACCAGCATGTGTGACCAGCATGGTATAGCAGGTCAATTTCCCTCCTATTGAGGAGGAGGCTCGAGCTCAACATTGGGACGCGCATGTGCTGAGACGACGACGATGCTGACTTAGCCGGGGCCGCGGGTGACTGGATCGGGGAACAGTCTGTCACCCGCAGGGAGGTAGACCGCGTGCGGGCAGCCCTAGAAGGGAAGGTAGCCGAAAGGGTATCCCACCTGACCCGGCACGGACGTCGAGGATTCGGTACCAGTGGCCGGTACAGTAGCGAAGGGGAGGGAATACGGTGGGTCATGGGGCTGCGCGCCGTCCTCGCGTTGGCCCAGACGAAATAGATGCCGTGCATGCAGACCGTAGCCAAAAGCCAAAGCTTATTTTTTTGTGCGTCTATAGTTGTTAGCCGCAGATGCCTTTAAAATTCGGATTATGGCTGAGCGCTGAGGGCTCTTAACCCGGATGTTGCGAGTTACTAGAACTGTTCTTTTATAAACGTTATCAGTCCGTCAACCAGAAAAATAATTGGACACACAATTATTTATTGTGCTCGTAATAAAATTAAAATAGTAAATTTATAATTATTAGAATAGTGACATCTAAATCCTATGCTGTGAACTTGATAAACTATTTGTGCTATATGGAGTCAAAACAGTAACAAATTTCTGTAAACTGGCCTAGATGGCGCTTTACTAAACACCTTGAAACTTTGTAAGTTATTCGTAAACTTGTAGATGGCGTTGTTTTAAAATAACAACGTAATAATTATAACCCGTGAGAAAATAAAATTATTAAAATTTCATGCCTGACGTAGGTAAGAAACTCGAGTGTAAGTGATTCTGGACCACCTTGCGTTAATAAGCAATAGCACCAAAACCTCAGGCGTGGCGGGGCAAGCATTAGTTTTCATAAATATTTGTAGTGCTTATCTATACCAATAAATAAAATTGGAGAGTCTGTTTGTAATCTCAAAATAATAGGCCTTTTTCATGGTCACACGGTTATTTGCACTATTCATATGCCTAAAAATCACTTCATAATTTTTTTGTCTGTCTGTCTGTCTGTTTGTTCCGGGTAATCTTCAAAACGGCTGCACCGATTTAAAAAATTCTTTCACCAATGGAAAGCTATAATATCAGGGAGTAACCTAGGCTATATTCTATCCTGGTATTGGGAACTACGCGGGTAAGGTGACTGAAACCGAAGCGAAGCGAGGGCGGGTTGCTAGTAATTTATAATACGACGATCAACGAATACGTAGTATTCATAATGGAAAATGGAAATGATCGCGGATTGTCACGTGAATCAAACGTCTGCACTAATTTTCAACATAGTTTTAGTAGAGATCGGTGAAATTTTAATTGCAAAATTCCAGGATACACAAATGAATTTAAATAAAAGCTTATAATAAAAAGGATAGAACTGGCAAGCTACAAAAGAATTTTGTAGAAAAGATTATATTTTTTTAAATTTAATTAACAACAAAAAAGCATTTGACTTAACTAGTTTTTGGGTAGGTACTAGGTTTTTTTTTAATATTCAGCTAGTCAACGTAGACGATATTTATATAGATTTCGTCATAATCGTTTTTTTGTTTCGATTGTTTGAACTTCAATTCTGACTTCAGATTCGTATTTAGCAGTGAAAAAATCGCCAGAAAAATTATAGTTTGACATTCAGCACATATTACTTTTTTTTGAATAGATTTGTGTTCAGAGGAAAAGGTCCCGTTTTTTTTGATTCAAAAATAATGTTCACATTATGCAAGCGCCCTGTTTGACGTAAAAATTGGTCACATTCGATAGAATTATTGTTATATAACCCAATTTTCGTTTTATTCATGTTACGAAAAAATAAACATGTTACGAAATATTTTTGAAAGATAAATGTATGTTCGTTTTATTATTTATTGTTATCGTAACATAAATTTAAGTAGTTTGAAAACTTGGCTTGGCTCCATGTTACACAATCTTATTGTAAGCGGACTTGTCAATTTGCGGTGATTTACGAGACTCCGTAGAGTGTACAATGCCATCTTTTGAAGAATTTTGGTACTATTTTTTGGTTATATTCATTATTTTGCAAAGAAAAACAATATTTTGTCTACCAATCTATCCATCAACTTATTTATCAAGTCCACTGTTGGAAATAGGCCTCGTCAAGTGCGGTAGTGCCGTAATCGCTAAGCTTGGCACGTGTGTAGGTGATCGTAAGCGTTATATATTTCCCAGAAGAGTGTGGTCCCGTCCCTTTTCCTGGCGAACCCTCGGCTGATCACGACTCCCACACTATAGTAAGAGCTGATGGGATAATTTTCATTTTATTCCCATATTTCTGTTAGACATTTTATTTTTTTATCTATTGTTATTATTATAACTTTACTATTTTTTTTTATTGCCAACGGTGGCAAACGAGCAAGCAGCACACCTGATGGTAAGTGAAACTGCTGCACATGGACCTTTGCAATACCAGGGACACAGCTAGGCCGCTGCCTACCGTGAAGGAAATACTCTTCTTAAACCTCGTTTAAAGAAGGACATGTCATAGCGCTCGGGAAACACAGCAGCAGGTAGTTCATTCCAGAGCTTGCACGTACGTGGGAGAAATGATCGCTGGAAACGTACAGTTGAAGACCATAACGTTTCCAGGTGAAATGGATGAACCCTGCTACCATGTCGAGTGGTACGTTAGTAGAATGGTGACGGTGGTACCAAGTCAAACAGTTCCTCGGAGTACTCCCCGTGAAAGAGTCGGAAGAGTACACAGAGTGACCCAAAGTCTCTCCGCTGCTCCAGCGACTCCAATCTGTCCGTAAGATTGGGATCCCCGACGATTCGAACAGCCCGTCTTTGCAGGGAGTCAAGTGGGTCTAGCTGATATTTGGGCGCACCTGCCCAGAGATGAGAGCAGTACTCCACATGAGGACGAACTTGTGCTTTGTATAGCACAAGTTCGTCTTGGTTGGTTCGTCGTGCTGTCTTGGTGTGAAGTACCGCCTGGCTCTGTTCAGGACACCCAACTTTTTGCTTGCCAATTTGGCTTTGTCCTCCAAATGACTCCCAAACTGGACTTTACTCGATATTTTGACGCCGAGAATCCCAATACTCTCAGAAATTGGGAGAGTTACTCCTTGGAACTGTGGCGCCATGACAAACGGGTCCTTCTTTGCAGTGAACGCGCAAACTTGTGTCTTTGTGGGGTTGAACTGGACTAGGTTCCGTTCACCCCATTCCGAGGCCCGCCCCAGAGAGCGCTCGACTTCAGACACAAGTTGAACCCTTCTTTCCTGAGTACTCCGAGGGATACTCCGTTGCTCAGTGTACCGCTCATCACCTGTGCTGTCATCTGCATAGCAACGCATACTCTCGATAGAGAGCATGTCATTGATATGCAGGATAAACAACGTCGGGGAAAGCACCGAGCCTTGTGGTACACCAGCATTAATGGTCATGGTATCGGAGCAGGAGCCATCTACGACGACTTTTATAGTCCGACCATCCAAAAAGCTGGCGATCCAATTACAGAGTCCCTCGGGGATTCCGTATGATGGTAGCTTCGATAGAAGTGCCTTGTGCCAGACCCTATCGAACGTCTTTGCGATATCTAGGCTGAACGCCAGCGCCTCACCCTTGCCCTCCAAGGCCTCTGCCTAACGGTGTGTGAGGTACACAAGAAGATCACCAGCCGACCGACCATGACGAAAGCCGTATTGGCGATCACTGATAAGCTGGCGATCCTCAAGGTACTGCAGAAGCTGGCGGTTTATAACCTTCTCCATTATCTTGGAGAGCAAGGATGTTATCGCAATTGGCCTGTAATTCGATGGGTCAGACCGGTCTCCCTTTTTAGGGATCGGGTGGACATGGGCTACCTTCCACGAAGATGGAACCCTATTAGTAGCGTAGGAAAGTCGGTATAGGCGCGTGAGGATGGGTGTCAATTCAGGGGCGCACGTCTTTAGTACCACCACTGCAGGGATGCCATCCGGTCCACTCGACTTATGGACGTCTAAAAGCCGCAGCTCCCGCCTAACCGCTCGCTGCGTGATGCGGATTTCGGGCAGTGAGCTTTCACACCGTGGGATAGTAGGTGGTGTGGCAGCTCCGGCATCCAAAGTCGAGTTACAGGCAAAGAATTGACCTAGAAGATCGGCCTTCTCCTTTGCGCTGTGGGCCAGACTACCATCGTGTTTCTGCAGTGGTGGGAGATTGGGCTGGCAGAAGTTGCCTTGGGCAGCCTTGGCGAGCGACCAGAATGCACGACTCCCAGCGGGATAGCTTTGCAATCGTTCGCCAATTCTGGCAACATGTTCCGCCTTGGCTCTGGCAATAGCCTTCTTACTAGATCTAGAAGCGGCGTTAAATTTCCACTTCACCTCTTTGGCGTTCGGGTCCTGGCATTTTTTGGCCCTATTCCAGACCCGATATGCGGACTGTTTCTGGCATGCAGCCGTCCTGCAGGTTTTGTTAAACCAGGGTCGGCTCGGCTGCGGCCACCACTAGCATATGCCTGTGGTTTCAGCTGCGCGATTCCCTTTCCCGTAGAATTATGGGGATCAAATATAGCCTATGTTACTTCCTGATAATGTAGATTTTATTAGTAAAAGAAATTTAAAAATCGATTTAGTTGTTCAGACGTGAAAGCGTTACAAACAAACTTACTTTCGCATTTGTAATATTAGTTAGGATTTGTAACATTTCAATTTACCCAGTAATAAACACAAAGTTTACGAGTACAGATCATCAGTTCAAAATGGTTTGGTTGGCTAACACTGAATGTGTTGTAGGTCCTAATAACTATAAAACAGTAGGTCAACGATAAAAAACAGGAGAAAGCGGTAGAAAATGTGAAAAAAGTGAGATTTCATACCTGCCTCATATAATTAATGCTTGTCTTTAACCAGCCTTTGAACCGTCGTCATCATCTGTAATGATATTACAGTTTATATACGTCCCACTACTGGGCCCGAGCCTTCTCTGCAATAGGAAGGCAATTGACCTACTAAACCATGCTGGTCAGACAGGTTGGTTTAAGGTTTTATTTTGAGTTATCCTTTTTTTGCACAGATCTTATATACGTATGATATTCCTGAGTCGTCTTTTACGTACGCGTTCCGATCCGGTGGTAGATTATTGTATTGTGTTCAAATGTTGTGAAATTTGACAATATGTCAGTGCCCTTAAGGGGCTATGCAGAATAAATGATTTGATTTGATACGACACCCAGGGGCAAGATAGGGGATAAACTGTATTCTTATTCCGTCACCACACGGATATTTGTTGTATTAATCATGTGTTATTATTATTTATAATGACATCAGGGATGACGTAGACAAATTAATAGTTTTAAACAAGTAGGTAATTCATGTAAGCGAAGATATTGGCACAGATATTCATAAAAATAAAACCTTTTTTGTGTTATCAGGTAAACGGAGTTTCCTTAATATCCTATTATTAATAAACAGAAATATAGGGGGCTTACTGCGTCATCATGTTACTTTCGATTCCTCATCACGGGAAGTTGTACACACAAAACTTTCTGTGTCTGTTGTGTATATTCAAAAAGCGTTTTTGTATACTTGATTGGGTGCTGTGTTATACTGTGTTGTTAGTTGGAAAACGTATTTGTCGGTCTGTCACGCTACATAGCGTGCTGCACGCAAAGAATCTTGAAGTAGAGACAGTGTTCGCATTTCATTCATCGTGATAAAACGAGTGGCTCTAAGAATGATCGCGTTTCGCACCGTTCATTGATGCCATGTTAAAACCGTATAAATTTTGCTTTTGAACGCAATTTGTAATCCTTTCAATGATCGATTGATACATATGTTACGGGTTTCGTTGACGTTCGTTTTTTTTTTTAAACGTCAATTTTTAAGTACCTGTTTATTTATTTTTCTTTTTAGGGTGCCGTACCTAAAGAGTAAAAACGGGACCCTAAGACTTCGCTGTCTGTCTGTCCGTCCGTCTGTCTGTCACCAGGCTGTATCTCAAGAACCGCGATAGCTAGACAGTTGAAACTTTCACTATTTATGTATTTCTGTTGCCGCTATAACAACAAGTACTAAAAACAAAATAAAACAAATATTTAACAAACAAATACAAACAATCAAACAAACATACAACAATCACGATTTTTTATAGATAATGTTACGGAACCCTTCGTTCACGACTCCGACTCGCACTTAGCCGGTTTAATTGAAAGCGTTTGGACTCTGTCTAATTTTTATTTTTATTTTTTAAAGACACATTGCGCTAAGGACTTATTCTTTGTATTGCGGTGGACTTTTATCATCATCTCAGCTCATAGACATCTAACTGTTAGTCTCTAGCCTCCCCGAAAATGGGAGGGAAATTGACCTAGTATGTGGTATACTGCTGGTCAGACAAGTTGGTATAGGGTTTTATTTCGTGGTTTACTTTTCTTAATTCGCGGGAGATTTTACAAAGATATAATTAAACTCTAGTGTGATATGGGTTCGTTAAATTCTATGTTAGTAATTTTTCGTGTGGTGGTGTACGTACGAGTATGAATACAATTCAGCACCCCTTTCTTGCCCATATTGTAAAAGACGACTGAGGGATTATAATATGCAAGAGAAGGAAAACTTTAAATAAAAAGCTTGTACTAATCCATCTAATCAGCGTGGTTATAGTAGGTGATAGGTAGGCAATTTTCTTCCCATTGTGAGCTCGTACCTATATGCTACAATTTCTCCCCTGGGGACGCCCCTAACGCGCGGTGCTGAATAGGCTACGCGCGCGGAGCCCTCCCCTCACTGAGACTCTCCAGCCCGGCCTTCTCACCCGGGTCATCGAGGACCTGTTCCCGCGGCGGGCGGAACACACGCCCCCGGTCATGGCTCCGCCAGACACTGTCCGGGAGGCCGACGACGACAGTGTTCCGCCCATCACGGAACCCGAGAGGGGGGTGGCGGTGACGCGCATGCGCGCAAAGTCTACCGCCCCCGGGCCCGACGGTGTTCCTAACCGTGTGCTGGCCCTGGTTCTCGAACACCTGGGACCCCGCCTCAGGGGGCTGTTCGACGCGTGTTTAGCGTCCGGACGGTTCCCTGGGTGCTGGAAGGAGGGAAGGCTGGTGCTCCTGCAGAAGCCGGGACGGTCTCCGGAGTCGCCTTCGGCCTACAGGCCTATCGTGCTGCTCGATGACACGGGCAAGCTACTGGAGAGGGTGGCAGCTGCCCGCATCGAGCGGCACCTCGTCGGCACGGGGCCCGATATGTCGGACGCCCAGTTTGGGTTTAGGAGGGGTCGTTCAACGATCGCGGCTCTGTTGCGCCTGAGGGCCGTGGCGACTGAGGCCGTCACCGGCGGGGGAGTGCTGTTGGTGGTGTCCCTAGACATCGCCAACGCATTCAATAGTCTGCCATTCAGCTGCATCACGGGGTGCCAGTTTACCTGAGGCGGCTAGTGGCAGACTATTTAGAGGGGCGCAGCGTCCTCTGCACCGACCGAGCAGGGGACGTCGTGCGAACGCCCATGACGTGCGGTGTCCCACAGGGGTCGGTCCTCGGACCCACCCTGTGGAACATCGGTTACGACTGGGCGTTGAGGGGGAGCCTCCCGCCCGGGCTGGGCGTGATTTGTTACGCCGACGACACGCTCGTCACAGCCCGCGGTGGGACGTTAGAAGAGGCGGTAAGCCTGGCGACCTCTGGTACCGAGGAGGTCGTCAGGCGGATCGAGGCGCTGGGGTTGAGGGTCGCCCTGGACAAGACGGAGGCCCTCTTGTTCCATGGGCGCACTATGAGCCCTCCCATCGGCGTCTCGATCACCGTCCACTCGGTCGACATCAGCATCCGGGCCCATATGAGGTACTTGGGCCTGGTGCTCGACGGGCGATGGTGGTTCCGGGAGCATTTCCGCAGGCTCACTCCACGACTCGTCGGCGCGGCGTCCGCTCTATCGTGGCTTATGCCGAACGTGGGCGGACCGAGCGCTGCGTCCCGACGGCTGTACGCGGGGGTCATCCGGTCGATGGCCCTGTACGGCGCACCGGTGTGGGCGGGGTCCATGACCGCCCGACTTAGGGCCCTTCTGTGGCGACCACAGAAGGTCACGGCGGTCAGGGCCATCCGCGGTTACCGCACGGTGGCGACGGAGGCAGCGTGCCTATTGGCCGGGACTCCCTCGTGGGACCTGGAGGCGGAGATGCTCGCCGGACTATATCGGCGGGTGACGGGGGTGCGAGCGGAGGGCGGTGTGGTCTCGTTAAGGGATCTCACCGCCTGGCGCGTCGACGCCCGCCGAGACGTCATCGCCCGTTGGGCAGTCCGGCTGGAGAGCCCTCGGTTCGGGGTGCGAACCGTGGAGGCCTTCCGGCCGGTGCTGATGCAGTGGTTGGAGAGGCGGCACGGGGTGCTCTCCTTCCGACTGGTGCAGGTTTTGACGGGGCATGGGTGCTTCGCAAAATACCTGCACAAGGTCGTTAGGAGGGAGAGTACACCGTCCTGCCACCACTGCGATTGCGACGAGGACACGGCGTGCCATACGCTCGAGGCCTGCGGGGCTTGGGCAGTGCAGCGCTGTGAACTCGTCGCAATCATCGGTACGGACCTGACGCTGCCGGCTATCGCTAGGGTGATGGTCGACAGCGTCGGGAATTGGGACGCGGTCGCAGCCTTCTGCGAGACAGTGATCTCGCGGAAGGAGGCGGCGGATCGCCTGCGTGAGGAGCGCAGCCTCGATGAGGAGATCCGCCGCCGGCGACTGGGGCGGCGCAGGCGCAACTATCTGCGCCTCATGCCGCCCTAGCCGAGGGCGCGGGTGACGTGACCGGGGATTAGTCCGTCACCCGCCGAGAGGCCGACCGCGTGAGGAAAGACCGACGTCCTCCCCGAGGGGGGGACGTTGGTCGATGGGAGGGTACCCCAATAGGGGGTATTCCGTCGGGCCAACCACTGACGACAAGTTAACGCTGCTCCAGTGGTCGGCCCAACGACGAAGGCAACGTGGTTTTTGGGTGGGTCGCGGGAGTTGCGTGCTTAAGCCCCTCTGTCGCCCCGGACGGAGTGGTGCGGAGGCGCGCCGACCGCGGCCCATCCACAAAAAAAATAAAAAATTCTTCAATTTCTCCATAGCGTATTCGTCGTCATTTTCAACGCAAAACATAAGGGCATGAGAAACATAGTGGCCTAACAATTTTTTTACAGTTTTAGATTTTATGATTTTTTTTTATTGCAAACGGTGGCACACGAGCAAACGGTACACCTGGTGGCAAGTGTTGCTGCCGCTCATGGACCTTTACAAGGTCACTGCCTACCGCAAAGAAAGTGAAGGGAGTGTGAATGCGTGCATTGAGGCTCGGTGATACCAAGGGCACCACCAAAACCCTCCACACATAAACACCCTCAGAAAGTTGGGCTTCCGGCTCTCTCGCTCACCGAACGAAGCGCAGTAACAAATTACTACTACTCAGACGTCGATTTTCTGCTAGAGTGTGGTACTACCCCGGACGGACCGGCCCGCGGCTGTAGACAGATAACTGTCGACAGTGTGGTCCTACCACTCTTTAAAGATATAATTGAACATTTTGATAAAACCAAGGTAGCCTAAAAGAGATAAAAGTGATACAAGGAATATTTATTAGAGGGCAGAATAATCATTATTATGGTTTTTACTATACTGTTTTTATTTTCTATGGTACTCAAAAGGCCATTGAATTAGGCCAGTATGGTTCTCATGGCCTCATATAATGGCAATTGTGGCATTTACCTTCATCACGGAGAAGTCATGTCTGATAATAATTGCCACAACTTCCACTGCTGCGCTCTAGGCTCCTCTCCAATAGGAGGTAAATTGATCTATATGGTGTATGTTGGTCAGACATATTGGTAGGGTTTTATTTCGAGGTTTCTTTCTCTTGCATAGATGTTATATGACTATTATATCCATTTGTCGTCTTTTGCAACATCCACAGGTAAGATAGGGAGTGGAGAATTGTATTCTTACACCGTCACCACACGAAAAGATTTTCTTAGCTACAATTTTTGAATATCTCAGGCATTGCAAAGTTATCTGTTCTTTTTATTAGCTGCCGTAATGATCTTAGACACGTAATGAGTATTTTCATTACTTTCAAACATTATTATTTGATCAATACAATCGCATATTGGTCAACGGCCGTGGATGAACAATACTTTATTGAGTAGAAAAACATTAGTGACAGCGTTTAGATTACGGTCTGGTTACATAGCATCTAAAAAGTTCTCATTTTTAATGAGCAAAGTTACAACTAATTGGTGTAGTGGAGGATGTACAACATATTTTACTGGAATGTAAGAGAAATAGTACCTTTAGAACTGGGTACTTTGTAGCTGCGAGAAGTAGGGATGTCGGTATCTGTAACACGCCTTTGGCCAATCCTACATCCACTAATTCAAAATTACTGTAGGTATAAACTGGCAGATATAGCACTACACAGAATGTAGTTGAATGTGTTTGTAATTATTTATTTAGTGATAATTTTGTATTGTATTGTGTGTTGTATCTATTCTGTATGTGTTTTATAGGGCGATGAGGCTCAGCGACAAAGCCCTGAAATTTAAAATTAAAAAAAAAAACATTACTATTTAACGTTTGAAATAACAATGAATGTTCTTGTCATTGAGATACTCTGATAATGGAGTTCGAAGATAGTTCGAGAGCCTGTGTTGAGAACTTGGTTATTAGTAAATCCATTAAGTTTGGGCCCATTAGATACGTCTATTTATTTTTTATTGCTGATGCTGGCAACAACTACTACCGTTCGTTGACCTTTGCTAGTCCGCTGCCTACCATGTAGTAAGTAAAGCGAGTATGAATGCGTGCAATGATGTACGGCATTAAATTCGGTGATACTACAGTCATCACCAAAACGCACCGCAAACACCCTCAGAAAGTTGGGCTTGCGGCGCTCTCGCTTAGCAATAATTTGTAACTGCGCTGGAGCGAAAGAACCAAAGGTTCGTTCACATTATGGCAGTGATTTACAATGCTTTTAGTATTGCAGAGGTCCATGAACGGGTAAAATCACTTACTATTACGTGGCCTACTTGCTCGTCTACAAAGATAGGAAATAATAAGAATAAAATACATACATGTATTTAAATTCCTCGTCTGACGAGGGGATAGGAATATAATAGTCGCCAACCCTTACTTGCCTGTGGGAGTCGGAAAATCGGCTTAGGCTCTCATTAGGAAAGTAGGCCGGAGATGTAAAATTTATAACACTATCGCTATCGCTTCATCAATGGGGAGGCCTAGGAAACTAGAAGGCGAAAGTCTGACTTATATTTCAACGAGTTTTATATTTAAACTAGCAACTCGCAGTTTCATTCGCCTTATCCGCATAGTTCTATGGGAATACCGGGAAAAATATATCTTAAGTTAGGGAACATACCCATACTATGTGACCAATTTTTTTAGATATTTCAACCCCTCCCTCCCCTCAGTGGCCACTCGTAGTATATCCCAAGACCCCCCCTCCCCCTTTAGTTTTCACGTAGTAATTCATAATTATGATTTTTAATCAATTCAAAAGTGAAAAAAAAATTGGTTCATACTCGTCTTTATTGCATAAGACTGCATGCATACTTAAATTACTAGTGAATTATATATTATGAAAAATTATTCGAATATAGGTAAAAAAAATACGAGATTATTCTCAGTAAAACTACTACGCGACAAAAACCTGAGCCATTCCTCCCGCTCCTATGACTAACCGTAGTATTTTAAGAACCCCGCTCTCCCCCCTAAACGGGTCACGTAGCATGGGTACGTTCCTTTACTCCTTATATAGACAGCTGCCTGGTAGTAAAATATAATCAAAATCGGTTCAGCCGTTTTGAAGATTACCTCAAACAAACAGACAGACAAACCGACAGACAGACAAACAAAAAAATTTTAAACTGTATTTTAGTCATAGGTGTCTTGCAAATAACCGAGCGAGCATGAAAATAGCCCAGTGTTTTGACATTACAGACACTTCAATTTTATTTATTTGTATAGTAGACCAGTGCCGAAACCTTCAAAAATGGTAAAAAGTGAAAAAAAATAACAGTAGGATGAAACCCATTAGAAAAGGAGGGGAAATATGATAAAAATGAAAGAAAAAATAAATTACGGGCGATCCGAGTTCGGGAAGTGGGAGGGGGTGAGTATTTAAGGGTTAAAAATAGTTTATCTCGATTACCGGCAAAACTACAAGTCCTATGGAAAAAAGTTAAATAGCAAAGTTGTAGGTAATAAAGAGATCTACAACTTTTGTATTTACAATTTTTTCACATAACCTCAAAATTTAGGTGAAAAATTCAAATAATCAAGTTTTTTGTATTTTAATTTTTTCAAAAAAAAAATTCTTCTACAAAGTTTGGTGAGAAAAAAAATTCTACGAATTTTGGTGAAAGCTCATCTTATTATGTCCCAAATACACTGTATTTAAAATATTTAACTTTTTACCATAGGACTTGTAGTTTTGCCGGAAATCGAGCTAAACCATTTTTTACCCTTAAAAACTGACCCCCTCCCACTTCCCGAATTCGGATCGCCCGTAATTTATTTTTCTTTTCATTTTTATCATATTTCTCTCTTTTTCTAATGGGTTTCATCCTACTGTTATTTTTTTTATTTCAAAAATTATCGAACTTTTTTTTTTTGTGGGTGGGCTGCGCTCGGCGCGCCTCCGCACCACTCCGTCCGGGGCGACTGAGGGGCTTAAGCACGCAACTCCCGCAACCCATCCGAAAACCACGTCGCCTTTGTCGTTGGGCCGACCACCGGAGCAGAGTTAACTTGTCATCAGTGGTCGGCCCGACGGAATACTCCCTACTTGGGGTACCCTCCCATCGACCGACGTCCCCCCCTTAGGGAGGACGTCGGTCTTTCCTCACGCGGTCGGCCTCTCGGCGGGTGACGGACTAATCCCCGGTCACGTCACCCGCGGCCTCGGCTAGGGCGGCATGAGGCGCAGGTAGTTGCTCCTACGCCGCCCCAGTCGCCGCCGGAAATTATCGACCCTGGTCTATAGAGTATAGATAATTTAAATAATTCCAATATTTATGGTCTAGTTTATTGCTAAACATAGTTTTGCAAGGATTATGCAAATATAGTTTTCAATGTTTTATAATCTATGTATTAACAAGTTTCCTTAAGTTATCCGGGACCAAGTTCTTCCATATAAATGGTAATGAAGTCGTTGGAATCTCGGTTTTTTACAGCGTGTTTTTCAATTTAAACATACTTTTATAGCACTTTGTAGCAGTTTTTTATTTTAAGTGAATGTCCTATAACGATTTTTTTTAGTTCTATATTTTTCGACGTATTTGTAAACTTAATACGTATTTTCTAAATGAGATCTATTACACATTTACGAATGATCTCGCCGTGTGGTGAGGAAGTCAGAATATAATTTGCCAATTCTTATTTGTTCGGGGCAATTGTTTTAGTGAGTATTCAGTTGCGTAGGTGACTTAATAGTCTTAAAAGTTTATTATTACACAGAATAAGATGGTTATTAGAAAGTGAAAAGAAAAAGAAAAGGTTAATTTTCCTTTTGTCATGGAGGAGTTACGTTCAATTATGGTAAGTATATGAGCCGAGAAGCTGAAGAAGAAGAAGCTATCGTGTTTTACGTATGGTAGCGGTGTAAGGGTATTATGATCGCTATAAATTCCTTTCCCGTAATTGTGCTGTGGTTTCGTGGACCTGTATATTCATATTTCATACTATAATAGGGAGCTCGCCCAATGACATATAGGGACAGTGTACAGTGGTACAATAAAGTTATTTTTATTTGTAAATAAAGCAGCGTTTATTCTTTTTATAATTTCTGCTTACAAAAATCAACAATATACCTCAACTCAATAATTGCACTACAAAACAGAGATAAACAATCATAATTAAACCTATTTACCTTTGATTTTATGAACCCCTTCCTTTGTTCCACTGTGCCTTAGGTCTGGGGTACAATGAAACAAGGTATGGGACACTTTGGAACACGTCCAGTATTCATACGACAAAATTATTATGTCACAGTGTCATGTGGATTTTCACTTCATCCGCTATAGCTTTTTCTTTTGGAAATATCGATGCAACGATGCAAGTACGTTTGACATTTTTTATTTCAGCAGCAGCACGCAAGCTATGTATGAGTTTTACAGCTTCTCGTATGTTAGCTTCGCTGTGAAGTAATCTATCACTTTTTGTGACGCGGTGTCGCGCCATTCTTGACTTCTTTAAAATCTCCAAAAAAAAAAATATTAAGTAAAATTAATGGGGTTCATTAGAACGGTGTTCCACTGTGCCCCGTTCCATAGTGCCCCTTACCATGGGCAAAGTTTCAAACAAGAAGTGGGCAAAGTTTAAAAACTGTTAGGTTGTGTTTTGAACTTTATACAAAGTTGTATCAAATCGATAAAATGATTAAGATTTATGAAAAAACAAATATTATTTACCTATTGGTTAACATTTTTACTAAAAACGTTTTCGTTTTTACGTTTTTGCTTTGAAAAGAAACCTCAACTTTTGAAGACAAAAAATAATATTTTCCTATTCACAGCACCATCACTGACACGCTTTTTTTTTTTATGGGTGGGCTATGGTAAGCGCACGCGCGGTCCTGTCCGTTCGGGGCGATGAAAGGACGGCGCGCGGGCCCATAACCCACCCGTACCCACGTCACCTCGTTGTTGGGCCGACCACCGGAGCAGATGTGACTTGTCATCAGTGATCGGCCCGACGGAATACCCTTTCGGGTAATCTCTCACCTCTCGACGTACTGGGACGTCGGTCACGCTGCCACATTTTACTATGTTCTCGCAAGGCGCGAGATGCGCTGAGATTGGTCGAAGCGGTATTGCGCGAATTAGTTTGAAATTCAAATTTTTATCAACATTGTTCTATAGTGCCCCGTGTACCACTGTTCCACAACTGTTCTACCTCAACTGCATTCTTTTCACACTGAACAGTGCAGATATAGTAGTGGTTAAAATACTGTCCTACCTAGCCAAGTGTCGTAGGTTGGATTCCCAGGACAAGATTTTGCGCGAAGCATAAATTATTATCTGAGGTCTGACTTGTAATTTGTGTCCGTTAATTGCATGTTGTTATAATATTAAAAAAAAAAATGCTCCACAATTTTCATAAATTTAAAACAAAATCTTTTAAACTTCAAACCGTCTTAAACTGACATCCATATGGGCAATACTAGACATATATTTCATCATCATCTCAGTCCACATAATTCTCGCTATTGAGCTCGGGCTTCTTCCACAATGGGAGGGAAATTGACCAACTATACCGCGCTGGTATGAAGTGTTGGCATAGGGTTTTATATCGATATTCCTTCTTCTACATAGATGTTATCTACATATCATATCCCTTAGTCGCCTTTTACAACACCCACGGGTAAGGGAGGGGGTAGTGAATTGTATTCTTACTCTGTCACCACACGGATAAACTATACACACATATGTTCGCAAAATATTAATTTATATTTTTAACCACCGACGCAAAAAGAGGGGTGTTAAAAGTTTGACGTCGAAGTCTGTCTGTCTGTGTGTGTGTGTATCTGTCTGTAGCATCGTAGCTCTCAAACGGATGGACCGATTTCGATTCAGTTTTGCAGTGGTTCTTAGCTATGTTTGGTTAATATCAGTCCAGCAGTGTAAGAGTGACCGTTAGAGTTAAGACCGTTAAGAGTTAGTCCGTCACCCGCCGAGAGGCCGACCGCATGAAGAAAGACCGACGTCCTCCCCGAGGGAGGGAGGACGTCGTTCGATGGGAGGGTACCCCACTAGGGGGTATTTCGTCGGGCCGACCACTGATGACAAGTAACCCTGCTCCGGTGGTCGGCCCAACGACGAAGGCGACGTGGTGTTCAGGTGGGTTGTGGGTGTGCGTGCTTACGCCTCTCTGTCGCCTCGGACGGAGTGGTGCGAGGAGTGCACCGACCGCAGCCCACCCCAAAAAAAAAAGCAGTGTAAGAGTATCAGTTCTTTTCCAAAATGATGTAATGGTGTATGATTACCCGATTAATTGCTTCATGCGTGCCAGTATAATCGTTAAATGATAATTAATTGATATTTCCTATTGAAGAGAACGTAATACTTTTTTTAATCCGGTAATGTAAGAAAGATTGCCTAAACACACATGGTTAAAATTGCTATAGTGGATGAGTTCTCATGAACTTTGTCCACGAGTGTGCAATTACTAATATGAATAAAATTCACATACACGCCCCATTATTTGCTCATCTTCCGTTCTATTCTACAGATGACTATACGAACCAAACTTCGCCAAGCGGGAAGAGTTATACAGTACTTTGTACATAAATGTATTATAAACTGGAAAGGATATATTAATGTTGAAATATTTGAATCACACTATTTCTTCTTCATTATTTAAATTCTTACTTTGTTACCGCCATTGGCCTGTACAGTTTATTTGAGACATACCCTTGTATAAACAACCTGTTGATTTAGGACATTTTATGCTGTCATATTTCGCAAAAAAAAAAAAGAAATCTGTCAAGGTCACATTCTCCATATCATTATTTACTTAAATCATCCCACGTATAAGAATTTAAAAATGTGAAAATGGTGATATTGAACTATTTTACACATATTATAGCGTTTATTTAATTTTTGACTGGCCAACGTTTCAAACACTTTACAGCGTACTTGGTTATGGAGCGGCGATAATTATAGGTCTCCGTAATAACGATGACTTGTTGGACGTGAGATATCTTAGCCCACTCGTGACCGTGAAAGCTTTAAATTATTCAAACCGTCGGGCTATCAAAAATCAAATACAAACGCGATAATATCTGTAAAATTGTTTTATTTACAATGTGTAATGTTCGCGTAAACCTCAGAAATGATTATGGTGATATTTATTTGAAAAATAAAAACATTATTAGTACCTTATCTAGTTACAAGTAACTCTTAGTACAAAACAGGGATGAGTTTTCCAAAACTTGCCCGACTGTTTGTAATTTTAAAGTAGAGAGTTACACGTAGGTACACCGCTTTTATGAGTTTTGTTGTTGGCTTTCGTTGAATGTGAGATCATTACTGAGCTATCGTTAGGTACGATTGACGATGGCATTTCCAGTATGGATATACGTTTGTGAGAAATCTGTTGGTGAAGTTATCGTTAATTTTCGCATTATTGGTGAACTTACCGTTATTTATGTTTTGAGAGTTCAATGTTCTTTGTATATTCCTTTATCTGCGACTATCGCGTGTTTAGATTAATATATGTTACTTCTAAATAAGTTAGTTCTAAATATATAATAAAAAAAACATAAAAAAAAAGTTATATCCTATCTAGAAGGGCATCACACTGGAGCTAAGACTATATGTTGTATACGTAATTGTATTCAAAAGATGGTAAAAAAATGACAGCCCTCTGAGTTTCTTGCTGGATCTTCTCAGCTTGTGGCCGCGTTTCCATCTGGTGGTAGATATTGTATTATATTCAAACGATGTATAAATTTGACAATATGTAAGTGCCCTCAAGGGGCCTATGCAGAATAAATGATTTGATTTGATATTTGATTTGCTGGTAAAGCAAATCAAATAATAAAAGGCGATGTGTGGTAGCACCACCCTGTTAACGGTCGCCTGTCTACTGCCACAGGCTTTTTTTTTTTTAGTGGTGGGCTGCGGTCGTCGCGCTCCTCGCACCACTCCGTCCGGGGCGACAGAGGGGCGTAAGGGTCCATTCAAGGTTCAAATCGACGGTTGAGTAGTAGTAATTTGTTACTGGACTTCATTCGCTGAGAGGCAGAGCTGGAAGCCCAACTTTCTGAGGGTCTTTGTATGTTGTGGGGTTTGGATGCCTTTTGTATCACCAAACCCCATTGCACACATTCACGCTCCCTTTACTTTTATTACTGTAGGTAGCGGCCTAGCAAAAGTCCCTGAACAGCAGTATCATTTACCATCAGGTGTACTGTTTGGACATTTGTCACCAACAACAATGATAGAAAAAAATATATTATAGAGTAAATGATTTCTGATACGCGAGTCTTACACATTGTAAATCAAACTGTTTTTGCGCGTTTTATCGGTTTTATATTTGATTTTTGATTGCCTAACGTTTCGAACACTTTACACTACAGCGTTCATGGTCAAAACAGTTTGTCTGTGACCATTAACGCTGTTCAAATGCAAACGCGATAAAATTCGTGAAAATAGTTTTATTTACAATATTATAGAGTTCTTAAAACTGCAACAAAAGGAAAAAAGGTTTGTAGAAAAGTTTTGTTTGATTAAAATAAAACGAGTACTTCTCAGGATGCCCGAAACAAGTGATAACTTAAACTAATCTAAGTTAAACTATTCAATATTGAAATTGTTAACTTGAGAAAAGCATAGGTTATTACTTAAATTTTATGTATATGATAAAGGAAAAGGTTATTTATTAATAAAATCTTCTATTGATTATAAAATTTACTTTATTCTTAGTTACAATACTTGAATATGTACATTAGAATGTAGTGTATACCTACCGCTGCCGTATGTGTGAGAGAAAGTGAAGCCATACACACTAGCGCCGTAACGCGTTACATAACGAAGCGGTTGACCCTTCTATAAGAAATTATCACTTCAAAAAGTCAAATGTTTTAATAGCTCTTAATAAATGTCTGAAGTAGTCACACTCGGTGTTTTGTGCGACCTCAAACAGGTAGTGTACGACGGGTATAATGGTCTACGAAACCGAAATTAGTAGATTGTCTCTTAATACTCATTGTGCTTTCACGAATATTTGCTTCTAAGTATTCGTATCGTTATCCAGACCAATTTATATGAGATTTGGAGTAGCACCTCCATCGGACGATATGGGAACTGCTATAAATCACATACAATTTGTTCTCCATAACAATACGAATACTTAGTGATGGACTTAGGCTTGATGCCGCCCTAGGACCTGTTTAGCGCGCCGCCCTTAATATCAGAATAAATTTTATTAATTTCGATAATTTTTATTTCAAATTTAAAATAGCTTTATTTCGTTAGAATATAATATTCAATTATAACTAATAAATATTACAGATACATACGTAATAAACATTAGACATTTATTTTTTTTATATATAATCAATTTAAAAATTTCTTAATTTTGGCTTTCAGTAAAAAATTCGTTTTTCTGATTGTCTTTAGTTTTTATTGTGTCTGAAATTTTAGCATTTCGAAAATTTTGCCGCCCCTCAAATCATGCCGCCCTAGGCCCGGGCCTCGCGGGCCTAGGCGTAACTCCATTACTGCGAATACTTTGTCGCAAATATTCATGTTAAACCTACAGTAAATACTTATAATGAGCTGTACGGTGTACATGGCGCTCTACGGTGATGCTACGGTGAGCTACGCTATTCGCAGCGACTCGTCACGAACACTGTCCTTTTTTCTATATCCCCTCGACGTTTGCATGTAGTGACGGCGTAATAATATAATGCACTACTCCCTATCCTACCCGTATGTGTCGTAAAAGGTCCCTAGCCGAGGCCGCGGGTGACTGGACCGGGGAGTTAGTCCGTCATCCGCTGAGTGACTGACCGCGCGAGGTCCTACCTACGTCCTGCCCGAAGGGAGGACGTCGGTCGAGGAGAGGGTACTCCTCAGGGGGTATTATGTCGGGCCGACCACTGACGTCAAGTCACCTGCTCCGGTGGTCGGCCCAACGACGAAGGAACGTGTCACGGGTGGGTTTACGGGTGTGCGTGCTTACGTCCCTCTGTCGCCCCGGATGGAGTAGAGCGAGGAGTGCGCCGACTGTAACCCACCCTACCAAAAAAAAAGGTGTCGCAAAAGGTGACTAAGGAAAATAATGCGTAGCATATAATTTTCTAGTGGTAGGACCACACTGTTGACAGTCGTCTGTCTACAGCCGCGGGCCGGTCCGTCCGGGGTAGTACTACACTCTCGCAGAAAATTGACGGCTACTACTGGGAAGTAGTAGCAATTTGTTAGTGCGCTTCGTTCGGTGAGCGAGAGAGCCGGCAGCCCAACTTTCTGAGAGTATTTGCGTGTGGTAGATTTCAATGATGATTTTAGTATCACCGAACCTCATTATATGTATTTATACTCCCTTCACTTTCTTCGCGGTAGGCAGCGGCCTAGCAAAAGTCCATGAGCGGCAGCAACACTTACCATCAGGTGTACCGTTTGCTCATCTGCCACGGTTTTCAATAAAAAAAATATAATATCTATGCAAGAGAAATAATACTCGAAAGAAAATCTATCCCAATGTATCTGACCAACGTAGTATAGTAGGTCTCTCTTCTACTGTGATGGAGGCTCGAGCCTAGCAGTGGGCCGTATATGATCTGAAATGATGATGATCCCCATGATTTCGCTAATAGATACTGTGAAACGGATATGCACGGTAAAGATACAAGAAAAAGTTGAATTTATACCAATAAATAAAATTGGAGTGTCTGTTTGTAATGTCAAAATAATAGGCTTTTTTCATGCTCACACGGTTATTTGCACTACACCTATGCCTAAAATAACGATTAAAAAATTTTTGTCTGTCTGTCTGTCTGTTTATTCCGGGTAATCTTCAAAACGGCTGGACCGATTTCAAAAATTCTTTCACCAATGGAAAGCTATAATATCAGGGCGTAAACTAAGCTGTATTTTATCCCGGTATTCCCACGGGAACGGAAACTACGCGGGTAAAACAACTAAAACCGAAGCGAAGCGAGGGCGGATTGCTAGTATAGAATAATATTGTTATTTTTAAAAAGACAATACCTTGCACTAAAGAAATAATCTTTCTGTTGTGGGGGAATTTTACAAACATATAATTAAAGAAAGAAGAAAGAAAAAAAGAAAAATATTTATTTTGTGCCACAGAGTAGAGACGTTAGGAACACATAGAAAAAAAAAACCTTACAATAAATGAAACACACAAAAAATCGATAAACTAAATAAGGAGACATAATAATTATGATCGAATGACCGTCTCAGCTGCGGCAGAAAAAAGGATAACTGCTCAGCAATTGTTGTGATGTCAATGTAATACCACAACGCTGATTTTCAGCAGTGTCCCTTTTTTACTCTTCAGACGTCAGACATCAAAGCCACCAAGTGATGGCGCATTTGAAAGAGAATAACAAAAAGGAAAAAATTGGCATAACATAAAAATTAAATATATATATATATGTAAAAAAGAGAAAAAAGTCTCATCTTTACATACATACTTACACAATTAACGACAGTACAGTTACACTAAAAAAGACGGCTTAGTCTACAAACACAATTATACTTGTTTATCGCTCAATGTAAATAGGGCAACACTAGCCATCATATCAACCATAAATTATAAAGCATTATATAAGTACATATCAACAGAGAAATAGGTAGGTACATACTTTCGCATTGCAGCTGAATTCCATCAATGCTAATATAAAAAGAAGAATACATAATTAGCAATATTAAAAGATAGGTAAAAGAATAGACGAACAGGAGTGTATAAGATAAATAATATACGTATATATTAACAAACACAAACTACATCCGGACTCAGAACAACAATTTGTGGCTCGCACAAATTATTGTCCTGCGTGGGATTCGAACCCAGGATACTGACGCGATAGGAAGGTATCTTAATCACCACGCCATCTGTGGAGTCATATTAATACAATTAACGGAAACGATTTGTTATTTTGAGAATAGTTATTGCATCCAGATTCAAAAGGGTTACTGGTGAATGGCTTAAAAAACTCTCTGCTCGGATATCGAACTATAAATTTTATTAATTACACTAATTCACTATATGTCAGGTAGAGATTAGTTAAAAAAGCGTAGGGTGCTCAATTTACGAAAACGTGGCACAAAGCGCACCACGCTTTTTTCACAATAATATTAATATATTTCGTTCATTATTATTTTCTGCCTATATTGAAAATTATTTTACACTTTTTAGTTGAAAGCGTGTTTTTTAGTTTATTTAAAGTATATTTATTTTCACTTTTTAGTGAATAGCCACCGGAATGTAATTAATATGCGTATTAGATTTGTCGGTACATCGATGTCCCACCTCCAAATAACCAACCCCAAAAAAAAAAAGCGGATTATTGCATTGTCATCGGTCTTTGATAGGTGTGCAAAGTTTAAAGAAAATCTGATCGCTCAAAATAGGGCAAAATCGAGCTCAAAGAGTTTGATTACAAGCAAGCATACATACAGGTGAAAGCAATAAAAGCGTGTTAATAAAACACCATATTCCTACGTTACTTATCATAATAATTCATTTAAATAAAACGCATACCACACACCAAACAGTCATGATATCTACAATTTGAACGCACACATTCCTGTTGTATCCTCGCAAACAGCCCGCCGCGTCAGCCGGACATCCGGTCTGCGTCCCCCCTCCCCTAACTTCCGGCGTCCTAGCACACTCCCCCTCCTACCCCCATACTTCCGCCGCTGACGTCACAATTAATCTTGCGACGATCTTCCGGTGTGGATGTTTTTCAGCTTTATGCGTTAGCTAGGCCGTTTAATGCAAAGATTGAGGTTCTAGGGGATTATTCTACTCGTATTGTAAAGAGACTGAGCTTATTTATTATTTCATTTAGAAGCTTTTTGTCTTATAAAAATTAGTAGGATTCAAATCATTATATATGTAAATCTTCTGTTCGTGTGTTTGTAATTGAACTCCTTCTAAACGGCTGGACCGATGTTGATGAAATTTTTTGTGTGTGTTCAAGGGTATTCGAGAATGATTTAGATTAATAAATTGGTTTATGGCGTCGCGTAATAGGCCGGTAGATGGCGCTGCTGTCGATTTCAAGGAGATTTTATTCGAACAGAACAACTTCTGCTGAGTTAGCTAGTCTTTATACAGAATATATCAGGTTATGGGGCAACTGTTCGAGTATGTTGTAGTTTACCGGCCATAGATCGTAATTAAAATGTATATTACACAAAAAACAATATAACATAAAAGTTATAGTGATTTCAAAAATGTGTGTCTAACAGTCTACGCCTTAAATGTTACGTATTATGTAGGCATGGATAGACAGGATACATGTAAAGCTTCGACGCTATAATTTCATTCATACATACCTAGAATTGCGCAAACGCTTCAACGGTACCGTAGGTACAAACGTGACTGGGCGACGGTCATCGGCCGATCAGCTGATTTAAAGCGAAGTTCGTTTTGCTTATGCGAACGTAATCATTGATTTTTCAATTCCTATTGAACATTTAACAAAGTACGAATATGTTGCAGATTAAGCATCACTGACTTTATCAGTCATTTCAATCAGATTTAAACGAAAAAACAATGACAAAATTGAAAACTTTATATGTCTCTAATTCATTAACGAATCGATATTTTTCCTTCAAATTTTTTTTATGGGTTCCTACCAACATTGCCTATCTCCAGTTGCTCCATAACCTGATACATTCTGTATATAAATTTCATGTGTACCTACGTGTGTATGTCGCTGAACTCCTCCTAAACAGCTGGACCGATGTTGATGAAATTTTTTGTGTGTGTTCAAAGGGATTCGAGAATGGTTTAGATTCACAATTGGACCTGATAGGTGGCGCTGCCTAGATTTCAAGGAGAAGTCCTTTTATTTTATTTGAACAGAACAATGACTGGTCAGTCAATGTTGGGTCAGCTAGTTATAGCTATAAGTATTATTATCTAGATCAGTTTTTTATCAAATCAAGTATTCATCATTATTCTCATATACGTTACACTATTGGGCTTGAGCGGAATGATACGGCAATTGAT
The DNA here is from genome assembly GCA_032191425.1 of Lymantria dispar. Classification (NCBI taxonomy): domain Eukaryota; kingdom Metazoa; phylum Arthropoda; class Insecta; order Lepidoptera; family Erebidae; genus Lymantria; species Lymantria dispar. The sequence continues at coordinate 4,280,063 of CM063442.1, read as the reverse complement.
CTAACACACTGGTCAAAGGGATTGATACAGATACAGGGTTTTATTTAGATTTTCCGTCTTTTGCATAGATGTTGTATGTATATTACAATCCCTTGGTCGTCTTTTACGACACCCATAGCCAAGAAAACGGATGGTGAATTGTATTATTAATCCGTCAGCGCACGGAATAGTATTCAGTTTGAAATTATTAAAACAAGATATGTATTTGCTTATTAAAAGGTACATTTAGTAAAATCATTAAACAATAGTTGTTTCTTTGGATATATTAAACTTGAAAAGTGTCAATCTAATTGCAAAAATGTTCGTGTGGTGACGAAATAAGAATATAATTCATCATTCCCTATCTTATCCGTGGATGTCGTAAAAGACGACTGAGGGATTATAATATGCATACAACATCTATGTAAGAGAAGGTAAACTCGAAACAAAACCCTATGCCAATTCATCTGATTAGCGTGGTGTAGTAGATTAATCTCCCTGCCATAGTGGAGGAGGCCCGAGCACAACAGAGGAACGTGTATGGGCTGACATGATGATAATGTGTTTGCGTATTATAAAAGTTACATTTAGTAAAACCATTAAACTATATTTGTTTCTTTGGATATAATAATATTGAAATTTTTGAAATCAAATTGACAGCTGATTTCAAAAATTGATTACCCGCTAAGCTTATTAATGAAATTTTATTTAGACTATTAAAACCGTTATTCATCTAAAAATTGTATTACTATTTTAATGACTACTGTTTTTGAACTTGCAATTCTACCAATGGGAGGATGATTGACCAACTATACCACGCCGACCAGAAAGCGTGGGTTTTATTTCGATTTTTGCCCTTGCATCGATGCTATCTGCATAACACAACATTAAGCGTTTTTACTATAACTACGTGCAAGAAAGTGGTAATCAGTTGAATTCTTAATCTAGAATATGGTAGCCTATCTAAAGACTAAGTTGTATACTATTTTTAGTCGACCATTATGTAGAAGAAAGGTGCTAAAAATTGATTGTGTGGTTTTATGAAACCACGGTAAAAGTGAAACGTTTTTTGGATTACAAAAAAGTAGCAACATTTACATTAAACACTGATAAAAACAAATAAATATCTTGGAGCATTGGCACAAATGAGTAATAGTCTACACTACACGGTCAGCTGATGCGAACGCCGCCATATTGGCCTCGGCTGCTCTGTTGAGCGCCTTTCAATTTATCCTTACTCCACGGCCGACCGTCACGCGACATGCAATAAATGGACGAAAATATTTAAGGCGATGTACGATGACGAAAAGTTTCACTTTAATAAAATGATTCTTGTATTGCGAAGGACTTACATATAATTAACGAACACAAATTAAATCTAGATTCAGAATAACAATTTGTGTATAGCACAGGGTATTTATTGTCCAGCCAATTAAAAAGCAATGCCTAAATGAATTTACACGCAGTGACATGGATATTTACATGGAGCGAGATTAAATACTGCAGTAGACGATAACTCGAAACAGTTGGCTCTCGTCCAATTACACCAAATGTGGAAAACATTCTGAAAGGTTTTTCTTGTTAGGCTCAATTGCTTGAATAAGAAAGACGAAACACAGACAAAGATGTGGGCGAACGCTTCTTATTTATTAATATGTTTTTCTACCTAAAACTGTTAGTGCTCAAGACAAAATTCAATATGATTGCAATGCTATTTAATATAGCACAGCAAAAGCTAATAATTTAGAGTGTGCAAGTATTTCATATGGTGATGGAGTAAGAATTTTATCGGACGACTAGCAACTCGCCCTCGTTTCGCTTTGATTTCAGTCGCCTTTGTTCCCGTTTCCGAGGGAATACTGAGATAAAATATAGCCTATGTTACTCCCTGACATTATAGCTTTCCATTGGTGAAAGAATTTTTGAAATCGGTCCAGTCGTTTAGGAGCCTATTCAATACAAACAAAGAAACAAATATTTCGTCTTTATAATATTAGTATAGATTAAGATATATAAGTATCATCATCATCTCAACTTATACAGGTCCCAGTGTTGGACTTGAGTCTCCTCCATAATAGGAGGGAAATTTATCTACTTTATCACGCTGAACATATGGGTTATTATAGGGTTTTTTCGAGTTTTACTTCTCTTGCATAGATGTTATATGCATATTTAAGCCCTTAGTCGTCTTTTACGACATGTACTGGCCAGTTTGGTGGTGGTGAATTCTATACTTACTCCGTTACCACACAACGAAGATATAAGTATTCAGCAGATTGCAATATAAGGTTAATTTGTATTAAAACAAATATGGCAATCCGTCTTAAATTTCGGGTTTAATAAAAATTGTATACCTTCTATAATATAAAAATGAATCGCTGAATGTGTTGCTAAGCGTAAATCTCGAGAACAGCTGATTGGATAATTCGTTTTTTAGAATATTCCTTGAAGTACGAGGGTGATTCTTACGCATCGGAAAAATTCACAACTTGTCTAAAAAGGTCTAAAAATAACTCTTTTCTATACTCACATACAAACGATTCGTAATAATATTTAAAAGTCAATTTGAACTTTAATACGATACCATAAAGTTCAATTGAGTGACATTAGTATCGTATATATATTGATGTCAAACACAAAATTTTAGATGTTTAATAATTATTATTTTTTGCCATAGTGTAATTCTTGACTTATTAATTTTCTTTTTTCTTTTTTTATCCTACTACCTGATCCGGCGTCCCGAATAGCAGAATGCAAAAAATTAAAGAAGACTGTTAGGCGGTACGAAGTTCGCCGGGTGAGCTAGTCCATACTAATATTATAAATGCGAAAGTAAGGATGTTTGTTTGTTTGTTACGCTTTCACGCTTATACCACCGAACCGATTTAAAAAATTCTTTCACCAACGGAAAGCTATAATATTAGGGAGTAACATAGGCTATATTTTATCCCGGTATTCCCACGGGCACGGGAACTACGCGGGTGGGCGACTGAAACCGAAGCGAGGGCGGGTTGCTAGTTATATAATAGTTAGACATTACAGACAAAATGTCTGTAATAACGATTACTTGTTGGACGTGAGACACCTTAGTCCGCCCGTGACCATGAATGCTGCAAAGTGTTCGAAACGTCGGACAATCATAAATCAAATACAAACGCGATATAATCCGTAAAAGTAGTTTTATTTACAATGTGTAGTGCTCGCGTAAACATCAGATATCAAAATTGTACATTTGTAAAGTCCTCGGAGTCAAAAAAGTTTGCCACTCAGAACGACCAAGTGCCACTTGCACGTGGCATCCAAAAGTTTCCTGCAATTTTAATATGTCGTCAGTCCACCTAGTGGTAATAATAATGATTATTAGTATTTTTATTAATCTTAGTCGTCCGTTATGTTGTCCGCAAGCAACACAAGTAGTATTCGTAGCCACCAATGCAGCAACCATCTACCACTATAAAATTACTTATCATCTCAGCCCATATAAGTCCCACTGTTGGGCTCGGACCTCCTCCTTTATGTGAGTGATTTCGAAATAGTAGCTCTAGCTCATACTATACCATGCTGGTCAGACGGGTTGACATAGGGTTTTATTTCGAGTATCCCTTCTATTGCATTAATGTTATTTGCATATTATATCCCTTAGTCATTTTTTACGACACCCACGGGCAAGAGAATGAGTGGTGAATTGTATTCTTACTCCGTCACCACACGGATAAAAAAAATCCTATCTATAACCATTATCGGCTATATTTGTTATACAAGACCATAGTTCTAATTAACAAAAAAAGTATTTCGCATTAAATCGATTCAGACAATGGCCAGCCTCCCCTTTTCCTGCGTCTTATCCGCTGAATTTAGTATCAATATTACCCGCGCCACCCCAGACTGATCACTTTTCCTTATCTCCCCCAATTTCCCATCATTAATTTTTCGCCCCGTCGTCCTCTTGAACATTTCCTATAGACGATTGATTGTGTCCAATCAGACACGATGACAGTCATTAATTTAGTGTTCATAAGTTTCTATTGTTATTACTGTTTTCATATTTTGTTGTGATAAATATTTTATCTTTATATATTATATATACTAGCTAACCCAACAGACATTGTTCTTTTTAAATAAGCGCCACCTATAGAGTCCAATTGTGAATCTAAACCATTCTCGAATCCCCTTAAACACACACAATAAATTTCATCAACATCGGTCCTGCCGTTTAGGAGGAGTTTATTGACATACAAAGGTACATAAGAAATTTATAAATAAAGATATATCAATGCAAGAGGTGCAAAGCTCAAAACAAAACCCTATACCAACCTGTCTGACTAACATGGTATAGTAGGTCAATTTCTCTCCCATAGCGGAGGAGGTCCGAGCCCAGCAGTGGGACATGAACAAGCTAGACGAAGGTCTGCCGATGATAATCAAATTTATTAAAAACAAATAAACAAATCCAACTAAGTTCTTACCCGATGATAATCAAATTTATTAAAAACAAACAAATCCAACTAAGTTCTCGACCGAGAGGTTGACCGCGTGAGGAAAGGCCAACGTCCTCCGCGCCGACCGCAGCCCATCCTAAAAAAAAAGCACAATATTATTATATTTAACAGCATGGCTGACAACATGCACAATATACTCCAAAACAAATGCAAATAATGTCTGAAGTGCTACAGATTTTCACTAACAAAGCTAAACAGCAGTCCCGAGACGTTTTAAACATAATTAAATTATGAACAGATGCGTCGAATACGCGATGTTTAGTAGAGTTTCATAATGTTAATATTCCTACTGAATAATAATCAGAATCATTTATTTTTCAAATATAGATAAACGCAATTAATGTTAATACATTTTCGTGTGGTGATGGAGTAAGAATACAATTCACCACTCCCTATCTTGCCACTGGGGTTTTTTTTATTGCAAGCAGTGGCAAACGAGCAAACAGTACACCTGATGGTAAGTGTTGCTGCCGTTCATGGACCTTTACAAGGCCGCTGCCTACCGTGAAGAAAGTGAAGGGAGTGTGAATGCTTGCAATGAGGCTCGGTGATATCAAAGACACCACCAAAACCCTCCACATGCAAACATCCTCAGAAAGTTGGGCTTCTGGCTCTCTCGTTCATCGAACGAAGCGCAGTAACAAATTGCTACTACTCAGACGTCGATTTTCTGCGAGAGCGTGGTACTACACTGGACGGACCGGCCCGCGGCTGTAGACAGATAACTGTCGACAGTGTGGTCCTACTATAATAGCATAGGTATCGTAAAAGATGAACTTAGGAATACAATATGCATATAACATCTATGAAAGAGATAAAAAACTCTAAACCAGTGGTAGGTCAATTTCCTTTCTATAGTAGACTAATTTTCTCCTATAGTGAAGGAGGTCCGAGCTCAACAGTGGGATGTATATGGGCTGAAACGATGATGATGATGATAATTAGGAGGATTATGTTGCGCTTTGAAGATATACAAAATTTAATACATTTATATCATTCATCACCGTTTCAGCTCATATACATCCCATTGTTGGGCTCGAGCCTCCTCCACAATAGGATGGAAATTGACCAACTACACCACGCTTGTCAGAAGTGGAGGTTGAGGGTTTTATTTTGAGGATTCCTTCTCTTACATAGATATTATAGGCCTATCGTATCCCTTGGCTGTCTTTTATGACACCCACGGTCGAGATAGGGGGTGGAGAATTGTATTTTTACTCCGTGATTACACAAAACTGTCCTCCATTTTAAGTTAATAATGGATTACCGCTATGTATTGCCTAACTCAATCACTTATCGAAATAAGAATTATTTAATTATTATAACCATCCAGAATTTTGTCGTACACTGCTCTACATAGCCTACTCCACAAATGACGAGCCGTGTAGCGTTTACGGCAGTTACATTCCCAGTTTCTAAGTGAAACCTTTAGCCGGTTTTACGACTCCTGGTAGATAAGAGGTCATGACATAACCATATTAGAAATATTTATAACAAGCGACCCGTCCTCGCTTCGATTTCAGTCGCCTTACCCGCGTAGTTCCCGTTCCCGTGGGAATACTGAGATAAAATATAGCCTATGTTACTCCCTGACATTATAGTTTTCCATTGGAGAAAGAATTGTTTAAATCTGTTCGGTGGTCCAAGCGTGATAGTGTAACAAATAAACTTACTTTCGCATTTATAATATTAGTAAGGAAGTTAGGATATTTAAAAAAATTCTTATTGGTAAGTAAGGGTTATGACGTAGCCATTTAAGAAATATTTCTTATACCTATTGCAAATCAAAAGCATTTTATTAATATGCCGCGTTATTCCTTTCAAGGAGTAGTCTTCATAGAAATAACGAGCATAAAACGTCTAAAATATACACTTGATTCTTTGCCAATGTAACAAGAGTGTATATTTAATACGTATTGCTACTATTTACTGTATACAACCTTCTAGACAAATAAATATCCCACTAGCCAGCCAAAAGTGTTTCGTTAAGAATTAATAAATTTACACACTGAAAGAACTGGTATTAATATAGCTTCTAAAATGCTGTACTGTCTTAAAGTTGTTGAAAAGAAAAGCGTTCACTTTTGGCAATGTTGCCAGAAGTATTTATGACCATTACGGGGAAAGTTTTCTTAACTGTATATTTTTATGTAAGTGTAAGCTTAATTATAACTTTCTAATGAAAATATAATAAGATTTATTGTAGGTGTTTTTAATAATAATCATTTTTAATCATCAGCCCGTAGACGAGGGAGCCAATGGGGACGATGAAGCGTCGCTTACATCGAAAGATTTTTACGATTTTAAGATGTCATCAGCCATAATGATTATTAGTAATTAATTTTTATAGTCTCCCCTCTCAACTCAAACTATTGTCATAACTTTTGTAATTTGTACTATTAAAAAAGAGAACATATTGAATCTAAATCGGCTTGAGTGAGTTTCGCAACAGTATTTGACTACAAATATTTGTTTGCTTGACATAATTTTCATTTTTTTTTTAAGTTTGACGTCGACTTTTGACGCGAATGTCAAAATGTCATGTAGCGCTTTTATATTTTTTTCATTATTTTAGTGTTTTACGGTGTTATATTGAATAATTTTGTTGAAATTTTATGTAATATAATGTTGATAAAATGGTGAAATATAGTGAATATGATATAATAGCGAATTACGTGCATTTTCACATTCTGCCAAATTTCCCAGAAGAAGCTTGTTTTGGCTATCAACACCAAATCAGTGCTAACGACGGACTACTTACGAAGATTAAAGACGCGAATAAATAATATAATAACTCGACATTGGCACTAATAGCTCATATTATTGCAGGTCATTGCCATTAATCAAGAAGAAGAAGAAGAAGTTTGACGTCGATGTCTGTCTATCTTTGTGTGTGTGTGTGTGTTTGTCTGTGTCATCGTAGCTGTCAAACGGATGACCGAATTCGATGCGGTTTTTTCATTGAAAGCCAGTTTCCTTGCGGTGGTTATGTTTGGTTAATATCGGTCCAATAGTATAAGAATATCAGCTCTTTTTCAAAATGATGCAATGGCGTAGGATTATTCGATTAAGTGCTTCACGCGTACCATTATAGTCAATTGATAATTTCAGTTGAAGAGAAATTAATACTTTTTTTTAATTATATTAGTTTGTGCCGGTTTTCAAAATTTTCAAATTTAGTAAGGTTAAACATAATAAGGTTTATTAGAAGTATTTTTATTAATTATTTTCATCCATCAGCCCGTAGACGAAGGAGCCACTCAGAACAATGAAGCGCCGCCCTGCGAAAGATTTCTTGCAATTTTAAGATGTCGTCAGTTATAATGATTATTAGTAATTAATTTTTGTAGTCTTCCCTCTCAACTCATAAACTATTGTCATAACTTTTGTAATAAGTACTATTAAAAAAGAGAACATATTGAGTCCAAATCGGCATGAACGAGTTTCGCGACAGTATTTGGCTACAAATATTTTTTTGCTTGTCATAATTTTCGCCGTAACATGTTTTTTTTTTAAGTTTGACGTCGATATCTGTCTGTCTTTGTGTGTGTGTCCGTGCCATCGTAGCTCTCAAACGGATGGACCTGGAATTTGATGTGGCTTTTTTCAATTGAAAGCCAGTTTCCTAGTGGTGGTTCCTAGTTATATTTAGTTAATATCGGTCGAGCAGCGTAGGAGTATCAGCTCCAAAATGATGTAATGGTGTATAATTCGGGTGACGTGACCGGGGAATTAGTCCGTCACCCGCAGACCGACCGCGTGAGGAAAGACCGACGTCCTCCCCGAGGGGGGGACGTCGGTCGATGGGAGGGTACCCCAAATAGGGGGTATTCCGTTGGGCCGGCTACTGACGTCAAGTCATCCTGCTCCGGTGGTCGGCCCATCGACGAAGGCAACGTGCATCGTGGGTGTGCGTGCTTACGCCCCTCTGTCACCCCGGATGGAGTGGTGCGAGGAGCGCGTCGACCGCAACCCATCCCAAAAAAAAAACAAAAAAAAAAAGGTATATAATTACTTGATTAAGTACTTTACGCGTGCATAATCGTTAAATGACAATTAATTGATAATTCCTGTTGAAAAAAAACGTAATATTTTTTTTTTATTTTTAACTTATAAGTATCGGAGTTTTCAAAACTATCAATTTTACTTATAGATATATTTCAAATCATTCAGTTATCTCTTAGTCCACTCCATAAAGTAAAATAATATACCGGTTCAGCGTTAAGAACTTTTACTTAATATATTCCTAATCGCTTCAAAGCGATTACATTTGCAACCGCTTAGAAGAAATTGTGTTAACTAAAGCGGTGGGAAAAAAGCTGAATGTTCCTATCAAGACCCATCTGACATTCCTATTTCCAATCATTTAGAGACGATTGTTTCTGTAATTGCGTTTGCAAGTGTGTTATCTCCCTAACGTTGGAAACGAAAAACACGCTTGTCAAACTGTCCACTGGACCGATGGTGGTTCGTGACACACGGATATATACAATGAACAATCATTATTTTAGGAATATTTGCCCGATTATTCTAGGAATATATAGTAGTATTCCGTGTGGTGACGGAGTAAGAATACAATTCACTAACCGCTATCTTACCTGTGGTTATCGTAAAAGACAACTAATATGCATACAACATTTACTCAAGACTTGAAACCAACCCGTCTGACCAGCGTACGTCGATTTCCTTTCTTTGGGAAAGAGGCTTGAGTTCAACAGTGGGTCATATATGAGCTGAAGTGATAATTGGAATAGCAGTAGTAAACATAAAAAAAATCCTTATTAATATTATAAATGCGAAAGTAAGTTTGTTCGTTTGTTTGTTTGTTACGCCTTCACGCTTAAACCACCGAGCCTATTTCAAAAATTCTTTCACTAATGGAAAGCTATAAAATCAGGGAGTAACATAGGCTATATTTTATCTCGGTGTTCCTACGGCAATGGGAACTACGTGGGTAAGGCGACTGAAACCGAAACGAAGCGAGGGCGGGTTGCTAGTACTATATAAACAAAAAGATTTGTCTTGATTTTCCGGATAGCTTATGAAATAATCATTGGGTTTAGGAATGGTTTTATGTAGGAAAGGATTAGGAAAGAATCTAAGAAATAATTTCAATTTTAACCCCGTATCTCCATAAAATATGCGAGCGAAATCTTAGGCATTTGACAGATTTTAAAAATTCTTTTACCGATGGAAAGCTACATTATCAGCGAGTAACTATACTTTAGCCCTATATTACCACGAAAAGCACAGGAATTTGATAGTAGATAATAAAGTTAAATAAGTAAATATAAGTTATATGTTATGTTGTCCTATACCGTATGTCACACTTGGCAGTAACACGTAGCATGTACGTGACAGCTTCCGTGACGTCACAGGCGATATTTTCTAAACCTACCCGTTACTGTTTGCTTTTCTGGTGCCAAACTGACTGGTATTTCATTCATATATGCTATTGTATCTAAATGCTTGAAACCTCGGACTAACTGATTTCATAGATGGCGTTGTAATTAAGATACCGATCTACGCAGCCAGTGGGTTCGATTCTAATGCAGTAGGGACATGTCTTTGTGTGATCCACAAATTGTTGTTTTGAGTTTGGGTGTAATTTGTGTCCATTAAATTATATGTTTGCGTCGTATATATCATACAAGCAATCCGCTTCGTTTTGGTTTCAGTTGTCTTGCCTCCGCATTTTGAATCTCCAATATTTTCTAAAATATTATGATAACTGACTGTAATCCATGAGATCTCAATAAGGGATCCATGAGGGTTGGATTGCCGGACCGGGCAAAATTTTATAAGGGTTTCTTAAGAGGATAAATAGCTTAAGTTATTCTTTACATGTGCAGGTACCTAATTGTAAAATATTATTAAAATCGGTCCAGCCGTTTGGAAGTTTACCCGAGACAGACAAAAAAATAAACTCTCATCATCAACATCTTAGCTCATAACGTCCCACTGTTGGGCTCGGGCCTCCTTCAGACAGACGAGAAGGGAGTATACGGCTCCATAGTGCTTGGCAGTCGTCCCCTCACGATCGGCCTCCGTGCGGGTGGCGAACTAATTACTGAAAAGGGTGTTCCTTTACCCAAATGCCCAAAGGAAGTTAGGAAGTAACAAAGCATATACCTACCCGTAACCACAAGGAAAATATAAAATACTGAAAAGAAAATAACATTGTATTTCTAAAAAGTTTTCCAAGTTGAAAGTACTGTATATACAGAATAGAAATGTTTGACGTGAGGAACTAGCAGACACGTAGACCGCGTTACATGGCTATGCGCTCACGTCTCTACACGGCCAAGAATTTATGGCTGCAGCTACCAACGTTACTGGCACTGCAACGGTGTTTATTGGTGCAATAAGTTGTTTGATGTTCGTAGATATTTCTTCTAAGATGTTTTGTACTATAATGTTCGTTGACCAAATTCATACATCATTGACAAAACTATCTACATTTCTGATGTTTATGTGACTTTTTACACATAGAAAATTATCGGTTCTTCCGCGATCATAAATGCTGATTAGTGTTAGGATAGTAAAAAAGGGAAGCCGTCGCTCAGTACGACTTGTAGATGTGAAACGTGGGAATTATTTTGCACAAGTATATACATGTATAAAAGAACAGATTACGACAGGAATTAATATAGCATAAAGTATTAATAAAATATTATGATTTTTTTTTCCAGAAAACAATGATTTTAATTCAATAAATATTTATTTTCATTAGTATACACTCTAAGTATGGGAGCTCAGTGCGGCGAGAGAGATAGCGCACAGGCGCTTGCGCACAAAATCGGGTCGCTCTGTCTCATTCGCACACTACTACCTATGTATGTACATATATATACCTACTACAACAATCAGATTTACTCTCGCATATTCCGTCATATAGCGCGACGTCGTAACGCCACGAGCTGTTTACGCCACGCCAACGATCAGGTTCATCCTCGCCTATAGATGTTTCACATCAAAAATCATCTTCATTTCAACTCATACACGTCTCACTGTAGAGCTCGAGCCTGCTCCACAATAGGAGGAAAATTGTTCTACTTTACCATGTTGGTCAGATGTGTTGGTATATCGTTTCGTTTCAAATTTTTCTTCTCTTTGATAGAACATCTATACATATAGTTATTTTTAATCCCGACGACACATACGGGCAAGAGAGGGGCTTCGGCTTTGGGTTTTTGCTAATGGGTTTTTTTTTTAGGGATGGACTACGGTCGGCGCACCCGTAGCCCAGCTCTGTCCGGGGTGACAGAGGGGTGTAAGCACGCACACCCGTGACACGTCACCTTCGCCATTGGGCCGACCACCGGTGCAGGGTGACTTGTCATCAGTGGTTAGCCTGACATATTATATGTTCTAATGGTTTTTACAATATTCACGGGTATAAAGGGGTGGTGAGATGTATTTTTGATCTGTCACCATACAGATATATATATGCCTTAAATCCCTTTTGTGTTTTATCTATATTTTTTCATTTATTTCGGTTTTAGTCGTTTTACCCGCGTAGTTCCCGTTGCCGTGGGAATACCAGGATTAAATATAGCCTAGTTTACTCCCTGATATTATAGCTTGCCATTGGTGAAAGAATTTTTGAAATCGGTCCAGCCGTTTTGAAGATTACCCGGAACAAACAGACAGACAGACAGACAGACAAAAATTTTTTAATTGCTATTTTAGGCATAGGTATCGTGCAAATAACCGTGTGAGCATGAAAAAAGCCTATTATTTTGACATTACAAACAGACACTCCAATTTTATTTATTGGTATAGATATAGTGTGGTAAAGTTATAAGAAGAAAATTTAGCACGCCCTCTCTTTCTCGTGGTTATTGTAAAAGAGGTCTAAAGGATTTTAATATTCAGATAACATTTATGCAAAACATGGCAAACTCGAGATAAAACTCTATACCGGCGCGTCTAACCTGCGCGGTATAGTACATAGATACGAGGGGTGATCCAAAAGTAATGATAATCAATAATAAACACAATGAATAAAATAAAAAAATATATTTATTTCTCAACATAGTCTCCTAGCAAGTCTATACATTTAGTCCATCTCTTTTCTAAACCTAAAATTCCCTTACAAAAAAAATCTTTATCTTGACTCTCAAAAAAGTCCTCAACCGCGGCCATCACGTCGCTATCATCATCAAATTTCTTGCCTCGGAGGTGTTCCTTGAGTCGTGGAAAGAGATAGAAGTCACTGGGGGCTAGATCTGGTGAATAGGGGGGGTGTTCCACCAACTCAAAGCCCGCTTCCTGAATGCCAGCCATGGCAATTGCAGCTTTGTGAACAGGTGCGTTGTCTTGATGGAACAACACTCCAGCCCGCAGTTTGCCTCGCCTTTTCTCCTTAATAGCCTCCCGCAATCTTCTTATTTGTTCTGCATAGTAGGAGCCTGTAATAGTGGCCCCCTTTTCCAAGTAGTCCACCATGATTATTCCTTCAGCGTCCCAAAAAACAGACGCCATAACCTTCCCTGCTGAGCTTGACACTTTGAATTTCTTCGGCGTCGGTTCATCGGATCGTTTCCATGTCATCGATTGTTGTTTTGTTTCAGGATCAAAATGGTGGATCCAGGTCTCGTCCATGGTCACAAAACGTGACAAAAAATTGTCCTTGTCTGCCTGGAACTTTTCGAGATTTGCTCTTGACATGTCGACTCGTTTCTTCTTTTGCTCGTCGTTTAACATTTTCGGTACCCAACGCGCGGAGACCTTTCTCATATGCAATTCGTTCGCAAGGATTCTTTGAATGCTGCCATATGAGATCCCTGTGACCTCAGCTACATGCCTGATAGTCACTCTTCGATCTTCCAATACAACTTCTTCAACTTTTTTCACATTTTCTTCAGTGAGGGACGTCGATGGGCGTCCTTCGCGGTGTTCGTCTTCCGTCGATGTTCTTCCCAGCTTAAACTCCTTAGCCCAGCGTGCAACTGTGGAATATGGAGGAGAAGAGTCCCCTAATGTTTCCACCAAGTCGCTGTGTATGTCTTTGGTAGACATTTTTTTCAAGCAGAGGTATTTAATGACAGCTCTGATTTCGTGTTTTTCCATTTTGATGTTCACTCCTTGACAGTCCGTATTCAAATGAATGTAGCTCCCGGGAATTGTGGCCTATTTATATGATTTTTTTTTCCTGAACTAGTGGGTAACTGAGCAAGTGACTGAAATTTTTTTGTATTTTTGTGTGCACTAGAAATAACTGATTATCATTACTTTTGGATCACCCCTCGTATTTCCCTTCTTTCGTTTTTTTCCAACTAGCGTGATAGAAATTGGCTATATGATCAAAAGGGTGCACGTAGCAGTAACCACCAGAGGAAATTGTAATTCTAGAAATATATTTTTATACTGTGTTGAAGTATGCTAAAGATTATAGACTACAAAACCGAACCAAAGACAATTTTAATAGTTTATTACTAACTAGAAACTCGCCGTCTTCGGTTTCAGTCGACTTACCCGCGTAGTTCCCTTTCCCTTAGGAATACCGAGATAAAATATAGCCTATGTTACTTAGGGATAATGTAGCATTCTAATGGTGAAAGAATTTTTAAATTCGGTCCAGTACTTTTTGAGCCATTTCGTTACAAACATACATACAAACCTTTCCTCTTTATAATATTAGTTTAGATAACAATTATAAAATTCCTTCAGTTTTTATAGTTACATCGTCATCGTCATAGTTCATATACGTCCCACTACTAGGCTTGAGCCTTCTCCTCAATAAAAGGAAAATTTTTCTTGCAACGACTCTGCTCGGATGCATTAGTATAGAGTTTATTTCAAGTATTGCATAGATGCTCTTGCTTAGCTTGCTTGCTCTTGCATAGATGTTATCTGCATATTACATTGCTTAATTGTTTTTTACGATACCGTCGAGCTAGGAAGGGGGTCGTGGATTATCGTATTTTTACTCGGCTACATAGAAAATCTTTCCTCGTGGTGATGGAGTAAGAATATAATTCACCACTTCCTATCTTGCCCGTGGATGTCGTAAAAGACGACTAAGGGATATAATACGCATATAACATCTATACAAGATAGGGAAACCCGAAATAATACCCTTTACCAACCGGTCTGATTAGCATGTCATAGTAAGGTTAATTTCCCTCCTATTGTGGAGTAGGCTCGAGCCCAACAGTCGGACGTACATGAGCTGAAATGATGAATGATGACGATAAAAAACTTATTATTTTAAATTAAAATAATACACTTTAATTTGCACGTTTTCAAAAAAAAATTAAAACATTTTATTTATGCACATCAAAAAAACGAGGAACTACTCATACATGACACCAGTGCTTTTTAGTTGTTTTTAGAATTTTTTCTATTGTTTTTTTTAGTTTTTATGATTTTTAATTTTTAGGCACCCTTAAATTTTTATTGGTCTGTCATAAATTTATAAGTATGTTATTTTTAAAATTATAATTATATTTTGTAATATAGGATAAGGTGTATTTATGAGTTACCAATGTACTGCAGCATTTCGTGACCTATTAAGTTTGTATAGTTGAGCAGATCTGTATTCTGTATTTATAAATAGATTTATATAACTATGTACATTTTACTGATTAATGTTGCCATTAGATTTTTAAATTGAGCGCATGTGCGTGATGTCTCCTCCCGGTAACAACGGAAGATCAGCGCTGGTCATTTTGCGGCCAACATTATGCTGAGTTGAGACCGGTTTGTGACAAACACTACTTTTAAATTATGTGTATACTTTTGTTTTTCATATGTTGTGTCTGTCATAAATAAATAAATCATTAAATCATTAATAACCCAGTCAGAGACATACAATTAAATAGTTATAAGAATGCTAAAACCAACTAAAATTACTAAAACTGGCCACAGTATGTAACTGTCAAGTCAATAAGTGGGGGGTAGCCTGGGGCTCGCGTGTCGCCGACCGCCAGCTACCTGGTGACAGCTGGTCTCAATATTTATGTAGAGTGGATAATACGCGCTGCGAGCGACAACATTGACTTATTGTACTAGATATTGTGTTCTAAAAAGTATAGGTAACGTAAAGACAGCCTTAGGATGAATGGTAAACAGTTGAAATGACCGTCTAAATTTAGAGACGGAGTTCCTCCATCTAAATGCTACGTTTGCCTCATTAAAATGCCTTAACATTTAAAATTAATTAGTAATTTTGTGCTATTTGACGTTGGTGAAGGTTGTAATATTTTTTTTGAAGTTGTCTCTCTTTTGATGTATTAGGGAAAAATGATGAGAATAAAATTTTACGATGCGCACACGAAAAACTGACACCATGAAGTTAGTCAAATTTTTTTATGATGCGCGTGCACACCGTCACAAATGTCAACTAGATAATGCGTTATCATAAAACTTTCAATGTATATATATAAAAAAAAGGTACTTACCTTTTTTTTCTATCATTGGTGTCGTTTTTTCTATATACGTTGGATAACGCGGAGGATAATTTTTTAGAAAGATTTTTAAAGAAGTATAACTTCTTACGTGCGTACATAAGAACACACAAATTTTTTTTTGGCAGGTTATGATGCGGACGCCCACCGGCCATCCCGTTCGAGGAGACGAGAAAACGGTGCGCAACCCCATAATGAGCCCAGCCCGGCGGGATACCCTTTGAGGTAACCTCCCTACCCGACGTCCCCGGGGCATCGCCCCCATGCAGTCAGACTCCCTGCGAATGACGGACTATTCCCTGATCCAGTCACCCGCAGCCTCGGCTGGTGAAGATTTTAATATTTTCTTTTTACTTTTAAAGTCCACAAGTTCCTCTAATTGAATACTGGTGTGAATCTATTCTACGCTGTGAATCTCTCTGAGAATATCGCTTATTATACTGTAATTAGGAACACGAAAAAAGTATCGCTACTTTTAGGTATAGAGTACTTTTCTTTCGATACCAATACTTTTGTACTCGATACTTTTACTCAATGAGTACTTTATGGGATGTATCGTACCAAACAAATTGTAGAAATTATTCATGTTAAAATTAACCGTACGACTCATGTTTATGGTAACGCTATCTAATTAAACGTAATGAACCTTCTAAAACGTGGCTCGAAATATTCAAAGACGGACAAATTTAAACAAAAAAAAAATCTCATCACGACATAGATTCTAGGAAAAGTATTCAGTGCTCGATACTTTGAAGTATATTGAGTACGATACTTTTTCTTCGATACTACTCATGAGTACACGATCAGTATCGATACGTTCTGTTCGATATCGTGTCCCTAACTAGGACTGTTGATAATATATCGATATTATTATTTAAAAATATCGATAATATTAACGATATTTTTTGGACGATATATCGATAGTTCGATATTAAAAAGTAAGTATCGAACGACGATATTTATTTGGGTAAATTTGGTGTTTTATCTTTTTTTTTGTAAAATATGCATTCTGCAAAATCATGGTGATCAAATTTGATCTACTGTAAAATGGTGGCATGAAATTGACGATAAGTTAACATCTACATCTAGAATTTTCTAAAAAAAAAAAGCTCATCTTGGCAACATTGCGAACGTGAAGCTAAGAAGTGGTCATGCGCAAAAATATCGATATATCGATATTTTTTTCGATATATCGAACCCCGATATTGATATATTTAGAAATATCGATATATCGAAAAAACTATATTTTTAAAAATATCAACAGCCCTATCCCTAACTGTAATAGTCAGCCGGTAAGGCATGCGGAATTGAAAAATTAACAATATTGCTTTATTTAAATCTAGATACATATATATTTTTCTGATAGAATAGAATAGCTCTTTAATGTTAGTGCGTAGCCACTCCACATAGTTAATACAATATATTAATGAGATCTGGGCAAACAAGTCAAAAGTTTGATTCCAAAATAGAAAATCTCATTAAAACTTAAGTTTAACTTAAGATTATCTTAATATATAATCTTACAAGTATATATAAATATACATTAAAGGATTTTCGCTTAAACAGTATTGACTTTATCTTAAAACATTCGTCGAACGTAAATATACCCCGAGGAAAAAGTTAAATACAAGTAAGCATGCCTGCAAAAAACTTGTATAATATAAGAGTAATATATATATAAGTAAGGACTCTCAACGAAGTTGTTTAAATAAACACGGAGTCAACGAAGCCTCAGGGTTAACTCTCAAGTCGGGCACCTACGAACAAATAAAATGTTGACAGCCAAGTTAGGAGTACAAACAACTTAGATTATTGCAAGTAAGTGGGTATTGATATGTTTAATATAGCGAAAGTTAGTCGATTCTTTACTTGCTTATTTATATATTCTTTGTGAAAAAACAAAAATATTTTTCGACTACAGAGAATATAATTCACCACCCCTCATGGGTATCGTAAAACATGTCTAAGGGATTAAATATGCATATAACATCTATGCAAAATGAAGGGAAACTGGAAATAATACCCTATAGTGGGCGGGTACGGGTGGGTTATGGGCCTGTGCGCCGTCCTTTCATAGCAACACGTCTGATCAGCGTAGTAGATGAATTTCTCTCTTATTGTGGAGGAGGATCGAGCCCAACAGTGGAGCGTAGTGAACAGTCTACCTGACTAAACTGCTCACATCTTGAAAGTTGCAGGGAACTTTTGGATGCAAGTGGCACAGGACTGTTCCGAGTGGCATTCTTATGTGAAGGCCTATGTCCAACAGAGGATGTCTATGGGCTGATGGATGGATGAAAAAGTGATAAATATACAGAATCAGATAATATCATCACATTTCATATATGTACCACTGCTGAGCTCGATTCCCTCTGCAATGGGAGGGCAACCGACCTACTACACCGCGCCGATTAGACGCGTTCGTAGGGGGTTTCATTTCGAGTTGTCCTTCTTTTGCATAGATGTTATTTGCATAATATATCCTTTAATCGTCTTTTACGATCACGAGCAAGAAAGGGGACGGTGAATTGTATTCTTACTCCGTCACCACACAGAAATATCCATAATATATTCTATAATATTATGAGAAGCCACGAAATCCGTTTATTCAAGAACTCGTGAAAAGTTAGAAACTCAAATACCCAAGCGATGAAGCGACGAAGTTTTTGTGAAACGAATATTTTGAGAGATGCGTGAGATTGAAGTGAGAGTATATTGATTACGAATATACAAACTTTTCGGTAGATTTTGTTGAAAAACAAAGTGGCGCCACCTATGATGGTGAGTTGTCAACAAGGTGGCGTCGCCCCTTTTCTGTTTTGAAGTGAAACCTTCTATAGACCGGTTTGGATGGCGAGTAAATATATGTAAGTCGCCATTGTCATAGTCATTTGATATGTTAAGGGTAACAACTTATTTGTATCAATGTCACTATAACTGTGCCGATAAACGGCAAAATCCGGAGTATAAACCATCATCACAGCAAGCTGTGTGCGCCTGATGCCGCCCTAGCAGAGACTGCAGGTGACGCGACCGGGGATTTAGTCCGGCACCCGCGGACAGGTTAGCCTCGCGACGGCGATCGGCATACCGGGGGGACGTCGATGGTAGAGGGTACTCCCTCGGGATATTCTGTCGGGTCAAAGACTGAAGTCAAGGAACTCTGCACCGGTGGTCGGCCCAACGACGAAGGCGACGTGCTACATGGTGGCCGCGTGCCGCCCCTTTGTCGCCCTGGATGGACCTGGGTGGCGGGTGCGCTAACCGTAGCCCATCCCAAAAATATAGCAAGCTGTGTAATATGGTAATTATGAGGTTTTGTATATTAAAATTATAATCAAACGTTTATCTTTTTATGAAACAGTCAAGAAAAATATATCTAAATTCGATGTACGAGACATTGCAGCTAGTCTGTTTCTTTCGTTATCACAATTAATCTACAGATACATATAAAGGAGGCTACCCGTGTGATTGATACGGAACAGTTTTCCTCGTATCCACCATAATGATTAATGAGCTCGCACTCAAATTGATACTTTTCCTTTTATTTAAGACGATAATATCCCAATCGATATATCATATTTATTTATTATAAAAGCGTTCAAGTAAAATCGCCAAAGTGCTCAACCAGGGGTATCATCATCATCTTGCTTTTATTCCAATAACCTGGAGACGATTCAATATGTATTTTTCTTTTATATTGCTAAAACTTCGACCTTGAGAATGTATTTGTTAACCGAACGGAATCAGATGGAGTTAGTGGCGCGCGGGCCCATAACCCACCCATACCCACGTCGCCTTTTTCGTTGGGCCGACCACCAGTGCCGAGTTCCTGTGGTCGGCCCGAAGAGGGAGTTTGTCTAGGTCGATCTTTTGCCTGGCACAATGTAGACGTACATCTGGCCTTGTCGAGGGTGTGTATCGATAGATAAAGTATAGTTCGCTAGGGCCTATTCCGTAAATGCGTTGCATTGAAATACATTAGGATGACGTATTGAAGTAGGTACTCGAAGAAAAGTCGCCTCAGGGTAATTATTGTTTAAATATGCGCTAATAGGTTCGCTGAAGGGGCTGAAAGTAGTTGCACAGTGGGTTATGGGCCCCTATATTAACTTATTCAGTATACCTTATATGGCATGGTAAAGTCGGTTAATGGTCTGATTAGGAGAAATCATAAACGTATTACCGCTTACAATCAGATGCAATATAATCAATCGATAGCTTTTGTGATTTCTGATGTTTACGCGAGTATTATACATTTTAAATAAAACTACTTTACGGTTTTTATCGCATTTGTATTTGATTTTTGATTACCCGACGTTTCGAACACTTTACAGCGTTCATGGTCACGGGTGGACTAAGATGTCTCACGTCCAACAAGTCATCGTTACTGCAGAAAATTTATAATTATCTACCCGATACAGAAATTAATTATTAAATGTTGACCCACATTTTGATACAAAATTTATTGCCAGTGTAAGAAGAAAATGATTCTACATGAAAAAAATTTATTGTTTATGGTTAGTAATAATTAAACATTAAAATTAATAGTAATTATATTTAAAAAACTAACTAATAATCTAGTATACTACCATCGGATCGGAACACGGTCACACTGAGAAAGATCCGACAAGAAAACTCAAATGACATGATGCTAAATTAATATTAATTTTGAAGGCGGCTTACTTTATGTTACTAAAAGGTTTTAATTTATAAAATTATCTTTAGTTATTATTATTGTGGGTCAAATCTATACAATATGAGCTCACAGTGTCTTGCAGTCTTGTGGTGGTCTATTTGGATTTGTTTTTAATAATGTTTATAACAGGATCCCAGCTTGATGGTAACACCCAGCCATCCTCTCTATTGAAATTGTGTTTTTTAATCTCAATAGCCTCGCGTACCATTCTAGGCAGGTATCGGTGTTCTTATCCAGTCGATGGCCCTGTATGGCGCACCGGTGTGGGCGGGGTCCCTGACCGTCCGTCTTAGGGCCCTCCTGTGGCGACCACAGAGGGTCATGGCGATCAAGGCCATACGGGTTTACCGCACCGTGGCGACGGAGGCAGCGTGCCTCCTGGCCGGAACTCCCCCGTGGGACCTGGAGGCGGAGATGCTCGCCGATATTTATCGGCGGGTGTCGGAGACGCGCGCCCGCGGCGGTATGGTCTCCTTGCAGGAGATCACCGCCTGGCGGGTCGACGCCCGCCGAGGAGTCATTGCCCGTTGGGCAGTCCGGCTGGAGAGTCCTCGGTACGGTGTCAGGACCTTCGAGGCCTTCCGGCCGGTGCTGATGGAGTGGTTGGAGCGGACGCACGGGGTGCTTTCCTTCCGACTTGTGCAGGTGCTGACGGGGCACGGGTGTTTTGGGAAGTACCTGCACAAGATTGTCAGGAGGGAGAGCACACCGTCCTGCCACTACTGCAGTTGCGACGAGGATACGGCGCAGCACACGCTCGAGGAGTGTGCTGCGTGGGAAAGGGAGCGCCGTGAACTCGTCGCGATTATCGGTGCCGACCTGGCGCTGCCGACCATCGCCAGGGAGATGCTCGACAGCGTCAGGAACTGGGACGCGGTCGCCGCCTTCTGTGAGGCCGTAATCTCACGGAAGGAGGCGGCGGATCGTGTGCGAGTAGAGCTCCTATTCGGCGACATGTTCCGCCGCCGGCGACTGGGGCGGCGCAGGCGCGAGTATCTGCGCCTAATGCCGCCCTAGCCGAGGCCGCGGGTGATCGGACCGGGGAATTGTCCGTCACTCGCAGAGAGGCTGACCGCGCGATGGCGACCGACGTCCCAGTACGTCGAGACGTGAGGTTACCCGAAAGGGTATTCCGTCGGGCCGACCACTGATGACAAGTCACATCTGCTCCGGTGGTCGGCCCAACAAATAACGAGGTGACGTGGGTACGGGTGGGTTATGGGCCCGCGCGCCGTCCTTTCATCACCCCGGACGGACAGGACCGCGCGTGCGCTTACCATAGACCACCAAAAAAAAAAAAAAAAAAGGTATCGGTGTTCTTTTGCGAGGATTTGTGGTTTATTAAACCTGATGTTATGGCGGGCGCGGTCCTGACTATGTTCACAGACTGCAGACCTAGTGTCACCGCGGTTTTTTTTTTTTTTTTTTTTTTTTTTTTTTTTTATGGGTGGGCTATGGTATGCGCACGCGCGGTCCAATCCATCCGGGGGGATGAAAGGACGGCGCGCGGGCCCGTAACCCACCTGTACCCACGTCACCTCGTTGTTGGGCCGACCACCGGAGCAGATGTGACTTGTCGTCAGTGGTCGGCCCGACGGAATACCCTTTCGGGTAACGTCACCTCTCGACGTCCTGGGACGTCGGTAGCCGTCGCGCGGTCAGCCTCTCTGCGGGTGACGGACAATTCCCCGGTCCGATCACCCGCGGCCTCGGCTAGGGCGGCATTAGGCGCAGATACTCGCGCCTACGCCGCCCGAGTCGCCGGCGGCGGAACGTGTCGCCGAATAGGAGCTCTACTCGCACACGATCCGCCGCCTCCTTCCGTGAGATTACGGCCTCACAGAAGGCGGCGACCGCGTCCCAGTTCCTGACGCTGTCGAGCATCTCCCTGGCGATGGTCGGCAGCGTCAGGTCGGCACCGATAATCGCGACGAGTTCACGGCGCTCCCCCTCCCACGCAGCACACACCTCGAGCGTGTGCTGCGCCGTGTCCTCGTCGCAATTGCAGTGGTGGCAGGACGGTGTGCTCTCCCTCCTGACAATCTTGTGCAGGTACTTCGCGAAGCAACCGTGCCCCGTAAGCACCTGCACCAGTCGGAAGGAAAGCACCCCGTGCGTCCGCTCCAACCACTCCATCAGCACCGGCCGGAAGGCCTCGACGGTCCTGACACCGTACCAAGGACTCTCCAGCCGGACTGCCCAACGGGCAATTACTTCCCGGCGGGCGTCGACCCGCCAGGCGGTGACCTCTTTGATGGAGACCATACCGCCGCGGGCGCGCGTCTCCGATGCCCGCCGATAAATGTCGGCGAGCATCTCCGCCTCCAGGTCCCACGGGGGGGTTCCGGCCAGGAGGCACGCTGCCTCCGTCGCCACCGTGCGGTAACCACGTATGGCCCTGATCGCCATGACCCTCTGTGGTCGCCTCAAGAGGGTCCTCAGCCGGACGGTCAGGGACCCCGCCCACACCGGTGCGCCGTACAGGGCCATCGACCGGATCACCCCCACGTACAGCTGTCGGCACGTAGCGCTGGGTCCGCCCACGTTCGGCATCAGCCGCGAAAGGGCGGACGCCGCGCCGACAAACTGGGGAACAAGTCGATGGAGATGCTCCCGGAACCAAAAATGCCCGTCGAGCACCAGGCCCAAGTACTTCATGTGGGCCTGGATGCTGATGGTAACCGACTTCACGGTGATCGAAGCGCCGGCGGGTGGCCCGGCGGTACGGAGGCCATGGAACAAAAGGGCCTCCGTCTTTTCCAGGGCCACCCTCAACCCCAACGCTTCGATCCGCCTGACAATCTCCTCGGTGCCGAGAGTTGCCAGGCGTGCCGCCTCCTCTAGCGTCCCACCCCGGGCTGTGACGAGTGTATCGTCGGCGTAGCAAATTACGCCCAGCCCGGGTGGGAGGCTTCCTCTCAACGCCCAGTCGTAGCCGATGTTCCACAGCGTCGGACCCAGAACCGACCCCTGTGGGACACCGCACGTCATGGGCGTTCGCACAACGTCCCCTACTCGGTTAACGTAGAGGACGCTGCGCCCCTCCAAGTAGTCCGCCACCAGCTGCCTGTGGTACACAGGCACCCCGTGATACCTCAGCCCCTCCCTGATGCAGCTGAATGGCAGACTGTTGAAGGCGTTGGCGATGTCCAGGGACACCGCCAACAGGACTCCTCCGCCGGTGACGGCCTCCGTCACCACGGCCTTCAGGCGCAGCAGGGCCGCGATTGTCGAACGCCCTCTCCGAAAACCAAACTGGGCGTCTGACAGATCGGGCCCGACCCTGACGAGGTGCCGCTCGATGCGGGCAGCCAACACCCTCTCCAGCAGCTTGCCCGCATCATCGAGCAGCACAATGGGCCTGTAGGCCGAAGCCGACTCGGGAGACCGTCCCGGCTTCGGCAGGAGAACCAGCCTCCCCTCTTTCCAGCACCCGGGGAACTGCCCGGACGCCAAACAAGCGTCGAACAGTCCCCTGAGGCGTGGTCCCAGGTGTTCGAGGACCAGGGCCAGCACACGGTTCGGAATACCGTCGGGCCCGGGGGCGGTGGATTTGGCTCGCATACGCGCCACCGCCGCCCCCATTTCCGGCTCCGTGATGGGCGGAGCACTTTCGTCGTCAGCCTCCCGGTCGCTGTCCGGCGAAGCCATAACCGGGGGCGTGTGCTCCACCCGCCGTGGAAAGAGGTCCTCGACAACTCTGGTGAGGAGGCTGGGCTGGAGAGTCTCGGTGAGGGGGGGGGGGGGCCCGCCCGCGGAGCTTGTTCAGCGCCGCGAGGTAGGGGCGACCCCAGGGGTCACGCTCGAGACTGTCCAACATCTCCCGCCGACTGACGTCCTTGGCGGTACGGACGGCCAGCCTGAAGGCCGATCGCGCACTGCGGTAAGCCTCGTACAGCTGGCCCTCCCGCTCAGCGTCACGGTGACGCGCTCGGCTGCGGGTGTAGGACCTCCGGGCACGTATGCACGCGGCCCGGAGATCCGCCAATTCTCGGGACCACCAGGGGACCGCACTCTTCGGGGGCAGACGCCGCACGCGGGGCATGGCCGCATCGCAGATCTGCGTTAACGCACAGCGGATGCGGCCAGCCTCGGCATCCACCCCGTCCACCTGGGGCGGTGAGGACAGCCACGACTGAACGATGGCTGCCTCCGCTAACAGGTCCCGATCCAGTCGACCCACAGCCCACCGCGGAAATGCGGGAGCTCCGTCCGCCGTATGACCCCTGCTGGGCTGCAGGAGGGTCCGGGAGACCTCTATCCGGATGTATCTGTGGTCGGATAGGGTCTCGACCTCCTCCTGGACGCACCAGCTCCTCACACGTGCTGCGACATTAGGGCTAGCGAACGACAAGTCCACTATCGACCCGCCCTGCTGCCGCACGCACGTTTGCACCGAGCCCCTGTTCAGCAAACAGAGGCCCAGTGCCGCCGCCCACTCTTCGACCGCCCGCCCGCGCTCATTCGTCCTGGGGGACCCCCACGCCATGGACTTGGCGTTGTAGTCCCCCAGAACGAAGACCTGGCGCGGTGCCAGTCGCCGTATCGAGGCCCCCAAGATGGTGAGGAAGGCCCCGAAATCCGTCGTGCTCCTGTTAGGGGAGAAGTAAACACCAAATAGCGTAACCTCTCCCCATTCCGCCGCGACATACCCATCGCCCCTGTCCTTGAGCAACAAGGGTGGGGAATGCCACGACGTGGAGGCGACGATTGTCACAGAGCCGTCACTGCTGCCCAGCCAATTGGGCCGGTCAGGCACAACGTACGGCTCCGCGGCTACGGCTGCACCAATCAGCCACTCCGCTATGGCTTGCAGGAAAACGTCCTGTGCCTCGGCGGAGTGGTTGAGGTTGGCCTGCAGGAGGTGGTAGGATTCGGTCGCCATTAGTGGGCCGTATCCATCACCTCCTCCGCGCTGGCGGGCGATCGGGTCGCGCTAGGGGCGGGAGCAGCCGGGGTCGTTGGGCCACTCCGCCCCTTTGGGGCCGAAGCCGGGGGTCTGCATTCCTTGCCCCCCATGCGGTGTTTGGCGGGCTTATTGCCCGCCGCACACGCGGAGCAGTGGGGGGTGGCGGCACACGATGCCGCCTTGTGCCCAGGTTGACCGCAGCGGAAGCAAAGGCCGCTGCAGTCAAAACAGTTCGTGCATGTCGGCCGAGTGTGTCCGACCGCCATGCACTTGTAGCACCTCGCAGGCCGGGATTCCAGCACGGTCACCCGCGCCGAGCTCCAGCCCACGAGGAGCCTGCCTGAGTCGGCCAATATCTTGGCCGACTCCACCGGGCACCGCAGCCAGGCGGCACCGACACCGCCCGGACCAGGGCGGATGGCGCCAATTCGAACGGTGTCCGAGGCACATCCGGTTCTAGCCACGACAGCTTCCCGGACGTCCTCCACCGTCACGGAATCGTCCAGACCCGTAATGCGCATTTTGGCGCACTTTACGGGCCTGGCGATTCGGACGCCACCCTCCTCCTCGAACAGACCCCGCAACTTCGTGGCCAAACTGTCCGCCGCCTTGGCGCCCTCGGCCCCAGGGAACTCCAGGATCCGAGCCCCTGTCTGGGCCTTGCGGGTCCTAGCTTCGACGCCTCCGATGTCAGAGACGTCTAGCTCCCGCCGGGCGCGACTCAAGACGGCCTCATAGCTTAGGCCCCTCTCAGCCGCATCAGGCAGCACAGTAATGACAACTGCGGCTGATTTTGGCGGCCGGAGCCCCTTGCGCGACCTCTTGCCTCTCTTCTTTTTTCCGGCTCCCGCCTGGGGAGCAGCAGCTTCCGCGGCGTTTTTGGCTGCCGCCCTCCTTTTCTGGCCGCGAGCCTTCCTGCTCCGCTCAGCCACCTGCCAACCCTGTTCCAGCATGGCAGCAGCGCTGAGCGTAGCAGGCGCGGTCGCGGGCGCGTTAGCCGGTGCTTGCGGTATCGTTGTGGGCACCGGCGGTGGTACAGCGGGAGCCGGCGCCGCCCTCGCCTTTTTAGTGGCGGCGGGACCCTTAGGCCCAGCTACGGCCGCCGCAAAGCTGGCCACGCGGCCTCCTTGGCATGGCAGCGGGGTGGGACTCGACGCTACTGTCGGCCGCGCGGCCCTCGCCCTGTCCGCAGCGAGCGGCGGCCGGAGAGGTGCCTCAGGAGGGAGTCTCGCCTCCACGGCCTCGATGCGCGCCTCAACCATCCGACCAACTCTGGTGAAAATGGCGCGCATAGCCTCATCCGACACGCCGTCCACTACGGGAAGTGGCATGTCCGCAGCGGGGGCAGGGGCACGCCCCGTGGCGCGAGTCAGCGCAGCAGGGGCAGCGGCAGCGTCAGCCCTCGTCAGCGGCGTCCGAGGCACAGTCGACGGCGGTGGCCCAGTTATTGGAATCGGCGCGGTCGGCGACAGCCGCGCGAACTGGAGACGCAGGTCAGCCATTTCTTTGGCCAACCTGCGGTTCTCCCTCTTCACCGCCACCAGCTCCGTCTCCAGCTTCTTATTATGCTGCTGCAGGCCTGATACCTCGCCACTGAGGCGGGCATTTTCAGCCTGCAGGGCTGCCACTCCTGACATTGGGGGGTCACTATGCGTAGCGGGCTCAGCAGCCGCCGCACTGGTGGGAGGGATATCATCCAACACCCTCAACATCCTTGCAGCCGCCGCCTCATTTGCCTGCTTACGAGCCTCGGCCTCCCGCACCTTGCTTACTGGAGACGGAGTCCCGGTCCTCGCCGCCACCGTGGCCCCACGCCCTCTGCGTCCCCTGCGTGAGGTCGCCACCTTGGGAGGAGGCATAATGACTCCACTCCCCTCCGAATCAGATGCGGCGCTGCCACTCTTGTTCAGAGGGCGCTTCCGCACCTGTGGGGGGAGGGCCTCCTCCCTCGCTGTCTTAACTGCCGTCAGAGATGATGCGGCAGGCCCCCCGGCGGCCTGAGCGGCCGGGCTCTCATTTATGATGGACGGCCCTGCGACATTGCCGCCCTCGTCCATCGACTGCTCCGTCGCGGTGCTGCCTGCGTCAGAAACGCTGCCATCACTGGGCGAAACGCCGGCAGCACGCAGTGCATTCAGTTCCGCCCGTCGCTGTTTCGCTGTACGCCGTCTGGCGCGCTCCGTTGCAGGGGTGGGTTTTCCCCCCCGCTTCTTCTTTCGGGCCTCCTGTATCGCCGGGCCCTCGGCTAATTCGGATGCCTCCAGTGCGGAACTGCGGTCCGACGAAGCATCCCTCCCGTCTGTGCCAGTTTTGCAGTAGCCTGGCAAGGCTATAGCGTGGGAACTAGGCTCCCCGTTAGCGGTGGTTTTGGGCATCTCACCCCTCCTGTCTTCATCTTTATTATACGAGAAATCCATATGGTTCCCACGAGTATGGGAGAAATAAAAGGTCCACCCGGGCAGAGATCCCGATACCCGGGCAAGCGTACATTTGTATCCCAACACAGGGGGTCCGCAGGTACCCTGGCTGGGGGCGCGCTAACGACTGAACAACCCATCAGCCATGCATCCTCTCGCCGCGCGCCAGAACTTAGGATTCTGGGTGATTGTTTTATAGAGGCTTTCTTCCTCGCGGTCCAGGCGGTTAAGCCAAGACCCTCGCTCCTGAATCTAGGCCTCAAGACAAATGTCCTGAAGCAAGAATCAGGTCTACGATTTGTCGCGGTTGGCAAATGCCTGCCCAGTCCTCAAACGAATGAGTGACTGGGCCCGTCGAATTTTCGCGTCCAATACCCTCTACAATTAGAGGGCATGGAGCGAATTTGGGGCATCCCACAAACTGGGCCCCCCCTCGGGCCAGATATTTGCCACGAGCGACAATTCCAGAGAGCAGTCCAAGAAATTGTCGCTCGTGCCCAGGGTACACCACGCGGAGGTTTCTGGCGTAGTACCCCAGTGTCACCGCGGTAGAGATAGCTTTTGTATTTAAAAAAGAAAGAAATAAATTCCGTGTCGAGTTTCTAAAGTTTTATAGTAACGCAGGTTTTAAAGTACTGCTCTGCTTTATTAGTCGACAAAGATAAGGGAAAAATAATAGTATGTTCAAATATTAACAATTTCAAAGCCGAGGAAAGTAATTTCATCATAATACGAGTTCAAACAGTACCACCATACCTACATTTAAAGTTACATAAATATATAGGACTCGTTTTTGTGTTACACAGACACATTTTAATCTCCGTTCCACCCTGAGTCGTCTGTAAACAAAATTTCTGTAGAACATAAAGGGACAAGCACAAAAAGCCCTCAGTTTACTTTGCTAATTGAATTCATTGTTGCACAAATGATGTTCGAGGTGGTGTGTTTGTACGCATATATTAATAGCTATTATGTCTTAAAATGCCCGATTATATGACAGTATTAGGATTTAATAAAGATTATGAGATGGGTTTTGTTCATTACGGTATCTGTGTGTGTGGCGATATTTAACTTTTCCCTGAAACTTGTAAATCTGATTGCGGAATGGACAGCATCACTCTTCTAGGAAAAAGTATCACAATAAATCAATTCTGTATTTTTTTTAAACGACGACTAAAGAAATATTCCTTCTAATTCAATTAAAAATCCAATTGGCTATTATATTTTTGAGCCGTTGGGGTCGAAACGTTCAAGCCGTGGCATCGGAATGCACGTAGTATTATCAAAGAGATTGCCAAGAGACTAATTGGTTCTTCACGTGATCAAAAGGTTACATTGTATTACATTGTATTACATTACTTAAGACAACACCCTGCACTAAGGAAATAATCCTTGTATTGCGGGGGACTTTACAAACATATAATCAACGAACACAAATTACATCCAGACTCAGAACAACAATTTGTGGATCGCACAAAGTGTTATCCCGCGTGGGATTCGAACCCCCGACACTGGCACTGTAGGTCGCTATCTTAACCACTACGCCATCTGTGCAGTCAAAGTAAAAAGATTGCCATAAAGGTATAAGGTATAAGGTATTGGTTGTATAAAGATTGTCATTCGACGTGATAAGCTTGTATCTTTTTGGGTAATTTAGCGATAGTCAGAGATGGGGAGGAATTTTTTGGTGTCTGAAACATCTCTTTTTTTATTTCCTATTTGAAAATATTTGAATTTATTATTCTACTGATATTCCTAAAAATGTATTATGAAGCTGAATTATTTCTATTTATTGAGCAGTATAAAATAGTTCGGATATATTATGGACAAAAATTAAACCCAAAAACAGATCAACAATTTGTGGATCGCTCTAAGAGAAGTACAGATCATAGCCCTCTCCATAACACGTTGATTGACTTTGAGCCTTTTGATGAGGCTGTCATTTAGATACCACGTTTCAGTGCTGTATGTGATCGCTGGTAACACACATTAGTGATAAAACCTTGTTTACTGATTGAAGGCAAGGCTTTACAAGGCCAAACATACAAAAGTAAAACGGTCAGTAATACAAATAAATAAAAGTTCAAAGTTCAGCATGAAACAATATGAGGGAACTTTGACGATCGCCCGCATGATCCACCAAGATTTACATCTACTTGCTTTTACCATAAGTTTTATAAAACTTGTGAAATTAAAAAACGATCGTCAACGCTTGCTTGACTCAATATCCACATATATTGTTTGGTAGCAAACGAGCAAACAGCATAACTGATGGTAAGTGATACTGCTGCTAATAGATCTTTGCTAGGTCAGTGAAGGGAGTGTAAACTCATGCAATGAGGTTCGTTGATAATAAAAATGTCATCAAAATCCGCCATATGCACACATCCTCAAAAAGTTGGCCTACCGACTCTCTCGCGCATCGCGATCGAAATGCAGTAACAAATTGCTATTACTTAGGCGACGATTTTCTGCGACAAAAAAAATGGTGGTTATTAAATGGTATGTGTAACAGTCATTCATGGAATGTAACAGTTTAAGAAGCATAACTAAATCATGTGGTAGGACCACACTGTCGACAGTTATCTGTCTACAGCCGCGAGCCGGTCCGTCCGGGGCAATACCACACTCTCGCAGAAAATCGACGTCTGAGTAGTAGCGATTTGTTACTGCGCTTCGTTCGGTGAGCGAGAGAGCCGGAAGCCCAATTTTCTGAGGGTGTTTGCGTGTGGAGGGTTTTGGTGGTGCCCTTGGTATCACCGAGCCTCAATGCACGCATTCACACTCCCTTCAATTTCTTCGCTGTAGGCAGCGGCTTTGTAGAGGTCCATGAGCGGCAGCAACACTTACCATCAGGTGTACTGTTTGCTCGTTTGCCACCGTTTGCAATAAAAAAAAAAAACTTTTTTAAAACTAGTAAACCGATTTTAGAAGTTCATCAATGGAAAGTTACATTATCTCCGTATTCCCACGGGAACTACGCGGGTGATAAAACTGCCGGCAAATTTCTAGTTATTACATATGATCATCATCGCAACCCACATATGTTCCGCTGTTGGGCTGGAGCCTCCTTCGTAATAGAAGGGAATTTGACCTACCATGCTGGTCAGACATGTTGGTATAGGGTTTCATTTCCAGTTTTCCTTCTCTTGCACAGATCTTATGTGTATACATATAATATCCCATAGTCGTCTTTTACGACATCCACGGGCGAGATAGGGAGTGCTGAATTGTATTCTTACTCCGTCACCACATGGAAAATTACATACATATATCTATTATAAAACTATCCTTTAGTAAAACTACCTACCTTTTAAATCATTCAAGTAGGCATCTCTCCGTTTCGTACATACTACAGAATATCCCTTGTCAACGAATAAATTCCACTACCACTCAGAATTCTACGACTAACCATGCCTCATACATATTCAAGCTTAAGACACACTGTGACCCTTAATACCCCAAAATGTATATTTGATGATGTCCTTAACACACCCAAAAACCTTACTCTACTCATTTAAGACGGTTTATATTCACTGCGAGCTTAGAACTGCGTTATGTGTTTTTAAATTGGTCGGGTTGTCTATATTTATGGATTTGTTTTGGTTAAGATTACTTCTTTTATTGGTGATTTGAAGGGTTTATTTACAAGTTTATGGACGGAAGCTGTAAATTATATCTGTTTTCTTTTATTAAATTGAATTGCTAAGAGGCAAGTGTTATGCGTAGTGGGATCCATTTTAATGGGCCTCTATCGAGCTGAGGCTTGTTGATTGAAATGCCTAAGCTACTATTTTCTAGCAAGTTAAATTAGAATTAGTGTTGCCCAAATGCAAGACCAAGACGAGACTTGGACCAGTCTTGGTCTTGGTCTTGCAACATCACACCTGGTCTCGTCTTGGTCTTGGTCTTGCGCACCCGAGTCTTGGTCTTGGTCTTGGTATTGCAGCAAGAGTCTCGCAAAGTCTTGCAAGTCTTGCAGTTGGAATAACGTAACAGTCATTTATCATGGCAATAAAAAATCCAACTAAATTAAGCATATAGCATCCTATCCTATCTATCCATCTGCTAGCCTATAGTTCACTATTGAATACAATACTTACCACTGGGGAAAATTATTCTTCTATTCCTCTGGTGTTCCATTAGACAGCGTTACTACTCTTATGACAGGACTTTCGACCCTATTTTCTTAAGACGTCACCACACGAGGCAGTTGATACAATAAATTTTATGTCATTTTATAATCAATGCGATATTTTTACAATGGTACCATTAAGTGGTATGTATCTATTGCATTTCCAGTTTAGTTACTGATACTCTGGACAATTGAAAAAACCTGCTGCTCTATTGCCTATATAAATACTTTGGCCGCTGGATCCACGTAGCTCTTAATATATTATTTGTTCAAGAACATATAAAACTGATTTAAAATTTTATGGTTTTAATACTTGTAAAATGTATGATATTCGTCGTCATCGTCACAGCTCATAAAAGTGCCACTGCTGGGCTTAAGCTTCCTTCCAGTAAGAGGAAAATTGATCTACTATACCACGTTGGTCAGACATGTTGTTATAGGGTTTTATTTCTAGTTTCACTTCTCTTGCACATATGTTATATACACAGGGTGTATCAGGTTATCGGGCAACTGTTCGTGTATGTTGTAGTTCAACGGTCATAGATCATAATTGGAATGTAAGTATATTACACAAAAACAATATAACGTAAAAGTTATAGTGATTACAAAAATGTGTGTCTAAGAGTTTGCCTTAAATTTTATGCATTATGTAGGTATGTACAGACAGGATATATGTAAGCTTGTAAAATTTCGACAGTATAAATAGGTAGGTATTAGATTTGCGCGAACCTTTCAATGGTTACGTAGGTACAAAGGCGACTCATCAAAGGTCATCGGCCGATCAGCTGATTTATGTTAAAGCGAAGTTTGTCTTGCTTATGCAAACGTAATCATTGATTTATTCAAATTCTAATGAACATTTAACAAAATACGAATATGTTGTAGATTAAGTATCATTGCTTTAAATATTTTAATCAAATTTACACGAAAAAACGATGACAAAATTGAGAACTTACATGTCTCTCAATTCATTAACGAATCGATATTTTTATTTCAATTTCTTTTCATGGGTTCCTAACACCATTGCCCGATCCGATTTGATACAACATCCACGGTTAAGAGAGTGGTGAATTATATTCGTACTCTGTCCCTACATGGACATTTATGTAGATTAATCGTAGGCATATTTCTATGTCCAACAGTGAACGTCGTTGGGCTAATGAATAAACAGATATATAAATATGTATAATGGGCAAGAGCACTCTCGTGATTACGGTATTTTTGTCCTTGAGCCTTTCCCAAGAGTAATTCTGAAAAGCCAACACCAACATTGGGAATCGATTGGCCAATAGATGGATATCTCAAGACTGATTTGACTTGCCGTGTAGTGATGGAGTAAGAATATAATTCATCACCCCCTATTTTACCCGCGACTGCAAACCCACGACTAAAGGCTATAATATATAACATCGATGCAAGAGAAGGAAAACTTGACATGTATGACCTGTAACAACACGGCCGAACACCGTGGCGATTCACCTCCGGCCACGGCCGATTTCCTTCCTGTTATGTAGAAGACACGAGCTCAACCGTATATAAGCTGAAATGGTGACTTGAATTAAATGCAAGACCGCGAGACTCTTGCAGGCCCAGTCTTGATCTTGCTCAAGTCTTGCAGGGCCAGTCTTGGTCTTGGTATTGCAAAAATTAAGCGGTCTTGGTCTTGGTCTCGGTCTCGCATTTCTCGCAAGACCAAGACCAAGACCGCAAGACCAAGACTTTTTTGGGCAACACTAATACCAATAAATAAAATTGGAGTTTCTGTTTGTAATGTCAAAATAATAGGCTTTTTACATGCTCACACGGTTATTTGCACGACACCTATGCCTAAAATAGCAATTAAAAAATTTTTGTCTGTCTGTCTGTCTGTTTGTTCCGGGTAATCTTCAAAACGGCTGGACCGATTTTAAAAATTCTTTCACCAATCGAAAGCTATAATATCAGGGCGTAAACTAGGCTATATTTTATCCCGGTATTCCCATGGGAACGGGAACTACGCGGGTAAAACGACTATAACCTATAATCGAAGCGAAGTGAGGGCGGGTTGCTAGTTGTAAATAAAACTACTTTACTACGCATTTTATCGTCGACGCCCGCCGAGACGTCATTGCCCGTTGGGCAGTCCGGCTGGAGAGGCCTCGGTTCGGGGTGCGAACCGTGGAGGCCTTCCGGCCGGTGCTGATGCAGTGGTTGGAAAGGCGGCACGGGGTGCTCTCTTTCCGACTGGTGCAGGTTTTGACGGGGCATGGGTGCTTCGCCAAATACCTGCACAAGGTCGTTAGGAGGGAGAGTACACCGTCCTGCCACCACTGCGATTGCGACGAGGACACGGCGCGCCATACGCTCGAGGCCTGCGCGGCTTGGGCAGTGCAGCGCTGTGAACTCGTCACAATCATCGGTACGGACCTGACGCTGCCGGCTATCGCTAGGGCGATGGTCGACAGCGTCGGGAATTGGGACGCGGTCGCAGCCTTCTGCGAGACAGTGATCTCGCGGAAGGAGGCGGCGGATCGCCTGCGCGAGGAGCGCAGCCTCGATGAGGAGATCCGCCGCCGGCAACTGGGGCGGCGCAGGCGCAACTACCTACGCCTCCTGCCGCCCTAGCGGAGGCTGCGGGTGACGTGACCGGGGATTAGTCCGTCACCCGCCGAGAGGCCGACCGCGTGAGGAAAGACCGACGTCCTCCCCGAGGGAGGGACGTCGGTTGATGGGAGGGTACCCTAATAGGGGGTATTCCGTCGGGCCGACCACTGACGACAAGTTAACGTTGCTCCAGTGGTCGGCCCAACGACGAAGGCGACGTGGTTTTTGAGTGGGTCGCGGGAGTTGCGTGCTTAAGCCCCTCTGTCGCCCCGGACGGAGTGGTGCGGAGGCGCGCCGACCGCGACCCACCCACAAAAAAAAAAAAAAAACTACGCATTTTATCACGTTTGTATTTGATTTTTGATTGCCCGACGTTTCGAACACTTTGCAGCGTTCATGGTCACAGGCGGACTAAGATGTCTCACGTTCAACAAGTCATGTCATCGCTACGATAAAATCCGCAATGTAGTTGTGAGTAAACACAACATACTTAGTTTTTATTAATTTGCCATGTGGTGACGAAGTGAGAATGCAGTTACGACTAGTTCTCATGTCCGTAGGTCGTACAAGACTACTAAGGGATTAAATATGGTAATAAAATCTACATATGTAAGAGAAGGCAGACTCGAAATAAAATCCAATACATCTGACCAGCATGGTATAGTAGATGAATTTCCCTGCTGTTATTGCCTCGAGCCCAGGAGAGGGTCGTAAATGATTTTTTTAAAGTGAATACTTCTATAGGTAGATTTCGATGAGGATAAATTCATGTAAGTGAAGTCATCATTGACATGGTCAAGTGACATCTTAACGCTAACATTTTATTTGTATCTATGTTACTATCACTAAATATGTGTCAATGGATTTCAAAACCAACCAAAGTTTCATAACTTTTAATTTCAGACAGTAAAGTTAACTTTAATATTAAAAAATAACGACTATTGTCCATTGTTTTAAGTTTTCACTTCTGTCGACAGTCCTCATGACTGCTTTGTGTTCTCTTTTGTTTTTATAAATAACTAGCCGCCCCAATAAACGTTGTTCTGTTCAAATAAAGTAAAGCCACCTACTGGGTCCAATTGTGAATCTAAACCATTCTAGAATCCACACACAAAAAATTTCATCAACATCGGTCCAGCTGTTTAGGAGGAGTTCAGTGACTTACACAGGTACACAAGGAATTTATATATAAAGATGGATTGCCGTCATGAATTACAATTCATTCAATATCTTAATAGCACTGTTTCGTTCGTCTGATTATGTAATTGGTAGCTGCAAGTCTATACTCAGCAGAACGTTTTTGGCTTTTTCACCAGGCAGTTCTCAATAGCGATATAGAATCTGGAAATGCGATCCTTGATGATAATTAATGATAAATGATAATTAACTGAACAGATAGCGTAGTAGTTAAAATACCGACCTACCGACCTGAGTGTCGCGGCTTCGAATACTCAAAACAACACTTTGTTCGACCCACAAATTATTGTTCTGACTCTGGATATAATTTGTGTCTGTTGATTATATGTTTGTAAAGTCCCTCGCAACACAAGGTTTATTTTCTAAGTGCAGTCTCGCTTCTAAAAAAAAATAATAAAGTTGTCTGTTATGGTACTGAATTGACATGACGAAATGTGAATGTGTAACAGACTTACATTTCATCATAAACTTTTTTGCCATAGGGAAAAGTGCGTAACTTTAAATAGAAAAGTTGAGTTGTTTGTCATAATTTAAACTTTTGGTATATATATTTTTGTGCCCATATTCACGGTGCGCCAAGAAGAAAGTATTGTAGAGACTTTTTCTACGTAGTATTTTTGTGAATTATATGTAGTAAAATGTGTGGTAGTGAAATATGTGTGGTAGCGGCTTCGAATACTACCAACCCTTGCTTTGCTCGTGGGTGTCGTAAAAGACGACTAAGAGCCCTAGATTGACCCGGACCAACTCCATCTGGTACCATTTGGGTCAACGATTACATTCCCAAGGAGGGTTGACGTCAGGCAGGCGGCCGGTCATAAAAGTCATTGCCGAAACTTTTTGCAATATGTCAAAACAGATGACATATTGCGTCGACCCCAAGTAATTGGGATAAGAGCAAGAAGATGATGATGTAGTGAAATTGTCCTTCCCTTTTCTTTTTTTTCTTTGATCTTTCGGTCGGCGCATTCCTCGCACCACTCCGTCCGAGGCGACAGAGGGGCGTAAGCACGCACACCCGCAACCCACCCGAACACCACGTCGCCTTCATCGTTGGACCGACCACCGGAGCAGGGTTACTTCTCATCAGTGGTCGGCCCGACGGAATACCCTTTAGTGGGGTACCCTCCCATCGACCGACGTCCCCCCCTCGAGGAGGACGTCGGTCTTGCCTCACACGGTCGGCCTCTCGGCGGGTGACTACTTCCCCGGTCACGTCACCCGTGGCCTCGGCTAGGGCGGCATGAGGCGCAGGTAGTCGCGCCTACGCCGCCCCAGTCGCCGGCGGTGGGTCGCTTATTGTGGAGCAGGCTCGAGCTAAAATGATGATGATGATGTAGTGTAAGATTTCGTACCCTCCTCCTTTTTATCCTCACGGCTCATATACGTCCCACTGCTGGACTCGAGCCTCCCCCACAGTAGCAGGGTAATTGACCTACTATATCACGCTGGTCAGACGGTTTGCTATAGGGTTTATTTCAAGTTTTCTATATCTTGCATAGATTTTATCTGGATATTGTGATCCTTTAGCTGTTTTTTACATCTACGGGCAAGAAAGTGTGTGGTGAATTGTATTCTTATTCTGTCACCACACGGAAGCTATATTACTATTTTTACGTATTTTATCTTATTTGTATTTGATTTTTAACCGACTACGAAAAGGCGGAGGTTCTCAATTCGGATGTTTGTATTTTTTTATGTTTGTTCCCACATCTACTACTACGTCGCTTGCCAACCGATTTGAAAAATGTTTTTTGTTGGATAGGGTATACTTTCCAAATGGCCCCATGTAAACTTTATCGAAATCGAAAAAGCAGATTTTGAAAAATCAAGAAAGACCTATAAATTTATCTACATTGAAGTGTTTTTTTTTGAAAAAAAAAAAATTTCTTATAGCGTACATTGTCACGAGGGGACTAAGATGTCTACCGTCGCAATCAAAAATCAAATACAAATGCGATAAAATCCCTAAAAAAGTTTCAATTATATTGTGTAACTAGCAGCGCCCTGTGGTTTCACCCGCAGTTCCCCTTCCCGTGGGAATATCGGGATAAATTATGGTCTATGTGTTATTTTGATATTTAAGCTATATTATTGTGAAGTTTTTTTTATCAAAATCCATTCAGTAGTTTTTGCTAGTTGCAGTTTGTAGTTTTTGAAAGAGCAACACAAACTTTCGCGTTTATAATATTAGTAGGATACTCGCGTAAATATCAGAAATTATTAGGTATATAGTAAAATAATTTAATTTACCATTTTACTTTCCAATAGAATTACCGTTAATGGATTCCCCGATATCTTGGCTCGCTTGGTCGCTATTTTTTGGCATTTTTGGCAGTCAGCCAAGTTTTCACATTGGAGTTTCAGACAATTTACTATCAACAGACGGAAAATTATATCGACAGCTTTTGGCATCGGATTGATTCTATACATTACCGCCTTGGGTACCTTAATGTTAGAATAAACATATGATTACATACAAACTGCGCATATGGCGTAGTGGTTAAGATATCGACATACAGTGCCAATGTCGCGGGTTGGAATCCCATGTAGGACAACACTTTGCGGGATCCACAAATTGTTTTTTTTTTTTTTTTGGGGTGTGCTACAGTCAGATCACTTGCCGCCCGGCTCCGTCCGGGGCGTCAGAGGGGCGGCGCGCGGTCCCATAACCCACCTGTCGCACGTCGCCTTTGTCGTTGGGCCGACCACCGGTGCAGGGTGACTTATCGTCAGTGGTCGGCCCGACAGAATACCCCTTGAGGAGTACCTTCTCCTCGACCGGCGTCCCCCCGCTGTTCGCGGATGTCGGTCGTCGTCGCGCACTGGGCCTCTCTGCGGGTGGAAAATTGTTGTTCTGAGTCTGGATGTAATTTGTATC
Source organism: Lymantria dispar (assembly GCA_032191425.1). Lineage (NCBI taxonomy): Eukaryota > Metazoa > Arthropoda > Insecta > Lepidoptera > Erebidae > Lymantria > Lymantria dispar. The sequence goes on along the minus strand of CM063442.1, from coordinate 4,241,350 downwards.
CGTTAGTTATATATTTGTGAAGTCTCCCGCAATATAAGGATTATTTCGTTAGTACAGGGCGTCGTGTTTTAAAAAAATGTCTTCTTGGGTCCGTGTTAAAATAATTAAAATGTGCACCTTTTATATCTCGGAGCACCCCAATTTATATACATTATATTTTAAGTAAAACTATTTTATGTCTCACTTATTAGACATTATTACAGACTTGTTGAACGTGACACATCTTATTCCCCTCGTGATCAGGAACGCTGTAAAATCTTTGAAACGTCGAGCAATCAAACATTAAATACAAACGTGATCAAAGCCGTAAAATAGTTTCATTTACAATGTGTAATACTTGCGTAAACAACAAAAGGCATTATATTGAGTAACTTGCCGTGTGATGTTGAGCTAATAACACAATGTGTCGTTACTGTTTACTTTGCCGTGAAAATCATGGGAGTGTTAAGGTAGTGAGCTCGAGTGATTAAAAGCGAAAATTAAAACAATGTCTGTGATAGCCAACTCGCCTACCAAGCGTGGGATTATGACATTATCTTCTAAATCATCATCCTCTCAGCTTATATGCGTCCCACTGCTACTGTCAACTCTCCTCCACGATAGGAGGGAAAATAATCTACTACATAAGTATATTACGGTTAAGTGTAGGTACTATATAATTGTTAGATAAAGATAATATTCCTCTAATTGTAAGATAATATTCCTTGTATTGTAGGGGACTTTAAAAACACATAATTTTTTTTTTTTTTTTGTGGGTGGGTCGTGGTCGGCGCGCCTCTGCACCACTCCGTCCGGGGCGACAGAGGGGCTTAAGCACGCAACTCCCGCGACCCACCCAAAAACCACGTCACCTTCGTCGTTGGGCCGACCACTGGAGCAGCGTTAACTTGTCGTCAGTGGTCGGCCCGACGGAATACCCCTAATTGGGGTACCCTCCCATCGACCGACGTCCCCCCCTTGGGGAGGACGTCGGTCTTTTCTCACGCGGTCGGCCTCTCGGCGGGTGACGGACTAATCCCCGGTCACGTCACCCGAATAACACATAATTAACGGACACAGATTACATCCAGACTCAGAACAACAGTTTGTGGATCGCACAAAGTATTGTCTTGTATGTGATTCGAATGCGCGACACTGGCACGGTAGGTCGGTATCTAAACCAATACGCTATCTGTGCAGTAATTTTTTTCCATGGTCTACTGTTGTAGGGGAGGCGGCAGACAGCAGTCCCGTATTAGGATGTCTATTAAATTCTAATAATTAATGAGGTTAACGGATGTTTCAGTATTACCCGACACTAAGCGGACCGCGCGAGGACCCGCGGAGACCGCGGGTGACGTGACCGGGGATTAGCCCGTCACCCGCCGAGAGGCCGACTGCGTGAGGAAAGACCGACGTCTCCTCCCCGAGGGGGGGACGTCGGTTAATGGGAGGGTACCCCAAATAGGGGGTATTCTGTCGGACCGACCACTGATGACAAGTAACCCTGCTCCGGTGGTCGGCCCAACGACGAAGACGACGTGGTGTTCGGGTGGGTTGCGGGTGTGCATGCTTACGCCCCTCTGTCGCCCCAAACGGAGTGGTGCGAGGAGCGCGCCGACCGCAGCCCACCCCAAAAAAAAGTCGTCTTTTACGACATCCACGGACAAGATAAGGAGTGGTGAATTGTATTCTTACTCCGTCACCACACGGAAAATAAGTTTATAAGAACTAAAAATGTATGTACTTCACTTAACAGTTTTATCAGAAATCGTTCTCTTATACAATGGTAGCGGCTACTTATTAATGTGAATGACTCCACATTCACGCGTCACTCGAGGTGCTGACGTCCAGCGTTATGCCGTCACCTCTTTGACGAGGGCACAATAGCTGCGATGTTGAAGGTTCCATACTTAACCAGACGGTAACTTTATCTTAAATTATATTTGATTTAATAAAGGTATATAAAGCTTTAATAATGGTAATATTAATGTTGAAAAATAAACGTACATTGGCCTCCTAAAAAGGGAATCCCGTTTAATATAATCACCATACGCAGCTAGCGATTTGTCTCTCGTAGTTTATGATATCACAATTTATAAAAAAAATCTGATAAAAGTTGCGTTGAGAATACATTTTGTGAAGAATTTACTGTCCCTCTCTATCTTTAAATAGATATTTCTTGTGTAAGTGTGTATCTCATTGAACTCTTCCTAAACGGCTGCACCGATGTTGATGACATTTTTTATGCATGTTCAAGGGGATTCGAGAATGGTTTAGTTTCACAATTGGACCTGGTAGGGGGCGCTGCTGCCGATTTCAAGGAGAATTCCTTTTATTTTATTTGAACAGAACAACGTCGTTGGGTCAACTAGTAATATGATAATAATAATACAATTTATAAGCATTTTGTAATGAAAATAATGTTGAGAATCCAAATTGTGAAGAGTTCACTACCCATTAAAAGATGATAATGATAATATTAATAAGACTTTCGTAGTGATTGAGAACCCAAATGTGAAGGATTCATTACCTATCTCTATAAAAATGATAATCTTAACGATCAGTATTAAGAGATTCCATCTTGTGAAGAAGTTTTTACCTGCCTTATAAAATGATAATGCTATTTATGAATTTTCTAATAAAATAATGTTGAGAATCCAATTTGTGGAGAATTCATTATCTCTTCTTATAGAACATGATAGTGATACTATTTATAAATCATCTCCGTGTCCGACTGTTGTGCTCAGGCCTCCACCATAATGGGAGAGGAATTGACCTACTACTCCATGCTGGTCAGACGTGTTGGAAAACCCCATTGGTTTTGTTTCGAGTTTTCCTTCTCTTGCACAGATGTTATATTCTTATTATATCCTTCAGTCGTCTTTTACGACATCCACGGGCAAGATGTAAAAGTGGTAAATTGTATTCGTACTCCGTCACCACACAGAGTATGAGTAATTTTAATGAAAATAATGTTGAAATTTTGTGGAGAATTCACTACCTTTCACCCATAAAAATATATTGAAACTATTTATGAGAGTTTTCTAACGAAAACAAACGTTGAGAATTAAAATTATAAAGAAACCATTACCTCTATCGTATTGACAAAGTCGCTGGAACTTTACCCATTGCAGCTTTATCTCGATCGACACCCAAGATTGCATCTAATTTATAACACAGCTGATCGTTTGAAAAGCAGTTAAAAATGCTTTTAAATTAACTCATAGATCACAATCAGTTGAGTCTGTGGTACTAAATCAAGTTTAACTTGACGGCAGTCGTTTTATTTGTTTGCTCTTTAAATTTACGAATGGTGTAGTGGAGTAAGTAGCGGCTTCCTGTGCTGTACTGATTTCAATTTCTATGCGCCACAATTCTTTATGCAAGAAGTAAATGTATATTTTGTATCTGGACATATCCGTTAATTGAATGTTTTAAAAATGCCACATGATATAATCTATACTAATATATAAACCAGACGAGTTTGTTTGTTTGAACGCGCTAATCTCAGGAACTACTGGTCTGATTTGAAAAATTCTTTCAGTGTTAGATAGCCCATTTATCGAGGAAGGCATATATCATCACGCTAAGAGGAGGAGCACCAATGAAGAATGTTTCAAAATCGTTTTTTTTTTTTGCTTTTGAGAGCTTCCGCTGCGTAAATGGCTAAATTTTCGCAATAATCATGTGTGACAGAATCGTATTATTAAAAATATTTTCACCTTCCACGTAAATAAAGTCTTAGGTTACTTTTAGCGTTAGCCTAAAGCATCTATACCATGCGGAATAAGTCGCGAGCAGAAGCTAGTGATTTATAACACAGCGCTTTAAAAAAGTTGTTTCTTTAATTGCTGTTAGTGGCAAACGAGCAAACAGTACACCTGATTGTAAGTAATATTGTCGCTTATGGACCTTTGCTAAGCAGTTGCCTATCGTGGAGAAAGTGAAGGGAGTGTGAATGTATACAATAAGTTTCGGTGATAAGGCCCACCAAAATGTGCCAACTCTTTCGCTTACCAAAATAAGTGCAGTAAATAATTGCTACTATTCAGATGTCGATTTTTGCAAAGTGTGGTATTACTTAGGACGGACTGGTCCGCGCCTATAGATGGACGCGTATAATATTTTATCATACAAATCTTGATATGGTATCTATTTATACTGGGATTTAAAAAGTGGTCAAGTTTGGCCAAAGAAGCAGCGGCAATTGTATCCTTAGTTGCTTATACTTAAAAAAAAACTTTGATTATAATATAAATAAAAGTATAGTTTCGAATAGTATATTTTCCATATGGTGATCGAGTAAGAATACAAGTCACAAGTCAATTATCACTCCATGGGTGTCGTAAAAGGCGACTAAAGGATGTTTTGAACATATAACAACTATGCAAGAGAAGGAAAACTCGAAATAGAACCCTATACCAACTCCCCTGACCAGCGTGGTTTAGTAGGTCAATTTACCTCCTATTGTGAATGAGGCAAGAGTCCAACAGGGGGACGTCTATGGGTTGAAGCGATGATGATGATAGTCTCGAATGACCTCGAATGATTTATTGTGATAGCCACAAAATATATTGTAAATGACAATTAGTTGATAATTTATTTTGTGGAAATAAAACTTTTACAAAATTCGATGCAAATTGGTCAAGTATATAGTATTTTTTTCGCATTCATTATTGTTATAAAGGTACGAAAATATTTTTGTTACATTTCAACTATTTTTCTATACCAGAATGGTAATAACTTTTGTGGAAAGCAACATTTATTCTCCTAAAATGTAATCTCTCCCACCCCGTGTTTTAAAAACAAGCTCTATTTTGAAATAAAGTGATGTTCCATTTATAAAAAATCACTGTCTCCAAAGGTCCCCAGTGAAAAATTATAACGCGACGTCGTACATTTTGTTGCCAGGAAAAAAATATGTTTTCTCTTTGTGTTTGAGACGTAATATTTCAGGGAAGCCTGTCGGGCGTTATACCACTGTGAAATATTCCTTGGTTTAACCTAAAATACATTATTATTAAAATGTTATAAAAATTGCATAGTATAAATTTGACAGTGATGGGCTGTGTGCCAGAAAATTCTACTGGGAATTTTTGTATAGGCTGAATGATGTCTATTCCCGTGCCTTGATTATGAAAAATATGGAGTAATGGTTGATGCTTAGGAGCGATTTCATATTTAATTGGCTTTTTAAACTTTTGTTTATATTAAGTAGATTCTGTTTTAATAATAGGTGTATTATCGTTGATATTTGACTAAGTGGTTTACCTGCCGGGACTTACTTGCCGTAAAGTAATGCTTTACAAGAATGATAAAATTTTTAAAACATTATTGTCATTTTAATCATCATTTAATCAAAACAGATCAAGTAAAGCAAATTAGGATAAGAATGACGGACGTAGTAATTATTATAACCAACCTAATTATTTTCTCGAGAGTGACAAAATAAAAAAATATCTATAGACCAGGCTTAGAATAATAACGTATAGAAGGTAAGCTCGCGCACAAAAAGTGAAGCATTTCAATTGGAGCCTAATGCAGCTTACGCCAGAACCGTTCCGTAATGTACAAGTCACTGTACTGCACGTACGTACGCAACTCTTAAAAAATAATTAGGTAATTATGACGGTTTGTGCATTCAAATGGTGTCATAACACATTTGAAAAACTTAAAAATGTTTTTAACATTACTTTTAAAAGTATTTCGACGATTTATGTTAATAAAAGCAAATTTTGATTTCATAATTTGTATAGTGGTGTGCGTGTGTACGTGTGTAATCGTCTGCGCGCCGTTAGTATTTTTAGATTCATATTTCGAACGTTCGAAGCACTGACACTATCCTTCTATACGTTATTATTCTAAGAGACCAGGGCTGAAGCCTTTGAAAATGGTAAAAAGTGAAAAAAAAAAATAGTAGGATGAAACCCGTCGGAAAAGAAAGAGAATAGAACAAAAATGAAAGGAAAAATAATTTATGGGCGATCTGAGGTCGGGAAGTGGATGGGGGTGAGTTTTTAAGGGTATAAAACGGTATATCTCGGTTTCCGGCAAAACTACAAGTCTTATGGAAAAAATTAAATGACACAGTTGTAGGTAATAAAGAGATCTACAACTTTCGTAACAACTAGGCTTTAGATAAGAGTGTGAATATTTTTAAGCATTTCAGTATTTATTTATTAAATTGTTAATTTTTCTAATTATATCTGATATTTACGTGAGTATTATAAATAAAACTATTTTACGGATTTTAACGCGTTTATATTTGATTTTTGACTCCTCAACGTTTCTAGGTCACGGGCGGACTTATTGATTTTTCTAGTGATTACTAATATTAAATAAATAAATAAATAATAAATAATAAGCCTCTTATCTAACTGCTTTCTTCTTTCTTTGAGTTGTGGTTGTCTCTTTAGTTATAAAATATCTCTGAGTTCAGTGTGCCTCTTGGCAAAGGCCTCCTCTAACGATTTCCATTGTACTCTGTCTCTAGCAACCCTTCTCCATTTTGGGCCTGCCGTCAGTTTTAGTTCGTCTTCCCATCTCTTGCATTGTCTTCCTCTGTTCCTTCTCCCATCTCTAGGGTACCAGTCTGTTATGATTTTGCTCCACTTCTCTTGTGTACCGCGCAGCATGTGCCCAGTCCATCTCCACTTCAAACTATCTATTCTATTAAGTACGTCTGTGACTTTTGTCTTACTTCTTATGACGGTGTTTCGTATCTTATCTTGTTTCTTAATACCTATCATACTTCGTTCCATAGCTCTTTGACAGTGTTCCAGCATGTTTCTGTGATGTTTCGTGAGGGCCCAGGTTTCACTCCCATATGTAATACATGGGAGAACGCAGGTATTGAAAACCTTCTTTTTGATACCAGTACTAAGATCTGTGGATTTCATGACCTCTTTCAGTGACCAATATTTTTTCCATCCGTTAGCTATTCGTCTTTTGATTTCTTTTGTAGTTGTGTCTGTATGTGAGATGATTTGCCCTAAATAGATATATTCGTCTACATATTCAGCAGGTTGGTTGTTGATTTTTATTTCATATTTGTTTGCATTCGTTAATAGCTTCGTTTTGTTTATATTCATAGCTAAACCCATTTTTTCGCTTTCTTTATTAAGATCTTGTATCATTTTTTCTAGGATCCCTGGTTGTTCTTCAAACAAAACAATATCGTCGGCGAATCTAAGATGGTTTAATTTTTGACCATCTATATTTAATCCATATTGATCCTAGATTAGCTTTCGAAATATGTTTTCCAGCACCGCCGAGAACAGCTTTGGGGACATCGGGTCGCCCTGTCTGACGCCTCTTTTTACTTGGAATGTCTCACCCAAGGTTTCCAGTTGTACTCTTGCCTTACTGTTGGAGTAGATGTTTTTAATGGTGTTTATGTACACTGTAGGGATTCCCTGGTTTCGTAAGCTTTCCCATATGGCTGTGTGGCTAATGCTGTCAAATGCCTTAGAATAATCGATAAAAGCCATATATAGCGGTTTGTTGTACTCATTGTATTTTTCCACGATTTGCTTGACTGTGTGAATATGATCTATCGTGGAGAAGTTTTTCCTAAAGCCAGCTTGTTCCTTCGGTTGGTTTTCATCAAGTGTGTTGCTTATTCGGTTTAAGATAATTTTGGAGAAAATTTTATATATGTTAGACATCAGACTTATTGGTCTGTAGTTCCCTATGTCGTCTTTTTGTCCTTTCTTATGTATGAGAATGATGTGGGATGTCTCCCATTGTTCCGGAACCTGTCCCGATCTCAGGATGCCGTTGAAGATTTTAGTTAAAATGGGGACCAGTTCTTCTATGGTTCCTCTCAGTAGTTCGTTAGTAATTTTATCAGGACCTGATGCTTTGTCTAACTTTTGGCTCAGTATGGCTTTCCTAGTTTCACCGGGTAGTATATCAGGTTCCGGGTTTAGTAAGGGCAGATTGTAATTTAGAGTTTCTCGACTTACATGTGTAGTGGTGTCTTGGTTGGAATATAGATTGCAGTAGAATTTTGTAGCTATTCTATTAATGTTCTTTCGGCTTGTTACATTTTTTTGGTTGTTTATCAATTTCGGGATCCATTGGTTTGAATCTCGGAGTTCTTTTAGAGCTTTTCTAGTTCCTCCTGTCCTCGCTATATGTTTTTCTAGGGTTTGCAACCTTTTGACTTTCCTGTCCTTTTTGATGCCTTCTTTAATTTTTTTGCTTAAGTCAATTATTTTTTGGATGTTCTGTTTCCTTATTTTGCAGTCAAGTAAACTTTTTCTATCTTTTATAAGTTGTAGTGTTGAGTTACTTAAATTGTATTTATGTTGTGTCCTTTTTTGGTCTCTTTGACATGTAATTTTGTTTTGTAGTTTGTTGTAGCTTGTTTTTACATCTATTGCATCGGTTTCTAATAGTTCTCTGCTGAGTATTGACAGAGAATTCTCCATTGTTTTGTTGAGTTCTGTGCTGCATGTCGGGAGTGTGTCATGTATGGCAAACTTTCTGGATCTTTTGGGTGGTTTAGTCTTGAGTGACGCCCTTACCATGCGGTGGTCGGTGTTAAAGTTTAATTTTGATATAACTGCTGTATCTGTAAATAGATTTGGGTGGCTGCTTATAATATAATCTATTTCGTTTCTATGATTCCCTCCTGGAGAGATCCAGGTCCACTTGTTGTTTTTGTTTTTCTTAAAAATACTATTTAGGAGGGTTAAGTTGTGTTCTAATAATAATTCAACCAGTCTTTGCCCATTTTTGCTTCTTTTGCCGTAGCCAAAGTTTCCTAACACATATTCTTCTTTATATTGTTTAATTCCCACTTGCGCATTAAAATCGCCCATCAGTATGATTATATTTTTTGAGTAATTACTTATAATAGCTTGAGATAGGTCATTGTAAAACGATTCTTGTTTAAGTTCATTTGCTTGCTCCGTAGGAGCATAGGCTTGGATAATTGTCCATGTTTTTTTGAAGCTAGGTAATTTGATGTTGAGTATGACAGTTCGGTCATTAATTCCAATGAATTCTATTATGTGTTCTTTTAGGTGCTTTTTAACTATGAACCCAACCCCTCCTTGTCCTTCGGTGTCTCCTTTGTTGAATAATACGAAGTCCTGGTGCTCTTCGATACATTCTCCTGTTCTTCTCATTTCACAAATTCCTAAAATATCCCATTTTAGGTCCTTCAATGCTTCTTCAAGTTCTGATAGAGATTCTGGTGTTCGTAAAGTTCTGGTATTTAGAGTTGCTATGTATAACTTGTTCTCATTCCTTTTGTTTTTTATTCTTGCTAGAGGGTGATGGTCTAAGTCTTCCGCGGGGACCAGTCGTAGTGGAAGATATTTTGTTGATTGTTTGTGTATATAATTAATTGTTGTTGTCATTTGATTCCGGTGGTCCGGGGGCATATTTAGTTTTTTGAGAGATTTATTTGTGAATCAGAGCTTGCTTTTTCTATGTAGTTTAGTATGTTGGGTCTTATGATTTCTCTAGTATGTGTTTTGGTTAGTGTGGGTGATGGATTGTTCCGTGTTGCTTTCTTGTTAGTTTTCTTTTCTGGTGGTGCCTTTGGTGAGTCAGCAGTTTCTCTTTTCCTCTTCTCTCTATTTTCTTTTGGCTTCTTTACTATGAGCTTGTCGTATTTTATATAGGCGATATTTCCTTTCTTTATTTCTTCTTCTACTTGCGGCTGTAATTGTTTGCGTTTGTCTAGGATTTCTTTGGGGTAGTCCTCTTTTATGTTGACGCCTTGTGGAAGGTTAGGCTTATTTTTCAGTATAAGATGTTTTTTCCATTGAGTTGTGATGGTGACTACCACTGGACGGTTTTTATTTTCGGTTTTCTGCCCAACTCTATATACTTTGCTAATTTCATGGCTATCCATATGAACTCCCATACTCACAATTATTTCTTTGATAAAATCCACTAATTCCGTTTCGAATTTAATATTTTCATTGATTCCAAAAAAGACAAGATTGTTTTTTCTCTTTTCTATCTCTGCTCTTTTGAGTTTAGATTCGAGTTCTGAAATTTTGTCTTTGAGTTTAGTATTTTCCTCCATAATAGTTTTCATTTTCTCGTCTAAGGCCTCCATGACGCTCTTAGTTACGGAGTGTGTTATGAGTTCGGTTTGATTTTTAAATTTCTCGTCGAGTTTGTTTAGAAGTAGTTCCATGTTTTTATCCATGACTAGGGAAATTTCGTTTCTTGTGTGGTATCACTGGTTGGTAGTTTTTATTTTTCTCGAGTGGCCACACTGCTGTTGGCAATGTCACTGTCAAGTCACTGACACACTGGCGTAATGTTGGTATTAAACTGAGATGAGTCTAATGACTATGACTGTGATTATTTTTAGGTTATAATTCCGAGGGTGTTTTTTCGACAATTATCGCGCGAGTTTTAGCACTCTCACTTTGTTTATTTATTAGTAGTGGTTAATGAACTTTGTTTTAATATTTTTACGTTTCACAGCACGAAAATGTCACTTTAAAGCACTCTTTTATAGTTAAAATCCACGGACGACGTTGACGTTCATGTTATCAGTTTGACCGCCGGAACCGGAAAAAAAAAAATTACTAATATTACGCGACTGTTACATATGTACAATAATTAGAATTTAAATGTCTGTTTGTAATGTGAAACTAGTAGGTGTTTTTCATACTCACACGGTTATTTGCACGATACCTATGTCTGAAAGCTAGATTAAAATTTGTTGGTCTGTCTGTCGTCAAAATATTCCATCATAGCTTATATAAGTCTAAGTTGTCAGAAATCGAGATAAACCGTTTTATACCATTAAAAACTCACCCCCATCCACTTCCCGTCCTCAGATCGCCTGTAAATTATTTTTCCTTTCATTTTTGTTATATTCTCTTCCTTTTCCAATGATTGTCATCCTACTATTTTTTTTTTAATTTTTTACCATTTTCAAAGGCTTCATGCCCTGGTCTAATTTGTAAAAACGATAAAAAAAAATTTCCCGCAATTTGTTACCAAACCAAAAGCCGTAAGGTAATTAATATAACGTACATTCAGTTCAGCGTATAATGCTTTTGATTTATCGTTACGTGGCTGTGTGCTTCTCTAGTTCACAAAGGGCGTCGCTCCATTGTCTCCGATCTGTGACAAACACAGATGTCCCGTCCAATGTATTGCTATTGGCAAGTATTGTTCAAACTAATGTTGATACGTGATTATGACATACAAATATAATTGTATATCAGTGATAATGGTTACAGATTTAATCAATGCCGAAATTATGTTTGACTGTATAATTATGTCCGTGTGGTGACGGAGTAAGAATACAATTCAACACTCCCTCTCTTACCCGTGGATATCGTAAAAGACGACTAAGGGATTCAATATGCATATAAAATCTATGCGAGAGAAGGAAAACTCGAAATAAAACCCTTTATCAATATGTCTTACCATACGGGACGTATATGAGTTGTGATGATGATGAGGAGGAGAACCGTGTCCAATAGTACAATAAATAGATGGAGATAAAGAAGTAAAAAAAGAAAAATAATATAAATTTATTCCAGTATGACTACAAAGATGTAAATATGACCTAACGCTTCAGTGGCGCGGTTTCGAATCTAACACAATAATACTTTATACCTGCGCCTGATGCCGCGTGAGGGCGATCCCCCGGGGGAGGAAGGATACTGAAAGGGTATACCGTGCTGACCACTGACGTCAAGGATTTGATACCAGTGGCCGGCTCAATGACGAAGGTGAGAGAATACAACGAGTTATGGAGTCGCGCGCTGCTCTCTCATCGCCTTGTATGATATGGAAGACGTGCATCTGCACCATTGCCTGCCAAAACAAGGATAATACTTTATGCGATCTATATATTATTGTTATGAATCTGGAAATAGTTTGTGTCCTATAAAATCTCTATAAAGAAGATAAGATTAATTCATAGAAGTACGGGTGTATCTGACATATCCCACAGAACAAGCACGTTGAAATGCCAATAGGCAGGCCACATCGCTCGTCGAACTGACAACCGTTGGGGAAGAGAGTTCGTTCTCGAGTGGCGGCCACGAATTGGACGACGCAGAGTGGAATTCCCTCTACTAGGTGAACTGACGATATCTTGAACGTCGCAGGGAACCGTTGGATGCAAGTGGCACAGGATCGTTCCGAGTAGCATTCTCGTAGAGAGGCCTATGCCCAACAGTGGACGTCTATAGTCTGATGGATGGATGGAATAATAATAATACAAATATTATTTCCTTAATACAAAATGTTGCCTTTAAAAAAACCTTTCAGACTTGATAACTTATCCACAACATGACGTTAATATTCAAGTTGCTTAATCTGGCAGTTTACTCCATTGACATAGTTTGGGATTACAGTATATCCAAGTATAACATCGGCCTCACACGTAACTACACGTGTTCATTATTAATTTATTCACCTAGACCCGTCCCTTTTGTAGTATACATAATTTATGCACGGGGATTCCCCTTAAGTTTAAGATTATCAAGTTGGACTGCCACGAAATCCATTTTCTATTGTGAATTGGATAGTTGGTAACCACATTAGACCAAGTAAATGGTGAGTCCTTTCGGAAAATTCGATTCAAAATCAATAGATCACACTTAATTCAATTCAATTCATTTAATTTGCTAAAATATGGTTAATACAGGTGTTTACAAATCGATAGAGTACATCATATTCTGCCCCGTGGGGCGTGCAAATGGTTATATAATATAATGCTATTTTATATTAATTACATGTTGTGTTAATGTTATCATTATCATTATTTCAACCTATCGTCGTCCATTGCTGGACGTAAGCCTCCCTCATGTTACGCCATAGTGTGTGTTCCTGTGATGCCTGCATCCAACGGTGTCCTGCAACTTTCAACAGGTCATACGTGCACCTAGTCATCCTACACTGCGTCGTCTGATACGCAGTTGCCACTCGAGAATCTGTCTTACCCAGCGGTTATCGGTTCGATTTTTATAAACTTTTTTTAATGAAACTGCATCCTGCATTAAAGAAATAAACTTTGTATTGCCGTGGGTTTTACAAATATAATTATCATCATCATCAGCGACGTTCATTCCATTGTAGGTAGTGGTGCTATTTATCAAAGCCACGATCATGGCTTCCGTCATTCTGTCTACTAAGCGGAGATCGCTGGTAAACCCTTGGTGGCGAAACGAAGATTACATTAACGATAAAGCTTCGTTGTAAATAAAACTACTTTTACGGATTATATCGCTTTTGTATTTGATTTATGATTGCCCGAAGTTTCGAATACTTTACAGCATTCATGGTCACGGGCGGACTAAGATGTCTGATATCTAAACAAGTCAACGTTATTACAGATTTTTATAATTATCTACCCGCTACAGAAAATTAGTTATTTGGTTATGACCCACATTTTTGATACAAATTTATTGCCAAGAAGAAAATGATTCTATATGAAAAAATAATATTGTTTATGGTTAGTAATTATTCAACATTAAAATTTGTAGTAATTATTATTACAATTTGTTAATTTAAAGCTAACAAAACTAATATACTACCACCGGATCGGAACGCGGCCGCACTGAGAAAGATCCGGCAAGAAAACTCAGAGGACATCATCATCATCTTGCTCTTATCCCAATTACTTGGGGTCGATGCAATATGTCATCTGTTTTGACATATTGCAAAAAGTTTCGGCAATGACTTTTATGACCGGCCGCCTGCCTGACGTCAACCCTCCTTGGGAATGTAATCGTTGACCCAAATGGTACCAGATAGAGTTGGTCCGGGTCAATCTAGGGCTCTTAGTCGTCTTTTACGACACCCACGAGCAAAGCAAGGGTTGGTAGTATTCAAAGCCGCTATCACACAGCACTCAGAGGACATAATTTATTTTTAGATACGTTTTACTTTGTTTTACTAAAAGGTTTTTTTTTGATTTATGAAATTACCTTTAACTATTATTGTGCTCGCGTAAACATCAGATATCATTAGATAAAATTTCGGCTAAAATGTGACATATTTGTATAACTAATAGTTTAACTGGTTCAATGATACAAAGCTGTGTGATGGCGGCTATGAACACTACCAATCCTTACATGATCCATGGGTGTCGTAAAAGACGACTAAGAGTTTTACATCGACCTGGGTCAACTTCATCTGATGCCGTCAATTACATGCCTAAGGAGGGATGGCGTTAGGTGGTTATAAAAGGGGGGCGCGGCCGGAGTTGGGGGGCGCGGCCGGAGCACCTCCTCGTGGTGCTCCCTGGTAACGTCCATTTGGACGTCATGCGGCCATTTGGACGGCCAAGATTCCGGCAGGGGGGGGGTCTCCGCGTGCGGCTCTGGTGGCAGAGCGCACGGCGGATCTGACCCGGGGCCAATGGGGCGGATGTGCCTCATGGCACTCCGCCGCCAGGGACGATTGCGTCACGGCCCGGGGGCGTGACGGGTCGGTCGCTCGCGAGCGGCCAGACCCGGAAGGCCCAAACCGTAATCCTGAGCAGGGGGGTTAGGACCGGGGGTCTTCGGACCGCGGGGAAGAAAACCCCTATAAAAAATTACCACAATCTTAAGTTTGGCCACTCGGCGAGGAGATGTATGACTGGTGGGTTAAGAAGCGCGCGAGCGTCCAGTCGTTAGAGTGGTAGTCAAGGCGAGACTTAAAAATGACCAAACACCATGGCAGGAGTTGAAACGAGCGTAGCTACTCCAGAGGGTCCCGGCCACGCCGGGGAATCCCTCACTGTGCTGGTTTCTGAGCGCGAGAGGCGCACAGTCACCAGCACAGTCAGTCTCCACACGTATGGGAGGGAGACAACAACTGCACTGAGAGCCGAGAGCCCGGCACACCATCAAAAGGCTCACCGGGGGGAGGGGATAGAAGAAGTAAAGGAGAAGAGGAAGAAGAAGAAGAAAATCACGGCTATGGGGCGAGTCCGTGCCCAAGCGCTCCGTGACAAAAAGAAGCGGGAGCGGAAGTTGGCAGCCGCCATTGCTGCGCGCGACGAGGGTGGCAGCACTGCTGCTGCAGGGCCATCGCAGAACGGGGGTGGCGTTCCTGGCCAGCCATTGGAGGAGGAGACTGGGTCGACCACAGAGCTGTCGCTAGACGAGAGCGTCAGCGTCGACTGCAGCAGCGGACCCGAGGACGAGGGCGGCATTGCCGCAGAGCCGTCGCAGGATGAGGGCGGCATTGCCGCAGGGCCATCCGAAGGTCTGGAGTTGGACACGGCTTCAGAGATGGTCCTAACGGACGTGGGCGGAAGTGCCGCAGAGTCGTCCGCCGATGAAGACGGCGCTGAATGGACGCAGGTCGGCCGGAGTAGGGACGAGGGCGGTGGATGCGCCGCAGGTCCGTCCAGTAGGAGTAGGGGGACGATAGGCAGGCCGTCACTTGAGGGTGTAGGTAGGCCGTCGTCGAAGAGGAAGAAGAGGAAGGCTGCCGAGGAGGAGACCATCGCCACCACGGTAGATACGAAGGAGAGGGAGGAGGCCCTCCCCCCGAGCGTCCGGAAGCGCCCCCTCAAGGAGAGCAGCTCGAACACCGACTCGGAGGGGAGCACCATCATGCCTCCTCCCAAAGTCCCGACCAAGCCCCGTGGGCGCAGAGGTCGTGGATCGGCGAGGCCGGGGACTCCGGTTCTGGCAGGCCACAGTGGCGAGGTGGCGGCCCTACGGGCCGCAAATGCCCGCCTCAGTGAGGAGGTCTCCGGCTTGCGGGAACGCAACCGCAAGCTGGAGACGGAGTTGGAGGCGGTGCGGAGAGAGAACCGCGGGTTGGCTAAAGACATGGCCGGCCTGCGGTCTCAATTCGAGCGCCTGGTGCCGACTGCGTCGCCGGCGCCGGCCCCACCGTCTAAGCGGGCCGCGCCAGCGAGGGCGGGCCCGTCGTCTGCGCCCGTGGCGCCGGCTGCACCCGTCGCGGCTGCTGCGCCGGCTGCGCCCGTCGTGGCTTCTCCACTGCCTCCCCTTGTCGTGGTCCCTCCGCCGGCTCGTGGCCGCGGTAGACCTCGGAAGGGGGAGGAGCCGCCGCCCGACGAGGTGCATGGCGTGTCGGAGTCGGCGATACGCGTCATCCTAGCCCGAGTAGGGCTAATGATGGATGCGCGTATCGAGGCCGTAGCGGCCAGGCTCCCGCCTGAGCCGCCCCTCCGACCGCCGCTCGCCGCGGACAAGACGAGGCGGCCGCAAGTGTCGGCTCCCACCCCGCTGCCCTGTCAGGGTGGCCGCGTGGTGAGCTACGCTGCGGCTGCGGCGGGACCCAAAGGAGCCAAGAAGGCCGGCAAGGCGCCGGCTCCCGCCAAGGCCGGGCCGCGGCCGACGCCAGCGATTGCACCGCAGGCGCCGGCCGGCGAACCCGCGACTGCGCCTGCTGCGCTCAGCGCTGCTGCCAGGCTCGAACAGGGCTGGCAGGTGGCTGAGCGTAGCAGGAAGGCACGCGGCCAAAAGCGGAGAGCGGCGGCCAAGAGTGCCGCTGTGACCGCCGCTCCCCAGGCGGGAGCCGGCGGAAAGGAGAAAAGGTCGTGTAGGGGCCTCAAGTCGCCGAAGACGGCTGCGGTGGTAATCACTGTACTGCCTGAGGCGGCTGAGAGGGGCCTGAATTATGAGGCCATCCTAAGACGCGCCCGGCGGGAGCTGGACGTCTCCGACATCGGGGGCGTCGAGGCGAGGACCCGCAAGGCCCGGACAGGGGCTCGAATACTCGAGTTCCCTGGGGCCGAGGGCGCGAAGACGGCCGATAGTTTGGCCACGATGCTGAGGGGGCTGTTCGGGCCAGAGGATGGAGTCCGAATCGCCAGGCCCGTCAAGTGCGCAGATATGTGCCTCACGGGTCTGGACGACTCCGTGGCGGTGGAGGACATCCGGGAGGCCATTATGGCGCGTACCGGGTGTGCCTCGGACACCGTCCGGATTGGCACCATCCGCCCTGGTCCGGGCGGCGTCGGTGCTGTCTGGGTGCAGTGCCCAGTGGAGTCGGTCAAGCAATTGGCCGACTCAGGCAGGCTCCTCGTGGGCTGGAGTTCGGCGCGGGTAACCGTGCTGGAGCCCCGGCCTGCGAGGTGTTATAAATGCATGGCGGTCGGGCATACCCGACCGACATGCAGAAACTGCTTTGACTGCAGCGGGCTATGTTTCCGTTGCGGTCAGGCTGGACACCAGGCGGCATCGTGCTCTGCGGTGCCCCACTGCCCCGCGTGTGCGGCGGGCAATAGGCCTGCCAAACACCGCATGGGCTCTGGGGACTGTAGACCCCCGGCATCGGCCCCGAAGGGGCGGGGCGGCCCATCGACCGGGCCAGGCCCCGCTCCGAGCGCGGCCCGATCGCCCGTTAGCGCGGAGGAGGTGACGATGGATACGGACCGTTAATGGACCCCGTATCCATTCGTCTCCTCCAGGCTAATCTCAACCATTCCGCCGGTGCGCAGGACGTGTTCCTGCAAGCCATGGCGGAGTGGTTGATAGGAGTAGCCGTAGTCGCGGAGCCGTACGTGGTGCCCGACCGGATTAACTGGTTGGGTAGCGCCGATGGCACCGTGGCAATCGTCGCCTCCACGTCGTGGCCTTCGTCGTCTCTGACCCTTAGGGACAGGGGCGTCGGATACGTCGCGGCGGACTGGGGGGAGATTACGCTCTTCGGAGTTTATCTCTCCCCTAACTGGAGTGTGACCGATTTCGAGGCCTTCCTCACCATCATGGAGGCCTCGTTACGGCGACTGGCATCGCGCCAGGTCTTCGTCCTGGGGGACTTTAACGCCAAGTCCGTGGCGTGGGGGTCCTCTAGGACGGATGACCGAGGACGGGCGATCGAGGAGTGGGCGGCGGCACTGGGCCTCTGTTTGCTGAACAGGGGCTCGGTGCATACGTGCGTGCGACAACGGGGCGGGTCGATAGTGGACCTTTCGTTCGCTAGCCCCGAGGTCGCCGCACGCGTGGGGAGCTGGCGCGTCGTGGAGGAGGTGGAGACCTTGTCGGACCACCGGTATATCCGGATGGAGGTCTCCCCTGCAATCCCGACACCCAGCAGGGGTCACGGGGCGGATGGGCGTCCTGCGTTCCCGCGATGGGCTGTGGGTCGCTTAGACCGGGACCAGCTGGCGGAGACAGCCATCGTATACTCGTGGCTGTCCTCTGCCCACCAGTCGGACGGGGTGGACGCCGAGGCTGGCCGCATCCGCAGTGCGTTGACGCAGATCTGCGATGCGGCCATGCCCCGGGTACGGCGTCTGCCCCCGAGGAGGGGTGTCCACTGGTGGTCCCGGGAGCTGGCGGATCTCCGGGCTGCGTGTATCCGCGCTCGGAGGGCCTACACCCGCAGCCGGCGGCGCCATCGCGACGCGGAGCGGGAGGCCGTGCTTTACGAGGGCTACCGCAATGCGCGGTCGGCCTTCAGGCTGGCTGTCCGCTCCGCCAAGGACGTCAGTCGGCAGGAGATGCTGGACGGTCTCGACCGTGACCCCTGGGGACGCCCCTATCACGCGGTGCTGAATAGGCTACGCGCGCGGGGCCCTCCCCTCACCGAGACTCTCCAGCCCGGCCTTCTCACCCGGGTCATCGAGGACCTGTTCCCACGGCGGGCGGAACACACGCCCCCGGTCATGGCTCCGCCAGACACTAACCGGAGGCCGACGACGACAGTGTTCCGCCCATCACGGAACCCGAGATGGGGGTGGCGGTGACGCGCATGCGCGCAAAGTCTACCGCCCCCGGGCTCGACGGTGTTCCTAACCGCGTGCTGGCCCTGGTCCTCGAACACCTGGGACCCCGCCTCAGGGAGCTGTTCGACGCGTGTTTAGCGTCCGGACGGTTCCCTGGGTGCTGGAAGGAGGGAAGGCTGGTGCTCCTGCCGAAGCCGGGACGGTCTCCGGAGTCGCCTTCGGCCTACAGGCCTATCGTGCTGCTCGATGACACGGGCAAGCTACTGGAGAGGGTGGTAGCTGCCCGCATCGAGCGGCACCTCGTCGGCACGGGGCCCGATCTGTCGGACGCCCAGTTTGGGTTTAGGAGGGGTCGTTCGACGATCGCGGCTCTGTTGCGCCTGAGGGCTGTGGCGACTGAGGCCGTCACCGGCGGGGGAGTGCTGTTGGTGGTGTCCCTAGACATCGCCAACGCATTCAATAGTCTGCCATTCAGCTGCATCAGGGAGGCGCTCCGGTATCACGGGGTGCCAGTTTACCTGAGGCGGCTAGTGGCAGACTATTTGGAGGGGCGCAGCGTCCTCTGCACCGACCGAGCAGGGGACGTTGTGCGGACGCCCATGACGTGCGGTGTCCCACAGGGGTCGGTCCTCGGACCCACCCTGTGGAACATCGGCTACGACTGGGCGTTGAGGGGGAGCCTCCCGCCCGGGCTGGGCGTGATTTGTTACGCTGACGACACACTCGTCACAGCCCGCGGTGGGACGCTAGAAGAGGCGGTAAGCCTGGCGACCTCGGGTACCGAGGAGGTCGTCAGACGGATCGAGGCGCTGGGGTTGAGGGTCGCCCTGGACAAGACGGAGGCCCTCTTGTTCCATGGGCGCACTATGAGCCCTCCCATCGGCGTCTCGATCACCGTCCACTCGGTCGACATCAGCATCCGGGCCCATATGAGGTACTTGGGCCTGGTGCTCGACGGGCGATGGTGGTTCCGGGAGCATTTCCGTAGGCTCGCTCCGCGGCTCGTCGGCACGGCGTCCGCCCTATCGTGGCTTATGCCGAACGTGGGCGGACCGAGCGCTGCGTGCCGACGGCTGTACGCGGGGGTCATCCGGTCGATGGCCCTGTACGGCGCACCGGTGTGGGCGGGGTCCATGACCGCCCGACTTAGGGCCCTTCTGTGGCGACCACAGAGGGTCATGGCGGTCAGGGCCATCCGCGGATACCGCACGGTGGCGACGGAGGCAGCGTGCCTGTTGGCCGGGACTCCCCCGTGGGACCTGGAGGCGGAGATGCTCGCCGGACTATATCGGCGGGTGACGGGGGTGCGAGCGGAGGGCGGTGTGGTCTCGTTAAGGGATCTCACCGCCTGGCGCGTCGACGCCCGCCGAGACGTCATCGCCCGTTGGGCAGTCCGGCTGGAGAGGCCTCGGTTCGGGGTGCGAACCGTGGAGGCCTTCCGGCCGGTGCTGATGCAGTGGTTGGAGAGGCGGCACGGGGTGCTGTTCTTCCGACTGGTGCAGGTTTTGACGGGGCATGGGTGCTTCGCCAAATACCTGCCAAGGTCGTTAGGAGGGAGAGTACACCGTCCTGCCACCACTGCGATTGCGACGAGGACACGGCGCGCCATACGCTCGAGGCCTGCAGGGCTTGGGCAGTGCAGCGCTGTGAACTCGTCGCAATCATCGGTACGGACCTGACGCTGCCGGCTATCGCTAGGGCGATGGTCGACAGCGTCAGGAACTGGGACGCGGTCGCAGCCTTCTGCGAGACAGTGATCTCGCGGAAGGAGGCGGCGGATCGCCTGCGTGAGGAGCGCAGCCTCGATGAGGAGATCCGCCGCCGGCGACTGGGCCGGCGCAGGCGCAACTATCTGCGCCTCATGCCGCCCTAGCCGAGGCCGCGGGTGACGTGACCGGGGATTAGTCCGTCACCCGCCGAGAGGCCGACCGCGTGAGGAAAGACCGACGTCCTCCCCGAGGGGGGGACGTCGGTCGATGGGAGGGTACCCCAATAGGGGGTATTCCGTCGGGCCGACCACTGACGACAAGTTAACGCTGCTCCAGTGGTCGGCCCAACGACGAAGGCGACGTGGTTTTCGGGTGGGTCGCGGGAGTTGCGTGCTCAAGCCCCTCTGTCGCCCCGGACGGAGTGGTGCGGAGGCGCGCCAACAGCGGCCCACCCACAAAAAAAAAAAAAAGGTGGTTATAAAACTTACATAATGTGTACTATGAAAAATGATTCATATTATCTTTATATATAAACTTGTGTATGTGTGTATGTCACTGAACTCCTCCTAAACGGCTTGACCGATGTTGATGAAATTTTTTGTGCGTATTCAAAGGGATTCGAGAATGGTTTACATTAACAATTGGACCCAGTAGGTGGCGCTGTTGCCAATTTCAAAGAGAATTTCTTTCATTTTACTTGAACGGAACAACGTTTGTTGGGTCAGCTAGTCGACAGCAGTCGACCCCGAGTATTTGCGATAAGAGCACGGTGATGATGAATCATCCTCATTATCCTAGTTCATTTATGTCTAACTGTTAGGCTCGGTTCACCTCCACAATGGGAGAGAAATTGACTGAATATTCCACGTTGATCAGACGTGTTGAAATAGAGTTTTATTTCGAATTTTCCTTCACTTACTGATGGTATATGCATACTTAATCCTTTAGTCGTCTTTTACAGCACTCACGGGCAAGGAAGGTGTAGTGAATTCATACTCTGTCACCGCAAGGAACATAATCTGTACATGCAAAAATTTTCATTCATTTGGGCAAGTTCAATCATATAAAACAACTTCTTAAATAAAGATAACATATAATAATGTTATAAGGGACCTATTATCTGCAGATCCGCTTTGTGGATTATTGCTGCCTCTCCTGTTTACCATTTTTGGATTAAATTATGGTATTAAAAGAAATATGGTAGTAAAAAAAAGTGTCGTGATGGATTAAGAGTACAATACACTAAAACTTATCTTGCCTGAGGGTGTGAAAACTGAAAATAAAATCTTATTAAGAACCTGCCTAACTAATACCATATACTAGGTCAATAACTTTCATTATCTGGTCGGAGTCCCTCAAACACGCCACGTCGCGCCACATCTCCACCGCTGGCTCAGAAGAAGGCACGGCAGCCTTACACTTAGGATGGTGTAGGTGCTTACCGGACATGGGGTCTTCGGTAAGTACCTGCATAAAATTGGAAGAGAAGAGGCCCCAGGATGTCATGAGTGTGGCGCGGCAATTGACGATGCGCGCCACACACTGGAAGTATGCCCCGCCTGGGGGCCTCAGCGCCACGTCCTGTCAACGGACATGGGAACAACAGACCTGTCGTTGCCGACCATCATCTTCAAGATGCTCGGCAGCGACAGCTGTTGGTCGTCGATGGCCTCCTTCTGTGAGGCTGTCATGACAAGGAAGGAGGCCGCGGAGCGGGCACGCGAGGCGCTTGCGTCCGCTGACTCGCTCCGCCGGTGACGACCAGGGAGGAGGAGACGCCGCTATGCGCTCCTCCACCCACCGCTCTGAATGATGACAGGACGTGGCCAAGCGTTGGGGTGTCGGGGATAGAATGTTATCAGACGATCTCAGTCTTCAGTGGCCGGCGAGTCCCACACACACTCCCCTGTCTGTAACCGGCGGGGGAATAGTGCGCAAATGCATTTCCAAAGCGTGAAAAAAAAAAAAAAAAGGTCAATAACTTTCATAGGGAGCTCTCTGAGGATTTGTTTGACTTGGTACCACCGTCACCATTTTACGAACGTACCACTCGTCACCGTAGCAGGGTTCATCCATTTCACCTGGAGACGTTATGGTCTTCAACTGTACGTTTCCAGCGATCATTTCTCCCACGTACATGCAGGCTCTGGAATAAACTACCTGCTGCTGTGTTTCCCGAGCGTTATGACATGTCCTTCTTTAAACGAGGTTTAAGAAGAGTATTTTCTTCACGGTAGGCAACGGCCTAGCCGTGTCGTCCCTGGTATTGCAAAGGTCCATGTGCAGCAGTATCAGTTACCATCAGGTGTGTTGCTTGCTCGTTTGCCATCATTAGCAATAAAAAAATCCCATAGACTTGGCTCGACCTTGCGTTGAACGCATATAATCATGATCATATTAATCTGGGCTAGACTAGTTAGCATAGTGTTTTATTTCAAGTTATCCTTCTCTTGTCAATGCTGATTTAGACTTGATGCCGCCCTA
The DNA here is from genome assembly GCA_032191425.1 of Lymantria dispar. Lineage (NCBI taxonomy): Eukaryota > Metazoa > Arthropoda > Insecta > Lepidoptera > Erebidae > Lymantria > Lymantria dispar. The sequence continues at coordinate 4,218,538 of CM063442.1, read as the reverse complement.
GGCCCTGTTTATCGCACCGCCCTTAATATTAGAATAATTTTTATTAATTTTGATCCAATATATCTATTTTAAATTTAAAAAAACTTTATTTCGATGGAATATAATTTTCAATTATAACAAAAAAATATTACAGATACATACTTAATAAACATTAGACAAATAAATAAATATTTTCTTTGTATTAATCAATTTAAAAAAATCTTTTCTTACAAAGCCAGGCCTTTTTTTTATAAAAATTAATCTGTACTCATTTTCAAAGAAGACTGTCTTTACTTTTTTCGTCTCTGAAATTTTGGCATTTAGAAAATTTTGTCTCCTCTCAAATCATGCCGCCCTAGGCCCAAGCCTCACGGGCCTGGGTGTAAATCCATCACTGCCTTAGTGGCTTTCTACCACATCTGCGAGAGCAAAAGGTAGTATTGCCATATTGTATTCTTAGTTTACCATCATCATCATTATCTTAGCCTATATATATCCCACTGTTGAGCTTGGGCCTCCATTAAAAGAGGCAAATTCCCTCTACCTATACCTATACCCATGTTGGTCAGACGGGTTGGAATATGGTTTTACTTCGAGTTTCCTTCTCTTGCATAGATGTTATCTGCATATTAGTCGTCTCTTACGACATCCCCGGGCAAAATATGGGAAGGTGAATAGTATTCTTATGTCTTCACCACACGGGTAGAGCTAAATATATTTTTAATGTTGAATAATATTTATTTTCCGTAAGCAACTTATTCAAAATTAAAATTTATAAATCAATTAAACTCCAGTTTAACCGAAATACAGGATGAAACAAATCCACAAAGGAATGCTGTGTCACCCGAACAATCCGGAATGTGCCCCCTGTGTATACTTGAATATACAAACATCATATAATTTCACTATGGTATTCGCTCGTAAATGGTTTGAATAACGTTCTATCCCTATGGATATCATAGACAAACAAATTTAAATGTTTATAGGGTTTTTTCAGGCATTTCGTAACCTGGAAGCTTTGTATTTAAATAATCTTTGTATTGCGAGGGACTTTACAAACATACAATAATGGACAAAAATTACATTTTGACTCAGAACAACAGTTTAAAGATAGCAGAACGTGTTGCTCTGGGATTCGAACCGACGATATTGTTATGGTTAGTTGGTATTTTTAAGTTTAGAGGCACAGCACTTAAGTAAAAGCAATAAAAAGTGTGTTTGTACTTATGCACGCATGTAAGAAGTTATTCTTCTTTGGCGTAACAAGATAAACATTTTTCTAAAAATTTTATCCTTCGCGTTATCCTATGTTTGTAGAAAAGCGATACTAATCTATATTGATATATAAAGGGGAAGATTTTGTTTGTTTGAACGCGCTAATCTCATGAACTACTAGTCCGATTTGAAAAATTCTTTCAGTGTTAGATACCCCATTTATCGAGAAAGGATATAGGCTATATATTATCACGCTACGACTAATAGGAGCGGAGCAACAATGAAAAATTTTTTAGAATCGGGGTTTTTCTCCTTTTGAGAGCTTCCACTGCGTGCATTATATAAACCGTTAGGTTTCACAAAAATCATGTGTGACAGAAATGTATTATTTAAAAATACTTTTAATTTCTACGTAAACAAAGTCGGGGGTTAGGGTTAGCATTAGCCCAAAGTAATCATTCCATGCGGACGAAGTCGCGAACATAAGCTAGTAATAGAAAAAAAGGTATTTAATACATTGCAAGTTTTATTATAACGCGTTATCTAGTTGACATTTGTGACGGTGTACGCACGCATCGTAAAAATGTACTCTCGTCATTTTTCCCTAACATGCCAAAAAAAGTATTAAAAAAAATTCAAATAACCCTAAGAAAATTTTTATCGTTTTTCATTAGCCTAGTCCGCATTTCCATGATGTGTAAAGTTGCGTAAAAAAGTTTAATCTCAACCCTTTTCATTATGAAAGGTAATAATGATTATGAAAATTATTTGCAAATTTAAGGGTAATTTTCCCTACTGTTTGTTATTTTAAGTTAGGTATTTTATGTTATTATTTTAAATTAGGTATTTTTCTAACAGTCTTTGGTATGTTTGCATTACCTACATCGTAGTGATTTTTATTATTTTCTTTTCTTTTTTGGGCGCGTTCCTGACTTTACGCACGCCGTTCGTTCCGTTCGATGTGACAATAGGGCAGCGCGTGGCCCTACAACCCATCATATACTGTACCCTTAATCAGTGGGCTGACTATTGGTACCGAGTTCCTTGACGTCTATAGCCAATCTGGCGGATTATTTTCATCTTGAGATGTTCTCTGGTATCAGTACGATATGATACGTGTGATGGCAATATATGGTAAACTATTTTTTCTAGGTTCCAGCTCTAGCGTAATCAGACTATAGTAGACTACCTACGTCCAATAACTCGGAGCTAGGCAAGGGCATAATGACTAATATGACCACGGACGTCAAAAACTCGGTACCAGTGGTCGGCCCAAGAGACCGAGAACCTTCCCCAACGGTTGTCGGTTCGTTGAGCGATGTGGCCTGCTCATTGCCACTTCAGCGTGCTAATTCTTCGTGCTATGTCGCTTACACCTGATCTTCTGCGGATTTCCGTTTGGATTCTATCTCGCAGAGAAATGCCGAGCATAGCCTGTTTCATAGCACGCTGAGCGACTTTGAGCCTTGTTATGAGGCCTATATTTAGGGACCACGTGTCCGTGCCGTAAGTCATCACTGGTAACACACACTGGTCGTAGACCTGTGTTTTCAGACACTGAGGTATGTGGGACGAGAAGATCCTCTTAAGTTTCCCGAACGCTGTCTAACCGAGTTGGATTCGTCGGCTGATCTCTTTCTCAAAATTGGATCTACCTAACTGGACTGTTTGTCCCAGGTAAACATAATGATTCACAACTTCGAGAATCGCATTGCCAACTAGGACCGGTACAGGAATGACATGGGCATTTGACATGACTTTCGTCTTGTCCATATTCATTCGTAAACCCACTAGTTGGGATACCCTGCTGAGATCATTGAGCATGGTGCCAAGGTCTTCCATGGATTCTGCCATGACGGCGATATCGTCTGCAAATCGAAGGTGAGTGATGTATTCGCCGTTAATATTGATGCTGAGTCCAGTCCAGTCTAAAAACTTGAAGACATCTTACAGTGCAGTGGTGAACAGTTTCGGAGAGATGACGTCTCCCTGTCTCACGCCCTTCTGCAACTGGATCGGTTTCGTACTCTTATCCCGGATACGGACTAACATTGTGGCGTTTCTATACAAACACTTCAGCACTTCGATAAGGCGATGGTCGATTGGGCACCGCTGAAGGCCCGGCACCACCGCCCAAGTTTCGATTGAATCAAATGCTTTCTCATAGTCCACAAACGCATACATATACACAGGGGCCGATTATACTTCTGAGATTTTTGTATAATCTGCCTAAGCGTGAGGATATGGTCTATGGTGCTATAGCCCTTTCGGAAGCCGGCTTGTTCGAGCGGCTGGAAGTCATCGAGCTTGCACGTGAGTCAATTGGTAATGACCCTCGAAAACAACTTATATACGTGGGTCAGTAGTGAGATGGGTCTGTAGTTCTTTAGAAAAGCTTTGTCACCCTTCTTGAAGAACAGTACCACCACACTTCTGGTCCACGACTCTGGAACGTCGCCCCCGAGGATAACGGAATTAAATAGTTTCTGAAGGGCTTTTAAGACCGGCTTGACGTCTGCCTTCAGAAGCTCCTCTGTAATTCCGTCATCTCCCGGTGCCTTACCGTTACGTAGTTGTATGAGAGTCATTCTGATCTTGCACAAGCTGATGTCCGGGATTTCTTCGGTATAGTGCCGAGTTAGCTCGGATCTGGGATCTTGGACCAAGGCGACAACAGGATTTCGGGATGACTTATATAACTGTCCATAGAACCTTTCAACCACTCCCAAGATCTTATCCTTCCTCACTTTGGGATGAAATGACGTCGGCCTAATAGCGAATGGGAATGAATACAGTAGGTTATGTTAACAGTAGGTTGTTATAGGGGCCGCACCCTTTTGTCACGCCGGACGGGACGAATGCCATGTGACCAGACCACCAAAAAAAAAACTAAAATGAACCATAAAACTAAACTAATATGACCATTTATTTTTATCAAAACCGGAGTTCTTGAATAACGGTTCAGTCATTTATTGTGTCAGAACTGGCCTACTTACAGAAATAGGTAAAATTATGGTTTAAAAACCTAATAAAAACACACAGGTTCCTATCATATCACGTCTTACAAATCATTATTTATGCTCTATTTGAAAATACGGTACATTTTTGTATGGCTGGAGACAACAGAACAGCCAACAAACGAGATTATCCCAGGATTGTGCCGTTTAGAACGGAACGTATGGTCACGTTAATCATGACACTACATAAACTACATTACATCATAATCATCGTCTAAGCCCACATCAGTCCCACTGTTGGGTCTTCTCCACAATGGGAGAGGAGAGAAATGGACCTACAACACCACGCTGATCAGACGTGTTGGTATAGAGTTTTTTCTTTTTTTTTTGACGGTGCGCGGGCCCATAACCCACTCTTACCCATGTCGCCTTCCTCATTGGGCCAACCACCAGTGCCGAGTTCCTTGTCCTCAGTGGTCGGCCCGACGGAATACCCATTCAGGTACCCTCATCTCTCAACGTCCTTATCCCGGGCGGTCAGTCGCCGTCGCGCGGTCCTAGGGTTTTATTTGTAGTTTTTCTTCTGGGGCACAGATGTTATGTGCTTATATCTTTTAATCGCCTTTTACGACAACCACGGGCAAGAAAGGGGGTGGTGAATTGTATTCTTACTCCGTCACCACACGGAATATAGCTTACCCAAAAAAAAGAAGACATCCGCTAAGTGTGGTGATAGTAGGTAATATTATCCTATGATGAATGTTCTTTATCACAGAGTAGAGGTCGGAGTTTGAATGATGATCACAAAAATACCTTAATGCGAATAAAGGCTGAGTTCCAGTTAGTATGTAGTTAATACTTCAGCATTTTATTATGTTTGGGAAAAGATAGCCATCTTAAGTAAAACTTGCGCCATCAAACGTTTCTATGCGAGTTGTTCGCAGTTTAATGTTATTTGTTAGCATTACGATATGATCAACTTCTGATTAAGTTCCAAATGAACGCAGTTGACTGTTTGTTACCGCTTTGTGGATGCCCAAGTTTGTAAATAGATCTTTGTTTAATAATGTAGTTTTATTAATAGTTTGTTATCACGCATGTTATCGGAGTTAGCTATCTGTGATTGGACGTGTAGTGATAAAGATGCAATGCAAAGATAGGTGTCGTAAGGGTAATGTGGGCACATAGTCTCTGCTATTGGAGAAAAAAATCCGTGTAATGACGGAGGAAGAATACAGTTCACTACCCTATTTATTACCCGTAAAAGTTGACTCGGCATTTAATATGTAGTTAACGTCTATGTCAAAAAATTCAAATTCAATTCATTTATTATGCATAGACCCCGAGAGGGCACTTACATATTGTCCATTTTACCAAATTAAATTAAATTATCGTCTATCAACTCGTCGCAATCATCGGTGCCGACCTGACGCTGCCGACTATCGCCAGGGTGAGGCCGCGGGTGACGTGACCGGGATTAGTCCGTCACCCGCCGAGAGGCCGACCGCGTGAGGAAAGACCGACGTCCTCCCCGAGGAGGGGACTTCAGTCGATGGGAGGGTACCCCAAATAGGGGGTATTCCGTCGGGCCGACCACTGATGACGAGTTAACCCTGCTCCGGTGGTCGGCCCAACGACGAAGGCGACGTGCATCGTGGGTGGGTTGTGGGTGTGCGTGCTTACGCCCCTCTGTCGCCCCGGACGGAGTGGTGCGAGGAGCGCGCCGACCGCAACCCACGCCAAAAAAAAAAACAAAAAAAAACCATATGTATTATATGCGTGTAATATCCCTTAGTCGTCTTTTACGACATCCACGGGTGTCGCCAGACGGGATAAATTAATATAATAAATAAAAATATTTCTGAAAACAAAAATATCACCCCATGAAAAAAAGTATTTTACACTGATTTGTTTAATAAGATTTGAATTAATACTTACAAAACAATAAATAATACATATATGGTTTACTCAAAACTCTTTTCGTGTGTATATATAAACAACCCTTCTATAAATTGAGCCCTTTAGGGCTACATCTTGTAGAACAATAGAAATGCCCCTTTATAATATGCAAGCATTTTAAATAATTACTTGTGTACAAGAAAATGGACAAGTGAATTGAGGCTTTGGGCTTTATATTTCTACTAATTTTGTGCCTTCAGGGCTATAGGGGAGAATGTGAACGTGTTTTATCACCTTAATACTTAAATATTATCTGGGGGCACAGCAGTGCCCCCGCCAAGTCGAGCAAAAAAAAAAGTCGGGCAAAACGCAAAACTGCCGTAACATACTTTTCTCGAAGCCTTTCAGGCCATTTTCGACCCCCTATAACTTCGTTGTTGATAAAACTAGAAACCTGAATTTTTAGTAACCTAACAGGCCTTGTATACACATTGTGTATTTCAAATTTCATTCAATTTGAACCAATAGTTTAAGAATTATAACTAGTCAAAATTTCGTAATTTTGTCACTCACTGACTGACTGACCGATCATCAATATTAAAGTGGCACTTCTAGCCGACATAGAAGCTTCCAATTTAGAATAAAATTAGTGTTTAGTGTATAAATGAAGAAAAAATTATGAAACATTATAATTATCATCCAGTTTCCGAGATACAATAACTGCATAAATAATTTTGTAAACTCATATAAATATATAGGATTGCAAAGTTACATTTGCAGTTAATGAAATGTAACTTTGTAAAAAATAAGAATACGTTTGTCGCCATCATTGCTTCTCTACGGGAATCGTAACAAGCGGCTATAGACTGCGCAGATGTAGTGGTTAAGACACCAACGTACCGCGCTAGTGTCGCGGGTTCGAATCCCATGCAAGACAACACCTTGTACGATCCACAAATTGTTGTTCTGAATCGCATTATATTTAGTACAATTTAATATAAAATGTATTACTTGTAAGGTGTGTTTTCATGCGATTGCCAAGTCATTCTGTTTATTTAAAACATAAAAGATCTTTAATATTGATATAGTCACTATAAGAAGTTGTTAGGTTAGCTATTTACGTTATAACTTACGAAGAAAGGTGCCTTAAGCAGGGACTGAATGAGTTAACCGACTTGATATAACATGGATCTCACAAATTTTTATGATAGAAGAATTCAGTTGCGCGGCTTGGCTTTTTTTTACAAGTCTTGTTTTTGATGGTATATATTTGACGGCGCGCGATTTAACTACATATGATTCTGTTAAGTTTATAAGTAAAATTGAAAATTTTGAATAACTCTCAACACAAACTAAAATAATAAAAAAGTATTACGTTCTCTTCAACAGAGATCATCAATTAATTGTCATTTAACGATTATACTGGCACAAGTGAAGCACTTAATCATACGACATTACTTCATTTTGGAGCTGATACTCTTACACTGCTGGACCGATATTAATCAAACATAGCTAAGAACCACAACAAGGAAACTAGCTTTCAAATAAAAAAAAAACCGAATAGAAATCGGTCTTCCTCTTGTAACCATTCCACTCACACTTGCTTTGTATACTTGCTTCGTCATCCTCTCGACACTATAGTCCATAAAATATAGGATGATCTCTGTGACAGTTGTCCCTAGTGTTGTCACGCTTACGATAAGGTCCGTAGTTTTTTATCGGTAAACCTTTTTATTTTTATAATTGTGATTTTCTATTATAATTAAAATACAATCAATGAAAATCTTTTTATATTTATTTCAAACAAAACTGTTTTTTGACTGTTTTAATTATTCAAAAGGTCAAGACAATCAAGGTCTAGGTCACTATTATTGTCATCAATGGAGCGTTCCTGCTAGAGCATTTATCATTCTTTGCCAAAATAGGGACAGTGGTTAGATCAATCTATCAATTACGATTATTTTATAAATAAATATGTCTAGTTTATTAATAATGCGTACATAGTATTATCATTTACTCTGAGATAAAAAGCAGTTTTTTAATGTTTAATTAATTCAATTTATGTATTTTATAATGTACCTGTCTGTTGTAATTGTAAAAAATATGTTGAAAGTATTATATAGGTACTATATTGAGTTTATTTCTTTTATGAATAATTTAATAAAGATCGGTTATCGATTTACGTATAGCGACTGTCCCATCTCCTTTTTATTTTCAGTATGACCTTGTATGTGCGGAAGCGTCATTTATGTATAAAATGTTTACTAGGTATTTCAGTCCTTATGAGGTACATTTTAGGCATGAATATTAATATTTTTATATTTATAATATATTGCAATTCAGTTGCAATAAAACTGGCACAAAAGGAATGAAAATATATTTGATACAAAATGAAATTGTAAACATGTCGCTCGTTCAAACTTACTTCGTTGGTTTCGTTGACATCTGTCACAGAGATCAAGCTATATTTTATGGACTATAATTCTTTTTACCTGTCAAAACCTCCTCAATATACCTTTTTTAATCTTTGTCACTACTTCTTTGTTCACTCTACAGCGCTCTATTATCAAATTGATCAAGATAAACTTTCAACATTGTTGGCAACACTATTAATATTATTTTAATTTAAGGAATATTATTATTTTTCTTTATTCATTATCATCAAATATAATGATTTATACTACTAAACATATTTTAATCTACATATTCCATACTATCATCATCAGTATCATATTGTTCTTAATCCAATTACTTGGGATCGATGCTATATGTATGATGGAAGAGAACTTTAATCGTACATATTGCAAAAGTTATAGACAGTTATTTTATAACCAACCGCCTACCTGATGTCATACCTCTTTGGGAATATATTTTTGACCAGACGGCATCAGATGGAGTTGGCCTAGGTCGATTTAAAGATCTTAGTCGTCATTTGCGACGCTTACAAGCAATGTAAGGACTGGCAGTATATCTAGCCGCCACCAAACAGCACATTGTGTGACAATAAAAGACTTTTCTTTATTTATATCTTTCGATTTTTTTTTTTTTGTTTGTGTACAGCTGTTGGCCGCAGATGGCCTTGACAGCTTGACGCGGACTACGGGTGAGCGCTGAGGGCTCTCAACCCGGAGAAAAGTATGCTAAGCGACATCGCCCAAGGGCTCCCCCTGTAGGGAACGGACCTCGGCTTGGGGCGTCGCTGGAGGCAAAGTGGGCGTGCCCACGTTTTTAGTAGTGACTTTTGCGCGGCGCGGTTTCGCACCTCGACGGCGAGGGCGGAACCGTGGATATTTATTTGTTAAGGCCTCGCGGGCCGTGTAGGCTCTTTGTTGAGCGAGTGTGATATTGTCGTCCTCTTCGTCGAGGACGTGACGAGGACGTCGGATGGAGATATATATCTTTCGAGACACGTTTAATTTAATAATTGTCCGCTCATAGACGTTCCACTGCTGGGCTTGAGCCTTTCCAGAATAGAAGGGCAATTGACCTCCTATGCCACGTTGGTCAGACGTGTTGGTATAGGGTTTTATTTTGAGTTTATTTTTTCTTATATAGATGTTATCATCTTGGCTTATACACGTCCCACTACTGGGCTGGAGCCTCTTTCACAATAGGAGGGAAATTGACTTTACTACACCATGCTGGTCAGACAGGTTAGTATAGGGTTTTGGTTCGAATTTTTCTTCTCTTGCACATGTGTATTATATCCCTTAGTCGCCTTTTACGACACCCACGAGCAAGGGAGGGGGGTGGTGAATTGTATACTTACTCGCCACTACACGGACGTTTAATTTAAATAAGGATGTTTTTAACATAATCAATCTATTGGTGAAATAATATTAAAACATTGATCAAAATAAACTTTCAAAATTGTTGGCAATACCAACTGTCTGTGTTGTTTGAAACTAAAACAATTAGAGGTAGGGATACCAGCCGACGATTCTAACATTTCATATCAAAGTTGTGCTTCAGAACGGCTGTTTTTACACCCAAATCGCTGTTATTGTTATTGGCTAAGTTTGATTGATTTTAAATGGTAATTTTAAATATACATCTATTACAAAGTTTGTCGATTACATTTCATTTCAAAAATAAGGTCTATAATTATAATACACCAGTCATCCACTCTCGCTGCGTTTCGGTTCCATCCGCAATATCACTTAACATATGCCCTCGGGTTCGAGTCCCAGATTGAGTAAAATTTCATAGGGTTTTTGGGAGAGGAAAAATAGTCCAAATTACTTCATATATAGACAGCTAACTGGTAGTCAAATACTATCAAAATCGGTTCAGCGATGTAGAACCCGGCATAAAGATACACACAGACAGACAGTCAAGAAAATTTTAAACTGGTTTTTGAGGCATAGGTATCGCGCAAATATCCGTATCAGCAATAAAAAGTAACCTATTATTTTGACATAACAAACAGACACTTCAATTTTATTTATTTGCATCGATTATAATTGCAGGCGATGCTATTAATATTACAGATGTGAACGTTTCTGAAGATGTTTAGATGGTCGGATGTTTATTAATTAATCACGCGTAAATCATTAAATAGATTTATATGAAAATTGGCACATAGGTTATATCCTCGATTAACACACAGGGTAATTTTATCACTGGGACGCGGTCGCAGCCTTCTGCGAGACAGTGATCTCGCGGAAGGAGGCGGCGGATCGCCTGCGTGAGGAGCGCAGCCTCGATGAGGAGATCCGCCGCCGGCGACTGGGGCGGCGCAGGCGCAACTATCTGCGCCTCATGCCGCCCTAGCCGAGGCCGCGGGTGACGTAACCGGGGATTAGTCCGTCACCCGCCGAGAGGCCGACCGCGTGAGGAAAGACCGACGTCCTCCCCGAGGGGGGGACATCGGTCGATGGGAGGGTACCCCAACGACCACTGACGACAAGTTAACGCTGCTCCAGTGGTCGACCCAACGACGAAGGCGACGTGGTTTTCGGGTGGGTCGCGGGAGTTGCGTGCTCAAGCCCCTCTGTCGCCCCGGACGGAGTGGTGCGGAGGCGCGCCGACCGCGGCCCATCCACAAAAAAAAAAAGGTTAATTTTATCACAGTAATATGCGCCCACAGTAATGTGGCCCGTGTGGTGACGGAGTAAGAATACGATTCTCCACCCTCT